>OZ002740.1:224629324-225829324 GCA_963924295.1 Dioctria rufipes
GTTACAGAATTCCGAATGGAGAGTTAAGTGTCAAATGAACTCTCATCTTCACAACTCCACAACTCTCCGAGTTAGTTAGATAAATACGTGGTAATACTCGTATGGCAAAGAAAGCACGTTGCCTCCATGCTGTTTATAATTTTACCTTATTATTCTACTATCACTGACTTATAACAATGGACTGAGCGTATTGTCATTTTCCTATAGGAAAGCATGGCACAAGTTTTATAGTTCTCTCTTTCGCCCTATGGCAGAGTTGGAGCTACCAACACAAAATATTGCATTGTGAACGTTTGCTTATGCCATTTGATGTTTTTATGTTGGCTACAGATGTAATCACCACAGAAGGAATAAGGTAAAGATAGTGTTTACCATGCTCCGTCTCTCTTGCCCATAAGCAGGATTCAGTTAAGAATAACTTTTGAAAATTAAAGTCGGAATAAGCGATTAAAATGTCACTTGGACACAAGAAAACATATTTTTTTAATTTAATTCGATTTTCGGGTGTAAAATTTCATCTGATTGGTTGAGTTTTACATGTTTTTTATGTAATCGTTTTAAAGGGTGCTCTAACGGTGATATACAGAAACATAATATTTTTTGTGCCACATGAAATAGCAAATTGCTCAATCCATTGTTATAAGTCAGTGACTACTACAAATAGGAAATATTTCTGGTCGCATTATCCCTTTCATCAGATGTCTTCGCATTAATGTCGTATGGACGACATGATTTCGTTTACTCAGGTCACTTTATCTCAGGCTCTTGTAGGAATGGCATCTAGTCAAATCATGATGATGTTATTATCATCAATAAATTCATAATTATGACATCGATATACAGAGTGTCTCGTAAGTGGAGTCATATCCAAAGGCTACGGATAGGTCATGCTTAGACTTGTACAAAATTGTATGGGTGGGAGGGGGGGGGGGGGAGCGTTTCCTGACGGTTTCCGACATAACAAACGGGACTTAAAGATATTTTGGTATGAACGTTACATCCTATGATGATGGTTTAACCTTTAGTAGATAGACAATCGTTGGACCCTTCCAACGGTCTATAAATTTTGTTCCATCGTTTTCTCCATTTTGAAGTTATGGCTCAACAAATTTAAAATTTCGGAATTTTTACTCGTTTTTTTTTTTTATTTAACTACTATTTTTATCAAAAAACACATTATCAATACTACTTTTTTATACTGGATTTAAGAAGCTCAAAACCTTAGCTTTACAATGACCTACCTATTACACTCTCTACCGAAAATGGCTGGAAAAGTTAAATTAGTGCCAGAAATGAGGCAATTATCTTTTGGAAATGACCTTTTTCAGTCATTTTCAATTGATATGCTTAAGAAAAAGTGCAAAAAACGCAGAAAAGGTTACATTTTCGGTAGAGAGTATGATAGGTAATTTTAAAGCTAATATTCTGGGCTTCTTAAATCCAGTATGAAAAGTTGTTTTTTGATAAAAATAGTAGTTAATAAAAAAAAAAAACAAGTTATAATTCTGAAATTTCAACTTTGTTGAGGCTTAACTTCAAAACGGTGGAAAAATGTATAGACTACTAGAAAGGTCCAACGATTATCAATCGAAGAAGTTACAAGATGATTTATAAAAACATACCGAAATATCTTAAAGTCCCGTTATCTCGGAAACCGTTATAATCCCCCCCCCCAACATACAATTTATTGCTCGTCTAAGCATGACCTATCCTAAACCTTCGGATATGACACCACTTACAGAACACCCTATATAAATCAGTTCTTATAATATCGCACGATCATTTTATTGAACATTTTCAAAGTTTGAATTTTGAAGCAACCCTGTAATGGATCTGAAGGTAACTCAAACTTAATTTGAATCTGAAGTAATAAAACACTCTGCGTATAAAAGCAAAACTGGATTTTTATTCATATTCTCCTCAAATACTAAATTGTTGCTAACATAACGTTTATTGACAATTATTGGGCATTGATTCATGCTAAATACTAATTTAATATTAACACGACAAATTCGTATATTATTATTGACACCGAGGTTAATAATTTATATAAAATGCAAAGCTTGCATTTGTTGCCTGTTTGACAAATATGTGCCGGTTTCGTGACTTGTTTGCGTAAATAATTATTTTATATGATGAAAACATTTCGTTATGAAAATCTATTCTTTTATGATGAAATGATTTCGCTATGAAATTAAAAAGACGTTCAGCTCCTCAGAAAGCCTGTCGTAAAAGGAGACCATAAAGATCTAGAATGGAAACCGCTTTGACGGAAAATTTTTCATTTGCAAACTCCTGGGTGAACTGTTTTTTTTTTTTTTTCCAACACAGCAATATTTCATGATAAGACATGCTCTGAAATTTCAAGAAAATGGAAATAAATTTTGGATACGAGAATACTACGTGGAATACTACGTGGAATACTAATCGAAAGGCTCATCGGGACTTATCAGAAAACTTAGATGTACATTCCAAAGTTGAGCACCATGAAGAAAAAATTAAATGAGTTGAATCAGGGTATCCCAAGTAATTGGAGAAATATAACCGATTAATAAACATACATATATGTATATGGATGGCACTATAATTAATCATATGTAGGAAATACAACAGCCTAAAATTACGCTAACTATTAGTTAAAACCAACTAAATAAAGTACGTTTAAAGATACGTAAGAAGATACGTAAGAAGGCACGTAATTATATTGAATCAACCCATGGACAAACCAATCGTGGACATTGAAGAGAACATTTATGTAAGGCAATCCAGTAAACATTTGGCGATTTCGTCTGAAGGATCGAAAATGTAGTGATCTTTTACATACAAGAAATTTATCGTAGCTTTATTGTATTTTTATTGCTTGAGAAATATTACAAGGATGATCAAAATTTGATAAGGATTAAATTCATGGTGGGGATAATAAAAAAAAAAGAAATACCCTCTCCGTTTTTTCTTCCTTCTAGTAACGAGTCAATAACATTTTATTGCGAGTATATCAGAAAGAAGACAAATATACCAGTTATATCTTCCATCTCATAAAGCCGCAACAAATATATCTTCCTATTAACTTCAAGACTTTAAATGTGCAATAACATAGCGTCACTTGAAAATTCCGTCCATAAATGGGTTGGCCTGCGCCAAAAATTCCAAGTTACAATTATAGCCCATTTTATTCCATTAATTATTTAGCATTCCATATATTCAACATAAGTTCTTGAAGGATATTCAAAATCACCCTCAGTCAATCAGTATTTAGAGTCCTTTATAACTGAAATCGAGAAGAACGGATTCAGTTTTGAAGGCAAATAATATAAAGTTTGCGAGTACTAATAAGGATATGAAGCAAATAAGAATGCGAATCATGGGAAGGATAAGATGTCGAGTTGATAAACTCTCTCAAAGAAGTATATATTTTATATTATGAACCCATCATAAATTCTTATCCTCCCTGCGATTCATATTCTTATTACTCGAAAGAATTAGAATCTTGCAGTCACGCCAAAATCTTTCCTGGAGAAATCGAATATGAGGACCATTTTCTACTGAAAGCAGTATTTTCCTCAATAGGAATACGATATCAGAGAAGATCAAGATATCTTCAAAAGCGAAACGTATTCCATATTCCGGAAGACAAATATTGTTTTCTTCCAGCAAAGCTGGAAAACTAGACACGATCGTGTATGAAGAAGTGACATAAGGATTTTAGTCAATACCAAACGTATCTCCGAGCAAAGTTGTAACGCAGATGTGCAAACTTTTTAAAACTATAAACATTTCGAAAAGGGTTGCATTGACATTATCACAGCAAGTCTTTATATTTTTTAGGTATGCTCCCAATTCTCAACCTTTGTCGTGCGAGCACATCATATTTAACCAAAATCCTGCTATTCAGAAAATAAAGTATTCCACTCACTTATTTGTACCTACATCCTAGGTTCCAACAAGTAAAACTTAAGAATATTTGTTCTAAGCTTTTACCACTGGTGTATGGAATCCAAAAAGGCTCAATTCTGGGACCACTGCTATTTAGCTTATACATAAATGATCTCCCTAGTGTTATTAAAGATTCAAAAGTACATCTGTATGCTGACGACGTTCAAATATACCTTAATAGACCGATCGGTTTGATCGAGGATGGAATACAACACATGAATGATGATCTTCAAACAATTTACTCATAATCAATCGTAAATAATCTGGCAATCAGTGCCAGTAAATCTTACTGTATTTTGCGATATAGAAATGACATTGATGTAAATGATGTACCTCCGTTAACTCTAAACGGTTCTCCTTTGCTGTACATGAGAACAGTCAGGAACATTAGTGTCATGTTGAATGATCATATGACTTGGGTTATCAGCAAAGTCTATGGCTGTCTTCGACAGTTATGGTTAACTGCAGCATTGTTATAGATAGAAACCAGATTTAAGCTTATATGAACTTTGGTTGTGCCACATTTTAGTTATGATAGTCTAATGTTTCCGTCACTGTACTCTGTCTGCAGTCGTAAACTTGACATTGCTATAACGATTGTGTACGTTTTATCTATGGATAGCGATGTTTTGAACACATCAGTCCATATCAGCATAAAATTATTGAATGCTCCATTAGAACTTATCGCACATGCAGGAGTTTAATTTTTATGCATAAAATTACATATACGAAAGAACCTAAGTATTTTAATGAATATTTAAATTTCCTTCATTCTGAAAGATACCGACAGCTTCTAATTCATCGCTTTCTCTCTGTACTTGGGCAGCGTTCTTACTTTGTACATGCAATAAATTTCTGGAACTCTGTTCCTGCGGAGATTCAACGGACGACCTCAGCCATTTGATTCAGAAATAGTTTAAAAGTATTTTTAAATATATCCCAATGATTATAGTTTTCATGTGTGTTGCTTCACGGTTTCTTAGCTTCCTTCCATTTCCGGGTCTCGTTATCTACCTGTGAATTGTTATATTTTGCCTATTAGTTAGTAACGTAGTCACTTAGCTTTAATTATATTTTGGTTACATTGAAACTCAATTAAAATTATTATTTTGTTGTTATTAAAATTAATTGTGCAAACAAAAAAGATTGTAAGTCTTGTTGTACAGTTAGCTAGTTTAAATAAATTGAATTGAATTGAATCCTCCGCCATATTGCAAAAAAGAAATGTAATATTGTTGTTGATTGCGTAGACATTTTAATTTAATAATACTGTTTTTTTGCAATTTTTATATTGCTTTGAATAAGGA
Source organism: Dioctria rufipes (assembly GCA_963924295.1). NCBI lineage: Eukaryota > Metazoa > Arthropoda > Insecta > Diptera > Asilidae > Dioctria > Dioctria rufipes. The sequence continues at coordinate 224,634,565 of OZ002740.1, forward strand.
GATCGAAAAGTGGTACACTTTTTCCATAAATACTGAGTAAATTTAAGAAGAAAAGATAAGAGAAGAATTGCTTGGGGAGTTCCAGTAGGAAGGAATACTGTCTCTTTTTTTAATTTGCTATTATTGATAAAAAATTGTTTTTGTTCGTTATTGCTGTATTTTTTATAAAAAATATGAAGCATTTGGCATGGATTGGAAAACTGGAAATTTACTAAATTTCTAAGCACCCTAGCATGGGTTGAACGTGGTCCAAAAAAATATGGCTGAACTATACAAACTTTAAAAGTTTCGTCGAAATCAAAGATAATAGTTTGGTAATCGATTTCGTATGGAATGGCTGTAATTTATACATATAATTATGTTTCTATCACACATTAGACACATTAGAGCCTAGCTTCTCCTGAGTATTAAGCCAAATTATTAGCAAAGTCAACTAGCTGTAATTGTCAGCAATTATAAAAATTAGCCCCAGTAGTCGATCAATGCAATTGTGTTTAGGCTTATATTGGAGTTGCACTTATTATTTTAAGATTTACTTTTTTCCCAATTCCGTTATGACTGTTCCACGAGCAGCTCCAGTAAAATTGATTGTTCCTAGAACCTCACTAACCATTAACATTAGCTAAGTTAAAAAAAAAAATGTTAACCTATTCTGTCGTAAATAGAAGAAATATGTGCGCTCTACTGCATAAATGGTTCACATCTGTTTTTGAATCGTTTCACCAATAAGTGCATTTTATTGCTCATTCGTGAATTTTATATTTTCTAGATTTTGACTACTGTTTATTATTGTAAAGACTCTGAGTCAGTTCAATCAGCTTTGAAAGAATTTTTTAACTAAATTAAACAAAGATATAAATGGGAAAGTCACATGAAAATTTATGAGTATGAAATCCATAAAATTTATTCAATGTTTTAACAAGTTGCAATACCCACAATTATTTTTAAAGAGTAAAAGTATATTATATTTGGAAGCTTCTTCAGTATATTTTCAACTGTTATAAAAAGAAAAAAAACAGACCTTATGCCGTATCTGTTTTCAATGACACATATTTAAGAATGTAAAATGAGTCCTTTCGTATCCTTTCATGTTAAAACTAAATTATTCGCAAATTACCCCTATTTCAGAACCCAGCAACAGTTTTTCCACATTTTTCACCTTTTTTAGAAAAACGATGTTGAAGCCAACAGAATACATGTATGTATAACTGGAGTCAGGTTTTCAACGAATTAATGCAGAAAAGAAGGTGATATCAAGTGAAGGCGGAGTTTTATTGTTCTATTCTTTCATGCTCCGTATAAAAAGGCCGTATGCTTATTTCAGAGAATGTTACCCAGATTTATACCTTTATTATTATTATAATCCTGTTATTCCACTACAACATGTTTCTGTGAGTGTGTCAGTTATGCCTATTTCGCAAGAAATGGTATATTTACATTTACATTTTTCTTGTCAGAAATATTGAATTACATCATTAGTGTACCAGCTTTGCCTAAAATGAGTTTTTTCACAAACGCGAGTTTTTATAAGAAGTTATAAGAACGTTTTGAGCTATTGATCGAAGTGTACGTTGAAAGAAAATGTTCAGATGTGGGTTAATTCTAAATTTATGATTTTAACTAACTTTATTGTTAAAGATCAGTATAGAGATAAAAAAAAACTGTGGGAGACAAGGACCTTGTGCTAAAAAGTGTTAGGAAATTCAAATCAATATTTAGTGCTTTGTTCAAAAAACATCATTATGTATTGGGGCGATTAGTGCGGAATCACGAAAAGTGGGTGTATTCTTATTTTCAAGGTACCCAACAAAATTGTGCAATTCATGCAACCAACAACTTCTACGCGAACAGCAGCATCAGGGCAAAGTTCAAAAAATTTTAAAGATAAGTCTAAGCAAAGTAAACAAAAATAAATAATAGGCTTATGTTGCTTGGGTAATAAGGATCCATTCAAGCTTGTGATAGCACTTTATAAAGCTTCAAAATTAAAGCATTTATACGACTTAGTCACAGTTTGGTTTCTTCTCACGATAAGCCATCTACAGTACTAAGCATGATAAAGAAAAATAATCTCGTGAAAAATACAAATCCGGAAGAAGCACTATCTATTATAGTGGATAACTCTCTATCGAAGCGACAATACCTGAAAATATCACAACTCTCAAAAGCTTCCAACTATGACATATTCCCTCCTTTTAATATATTCTTAAAGCAAAATCTGTTTGCACACCGGTAAGCGAAATATTTACGGAAGTACCTATTCCGCATATTTTAAATCATACAGCTAAAAAAATCTTGACTTATCAAAAGAAAATATTTGATGAAGTTAATGAAAGCAACAAAGTAAAGAGGTAGTTTGTTCATGAGGTATGGTTGGTTCTTCGAGATTTTCCAATTATAGTCAAAAGTGGACAAATGATGATCAAGGTGACAATTCCAGCTTGTTTATAACAACCCTACATACGAATTTATGATGAAGTTGACCCAAATAGTATTATTTGGAATAATAACACTCCAAAGACTATTCGCTTCTGCAGACCTGTATGCAAAGAGAATCTGTACCGGAGGAAGTTTTGCAATTATTAGGCTACCACAGTACTTCACTTTTAAAAAAGGATGACGACGACGACGACAATAACGCCGATGATGGTTTCTAAGATTTAAAAATGCTTAAAATAAATTTTGGAGTCTACAAAAAATGTTAATCTGTCAAACTGAACAATAACCGCAGTTTCTTTGAATTTTGAATGAAAGAAAAACCAGGTGTATAAAATTTTATGTCAATCCATGCATAAAGGTTGGTGGTTCAATAAGTACCCGTGTTTGAAGACAGAGGACGTTCCTGAGGAAAGATGGTATTATCATCGTGTGCTGCCATATATCAAACGACGCCAAAACAAATTTCAGGCTGATTGATAGGTTAGTTTGGATTTGGCAGCCATTCGAGTGAGACGTATTTCGTGATTTTCGATAAGATGGAAAGAGAACAGTATCATTCGGTAATTCGCTTTTTGTTTTTGCAAAAGTTACAAAGTTGGATGTTGTTTATGGGGACACTTCGCCATCTATGACCACAGTTAGGTATTGGTTCAACGAATATAAACGTGGGCGAACATCCGTTTTTGATGAGCAGCGACCAGGACGACCGCCAGACGTGGTTACCGAGGAAATCATTGAAAAAGTCCACGACATGATTCTCGCTGATCGACAAACGGAAGTGCGCGAAGTAGTAAAGGCCGTAGGTGTGTCTACCCGAACGTCAATTAATATTTTACATGATAAGTTGGCGATGAAAAACTTGTCGGCCAGATGGCTGCCGCGATTGCTCACGGTGGACAACAAGCCGATGCGGCTTTTAACTTCGAAGCAGTGTTTGGAGCAATTTAAGCGAGATCCGAAGGCCTTTTCGCGTCAAGTTGTCACCGTTGATCAAACCTGGATTCATCATTACCAGAAACTAAGCTACAATCAAATGGATTTCTCCCGGTGGATCTGCTTCAAAGAAGGCGAAGACGGTCACATCGGCCGGAAAGGTCATGGGGACGATTTTTTGGGATGCGAAGAGCGTCATCCTCATTGAATTTTTACAAAAAGGAAGAACGATCACTGGACAATACTAGAGTGTGTTATTGGACCGCTTCGACACAAAATTAAAGGAGACACGGCCGCATTTGGCGAAAAAGAAGGTGTTGTTTCACCACGATAACGCACCAGCACATTCATCCGGAGTTGTCGCCGACAAACTGCATGAATTGCGTTATGAATCGCTGGCGCATCCCCCGTATTCACCCGATCTGGCTCCCTGCGACTTCTTCTTGTTCCCTAACATGAAGAAATGGCTCGCGGGAAAAAAAATTTAGCTCAAACGAGGAAGACATCGCCGAGACAGAGGCGTATTTTGGAGAGTTCGACAAATCCTATTTTTTGGAGGGGTTAAAAAAATGGCAGGAACGTTGGGAGAAGTGTATCTTTCTAAAAAGGGACTATGTTGAAAAATAAAAAAATAAATTTTTGAATTGAATTGAATTGAATTGAATTCTGTCTTCATTTCTAACACGGGTACTTATTGAACCGCCGTAATTGCACTTTTTGGCTCCAATGAACCACTGTCCGTTTGTTAGCTTTTCAATAAATCAGACATTTTCTACGCATGCGAGTAAGTTTTTTATGATGGAATTGTTTTGATTTATAAAATTTGTAGAAATATCATATATATCCCAATTTAATCGAGAATATGTGTATCCCTTTCTGACCTCACTATTTCAAAAATTTACGAACGACAATCTGATGAAGGACGAGATCATTGTTCTAGAATCAATTGCTAATAAGATTATAGCAAAAGGCTTTGACTACTTACTGAGTTTGAATTCCATTTTTATGGACAAATACTGAAAATACTCATAACTTTGTACAGCTTTATTAGATTTAAATATTTGGTAAAGTACTACATGTAGTACACTATATTATATTATGTTCGGAAATTTAATATTTCATTTCCCACTTCAAGCTTCTTTGCTATGAATTATTATATAGAATTTTTTTTTGTTGCAACTGAAGGTTTACTATATTGCCCTACCTACTGAAAAAATTGGCTAATGAAAATCTGGAGAGTTTTTGTTTACGTCTACGGGTAATATAAAGAGCTAATTTCTGAAAATTTTCTAGGACTTTCGCTTTTTAATCGATTTGCTCTGAGAAGATTTCATGTCAAACTATAGTATAAAACTATTTATCATATTTGTTTGGTTAGTTCCTATTTTTTATTTTCAATAAATGTTGATTCAGAGGCCGAAAGAAATAATTATTAATTAATTAATTAAATTCTACTTATATAGTATATTATGTAAATATGTATTTTTCTTTTCAGGGTTCTAATGCTTGGAAGTTCAGCTGTTGGAAAGAGCTCTTTAGTTTCACAATTTATGACTTCAGAATATCTTCATGCATACGATACCAGTATAGGTAAATAAATAAAACACTTATCCTTTTTATGATATCTAGATCTAACATATACATTATACAACATGCCAAAATCATAGCTTAAAAAGTGCCTCAATTATTTTTTATTTAATTTTTTAGTTGCTTTAGACGACAATAAACTTCAAATATACGTGGATAACACAGGTAGTAAAATTATATAGATCAAATAGAATGATACACACGTATATGTTTTTAGCTACACATAGTAGAATATTTCTCATACTTATCTTTAAACTTTTAGAAACATTTTATAGCAGCTTGTTATGAACATAAAATCGCAATATTCATTATAAAATCAATCAATAATAAATAATAATAATAATAATAAATAAATAATCTTATCTATAGAATAATATTTATATCTTCATATATAAAATCAGTTATTGTGGTTTTCATTTCCAAGTGATTTTAAAGTTTATTTGTACTTTTCGCTCCACAAATAAATATTAATTCAGCTTGAATGTGAAATTATTAGTGTGAGTAAATTGTCAGCATTTCAAATTCAATCCATTGACAACTATTGACATTTTGTGTTATTGTATTTTTCGATTTACAGTCCCTCGCTGCATTTTAAATTTGAATTCAACAAAAATAAAGTAAATAAAAATATAAACGTAAATTTGAGTTATCATAGTTAAATCAAATTTAATCATGTAGTACAAAACATTAGTTCAAAATAAAACTATGAGATTTTTTCTAATATTTCCATATCACTATGTACATATGTAATATACAAGTTTCATGTAATTATATTTTAAGAATTTAGACTAACTTATATTGGAAAATAAAAAAATGTTATACTCAAATTATGTACATATATTATATAAAGCCCCAGGGGATATTAACTAGCCGTTAAGAAGAAATTGCGTCTGCAGACTTCAGCTATACATAGTTTTAACTATTGAAATCAATCAATTTTGTCTTCAATACTTTCTACTGTCGAGACTTATCAAGCTCAGGGAAAAAATGTTTGCATTTATATGTAATAAGTAAATTATATTATTCATCTATTAGAACAAAACTTTATGTACTTTACTTAACAATATCTTGTAACAAGAATTAGATTTTAAAAAATCTATCTATTTTGGGAAGGTTTGTTTTTGTTCGGTCATACAATAAAACTGAAAAAAAAAACAACTTTGCAAATTAATAAGATTTTTAAAACTTAACTTTTCTCTTACGATTTTGTTAAGTAAAGTATATAAATTTTTGTACTCTCGATAAGAAAATTAATTTAAGGAAGAAAAAAATTATTATTCCATAAGGTTGATACCTAAGTAGAACGTGTTGAAGACAAAATATGTTGATTTTGTATAATATATTTTGATACTTGTAGTTACATAAATCGGTATGCTTAGCTGGTTCACGACATGTAATACCTCCCGGCATGTAACATCTCCTCCGGAGATCCCAATAATGCAGTACTTCATTCGAACGTCCAAGCTTTGTAAATGTGTATTTTCACAGGTTTAAGAATTTTTACATTGGCCATACGCTCATGAGAAACTAAATATCGCAACTAAGGTCTTACGACAATAATAAATACCAACTCCACTGTATAATGGAGTGAATTATATTATCCTTCTTGTTCACATTACATTAACTTGGTTTATTACAAATAAAATTTATGTAATATAAACAAATGTATAAATAAGTAAATTTATCTACTTGTAGTTTTTTTCACATTATTCGTGCAAAAAGATATGATTCCTATGAATTCTTATACCCTAGATGAAATCGTTGGATTTATACGAATTTTTTTTCGATGTTGGTACATTTGTAACATATAAACATAATGATGGGACAACCAACTGAAAATCATGAAACATTTCCATTGTCGTATAGCCGTCTGTCCGTCCACACGATAATTTGACAATGCGTTGACGTAGTGAATGTATATAATAATTTTATGAAAAAAAATAAAGTGAAGTCCGTATATGGAGTAAATTGATCAAGTCTCTCGAACTGTTGACTTACAGTAGTTTTGATTTACAGTATACATATATTTTGACACTGCTTGAGAAAGGCATTGAGCTGCAGAGCTGAAATTTTGCATTCGGCCTTCTCGTAATATTTCTAGATTTAAGTTCAAAAATTAGCAAAATCGGACTGTACTGATTATTTTTATTGTCCGATGGAACTATCCTAGAAAGAAATGCGATAAGCCACTTGAGCGATCTACCTCTTATATTTTCAAAATATGGCCAAAATAGGTCTTAGATCAATTATAAATTCTTTCCCAATTTTTCTACGTACTAATATTATGTTAGAATGAAAAAATAATTTTGACATTCTGCATTTCGGCTTAATCTAAGCAGCTGTTATTTCAATAGAATTACCTGGTTTTTTCATACGAAATTCTGCAATACTCAATTCCGTAAACACCAAATTCTAGAATATTGGATACAATTAGAATACGACAGCTCGTTCTATAAAATTATGTATGACACCCGTAACCAATAATTTTTTTTATTCCTACAATGATCTTGCTTCGCCTGACTTTGGAGGGAAAATTGGCAGCTTAGTTTTTGCTTTGATATTCGGGATAAGTAAGAAAAGGCATTTATGCTTTACTCTTTGGTTATTTAAAATATAGCGTTATAAATCCATTATTAAATCTTCAACAGCAAGTAGCCTCACGGCTCTCTTGTGGACTAACTAGAGTTTCAATATTATTAAACTCTTTGCTAGGGCCCACACGCTTCAGTTCTTACGGGTGAGAGGCATTATGGGGGTTGAAAAACTACGGAATGCCAAGTATCGACGAGCAACATACCAATACTTCTACAAAAAAGGCCATTTTGAAATTATGAAATTCCTGTTTGGAGGGCTGTGATTTAAGGTAATAATATAATAATTTAATTGTCATTACGTGCTGTGCATTGTCATACAGTAATCATTTATATCAAAAACTATTACTTGTTTGAACACACTTACACAATTAGCCTGGTAATCATGTAAGGAACTCCAGTATAACAAAATTATTGTGATACACGTCTAGGCACAGGGCCAGCAAATTCCGTCCTTCCCTAGAACTCAAGCTTGTGGGTTGGCATTTTGACAGCACTATGTCCTTTTCTCATCTTACGTAGTGCCTCATATAAATAACTATATGTAGCGACTCATACCATAATAATCCCCTCAAAAGTATTAATCAGTATTAATTTCAAATATAAATGAAATTGGTATAGTTACAGTTCTAAATATTTTGATGCACTTTAATTTATGTTAATATGTTCAAAAGCAAAACTACGAGATGGCGTTTCATTTGCGATCAGTTACGTTCTTGTACAATGCGTATCATTCTATTTGGAACTAAATTATTTTTTCATCGAAACCTCAGACTAAGTGATATAATTTTCCACCAAAGCTATCGTCGGCCCAACTACAGTCCGCGTAAGCCAGCATAAACAAGGCTTACAGATTAGATATGCATGGCTAACATTTGTATAGTATTTACACAACTGTCAAATTTGTTTATGTAAAGTACGATCCTTAGCGTACAGAAAGAATTTGACGGACGGAAATAAAACTTAAGGAACGGCTTCTTAAGCGATCGCAACTGATTTGATCATTCGTCACATTTATCATTTAGTAGCAAATTCTACTTTAAATATTTACTCTAATACGGCCATCTTCTTTGAATAGTTAGAAATTGTTATGTTTGTAGAATTTGTTTTAATGAATTTGTTTTAGACTATTTAGCGTTACTTCCCGTAGCCAGTACTAGGCTCATGAAGCTTCTTCTTTGAAAATCAACTTCTTTTTTGAGTATGATGTAAATATTTTCTTTTACCTTTTTCTTTAACTTTTAAGCATTTTTAGTCTTCTAGATTAAGCAGACCTCATAATTTGTTACTTTTCTTTTGCTTGAAATAAACTTGTGAATTTGTAAGCTTATTTCGCTATCACGACTGTTCCTTTTGATGACAAGAACCGAAAAACTCTTATATACCACACTTTCCATTCGGAATTCTTAGTAAGGTTGGCTCTGCCCTTGACATTTGAAGTAATATGGTTGCATTCAGATCGTTCTGAAACAATTTTTTTATTAATAATAAATTTATATAAGTAAATACTAAGATAATACAGTTAACAAAAGTTAGTATATAATTTATTATGTTACTTCAGCAACTACTTCAAGCTTTTTTCCACCCCACCCTTACAATACCACTAAGTTTCATTTATAAATAACACACCAAACTAATTTGCGAAAATAATATTAGTGTATTCGTTGTTTATTTAAATTTATGTCTTAATGAAAATTTTACCATATAGTTTTAGACTGGTTTTTGTTCAATTTTCCAATGCAATTATTTTTCACTAATTTCGTTTGGCGATTATGTATAAAAACAATTCATACTATAGATATGCAAAACAATTGTAGTTTTCCTAAAATGAGTAAAATGCTCGTATGTATGTGTATGATGTAAAAAGCGATTCGTTAATTTGAATAAAAGCTTTGTATTTACGAAAAATAAAATTACAGCAAAATTCTCTATGCTGTTAATTGTACCTGCCTGGAGCCGTCTAGCATAAATTTAGCTGAAAAATAAAGTTAAAACTATTGGAAATGTTCCCTCATTTTACATGCCTCACCGCGTATAAATTATATGAAAGTATGCCATCTTTTAATATTCAATACTGACAAAAGTTACCCGTTATTAGAATGGGATTCTCTTTTAATTTTATTATTAAAAAACAAACAAAAAATGGGTTTCAAACCCGGTACAGACAAACAGTCAGACAGAGTCTGGGCTTTGCTTATATTTATTATTCAAATATTTTCCTCTGAATATCCATTCAAACCATATTGCAGAATGGAATAATTATGTGAATTTTCTTCTCGCCTCATATCCCATACATGTATTCCTTTTTCCCAGAACATTATTGCTTTAACCCTTGTGCAGACACTTCATCAAAAACTTCTAACAAACTCAATAGGCCTGTACAGACTTGCTCATTAAATGTGTGTTTAATCAAGTAAGAAAGTCATTGGTAGCCCATTTCTCATGCCATATGGTGTAAACAGGTTCTCTCAAACTTCTCGAAAGAACCAAAAGTAACTAAAATAAATTTACAATTCAAAGTAATCAATTTTCCAGATAAATTATATTACAAAATATATAGACCTGATCTAAACAAACCATTCCATTTGTTAGATGAGTAACACCATTTCTGTTCGCTTCTATCTGTGAATTTCAAAAGAATGTCAAAATTTCGACTTATCTCCCATTATAGACAATTGTGTGAACTGAACATGCTCATACCACATAAGGTTTCCAAAATAATTGGCAAAACCAGAGCTCTGCACAAAGGAGACAAGTTTTCATTACCGGAGTGAAAGTTGTCTTTCTTCTTGTGTTAGCCACCGGCCAAGCAACATCACTGGCAAAAGTACATAAATTGGGAATTAGTTATGCAAAAGTCTTTTCAATTTCGATATCTTAAAAACTCATCCCCAATTCAACATGTATAAGTTGAGGATATCGTGAAGTTTTTCTAATTTTTTTTTATGTTTGATATGATCTACACAAACTTAAACTACCGTTTAAGGGTTAATTAATTCTTGTCAATTTTTTTTAGTTAAAGATACCTCTTACGACTAGTATTATTATGTCCGGACCAGATAAATTTCAAGCAGTCATTTTCACGTTCAATTAGTTAAAATACATTATTATAAAATTTGTATTGGTATCTTTTGAAATCTTTATCCAATTCATTTTAATCGCCCGGTGGGAGATTATCTATTTAATTAAGGTTTAGAGAGTGCTGATACCAATACATACTACAATGCGATCTTCGTTCTGTAGATTAAGTATATAACACATTAACAGTGTTGGGCGTAATCAACTACATTTGTAATCAGATTAATAATCATGATTAAATCAATCATGATTACACATCAATCATAATTACATTAATCATGATTACCCATCAATCATTAATCATGATTACATCGAGTAATCTTAGAAAAATGTAACCGTAATCATGATTACATCGAGTAATCTTAGGAAAATGTAACCGTAATCATGATTACATTTTTTTTTTTTTTATTACAAATGAAACTTTTCAAGAGATTTTAAAATTTAGTTCTAAGAAAACAAACAATCTGTGATCGTAAGAATTTTTCTTGTAGAAAACTTCAAGACACTGTTGAATTATGTATTAATTGAAGTCAGTGTAAAGAATGTAAGTGCTTCTATTGATAGAGACTCACACATATCTGATCATCAGCTTAAATTCGAAGATCTTGATTGATATGTGAAAAAAGATAGCGAAAAAGATTAGATTTCTGGGGCGTATAAGAAAGTCGTTGAGCATGGAAAATGCAATAATGCCTTTTAACGCTTTGATTTTGCTACACTTTCATATTGCTCCACATTTTTATATGCTAGTTCGAATGAATTCAAGGGCAGAATGCAGCTGTTGTAGAATAAGGCAATGCTAGTTATTCACTACCGACTTCGGGATAGAAATACAACACAGTTTGTTTTCTTTTAACTACAATTTTAAACCTTTTACAAATTTGTAATCAAAAAACTTAATCATGTAATCATGATTACGGTTACGATTGATCAATCATTAATCGTCATAAATGATTACTTTTCTGATTAATATTATCAATCTGTAATCATGATTACAGATTACAGCTTGTAATCATTAATCAGATTGCATTTTGCCCAACACTGCACATTAAATATAAATAACAAGTAAAAAAAAATATTTTGTTTTTAGAACAAAGAAAATGAAGTTTTTCCCATGCATTTTTTTCGAGTATTGCTACTTTAAAATTTGCATTTGTTTTTTTCTAAAGAATGTGGCGACACATTTTATGTCAAAACATAGAAAACGTATGACTTTAAAAAGAATTAAATACTTCTACTGTAAAATTAAATATGTTGCGCTAAAAAATAAGTCGATGTGATTTATTTCTGTAATCAATTTACGGGATTTAAAACAAATCAATTTTCTTCCAATAATTCCAGAACTAGGAAATAGGACACATGTTTTCTGGGACTTTTCATTTCTCTGCCCTTAAATGAGGGAGAGGTTTCTTTCAGCACGGGAGTGAGATTATTAGCTTTTCCCATTATTTATTACAGATTTTCGTATCACAGATTTTTAAGATTCTACGTCAAAAATCGTTTTGTAATTCTTATCTGTTAATAGTTTATATTTTTGTATGTGCTGCTTAAAATTAAAATCTGAAATAATATTCCATTCTACATATAGGTACAATTCAATTAAGACTCATATAGGATTCATATATATTTCATTTGGGATTCATATTAACATTTTTATCTTCGATATTAGTAGGATCTACACACAAATCATTAAGATATTTCGGGAAAAATTTCAAATAGTATTACAAATACAACAATGAATACAGCATGAAGCTCAGATTATCTGAAACAAAGGTCTTAATTTTACTAAGAATATATAACAAGGAACCATTGTATATACATACTTATATGATTTTTCGCTTACACCTTCCTACCTACGGTGTAAGATTTTTGCATAATTCATAAGATGTAGTAAGCCCTATAAAAATTCATACCTATGTACATACGAACATAATTATGTCTTGATATAGTCAATAATGTAACTTTCATACCAAACTTTTCTTTCACAGACGACGACTCAGGGGAGAAATCTGTGTCAGTCCTTCTAAGTGGGGAGGAATCCGAGCTTACTTTTATAGACCACGCATACACCGAGATGTCGGTAAGTAAAAATCAGAATCAATATACCGGAAGTAGTAATTATGCTAAAACTCTTAATATGTACTTTCACATTAGCCCGAAAATTGCTTGTCGAGCTACGACCCTCACGGATACTGTGTAATTTATTCCTCAGCCGACCGGATAAGTTTTGCTGTAGCAGAAAGGGTGCTCCAGGCTCTTTGGACCACAGAAAATATTGCACAAAAAGCTGTTATTTTAGTTGGTAACAAAGCTGACCTCGCAAGAAGCAGAGTGATTACGTCTGATGGTGAGTATCTTTTGATGTAGATGTTAAAAGTTTTAGCATAACTTTAACATGAATTCATTTGTGATAAAAGTTCAAGCTATTTTCTTATCATTTTCACATCGTTATACTATTGAATTCGGTTTTAACACAAGGCTAAAGTTTTCTAAAAGGTTGATTTTAACTTTTTTTAATCATCATTATTAAATGGTTACAAGTTTTTTTTTTTTTTTAAACCTTCGTTGTAACAGCATAAGTCGTCCTCGAACTAAAAAGCTTAAAATAAAAAGGAGAGCACCTTTTATGTGTAGGTATATAAATAGGATGTATGTATGCTTGTGTGTTTAGGTATTTATTAAATTTTTAATAAGCTTTTGAAGAGGCCACTTACCACAGCGGCCTTTTATTAATCGACTTTGAAAACGTTTTTTATTAATATTAAATAAGTAAATAGAATATATTTAGAGTAAAATGAAATAAAGTCAAAAATGTTTTATCTTGAGTAAATTGTAGTTATAAATTCGCTCTGGATGGCAAATAGCCTTTAAAAAAATAAATTAAAACTAAATAAAGCAATAAAAATTCCCACGAAAGTAAACGAAACAGAATAAAGGAAAAGTTAACCTAAATAACAAGGTTTAACGAATTTTTCTTATTATTTTATTGTTATTATTAAACCATAGAAAAACTGTTCCACAAACAAATTTTTGAAACAAAGTGAAAGCATTGCGGAATAGTCTACTTTTAAGGCTGTATTCATACCTAGAAATTTCTACTTTTGAGACAATAATTATAAATCTTTTAAAGGAAAATCAAAGCTCTCCGACCCAATTATGTATCCAGAGAGCAGTACAGACCAGGAGATTTATGATCGTATAATCTCAAAGGCAAAAGTCAGTTTCTTCAATACATGGAATCCAAATGTTGATACACCCACTGGAAAAGTAAGGTAGTAAAAGTGATTTGCCTAATCTCATACATAATTCGTGTTAATAGCCGGAGCATACGTAATATACCATATATTTTAAGAGTTATTAGAGTTCATAGAGCTATTGATTCTAATGATCAGGTTACTCACGCAATCGATGTATGGCAAAACTATATTTTTCAGCAATATACTTGAAAAGTCAGACGTCTAACCGTTTCCAAGCCAGAAAGATGCAATTATACGTATTTGGCTTTTCGACCTAGCAATCAGAGAGGTCTCATCAGTATGGTTATCTCTGATCGGCTACCATAGAAGTTCAATGATGGAGGTCACACCAATTGCCCATATAAATACTTCTTATAAAAAGTAAGTGTGAATTATATGGTGGCAAGATTTCTCATTGCACTTTTAAATTGGGTGATTGTTCCCCCTTTTTTGCCTAGTGGCATATGGATAAACCAACTAGAAATTATATGAAGATTTTTCGTCTAACAGACTGAAATATATTGAAAATAATTTCCATAAATCTACAAAATGCGTTTTAAGTGCAAAAAAATGATTGAACTTTTCGACCCAGCGATCAGAAAATTTCTCACAGACTGAAATATATTGAAAATAATTTCCATAAATCTACAAAATGCGTTTTAAGTGAAAAAAAATGATTGAACTTTTCGACCCAGCGATCAGAAAATTTCTATGGTAGGTGATGAGAGATAACTATACTGATGAGACCTCTCTGATCGCTGCATTTTGTAAATTTATTGAAATTGTTTTCAATAAATTTCAGTCTGTTAGACGAGAAATCATCTTCATATTCATTTGTCTTTAAGTTAAGATATTATTTATAACTCACTCAGGTATTTTAAACAAATATGAATTAAGTCTCTAATTGCAATCCTCAATCAAACCAAAAGATCTGTCCAAATACATGTGAGCATTATCTGCATGCAATATTAGTTAGTTTTTCAGAACTAAATTTTGGTAGCTAACCAAAATCCAATAATTCAATTACAACTATAATTAGTTGAGTTCTTCAGTAGTTATATTTGCATATTCCTTAGCGTATAGAAATATCAACAGAATGATGACTCCACTAATCTGTATTCTGCTAAAGTCGTTCTCCTCCAAGTGGTCCATGGTCTTCCTGAACGATAGTGTGATGCTTACTATGTTCAAATCAATTCATTGCTTTTCAAGACACATCGTAGACTGTTCCCGAATGCCTTGTTATTTTCTTAATGCAGTACATGCTGCTATGAATTACTCATAAACTTAAGTCGAGTGGCGGCAGGATCTCAAATTCGATTTTTTTTTTTTTATATTATATTCAACATTGTGTTAAACATAAAAGAAACTTAAGATAATTTGATTTAATTTTTTCGTATATTTTCTATATGATAAAAGATTGGAAACAGACCCGTTTATTATGTGATACTACTAATACTACCTCTTACTGAGCAATTGAAAACTGATCAGCTCAACCTAGAAGAAAAAACATAAACTAATAAATTTGGTAAAAAGATATGGCGACATCTTCTATACAGATGACTCTAAATTAACATTCACAAACGCTATTAAACATAACATCCGTACTGAGAATAATGTACCTATCCAATGCAAAAACTATCGATTCCCCTACGTACATAAACCGGAAGTTGAAAAACAAATTCAAGAAACTCTTGACAGAATATGGATGACATAATTATTTTTTCAACGTCATTGCAAGAGCATATGGAATCGTTGCAAGTGATAATCAAAAGACTAAGCCCAATTGGACAAGTCGGATTTTCTATAGAAGGAAACAGAACTTCTGGGACGCGCCGTGGCCCTGGACGGAATTAAGTCAAATCCGAACGAACAAGCAAATAAAGCAATATTAGGACTAATATGCTATTACAGGAAGTTCATCACAGACTACTCAAAGATTTCGAAACGCAGAAAAATCATCGGCCGCACATAACCCGAATTCAAATGAGGTCCTATAAAATACTTTAGCTCTCCCGGCACGGTAAAAAAAATAATAGTGGATAACGAACTAGGATTTAAAGCTCTCCCCAACCGAGAATTCCTTAGAGATCAGGGCATCGACATACACTACACTGTAAACACTCAGCTCCAATGCCGATATAGAATGCCTCCATATAACACCATAAACGAACATCTCCGAATTCTCCGACATAACGACGATAACCACTTCGAATCAGCCGAAGAGAAAATCCTCAAGATTATCAGGTTATACAATAAATACTCTCCATAGCACGACCGATAAAAAACCAATAGATTTCGTGACAGGGAACGTGACAGAAAACGAATATAATATAATCCGCGATAGAATTATAGGAACCAAACAAAGATCTATCAATTAACTTAACAAAAATAGGAATAATATGCTCTTGAAGCTTGGAGCGAACTTTATTAAAGAAATTATGGGAGGTAAAAACCATCCCAAATATAGAAATATAGGTTGGATGATGAGCATCTATCTAGTAGATAAAATCAAGGGGTTTAAGTACTATAAAACTCAAGTAAGAAAAAAGAAAAAATACCAAGACAAAACTAAACCCACTATCAAATCCAGACCCAAATTAAGAAAGACCAGACAAACTAAATTGTCGTTTTAATTACAGGACAATGGATATACGCTCTATATTCATGATCTTCATCTTTACAAGACTAATAACCCCTACATAACCGCAGCAATTAGATATACAGGAGCTAAGCAATAACGATAAAATAAGAAGACATCAAAGTAATAGAACAATACACTAAAAATATTGCAAACTACGAAACTACAAGAGAAAATACACGAAATAGCATAGCTTTACTAGAACCCAGAATTGCATCCATGTGCGATACAGTAAACCGAAATTTCATCTTACTTGAAAAAAAATCCAAAATCCAAAATCCAAATCAAAAACAATGGAGGGGCCTAGTGAGCATCATAGGTAAAAGTTTTAAGGTTGTAGCCGGTACCATGCACAGCGACGACGAAAAAGAAATAAATAAAAAATTAGAAGCTCTATCCACAAACCAGGTTTTAATCAACCAAACCGTCGCAGACCTAATCAGAAATATTACGGAACATATTAACAACCAACAGAATATTACACAAAAATATCAAAACTTAGTGAACAAGGCAATTCAAAACAAAATCCCAAGCCTGGAACAACAACCTAACCCTAAATCTGGTCAACAACGAATTAACTCTCCTTTGTAACCATGTAGAGGACATTGAACAACTCGTCTTTGGAAGCAGAGATATTTTAACGAAAACAGAACTGGACCTCATAGAAAACTTCGGCAGTTACCAGAATATGAAGACCGCCGTTAGACTTCAAAATAGTGAAATTATAATAGTCTTACTAATACCCCAATACTCCCGGCACCTCTTGTCTAAAATATTAATTGAACCCATCCCGAATAACCAAAACAGGTCTACATCTTTAGAAGAGAACGAAATATTAGTAAATCTCGACAATAAAATTTACAAGACAAAATGTGAAAAGGATTTGATAAAAAAAATAATAATTGACTGAAGAAGCAGAAATATCTTTTTTATACACTGCCACTGTCGTCGGATTTTTTATCGCTAAAAACTAAGTAAACTATTCTTTTTTGTATGCACTGCTTTATTTAACTTTCTGACTACTATTACCAACAAACGGAGTACAAAATGGGAGCTGAAGTCTCTAGTTATTACTACTGGAACCCTAAAGTATTATTGGCTATCTCTAGCTGTAAACGTACTGTTTGACGCCTCTCTCAGAATTGTTCGTTCCTCTATTGAAGTTACAGTTCAAGGACAACCAGAACTTTTCGTTGAACCGTAATTTTTGAGATCTTTCAGAAAATTTTCAATATCTCGACGACTTCCTTCAAGATTCGTGCGATAATGGGAAATACTTTGCTTTTCTTTTTTATACTCTAGATGAAATCTCTTACTAAGTTTGTTATTCCGTTTGTAACGCACAGAAATAATGATGGTATAGCAAAATATCTTGGACACCCATGCATAATATTAAAAGTTATTTTAATTTTTGCATGTCCGTCCGTCCATCTATCAGTCCGTCTGTCCGTCCGTCGGTGCGCACGATAGCTCGAGAACGCGTTCATTTAGAAAGCAGAAATTTTATACACGGACTTTAAAAAAAGAACGTAAGATTAAGTTCGAAAATGAAACAAAACGGGCAACTCCTTCGTGGCGTTGCCATACAAAAATTTCGTGTTCCACTATATATTTGGACACTGTCTGAGAACGCGACAACATAGATATCTGTAATTTGGTACATGGTGTTTTTATAGTAATAGCAAAAAAATTCAAAAACGGATTAAATAGGGCAACGCCTTCTTGGTGTTGCCTTATTAAAGTTTTAATTTTTTACGTATTACTGTGAAAACGACTTCAAAAGTCAAAATTGCACAGATGGTGACCATACGAAATTTCATATGCGCATTCATCTAGGGTATCATAAAAATTGGTCTTAGACAAATTCTAGCTTTTTTACTTGTTTTAAATTTAAAACTATTTTTCTTTTCGGTCTCGTTAAATTGTTTTCCACTGCCCATTATTACTGGTAATGACCTAGGTACTAATTATCAAAAACACGCTCCTAATTTATTTCATAACTTGTGCTTTATTTATATCATGTTTCCAGAGACGAGACAAGAAAAACTGTCCTTTTTATTTACCCTTCTCCGAACCTACCTACTACTTGAATCATTATTTTATCGCACCATTTTCATAGAAAACATCAGATAATTACTCAAAATTAATTTCAAATATAAAACACTAGCATTATTCAAAGATTGTCTTTACAACAGACTATAAAATTTTCGTCTGTTCCTGTTCCTTTCCAAGAAAGATGTAAAATTTATGGGTGGCCATCATTTTGTCGTGGAGTGTATGTACATATTGCCCAATAGATGGTACTCGAGTATAAATTACGGTACTATTTAGAACTTTAAATACTTCTTCAACTCATTTGTTCCTCAATGTCGATCAACAAGGTACCGTTCATATCTTTTGTAGAACGCTTTCCCTAAAAGTGCTTATTGATTTCATATGGAATTCTCCTATCAAGCTAAGTATATTCAATATAAAATTGATTATGTTATAGCATAGATGACAAAAGAACTAGATGTCGCATGGCATACTAGTAGAGTATACAGATTGTGAAATGGGTAGTGCATTCTGGAATGGACCATAAAATGTTTTAGAGCGTGCCGTAAGCAAATGTGTTTATAATAGCAGTTTTGTATACATTTTATCGTCTTTCTAAACACTTCAGATACGTATGTACGATATGTATGAATCACTCGACGTATACATCATTTCCGTTCCGGGATGGACCACCCACTTATATAAATTTTGTATACTTTTTGGTACTGCATGCGACATCTAGTTCTTGTGCCAGCTATGGTTATACTGCGATATTTCACAAAAAAATTGCTAGTATTTCGAAAGTTAATCAGATAAAACCTTTTGCAGTTTTCAATATTGTACTAGACAAAAATATTACTGACCTTTTTTTATTAATTACAAAGGAACATATAGAAATTAGGTTGCGTCCAATTTCTGCTGCACTGAAGCTTCAGATGTTTTCTAATGAGTTTCTTTACTTCTGATAATCGTTAATCTTTTCTTGAATTCTTCTCCTGTTTAAAGCAAGCAGCCCTATAATCTTAGAAGAGCTGATCAAGTCTGCTGAATTCTATTAGAATTTGATCTCATTTCTTGTTTTCAGAAAAAAGTTTTTAAGACCCACTGTACACCAGATTAAACTAAAATATTTTTATATATTTCTTATATTTCTTCTCACATAACCTAATTAGTCATACCTTTCGCAAACATCACTTATTTTTTGGGGTAGGTGAAACCTCTGTTTCCAGATCTGTGATAAGCTAATGTCATCCCAACTGTCTTTTTCAGATGTTTTAGTTAGCATTGCAATATGTGATTCGTTTATTTTAAAGAGCTATAATTTGTAAATTTTGAAAAACAAACTTATTGCAATTTGGAATAAAACTCTGCGCCATTCTTGCAATTATAGCAATTCATGTTCCATATAGATATTGGAGCAGAACTGTTGTTATTTTTTGCACTGTTCTTTATTGGTACTTTGAATAAAATTAATACAATAAAAACGCAATAATTCTATTGTATATGCAACTTTTAAATCTATCTTCCAATGAAGATACATACATGTAAAATCCGTGTAGAAGAGCATGAGTTTTCAATAGAAAGTCATCCTACAACGGAGAAGATGAGATGATATTTCAGTTGTGTTGTCAAACTAGAGATAATTGTCGAACGTGTTTTTGGCTTATAACGAAAAAAATGTGTAAAGGTAGCTGCACACTTACCGGCACAGCACGAACCGGCCCAGACAGACAAAATATTTTTATATGAAAGCAAGTTAGCTAATTCACATCAACCGGCATCGGCAGATCCCGGCACGTAAACGAAACTTCATTGCCGGTCGCTATCGGTGGCTAGAACCCAGACCGGCATTTGCCGGTTGCAGGTCTAGTTTCGAAGCAAACATGGGATCAGTTTTCTATAGTTTTCTCTCAATATTTGCCTTAATTGACAGTTTCCTTTCAGTTTTAAGCCGGTGCCGGTCGATGCATGTCTGTGCCGGTTCGTGCTGTGCTGGTAAGTGTGCATCGACCTTAAAGCGTTACACATAATGCAAAGCGATTATGATTCACTCTAAGTAGAAGTGTCAGTGTCAATTCGTAGCTCCTGATTTTCCCGATATTAATCTCTTTACGAAGTTCTTTCCTTGCTACGAAATTTCTGCTCTTGATATTATGATTCCGCTATTTATTATCCCGATGTGGATTACATTTGAAACTCTACGCATAATGTTCTTACTTATATTTTGCAAATCTGCGGGATTTTCACGCGATGATCAAACATGCCAGATTATTCTACTGAGATGACTAAAACTATAAAAGAGACTGGAAAGCAACTTCTATTGAATCTTAAAAAAACAAATCAAATTTACTTCATTTAAATTTATTCCTTTTACCTACATTTTTCGGTATAAATAATAAATTAAAATTAAATTAAAAGTTTGTTAAACGATGCAACTTGAGTATCTTCTGCGAACAAAGTCAGTTTTCATAGTAAAATTAATTAAAAATTCATCAATCAACGTGCAATTCAACCGGTTGCTGGATAAACTCTTTGCTAAAAGCTATTTCATCTATAAATTTTATAAAATCTCTCACTCAATCAATGGACGATCGTTATTGGAGCAATTTAAAAACAACGTGACCTGCATGAATTTGAGTTCTTTACATAAGTTTCAATCAAATCTCGATATACATATGTATATTGGGTCAAGTAGGTATGCTCCCGTTATATGACAACCAATCATATTCATATAAATTGAAGGACTTTTGAACAAATTTTAACATTCACTTATGTACCTACATTAAAGGGTGAACGAAAAAATAAATGCGTAAAAAATAAAACTCGACATTTATAGATACCAAAAGTTCTATAACACAATACGTTTTTCTATATGTATATGTGTATTCAGAATTTTTTCAATAGCACATAATTTGCTTTTGACTTCATTCTGGTCTCTGTTAGTAAGTCGAACGAGTAACAATATGAATCACGTGTTGAAAAACCTGGGTGGGTAGCTAACTTAGGAAAGTTAAAAATAAAAGAACCTTTTTAGTAACCTAGACCAATATCAGATCAAACTCTTACCCTATTTTTCAATAGGGCTTACGTCAATGTTCCGTAAAGTACTTATATGAACAATAAAAGCGGATGAAGTGTCCTTTTCCAATGTAATTTTTATACGCTTGAATCCTTTGTAAATTACCTTAACCTAGTTAAAAATTTCAAAGATTTTGCATCTCCTTTTTTTGCGCTCGTGAAAGATTTTGTTTCGGTTTTCGTTTTATCGATGGAAAATAATGTAGGTATTAAAGTTGCTTGGCTTTCATCGTTTTACATTTTTTTTAAAACACCCATTAAATTTCCATCAATCACTGTGTAATTTCCAGTTTTCTACCCACTGACTGTGACCTTCATTTCTGTGAAGATTTTATGTAAAGTAAATCAATTTAAATTTAAATCAATACTTGTAGTCATTGTTGCATATTTTACAGAAAACTCCGTTATGGTAGGAAATCTCTTACATGTGTAACATGTAAATGACAGTAATTAGGATCAGTGTAAACCATTAATATTATTTTTTGTCATATATATGTAGATTAATATACAAATTCTTGTCACTAACTACATATTATAAAAGATAACGTTCAGAGAGATGCAAATGTTTTTCTAAAATAGATTCAGATCTCAACCTGTAATAATATGTGCACTGTGTATATAAAATTTGCAACATTGACATCTATCCATACATTAAGTTACTAATATTATAAAATATATGTATTGGGTATTAAGACAATCTTTACGTACCTACAGAAATATTTCTGTATATTTTCGATATAATTATTCTAATCTTTCGAAAAAGTTACTTGATAACTGCAATCGGAGGACTTTTCTTATTAGAGGGTGAATAGCCATGATACGCTTAAAAGTGCATTTCTTGGATGCTCCAGACAACATCAATGATGAATGAACGAAACCTTTACATACATACTAAGTGATCATTGCCAAGAGCTTTATGGATATCATATGTGACCTTTAAGAGTACAGATCCTGGGCGAAGTCCTGATTGCCAGCCTGACAATATATTCTCTGCCAACACATACTCCATGATTTGGTTGTACATAATTTTTTCGAGTGTTTTAACAAGGAAATTGAGTACAGTAATGAGGCGGCAATCACTAGGCAGGAAGGGACAAGATTTCATTGGAATGGGAACAACTATTGCTTGCTTCCATTGAGAGGGAATTTGCGAAGTCGTAAGAACCTCGGGGGCATCCACACTATGAATGGAGAAACCCTTATGAGAGAAGTATTCCTGATAGTTGCAAACAGGCGAAGTTGCAACCACAAAGCTAGATGAAAAGTAGTTGTGTGGGTCATCAGGATTGAAATCTGCAACCGGTGGGTCCTTCCCATGAATACGGAGACTACGAACATTATTGCATAGCTTTTTCGCAGAAAGCTTTGGATCTAGCTTGGTCCCAAAATAGGCACATTAAGATAATCGAAGCAGATAAATAACTTTATTTTGCATTATTTTATATCTACCATGTATCACACTGTCTTAGGTTGTTCTAAAGCGCTTAAGCAAGAAATCACGCTCAGCCATCGCCTGACGAATTTCATCTGTAATCCAGGGACATTTATTGTCACGAATACTGCAAGCTTTCAGAGGTATATACCTACTGATAATATAAACGTAGAATCGTGTTGCACTATATCATTACTCGGTACAAAAACCTTTCCAACACATAATGCTAGCACCGCGAAATAACCCGACTCATGATACTTGAGAGTGCATTTTACTAATATGTCAAGATTGCATTTTTTGGCTCAGACGACCATGCAGGAACTGAAATGAAATTAAAGAAGCAGTCGTTTTCTTTTTGCGGACCAGTTTTAGTTATTGTACATTCCTTTAGTCGGCTCTAGGCCAGATAGGAAATAAATGAGAAACAAAGACAACAAACAGTTTTAAGATTCTGTTTACTCACTGATGAATATCGCGTGTAGCTATTTTTGATTGAGTTTTCGACTGTAGTGTCGGCCTGATCGCGCCATAGTAATTCGCGCATTCGATACATAGATATGGACATATAAAACGTTCTTTCAAAAATTAAAAGGTTTTTTACCTTGTAATTATTACACTAAGTGTTAGAATAATTAACTATATACGTGTATACTGCTGGCTTATAGGCAATTAGTTTCCTGCCTAGCATATTCATTAAGTGATTATAATCAAAATAAGGAAGAGGATTTTTAATAAGCGCTGCAAAATTCCTTAAAATCCGTCGATTGAGAAACTGCAATGTTTTAATATACTAACCTTGTATTTGGTGTGAAAAAAATAAATAAAACTAAGGATATCAGGTGCTAATTGTCGTTGTAAATTTATGACACGGATTCATAACACTGATGCCTATTGAACAATTTGCTTGAAATCGATACTAAGATCACAAGGTCCGAAGTCGCTTATTTTATGACAAAGTGGAAACATTAGATCAAAGATAATATTTCAAAAATATTGAAAGAATAACAGAAAATCACACATATACATATAGGTATATCCTTGCCTTCATACCTATATTTTTTATCATAACCCAGATCCACTGCAAATATTATGCTCATTATATATATGAAAAATATCCCTACTTATTTATTCTCGTCAGTTCAGTTGACCGAAGAAAATTTATTCTAAGCTTTAACAAAGTAATTAAAACTTTAGTATTAAGTGCCTTCAATTAATGTGAGGTTTATTAATAAAATTGTCAAAAACCTTACTTGACCTAACTTGTTCTTCCTTTTAACATTTTAATTAATTTAAATGACATCTACCTCTGCCGACATATAAAACCACTTTAAATATTTGGTAGAGCAAAAGATTTTGGAATGTTAAACAAAACGAATAGATATCCACGGCACGGGTGTATCCATTAATATGAAGCAAAAGCTTTCACGCCGACTAATTGAATTTTCCTAGAAATTATATTCCTTAAGTCGACTCGTCCGTTATCACAACTACATATATTTGTACACCCCTCGACCTATATGCGCTCTTTCTTATCATATTTTACAATAATTTAAGAGATAAGGCAGAAGAAGGCAATTTGCTTTCAAAGGACCTCCCAGATACAATTTGATTCAAGAATTACCAATTCACGAAATGGTCGATATATCTTTGCCTTGTATTCAATTGAATGTAAAAAGTTGTTGTTGAGCGAACTAATCTAATCGTTTATACCTTTCCTTTATATTGGTTGCAACGGCATGAGGAAATATTTGCTGTCGTCCTTTCTACTTGAAATCCACATTTATTTTAAAGAGGTCACACACACCTAATGACTAAGACGATATTAACTTATTTGAAAAGGAAGAGTGTTTCGTTTTTGTTTTGTTCTTGTGGTAGCGTTTCAAAGTTTTATGCCCTTCATGTGCAGCAGGACGACGTATGGAGTCGAGTCACGTTTACACATGAAGATTTATCGATGTTCTATTCACATGTAGTTAAAGTTTTTTTAGTTAACAACTGCCGGCTTACATCACTGTGGTTATGCAAAATTAAAAAAACAGGATGTTGAAAATAGTTCTACATACTAATATGCCTCAAATTCATTGAGTGTTATGTATTATACTCATCGAACAGGTGACCTACTTTAGTTATTAATAATTTGTTGGCAAAACAACAAGACTCTTCAGGAAAATTTAAAGCAGATTAAAGAAAATAATCAATACAAACAGTAAGTAATACGTTTTTCAAACTATCAAATCATGATTAATGTAAAAAAATGTAAAAACTACAATTTGGAGCACCCAATGGATGATTGACACATGTAAGAATATACGACGAATATCTACAGGGTGATTCAGATCAAAATACCTTCCGGTATACCACGCGATTCCTTGAGGTAAGCTGATCAAAAAATTGTTCCACATACACCCCCACTAAAAACCATCCTTTAGGAGTTGTGGCCAATTGAAGATTTCGCCAAAATTCGTGAACCCTGATGGGAATAAATGAGTATAATAACTTTTGAACCATCCTATAGATTTTGGTTATTGTTGGCTTATTAAATAGCCAAGAATAGTAGCTGTCGAAAAGTGTATTACTCTGAAGTTTTAGTTAAGCATCTTTAAATTATTCTCAAATATTTCCAAAATTTTGATTTTTTTACACACAAATTTCATAAACAACGTTATTTATTTCAATAACTTTCTTCCATGTAACCCAAATTTATTGCTTGTTATTAATGTCCCTACTAGCGAAAAAAACCGCATGCCAATACCTGTATCAATTTCTGCAGTGGAGGTTTTCTGGCACATTCAAGCTAGATCATAAAATTGCATTACAAGTAACAATCACAGGTAGGTACTTAGGATCTTTTATGACTGGACCCACAATTACTTTGGTTATAAGTTTCTGAAAGTAGTGGTACTCTTATTTAGTATTTAAGCAGCATCTTAGGAGTTTCGTAATTACTTATTTTATCAGTCAATGGAAAGTAGCATGAAAATTTTGAAAAAGTGAGAATATTTATTACCCGAAAAAAATAAAAACGTAAAAAGTCATAACTGATTCGGGCCCTGGTTTAAAAAGAACAAGAAGGCATTTGTCGGTCCAGTTATAAAAGATATGTAGGTACTTAATTTCGAATAATGACCCCTCTGTGCAATTTTGATTATTAAAGTGGCTTATCACATCTAGGTCTAAAACAGTTCTTCGAACAGTAAAAATGATTATAACCAATATAAACCAATTGTCGTCGTTTTTGGTTAAAAATATTTAAAAACAGTACTTCATATACACAGTACAGAGAGTATTCTCTGTACGAACCACATTCCACCATTAGTCGACGAAATGGCTTGTAATGTACAGAAAAGCACGGTAAAGAGAATACAAGACTCTCCCTCCTCTCTTTCTGTCTTATCTATACACAACGAGGTAATAACTAAACGAGATGCAATCATATGTACGATCCGTGTACATGAGCGTACCCGAAATTGCCCTGCATTTGTGTATGTTTCACTCCGCCATTTTTGGTCTTCGCTGTCAAATCCACACTTAGGTTCGGATGGTTTCAAAATTATTAACTTTTTTACGTTCACGTTTGCAAATTCAGTAAATACTTTTGAGTATATGAAAATAAAAGCGATTAAAATTGCGCATAGGTTGCACAATTGTATACAGGTGTACAAATTTTACGGCGCTTATGTACAAACAATATCAGTGTCATTGTGTTAGAATTGGGTACGCGATATTTTTTCATTTGCATCTCCTTTAGTTCTTACCTCGTTGTCTATACATTAATGGACGATATTACGTCACAGCACATGTGTCAAAATTTAATGAGAATACCTTGTATTCTCTGTACCGTGTGCACGTATGAATTGTATTACCTATATTGCACACGCTGGCGACGTATTCGTCAGCGTGGTCATTGTCGACCCATCTCAAATCCTAATTTTAGCCTAGTACTAAGGTCCGCGCTAAGCTAAATTTTAGCGCATCTCCATTATCGGGCCGTTCTTTTAGCTACTAAAATATGACAGCGGAGGCTCAGAGATAGAAATACTAATAAGAAGCAGAAGAAGAAGAAGCATTTTTATTATTTTACTCACTCTTCTCCAATATATTAATGTCTTCACAAATTTTCTGTTTTTTTAGCTAACATTTTTGAGAGCTCTGATAAAAAAATATTTTAAGCGGCCCGGGCTGATAAATTCAAGTTAATTTGTTTTGGAGACTTACTAGTAGTGCCACTTCTAATAAAGAACAATAAGCCAAATTTAGTGTGTAGGACTTACTATTGGTATTGCTAAAATTTAGGATAAGTTTTCGCCAACAGCTCTTAGCACGCTCAATTTTATGTGAATATTTAGCTTAAGGCGAACCACCGGACCTAGGCTATATTATTTAACAATTTTATTTTAAATCGGCAGAGTTTATAAGCAAATAACTCAACACTAATATGTAAGTAAAATTTTATGTACAGTATAGATTTCAATGTAACTTGCCTGGCGTTTGACGACGACGATGACGACAAACACCCCGGTGTCGACTTCATTAATGTAATCCAGCCATATAGACTTAACCTAGGGTATAAAAATGCGGATCAACAGCTCTGCAATTTTTTTATCCTTCCAAAAGCAGCACAATAGACTTCTCGCCTAAACTTTAAGATGGAAAGCATGTAGCTTTCGCGATACTAAAGTAGGTCGAATTCATTTGAACATCAGATTCGCCCCAATTTCAATCTGAGGGTTAGGTTAGGTTAAGTTAGGTAGGAGTGATTGCTCTAGAAGTATCCAGCCTGGTTCACAGACCACCACTAGGTCCATTATTTCCTTTGTACTCATGGGATAGTCGCTCAACTTACCCTCAATTACTCAGGATGCATCTGAACTGTTTTCTTTGCAGCTCTCCCAGACTTGAGCAGAAGTAGCTACATAATAGTCTAGCCCTTTTATTGTGTTGGACAGATTCGATTTCCTCCGAATCCTTACAGCTCCTGCAGAAATCATTCACCGCTATACCCAGTCTGCCAGCATGGTCTGCTATAGCCCAATGACCCGTAATGACCCCTACTGGATTTCTGGTGTATGTTCTGTTGCCATTATGTAGTTCGCTTGTCCTCTTCCTGTCATATTGAGGCCAGAAGTGCCTCGCGATTCGGCAAGTTTCCCTGTTGATCCACCGAAGGCTTGCCTTATGATAGGGACTGATGATCTCCCCTTTAAAAGCTCCGATCGGGATCCTTATGAAACCATCGTTGCGGAGCTATCGATTTCAAAGCCCTTTTGGCCAGCGCATCTGCCATCTCGTTGCCTGGGATCTGGCATAGGTTCACCTTGTACCATGTAGTCAATTCCTCAAGACTGTTTTTGCATAACTGCAATAATTTTAATTTAACCAGCACACCATCCAGTGCCTTAATGACTGCCCGGCTGTCAGTGTATATGCAAATGTGTTGCGCCCGGAATCTCTGCACCTAGATGCCAATGTTACGGCCTGGTAAATCGGTACTAGCTCTGCCTGAAAAGCACTGCATTTGTCCGGCAGTCTATAGGACTCATGACCTGGTGACGATCCTTTTGTCAATCTAATCGTCTTCTTGAATGACCTTATACCGTCCCTATAATGGAACCATTCTACACAGTCTCGACAGTATCGACAGCAAAATCTACTTCTGACTCCGTGATTATTCCTTTGCGTGGTGAAACTTCCAACCTGCCACTGAGTATATCACAGAAATGGTCCCACTTTGTCCTACGGATTACTGAAAGCTTTAACAGACCAGTATCCAGTATCCAAGCGTGGTCTGATAAAGACGTCTGGTCAGACTCTCTCCAGTGGTGCACCACGAAGCTCTCCGAACAGGTGACGAGGGTTAAGTCTAGCACCTCACTCCTGTTTACCGTTCCAAAAGTTATCGTATTGCCTCTGTTAGTCTCTAAAAGAGAGTGTGTGAGGCGTTTTAAAAATGTCCATTTGAAACAAATATGGATTTAAAAATCAGACCCAAATCCAACCCAAAAATCATCACATAGAAAAAGTAGTAATTACACGAGGGAATTTTCGAGTTTTGAAGAAAGTACGTGGGATTGATGAGAAAATTTATTCGAGTCGCTAGTAACTACAACAGTGTCGTACTGATCATAAAGCCTAAGACATAACTTTATTAGTTATGTGTGTGAAATAACTCCACACAATGATTTTTTGCTGTTGTACGCGAGAATTGTATTCCTTCACCATGCACTAGTTTCAGCCATTACTGCGAAACTTAAAGTATGGTTCAGAGCCCTTGGAGTCCTTTTATCCACTAGGATTAAAAATAGGTTCCGAATTGATTTTTCAAAGGTTTCTTCCGCTGCAAATAGACCAGAACTATTAATATATTATGGATTATTATTATGAAATGAAACAAATATTTTAATGTATCTTTCACCATAGAGGAATTTTTGTTTTCTTTGATCTCAATTAAAAATTACTTGACAGGGGTAAAAACCCTATTCTGCGTTCAGCTTTTTTTATTACTATTTTACAGCCTTGGTTAAATTTATGGGAAGCTTATCTGGTTGCAATGATTAGAAATATTGATTTGACACCATGTAAATATAGTGTTAAAAAATATTTTTATTTTTGAAAGTCCGTCCTTTCACATGATAGCTTCATAATGCGTTAGCTTAAATAATAAATACGAATAAATAGTAAAACCAGGTAACTGCATCGAGAGGTTGTCATATAAAAATTTGATTTTTCACATTATGTGCTCGCACACTTACATAGATTTTGTTTACAAACAAAATTAAAAATTAAAAATATTACAGCAAAATACGAGACTTATATATAAAAAGTAAAATAACCGGCCAAGTGCGAGTCGGGCTCGCGCACGAAGGGTTCCGTACCATCGTTCAAAATTTAGCACTGTGTACTTTTTATTTATTTTTTTCAAATGAGAGTAGGCGTCATGTGGAAAAATAATGCTGTCATTTGAAAAAATTATAATAACGCTGTCATTTGAAAGAAAAATGCCTACTTATGATAATAATAATGAATGAGAACAAAACGAGGAAAAATACGCCGAAAAAATCACGTTTCCTGTATGGGGGCCCCCTTTAATTTTTTCTTTTTTTATTATACGTTGTTATATCGCCAATAGATATACACGGTCTGTGAAAATTTCAACTCTCTACCTAGATACATCCTGGCGACGGACGGACGGACAGCGAAGTCTTAATAATAGGGTCCCCGTTGTTACCCTTGGGGTACGGAACCCTAAAAAGTGATAAGAACTGGGGTACAACTAATATACATGCCTGACTGGTTACACGGTGAGCGAATAACTCTCTTTGTTCAAGCAAGCGAATCTCTACTTTAGTTCAATTCATTCGAAAAGCATTGCGAATTTTCACATTTGCAGTCAGCAGATCCCATAAGTATCTGGAACAGTGAGCCAAAGTTACCATCCGGATCATTTGTCTGGTACACAAACGGATCTAAGAAAGAAGGCATAGTTGGTGTAGGAGTATATGGACTTCGGGTACACAAGTATACACATACTGTGATACAACATGTATCCTTACGGACGGTTTGAAAATGGATATGGGTGTCGGAGACGGGGTATACTCAGCACTCCCTCAAATACAGGAATCATACCGCCTACTGGACCACTGTAGTATGTTCCAGGCGGAGGTCCTAGCCATCTGATATACCTAGCGATCGAGTCATCATGATTTGTATTGACATAGCTAAGCGGCAATCAAAGCTCTGGACTCAAGCACCATTAGATCTCCCCTAGTTCAAGAGTGTCGCTATGAGCTGTGAGCTATGAATATGTGTCTAGCAGAAGAACCGGTAGATCGGACCCTAGAATCAGTGAAGAGGATTCTAGACGGACTGGCCTGGCTGGCAAATCACAGATGACGAGAACTGACTTCATCCGCAATTGCAAGATATTTTTGACCCAAGATTTGTCCTGCGATGACTGAATCTCTGCTGAGGAGGAACCGTATCACAGGATACTGCCTCTTTGGTAAACATGCAGAACGCATCCAAGCTCCATACAATGACTTCTGAGGAGAAAGAGATTGGGAGAATTCAGCACCTGCTGTGCTATTGTTCCAATCTTGCTAAGTGTAAGAAGAATACGCTTGGCAGCTACTTTTCCGCGAACTGTGGGAATTAATACGCTTGACAGCTACTTTTTCGCGAACTGTGGGAATTACCAGACCTGGGGGACCTGGTAAGGTTCATTAACTCTTATGGCTGGTGTCATCGCACTCCTAGTTGTTAAATATCTTTTCCAGGCAGGATTTTAAACTGCTTTTCAAACAGAAATCCATTTCATAAAAACGTTCACCAGAATCAATATACAAACAGCTGCGATAAAGGAACTAAGCCCCAGTTCATTCACTTCAAAACTAGTTTGAACTGTAGGAATATCCTAGATTTACTATCAAAAGAGAATAACGTAAACCTTAGATTGGTAACTTTACTGGGAAACGAGGAGCATGAAGGTAATGAGACGGCTGACTACTTAGCGAGAAAAGGAGTGCAATTGCGATTTACCGAATCCGAACCCTTCCGCGGCCTTACAACAATGCACCTATCTGGAGAAATAATGTCTAAAACAAAAAAAGGCTCACCAACTACAATGACAAATCCTTCCTGGACAAATGGACCTAACACAGCAATGGCATTGAACAAAAGATTTTTTAGGTCGCAGTGCTTTTAGGTCTGCTCCCCGTTTCTATATAATAATAATAAGAATGTATATTTGGATACTGGATGAAAACGGGATCACAAACGACACTTGCCGACAGCACAGTATATTCATACAGTAGAACAGCTCTGTCAGAACTATCACATGAATTGGATGATTCTATAATATGACTATACTTTCTCTTTCAACATTTTTAACTAACACACTAGTCAATTTTTAATACAAAGTTTCTTATATAAATCTAAAGTGGAAGAAAGAGAACTTACACCATGCACAAACTTGTACTAAACGAAAAGGGGCAAAATGACAAGCAAAAAAGCTAATATCAATTTGTTCCACTTCCCATGCCATTCGGCTTGGTAGAACTGTCAAATTGTCACAAACTTTATTACAGCCATTTTGCGTTTTACACTGTCCATGGCATCTCTATGAACGAACACCAATTTACCGTCAAACAGCTATTTAGTTTATTTAACAATACATTTGTAAGTATATTGTCGAGATGTGTACTTACATAAAACTAATACTTCTTCCCGCAGATTGTGGAACTAGTATCGTTCGCCCATTTACTTGCGTATCATTCTTAATAGTTCCCTCTTATTGGAGAGATTTTGAGGTTTTTTTTTAATTAAAGTTCTAAAATCCGCTTTTCAGTAGCTGGTTCTAAGCTCTTCTACTGTTTGTACTGTGCCGAGAATACGTATATATTACATATACACATGTGTAGGTTAGATGCAACATGAGATATTAGCTGTGTTCTTTTGTGTTCACAGAACAGAGCAGATCAAAAGATACACAAAAGAACGCCTCATATATTTTTATAGAAAGATTTAAATGAAGCGAACAGTACAAATAGTTCGCTTCAATCGACAGAACAATTTGTTCTCTCCGGTATATAGGAATTCTAGAACAAGGTACACAAAAGAACAGAGCTATTAACGATATGCTCAGAGTTATGCGCAGTGACAAAATTATATTAGTCCACATAAAAAGCTGGCAAAATATAAATACCTTCCGAGTTTCGCAATTAATTAATTATTAATTTACTTTACTAATTTCCTTGCTAAAATTATACTATGGGTAGTGCAAGTTATATTTTTTTCAGTACCCAGTTTGTTTATTATCTTTTATCAAACAATCATTTCAAAAACAATAAAAAAATCTATTTAGAAATTATGGCACCATTAATATGAAGCTTAAACAATATCTCCAACAATATGCCAACCAAATCATTTAATGACCAGCCAAAACACCGCAAATTCTGAGCATTTATATTATATAGGAAATCTAAAAAAAAAATCATTTTCAAAAAAATCTTCGATAGTCTGGAAGTTAGTGCTGAATCTACCACTGATGTCGTCATATAGAAATCATGTTTAAAAACATAATATTAATATTTACAATAATTAGAGGTGCAAGTTTTCGTTGTTATCACGATTCACCCGCAGAACTTTTGCGGTAACAATGTAACTACTACTGTACAGCCCATAATATTACCTATAAATAATTTTTTTTTTATTGTTTTGGTATTTTCTCACACATTAGTATATACATATTCACTTAACAAGACCTCATTGATATAAAGAATTAAAAAATTTAAGGCCAGAGAGCCAAGTGGTGTCTGCATTTTGAAAATTTATTACTTTCCAATTGCTTAAACACGACTGGTACCTTTGACTGAAAATTTAAATATTCGGATTCTGAACAATAAAGTCTCTTAAATGAAATGATAAAAATTTAAACAATACCCTTATTTTATTTCTATATATAATTTATAACTATATTGGAAAAAATTACAATTTCTTATAGAGGGCAAAGCAATGGCAACCGCATATGACTGCAAATTTATAGAAACATCCGTTGGCATCAATCACAATGTAGATGAACTACTAGTCGGACTGTTATCACAAATAAGGCTCAAACTAGAAAATCCAGAAAAGTCAAGGTAATTTAGTTTACATGCTTATCTTAGATTCGGACCTCAAGATTGTTGATGTTACTTAACAAATTTCAGGGATCTATTTAGAAAACGATCTTCAAGAAAAACAAAACGAAGAGCCTGTTCGCCACTGGGAGGAGCTGCCACTGCTTGTTTAACAGGAAATGGCGGAACGAACCCAAGTTCACCGATCGGCCCCCCTAATAATCTAATTACAGCAGACATCAATACTCCACCTGGAAGTGCTCATAGCAGGTATAAATGAAAGAATATTTCGCAAAGAATTTCATAATTCAATTGAATTTCTTATTTTTTTATAGTCCAAGGAAATACCGAGGATCTCGAACATCTGCCAGTCTAAAAGTGAAAGGCCTTCTCGGAAGAGTGTGGGCCAGGGATTCGAAATCAAAAAGCTGCGAGAATTTACACGTTTTATAAGACAATTATCTATCCTTTATAGCATTTAGATTATCATTCGAAATACGTTCAGACGGCAATAGGCATTATACTCAGTATTCCATCGCGTTACGTTTTTTAAATGTTAACATTTTTCTAATCATTTAGATAAGATAATTTTACTAAATATTTTCCGTTTTTAAGTTAAATACTGAAGAAATAGTCTCGATAATTTAAGTAAAATGTACTCTGTATTTTTTTATACTGTGAACAAAAACTTTTGTATATCGTAAAAAGAGTTTCATTTGCAATCAAAATATAACATTCAAATTAGAACTAACAATGCTGCCTAAAGGTGTTTCAATCCCTACCAAAAACAAATTTTGAACTGATTAAACACAAATTTAATTTTTTCATGCAAGTCTATATTTTTATAAAAACAGAAATAATAAGAAAATTTACGTATTAAGACAATTTAAAAATATCTTTTTGTTTTATATACATATAATAACAGGAGACAACCGATGTAGGGTAGGACATAATGTAAACTTATTCCCTGAACACATAGATATTTAAATTAGTAAGTTACAAAGCTAGTTTGTTTTCTGGTACCTATATATATTAATCTGTCAGAAGTTTTTTAACCTTAGAATTCAGAAAGAAAACAGTAGTTTTCAGATAATTCCATTTTCAGTTCTATAAGCATATGCAAGCTTCTGTTACAGATTATATACGGAAAGCAGCTGATATGTCTTCTTCTTGTATGAATTTAATTTGTCATAATCAAAGTAGCATAGCAATCTTCACAGAATGGTGTATAGTTCACCGATCTCTGCATCGTCACCGGCAGCATGTACATAGATTCCAATCCAAATTTTTAGGCTCGAGAAAATAGTTTTCTCTTTAAAACCTAGTTTAAATTATGTTAATAACGTTCACATAATTAAATACTATTTAAAGTTATGATTTCGGTTATATTTTCCTTTCATCAACTTGAATGCAGAAACCTCCATCTCTTCCACTTGAAATTCCATATTCTTCATAAATGCACTCTTTCTTCATTCTAATAGAATCGGAACCGAAAAGGTTTCCAAAAACCTTTGTTTTTAATTAAGAACACATGTTGAAAATCATTTGTTCTATTGTCGTGCATCCATTTTCGGCGTTAGCTCTTTCGATAACGGGCACTATTTATTAATTGAATTTACTGTTAAGGGGAATATTAACGAAAGGTTTACTAATTTAACGCACACCTTACTAAACATGGCTGATTACCATTTATAAGGTTTTAACAGAGCTGTAAATAGTATTTATAGCTCTGGTTTTACTTTGGAAATCTTGTTCGACTTGAGGTATGCTCTACTCCTTTAGACATGCCAGTAGTTTCCATTACTACACATATGCCGGTATTCCGTACAGAAAAATCCGACTTAAATACATAATTAATGCTCCAAAATTCAGAAAATATCAACACTTTTCGGGTCTGTTAGAGGAAGGTAGAGTAAGATGACGATAGTAAGATTTGATCATTTTTATATCCTCGTCACTTTGACCTAGAGTCATAGTTATTTATTTATAGCAATCGTTAATAGGTTTACTTTAAACTAATAATTTTCTGATTTGCATAAATTAAAAATTTAGTATTGATTTTTCGCTTTTTTAACTTGCTGTCAAATTCGTCATCTTATCCTCATTTGCGGGTAAGATGACGCACGACAAGATAAATGAAAAACAAAATCTATTTAAATATTTACTTGTATAAACCAGAGCCTGAAAATAACTCTCCATTAAGTTTTTTTTTTAAGTGAGGTTCGACTTGAGACTTTTATATTTAAAAAATAAATTTTAATAATACTTTTAACTTTTATTTTTAAAAATAAAAGTTAAAAGTAAATTTTTATTGTACGAAATAAAAGTTTTAAATTTTTTCAGAGCTTTGTCTAACAAAAAAAAACTTTTTGAGAGTATTTCGAAATAAAAGTTTTAAATTTTTTCACACCTTTATTTAACAAAAAAAAAACTTTTTGAGAGTATTTCGAGACTTTTATTTTATAAAAGTCATTTTTAAAGTCTTAAAAGACTTTCATTTTATAAAAAACTACTGAAAGTTTTTCTTTATGTTTTTTATTTAAATATATAAAGTATTTACGGTCTAATGTAAAAAAAAACATCTCCCGCTGGTTATAACATTTTAATCGATTTGATCCATATACATAACATAATAATATCATATAAACATAATGTATATCATATAAACTTAATATAAGCCCAATCTGTTTGTCTGTAACGTGTTCGAGTCCCAGGATGGCTTTTCTTTTAATTAAAAGGAAATTAAAAAAAAATAACAAAAAATTAAATTAAATAAAGCAAGTAAAAAGACTATGTCTTTTCAACTTCAAATTGATACTAAACTATTTCAAAATGGCACTAAACAATTTCAAATTGGGAATAAAAAATAAATAATTTATTCCAACAAATATAACAATTTCAAATTTGAGTAGGCTTTTGAAAAATAAAAGAAAGTGTCTTTTATTAATATAGTGCTATTATTAATTAATTTATCCCTAATTAATTCATTCTTAAAAATGTTTTACATCAAGAAAGTTCAAGCAGATAATATAAGGAAGCAAATCTGTGCTTTATATAATAATAATGAAGACTGGAGGGTACTTGCAAAAACTTTAGGCGTGAAGAAATTAACTAGCTATCGATGGGTGAAAAACCAACAAATACCTGAACAACAACGTGGTGGGAAGCGAAAAATAATAATTACTAATGAACATCGACTGTTTATAGAAAGATGTATCGAGGAAAATCCTAAAATAACTTTAAAACAACTGAGAGATAAATTTCAAAATAATTACCAAATTGTTGTTTCTGCGGAATGTCTGAGAAAACATTTAGATGGATTACTATATTCGTTGAAAGACATTCGAGGAGAGCCTGAAAGAGCAAACATTGAAAGTAATAAAAGAAAACGATGTGATTATGTTCAAAAACCTTTAGAACATCTTTCTAACAATGTATCGATACTTTACATGGACGAAACTAATTTTAACTTATATACATATATCGAGAACCAAAAGTCGTTCCAAAAAAGGAACTCGTTGCACTCACATTGGAGCAGGTAGTCGAGGATCTAATATGAGTGTAATTTGGTGTATAGGAAATATGGGCTTAATTCATCATGAAATTAGAAGAGGAGCATTTAAGAAACCAGAAGCAAAAGAATTTATGCGTCGTTGTCTTCGAAATGCTGAAAATATGTACCGAACATCAATCGTAATGATAATTGATAATGTTCCTTGGCATGCTGCCATTGGAGAAGTATTCCAAGAAGATGAATTTCTTAATAATCACCTACTAAGACTCGCACCATATATCCCCCAATTGAATATGCTTGGTCAAACCTAAAATCTGGAGTCAAAAGAGATTTGAATATTCAAATGCCGTAAATCCTAGCTGGTGAAGGCAGATCAAATTTGACGCAGACCGAGTTCGGTCTACTACGGCTAGAAAACGCAAATATATCGACGATTATTACTGTTCCTAATTGTAACCGACATAATTAATACAGTAATTCGGAACTGTAATCATCTTCGCTATATTTTCGCGAATTATATTTTCTAACCGAGTTCCATCTACTATGGCTAGAAAATATTACGGAATTATCAATTTTTAATTAATTAAGATATTTTTAATAAATCTACTTTAAATTAGCTGTAATAAATTGTTTATTTTTTAGTCGGAATTTGAAATTGTTTAGTCCCAATTTGAAATTGTTTAGTCTCAATATGAAGTTGAAAATGGTATAGAATTAGTCTAAAAGACCAATACTTATGATACCCTATATGAATGCCCGTATGGATAAAATCGATTGATATATTATCATAAAGAGGGGAGACTTTGTTTTTACATCAGACCGTAAATACTGTAAATATTTAAATAATAAGCATAAAGAAAGACTTCTAAAATGATTTTTATAAAATATAAGTCTCAAAAGACTCTTAAAAAGACTTTTAAAAAATTTTTTTTTTTTTTTGTATTACAGTTAAAAATAACAATTAAAAACATTGGTTATTGCGGGAGTCTTAGTAATAAAAATTACGAATTCTTATTATTTTAAAACTTTTATAATTTTGTTTAATTCTTATGAAATAAAGGTTAATAACAGCTCGTATTCTAGAGACTTTTTGAAAAAAGTCATAAAAGTTTCAAGCTCTAGTATAAACACTAGTCGCATACATAGGTTTTACGTTTCGCTTCTGCCGGAGTGAGCCCAATATATAAGGCATGTGCTAATTTAAGGCAGATCGAGCAGAAATACCACGTCTCATTTTTTCCAGTGTCATTGTCATTACCGATCATGCAAAGTTCTGCCTCCACGAAATTATAGTCCTCGCCTTTTTCCATCAAGGAAGCATGTGGGTATTGTTTTTTATTTTTGCCTCTTTTCTCTTCCTGTTTTCTGTCTTTCTGTTTTTCAGCTCTATTCTCTTGATTTTCTTCTTTTTTCTTCTCTTTGACTTCTTTTTCAGCTCGTTTTTCTTCCAACGCCTTTCTGACAGGAAAGCTTGTGATATTCAATGAAGAGGAACTTTTTCCTCTGTCTCCCTTCTTTTAGAGCTGCATTAGGTAATAGAGGTAGGCCAAAATACAGTTTCACAAGAAATCATTCAGCAATTACTGCAACATGAGATGTTCCGACTATTTCAGTGGCTGCTGAAGGGGTATTGACTACAACATGAGATGGTTCAACTACTTCAGTCTGCACAGAAGCTGTAATAACATTGACTAGATCACATGATTGTGCAGCTGCTTTATTGTTTATGGAAGCTGAAGTTACACTGACTAGAGCATTTGATGGTTCAGCTTGAACTTCGGTGTTTCTGATATAAGCTTCAGGGTTACTATACGGCCTTTCTGTGGTCATCCAAGGCGCAAAGTCTGAGTCACTAAATATTTGCGATTTCATTCTTTGAAGCCTTGTATAGCATTATTTATTGTGGAAACGTTAATAGAGGCCACATTAAATAACCCAGCAATATCT
Source organism: Dioctria rufipes (assembly GCA_963924295.1). Lineage (NCBI taxonomy): Eukaryota > Metazoa > Arthropoda > Insecta > Diptera > Asilidae > Dioctria > Dioctria rufipes. The sequence continues at coordinate 224,673,688 of OZ002740.1, forward strand.
CTTACAGTAATAGCTTGTCCTCGATGTGACGTTAAGTAGTCATTACAGTTTTAGATGGGCATCCGGTGGCTTTTATGTATGGAGGAAAACTTACGACAGTAACGTGATTCTCTCGATACATATTGGCAGCTTGTAGGTAGATGTGTGATGAATGATTATCCATAAATAAAAGAACGAGATTCTCTTTACTAGGTCTAACATTTTTAATAAAATTCTCTAACCATTGGATGAAAAATTCTGCATTCTTCCACCCCGGCTCATTGCCCACACCTAAAGAGCTAGGTAGCGCTTTGTACATAAAATAAGGAATGGCGGGACATACATCACTAGTATAGCACGCTACGCTGACGTTCGCATCCCTTTCAGCAAACGATATCTTGATGACTTCCCTTTGGACTTAATACGTTAGGAGTCTTGGTAGGAACAGTCGAGGAGTCCGTTTCATCCATGTTATAGATCTGATGGGGTTCGAACTTTTTAGCAGATAAAATCTCTTAATATAAATTAAAGAATTGTTGAATATTTGTTTTATTGAAGGCAGCTAATCTGGATGCAGAGGTAGCTTCTGGTTTTCTGAGAGAAATTTGGAATTTCATCATGAAGCTCTAAATGAAATATTTACCTGCTTTCATTTTTTCTTATTGCAGCGGTTAGGAATATTCAGCGTTTCAACGTAATTAAATACCATTCTTGAAAATTATTCTCTTGTTAAGCCAAGGGCTCTTTTGTCCAAGTATTCTACATATTTCTTGAGATTTATTATCTCCTCCTCCTCATTGAACGGTCCAGCACTTGGCTGTAAATTCTGAACAAAAAAAATGGTTTTCAAATCAAAGCTACATCTTATTTAACTAATGAGCAATTCTACAATAAAAATATTGACCTTGATACATCCGATAGCATTATATAAAACCCATTAGCAATATCGATCTTTATATCTAATTGAAAAATATGCAACAAATAACACAACGGAGAATAATATATCGAAGTCTCGAAAACAGAAGATAGAAAACGATAGAATCCTATAGGAATCCTGTAGTTTTGTATCGTTACCTATCGAACTCTTCACTAGGTATATGGTTACCATAGTTAGCATCTAGGAATTTACTTCTTTCGAGTATTTCTGTGCGTAACGCTGTAAGGTAGTTTCTGGCAAATTATATTTGTTTGAAATTACATTTACCGCTGCACCTTTACTCACTTCCTTCATGGCTTCCGTCATCGATTCGTGGGACCATCTCTGCCTGTTTGTTTTTCTCTGGTAGTGTTTACCCATATTATATATATATATATTATACAAATTCAATGCATAAAGTTACAGCAAAATTTGTGAACGTTTCGAGTAAGATGGCAAGTTTGTCATCTTGTCCGCCTATTGAATTCATCAACTTACCCGAAACGAACACTTATAAATTAAAGGGATAAAAAATATTACAATAAATTTTATTTGCAATTTATTTTATTAATAAAATTAACAAACAACATATATAATTTACGAAAACACTTCTGTGAAAATTCAAAAACTTGCCAAATTTGATGATAGCAAAATTTTTTGTGACGTAATTTTACAGCGGACTTACGTGTTAACATATGGGACGCTATTGCCTGAATAACACATGCTCGCTCATGTTAGTTTCTCCTTCACTGTGCAAGCGGAGCCGACTTAATGCTGTACAAATCACAAAATTAGTGCCATCGGTTGGCAATCTCACGTAATTAACGATTTGTCATCTTACACGACTCGTCATCTTACCCTCCTTTCACCTATATGTATTCCTTAAAAAATTCTTAGTAACAATATATTATAAAACAAACTTCTTAAGGCAGTAATCCCAAATGCAGAAGATCCTAAAATTACAAATTTTGGGGAACTTAATCCACACTAACATATTTTGAAAATTCAGCATTGTTAAGAAAATGTTGTACATACATATATGCCTTATTCCGGATTAGAGAGGTGCTAAATCAAATAAGTCAATATATTTTTTGTTTTTTTAACATATAGCAGCTATCTACATTTCTTTATATTTTATATTTTCGATATTTTGTCTTTCAGCATTTTGTATTTTTTTTATGCCTATGAATTACGGATTTTTGTTTTATTGATATTATTATATCTGATAGAGCGGTGTATTCGTATTTGTTTTTATATTAGGCGATAAAGTAAGTGGGAAATAAACGTTAACAACAACTAGGGAATAAGCCGTCCTCCTCAACTTTAGACTTTAGATTCAGTTTAATTATTTTCTGTATTTTTTCTCTTTTATTTTCATTTCATTAATACATATAGCTCTTCGTAATTACCTTGCCTCATTTTTTGTTTTTTTATAGTTATTACTTAGTTTATTTTTTTTAGTTACTTCTTAACATTATTTTAACATTTCACTTTTAATATTCTTTAACTTTTTCCTTTTTTATATGCAAATTTGTTATCTCTTTCAATTGTAAGGTAGTAGGTATGTTATTAGAAAGCATTTTGTTTATTATCTTTTTAACTTTCAAAATAAATAAATAAATAAAGTCAAAAAGGCTTAAAGATTGTCATCACACATAATTACACGATATTTTATTTTCCTTATTCGCATTTGTAGGGTCCTATACATAAAAGCATTTGAGAAGCCAGCAAGTTTTCGGAAAATTATGATTGAATCTTTAGTTTTCGAACGTTTTATGATTGTCACAGTTTTAAACTTTTCTTGAAACAAGTTACACATATTAAAATAATATTACCATCTAATAATAATATAACAAAAGGAATTATTTTGATTAAGAAAGTACGAAAAGATCACTCCAAAATGAAATCGCCAAAATTCAAGTAAATTTTAATTAAAGCAAATCAAAACTGACTCGTTCATACATGTAGATAGTTTAATATGTATATTTGAAACAAACAGATGCAATATACAAAAATAATTGTGTATTACTAAAAGTAACTAAATTTTAAAATCAGTGGAAATTTATTTGCATGAAGAAATTATTTAAACTTTGAACGCTTACATAGAAAAAATAAAGAAGTTGTATAAATACATATAAAAATAAGAAAAATATAGTAAAAGAAGAAGAATTACAACCTAAAACGATAATAAAAAAAAAATACTAAAAATGATATTTTTGCACACAATTACGGTTTTCATAAAACTTAAGTTAAGTTCTATTACAAATTTAAAAACTCAAAACTAATTTTTCAGGAATATTTTCATAACATATACAAATGCGTTCATCTTAATTTATTGATGGAGGATTACAAGATATATTATTAGAATCTTCCTTGACATTGGATCGGCTAGTGACTTTAGCGATTGACTATTACCGTCCTCAATCCAAGCCCCATAGAACTGGTTAAACCATTAATAATATACAAAAAGCATTAAGAGATACTTTCAATCTACTATAAATATGAATAAATTATGATATGATTTACATATAAATTGATTTAGACAATTAAGTTTTTTTAAAGCGATTTTCTCTATTATGTTACAATCTTGTGTTGTGTTTTTTATTACACTCTTCAAGCTCCTTCTAGCTAATCTCCTACTCTATCATAAAAAGCCCATATGTAGAGGATATGAACAACACACTTTCTCCAAAAATTTTATAGACTCTTCCTATCCGATAGCGTACGCCATCAAGATAAAGTATATCAAATTTAACTTGTCCATTGAATGCATGTAGCTTTATGAAAATGCAATGTATCGCATATGTAAGGCTGGCCATACACACTTTTGCTTCAGTTTCGACCCTTTATTCTAATAACTGTCAGTTACTCGTAAATCAATATGCTCTGAGGACCTGATAACGGTTTTTATTCTATTAATTTTACTGTGAATTTCTCATCCATAATATAACTATTTTATAGGAAAAATATTTATTTCCAGTAAGAAAGTTTTCTGAAACTGTTTCCTGGAGTATAATTTCTAGCAAACCTTTAAATAAAATGTTTGCTACGAGTTGGCATAACGCTTTGCAAGATTATGAATCACTTATACCAACAAGTGCGAGTTGTCAAACCATCCTATTTTTAATTCAAGTCAGGGAGACAAAAGATCCCAAGCATTTCCCAAGACGGCCCATTGTACTAACCTAATAATAAAATTCCAGTCAAATAAACATTTCTGTCATCTTAATGAAAGGCACCAGGTTCAGGTGAGAAAGGAATTTCAGTTCATCCGCAAATACGTGGGCAGAACCTTCTTATACATACATCCTCAACATCAACTTCGAGTCTAGATAGACACTTAGGTGCTTAACGTAGGAAGACAACTACAGAGTATATTCAAAGAGAAACAAAGTGACCAAGATTACGTATCCTGGGTCCTGGAAGGGTGCCCCAATAGTATTGAGGCCTCATTGCATGAAAGTACAGGTAGCATCCATGCTCTGCCTAGTAATGATCAAAGAAATGTGATTTGCGCACGCTTCACATGAAAACTTCCAAGTTCCAACTCTTTTATGAGTTATTCAACCAATATACACCAGAGTATAGGAGATAGTACACCATCCCAGTGGCGGAGTGTGCTAATCATTCCTTAAATCTTTGTGGAGTCCATCATAATCCATTATGTTTTTTCTCTAACCACCTGTCTTAGAACTGTAGAGAAGTTATATTCAATCTTTCCGTCATCTACACAGAAATGGAAATTACTTGCAGTACTCATCACGATTCAGTTGGGTTTAGTCTGCCACTGCGACATTCAACAACCAACCCCACTTATTTCTTAAAAGAACTTTAACACTACGAGTACTGATTAGTTTCCGCTCACAGCATCTTAATTTTGTAGCTATTTCAAAAATTAATGCGATGGCATCATACTTAGGGCCTGTCCGAACATTAGTCTTCGTGTTTTTATTACAGCTAGTGACGTAACACAACAAGCTTAGCTATTATAAGAGTTAGACGAAAACTAGCCTATCGGAATTCGTGCGCTCAGCTTGATATATTTGCTCTAGCATCATTACTTCTATGCGTTACAAACAACAAACTTAGTGTACCTACCCTATAGATTTCATCTATAGGGATTGGACACCCATTCATAATATGAAAAGTTGTTTTGATTTTTCCATGTCCTACCGTCCGTCCGTCCGGTCCGTGCGGACGATAGCTCGAGAACGCGTTTACTTAGAGAGCTGAAATTTTGTACACGAAGTTTAAAAACAAAAAAATTCGAAAATGAGATAAATCGGGCAACTCCTTCGTGGGGTTGCCATACAAAAATGTCGTTTGCTACATGGTGCTTTCATAGTAATGGCAAATAAAATTTCAGAAATGGAATAAATCGGGCAACCTTTTCTTGGTGTTGCCATATAAAAAAATTAGGTTTTTTACGGATACTAAAAACTTCTTCAGAATATGAAATTCTATGAAATTAGTGATAATCAGTTTTTCTGAGGGACGAATCGTTTTAGAAATATATGCGAAAAACCACTGCAAAAATCAAAATTGCACAAATGGGTGACCATACGAAATTTCATACGCGCATTCATCTGGGGTATCATAAGAATTAGTCTTAGACCAATTCTAGTTTTTTTACTTGTTTACATAATGCTTGCATACCTCCCGCTATGCATTAATCAACTTGAAATGCAAAATTAGTTAGGGTACATATAAAATTATAAATTTTTGGCGACATGAATTATATTGCATACTTATACCACGATACAAAAAATAAAGGCTGATTTTATTAACCACAAATTATGTCTGGCTTTTGAATGCACAATATTCATTAATAATCTCGTTTTTAAAGGAAATAAAACAGTAAAAATCCTACGCAATTTACATACTTCATTTTGCCGACGTTCGGCAGTGATTTAGAATACGTTCACATATAGTATAACTATAGGTATCATAGTAGCGTTCAAATATTAGCGCCCCTGGAAAAATCGCTAAGTCAGGTTCCATATTTCCAAGCATGAGTTTATAAACAACTTCATAATTGTAAATATTATAAAAAGTATAATTAATAACATCCTGCTTTCTCGTTGTAGGTTACAATAATAAATTTAGTATCTTTGTTTTGGCTCCCAATGTCATACGTTTGTGAAATATATTATTACATATATTATATTTTATATTATATGTTCCATTTATATTTTCTACACCTTCTTCACTCCTTTTGCATTTCATATAATCAATAGTAAAATACAAATAATAATAAAAAACAAAATATTACACAATCGCTAAAAATAATATATTCTAAATGTTTCATTATTTCCCTGTTTAAATAATTTAGTCTAGTGGAGCTTATCCAATGATCAAGAGCAAAGAACAAATGTGCTATCCGCCAAACTAAACTACTTTACAATACATACCTATATTATTTTCATGTTTTCATTTAACAATAATTTTTTTTTTTTTATTTTACACGGTCCATAACGCAATAACAAGAAGTTTAAAACATTTTCATAATTTGGAGAATTAATACGCTTTTAGTAGCTTTCAGAAATGTTAAGAAAAACAATAAAATTATCCTCTTTGATATCGATAAATGAAAGTTCGACTACTACTTATATGTATAACAGATTTTAAATCTATCTTGTTTTGACATCTCTGACTTAGTATTTATATTGAACTAAGCTGAGCAGATGTATACTGAAATGAAATCGATGCGTAGTCGATCCCAACTAATTATAAAATACACAATTTTTTTAGTACTTTAGGGAAAAAGTAAATTTAGAATTAAATTCTTATATATAGTGAAAATCAAAAGCATTAAGCTTGAATTATGCACACTGGGTCCAGTCCATTATTTTTAGAATTGAATTTTATATTATACAAATCGTATGTAGTTCTAGCTTAAGATAAACCCTAACGCAAATATACTCCGTTCGGCTTTTGAAAAATAAAACAAACAAAAAAACAATATAAATACATATATTAAAATAAAATACATACCAAATAATTTGAAAAAAAAAAATTAATGTAAGAAAACGCCATTATATAGAAATTTTGAAATTTGTATAAGTAAATTGAATTATGTGAAATATATACTCAAATACTAGTTTTCAATTTGTAAACCATTTAAGGGAAAGCGAAAATTTCTGAAATGTATCTTATCAATTTTGACAGATATAGTAGGTAATATAAGTATAATTTTTTCATATTGTAATGATAATAATTCAGCTAAATACTTTTGAAACAAAAAACCCGTTTTCGCAATCGGTAAAGAAATCATGCTGAAGCTCGATTTTTTTAGTTCGATTATACGAGAAAAATAATATTTTATCAAGAGAAAAGAAAATATAAATTACAAAGTTTAATAACCGAATCCATACCTACAATTAGTAAAACAAAAACATGTTATTCCAAGAAGGTGCCTTTTTATTTTTTTGGCTTTTTAAACTTGGATTTATTATCGTTTCACTTAAGAATTCACAGACTCCAAAGATTTATCATGTAACTTATTGTGGATTACAAAGATTTTGTTCAAAACGTTTTAAGTATGTAATATTGTTATATGTTCATTTGTCCTAAGAGTTATGTCTGCATAAACAGGGTGTTCCGGTGTAGGTGATCCATAGAGAAGAAGATGATAGTACCCACCTAGGCAAACGAAAAATTGGATGGTAAAGGGGTAAGAAGCGGTACGGGGGTATAAGATTTATAGTACTGTTTCCACTTTACACCCTGTAAACTTCTTGATATACACCCTATCAAGGCTAGATTTATCTCAGGTGATAGCAAACCGTCTAAGATTTACAATGAATACCCACCCAGCCCTACTGTCATCTTCAATCTTAAGTTGTAGTACGTCAAAGTCCAAAAATTAGGAAAAAAAAATCCTAATTTTTTAAAATTTTAACGACTTTCCTGCCAAAATACATGATAACTATATAGTTCATTTACAAAATTTAGAAACCCTGGAATGTTACTTTTAATTTGACTATGCACATGTACCTACCTAAATGCTACCGTTTTTGAGATATTCCCATTTTTATTATGCATAATTTCATTAATTTTGCTAATAACAATAGAAATTGCGCCTAATTTTATGTATGCAATTCCATGCAAATTAGCAAAATTAATTTAATTATGAATCATAGAAACGGGAGTATCTCAAAAACGGTTTTATTTAGATAGGTACATGTGCATAATAAAATTAAAGGTAACATTCCGGGGTTTCTAAATCTTGTAAATAAACTGTATAGTTATCATACATTTTGGCGGGAAAATCGTTAAAATTTGAAAAAATTAGGATTTTTTCCCAACTTCTGACTTTAACGTCCTACAACTGACGACGGAAAACAAAAGGAAGTCTGGTTGTGTAAAGCTTAGACGGTTTGGTATCATTTGAGATGAATCTCGTCTTGATAGGGTGTATATGTAGAAATTTACAAGGTGTAAACTGGAAACAGCACTAAAGGTCTTAACCCCCCCCCCCCCTTCCGCGAAACGACGCATCTTCCTCCCCTTCACCGTACAAATTTTTGTTTGACTAGGTGAGTACTATCACCTCCTTTTCTATTGATCACCTAAACCGGAACACCCTGTATATTTTTTTTCATTATAATAAAAGCAATAATAGCGTAAATGTAGAGGTATTCGTAAGTATCTTGCCATATTATTCCTTTACTAACATCATTAAAAGCAAGGCTTTCCAAATAGTTAAATGCGATTTTTAATTAACTTTGCTAAAACGTATTCTGATAAAATGAAGTAAATATGTAAAAAAAAATCAAAGAGTAACAGAACACCAATTCATTCGACCAATACTTTCACTTAGAGCTTCGAAAAGTTCAGTTAGAATAAAATTGATGAATAATTTTAAGCTTACACAATGACATACATTTATTGCAGCTTATTGCAAAGTTATGAAAAACTACAGTTTGAAAAGAGTAAGTGTCTGCCAAACATTAGATTTAGCCAATGCACAATTCCAACTCGTCAATACTGAATTCCATCGGAAGATCTTGGGCCACATATTAAAATTTCAGTTTTTTGAGTTTCCTTTTGATCGAAAATCTACGGCTAATAGACAACTTACTCGCTTACTAATATGAATATGTGGTGATTATCCCGAAGCTAATCCGATTAAATTGATTTCACTGAAAATGTTTGACTGAAAACTTTATCAAAACAAATGGTTTCAATGTTTAAAAAAAAAAAATATTTGTGAAAAATTATACACTTTTGTGTATACAAATGAATTACAATAAATATTTTATATTTATTCGCAAAAAAGGCTGAACTGTATACTAAATCACCTTCTTTAATATCTTGTCATCTTTTTCTTTTTCATTATTTAATGTTCTATTGTTTCTTGCTTTGTGCAGGAAAATCAAAACCAAAAAAACTTCTGATGAAGAGCTTTGACCCTTCAGAAAGTCGTCGGTGACACCCATTGTGATTTTTGAATCCAATTCGTGACACTCAAAGTATAGCTTCCGAAATCTTTCTATATAGAAATCAAGAAGCTTTTGATAATTTGTCTTATCGGATACAAGGAAAATGCACTTCACTTAAGGGCTCTTAAGAAAACTTAGTCTTTAGGAGGTAGCAGCTTTTTAAATATGTTCAGTACATAATCAATTCAAATCATTTTAAAATTCGATTAGTCCAGGCACCAGATAGAAAAGAAAGAAAGTAAAGTGATCAAGAATCAATTCCCAAATTATTAATGAATAGGGGAATTTATTCAGGCCACCCTTTTTACTTTTACCCTAAACATCCGTTTAAGGAAGAATTTGGTCACTGTAAGCACATCTTTGGAAAGGTCTGGAAAAAATAAGTCGTCGAGATCAGTTATTAGAACAGGTTTATCATTTTCATTACGCTTGATATAAACAAAACCGGTACGCGAGTTTTCAGATATAAGACTTTCATGCGTAAATATTAATCCCTCTGACGAGAACCCTTCAATATCTTCAAGCTTAACTTCTCCATATTTCTTGAAAGTTGAAAGAAATGAACGTTATTCATTCATACATGAGAACTTCACCAAAATAGGAACCAGCCGATCATTCTTATTCTTTACTTTATTATGTAGTGGAGAAAACGGACGATATGCATTCGCATAAGTTGAAAAATTGTGTCCAATTTTAGCAGAAAGAGCTTGCAGAATTTTAAGGTGGTCTTCGCCATTCCTGTGTGGGACATTGAGTGCGGAGAAAGTCATCGTTCTTAATTAAGACTGTAGTGTAATGCTTTTCTAGTTCTACATACTTAACTTCCAACGCTTCAAGATTAATGGGATCAACTGCAGCATTTACCAATTTGTCCAGTTTTAGTTCCATGGCCTGCGACCGCTTTTCCAACTTATCCAACAGACGAGTCTCAAATTCTTTTAAGATATTTTCGATGTATGAGTTAGTCGTAGTTTGCAGCGTACAATGACCCTTGTCAATATTTAAACGTGAAGTACCGCTTCTTGTAGCCGCAGCGTTTATGCTGTCCGAGTTATTTCTTTTTCGCAACAAACCCACTGATTTTCTATTCTGCTTTCCTGCCATTATGAGATTTTTCTTATCAAATAAATATGTAAAAATATAAAGTTAAATTTGTCACCACACTAAGCCTGTAGCAGTAAAAACACAGAACAGATAGTTAATAAAAAACGAAAAAAAAAGCTACTGTTCACGGAGCACTGAAAAAACATGTCTACTCTTTGCGACAAACACTCATCAACATACAACCAAAAAATATGCGGTTTAAAAAAACAAAACCTCAAACGGTTGCTTATCTTTCAATTGCTAAAATTGCCATGCAGCCAATAAATTTAACATCCGATCTCAGTACAGAATTACAAAGAATTCTATCCAATTTCGGCAGGTCAGTGGTAATCTTGGCGGACCAGGAAGAATGCTATACGGTTACAGTGGCGTGAAAAGTATGTCATTAAATAACTGTCGATATATATACTTCACAAAATCAGCATATACAATTAAATTTAATATTGCATCGCTGCCAACGATAGAAGCAGCAGCATGACAACATTCGCTCCGAACCTGTCAACAGATCCCGCACTGGTATGGAGTTGAACAAAATGTACAACGATGGGCATGGAAAAAGGAAGGATGGGCTAGTTTATGTCACCACAATCAAGCTTTTAGCTCGGGAAACCTTGTTGAAATTGATTTCTTGCAAATGCAAAAACGGATGGGGGAGCCTGTGGAAGCAGAAAGGCTGGATTAAGGTGCTCCGTTATTTGCACGAATTTCAATGGTACCTGTGATAAATTACAAGTTCCCTACAGGATTGCGATGAAGAGGAAGAAACGAAACTGTTCTCGGGCAAACCTATGACGAAATTGAGGAAAAAGGTGATTATATCGAAGCTGATAACTCTATCGCGGGTAACGTGGGGAAGGAATTTCTATCTGTGACGTTTCATTTGGTTCTGATGACGATGAACTCGCAAAACCTGGTCCATCAGAGTTAGAGAAGCGAAGGAGAATATACTAAGTTTCGTAATTAGTGCAACCACGGTATAAAAGTGAAATAATCTGCTTTCCGCGCCTATCAATTGCATCCATGTCCAGAACTGAAACAAGTCTACAAGACTGCACGAAACGCATTATACAGAGAGAAAAATTTCTTTTTGACCAGAATATCTAGAAACTAATCATCTCATCAACGATCGCGAATATGGCTTCCGAGCAGGACGGTCATCTGGAGACTTACTAACCTTTCTTACGGAACGTTGAAACCGTAGTCTTCACAATTTTGGCGAGTCTAAAATCGTTGCCCTGGATATTTCAAAGGCCTTTGATAGAGTCTGACATCCAGCGCTTTTAGCCAAATTTAAACTACTTTGTTTCTCTCCTCCTATTCTATTATGCATTGAAAGTTTCCTATCTAGTCGCCAAATACGTGTTGTATTAGATGGCATTACATCTGAACCGCATCCCATATATGGCGGTGTGCCTCAAGGCTCGGTTATCTCTCCAACTGTCTTTTTAATTTTCATTAATGATCTGCTTTCCCTTACTTTCAATACCATTCATAGTTTCACAGATGACAGTACTCTTGATTTCGCTTACTAATTTGACACTCTTGCGGAACTCCTCGCTTGCGGCAAAGCGAATCGCGTCGAATTCAATGCATCCAACACCCATAGCTGTCTCATCTCATTAAAAGAAGATCATAACTTAACCACACCCATTTCTTTTGATGGAGCATTAATTTCTGATTCACCGTCACTAAGCATTCTTGGCATTAATATTTCCAGTAAGTTAAACTGGACAGATCACATCTTCTCTGCTACCAAAGAAGCATGGAAATGTCTTGGATTTCTGAAAAGGTGTTAGAAATATTTCAGCCCGTCAAGTCTAGCGCTCCTCTATTCCCATATATGGGCTGGGGCTGTTCGCACAGCCTTAGCTTTATTGGATATTGTCCAAAAGAGAGCCTTCAAATTCATTGGCGATTTGGCAATAACTTGTCATATCGACTCACTCGAGCACCGCCGCAATGTTGGATGCCCTTTGCTCCTTTATCGCTACATGCAGGGTCAATGTTCTGATGAAGTATCTAGTCTAATCCCTTGTAGAATGATTCCTGCACGCAATACTCGCGCTGGAAACCGCGCACATCCTTTAACCCTTCAGATTACTTTCGGTCGTACAGTGAAATTCCGTGATACTTATTTATCCAAAACAGAATGTGGAACAGCTTACCATCTTCTGTTTTTCCTCCGGCATACAATCTACGGAAGTTTAAGGGTGACATACATAGGCACCTCCGCCACTCTCCTCATATACTCTAATCCTTTCCCTATCTCCTTCCTGCCATGCTGTGCTTTGCGTCATAGGGTATCCCCTGAGCTTGGCTTAATAATATATGAAAAAAAAAAAACAAAAAAATTTGTGTGGATTAGGTTTCCTATGGTGTGGGAATGAGTTTTTTCGCCAATAGGCGTGTTGGAGTATACTTTTCGGCCCTCGTACGCTGTGTTACGTTTAGTAAGGCCCTATATATATATATTCACTGACTTTGACTCACCACCAACAAGCACGTATCCAATGAAAAGAAACACCTTTGTACACTGGGTTCACTTATTTATTTACTCTTATTTTCAGCGTTCCTTTCAACTTTTTATGTTTACGTATTTCAAAACTTATATTATTACATCCAAACTTTAAAACAACTTCTGCTTCTATTCCACTTGTACTATTCCTGCACTTGTGCTTTTTTATATTATTCCGTTTTTTGGACCTTATCCTAACCGACCCTCTGCCAATCTTTGCCACCTCTTCGAAACAAAATCTTAAAACCGACTGTCCTTGTCTTGGATTTTTCTAATCTCAGGTCTCGTTGTTCATGATTGGAAAATGCTTAATTAGAATTCCTATCCTGAGAAAATTATTTTCACTGGACGTTTTTGAACACGTCCAGAATGATCGCGACGGACGATGGCTTGAATTGTAATTTGATATTGTCGTAAATATCATGCAATCGTCTTGCTTTTGGTGCATACATTGTTGCACCCACAATGTATTCAGCTCGCATCAATTTGATGTTAAGAGCCTTTTCGGGGAAGACTTGATCGTTTCAATCTTCACCGACGTAATATTTATGGGCCGGATATGTATGTACACAACGTACATACATAACAGGGGTATTCACTCAATGTTGTATCAAACAGTGTATCGTTGTAAAAGATGTATTTGATTACAATCCAGTAAAGTCATACAAGGCTTATGCATATAAAATGCAATACAAGGGTCTTGTATTTTTACATTTACAAATTGGCAGTGTAAATCGGGTTTTATAGTTGTACTTAGGAGCTGAAATTGAACGTCAAATGTCAGCGGGTGCAGCTGGGGAGTGGAGTGTCCTAGGAAAATTTCCGGAATGCCAAATGAAAGGTCCTTTTGAGGACTATCGACTGGTGCACTCGTATTTTTTCTAGGTGGTACTCGATTGATTTAGCATGGTGTTCAAGTTACATCTATCCGCATCATGGTTTTCCCCCACAAAAAAAGGTATTGCAAATTTGTGAGCCCAAAACATTAGTAATGGCGCATCAAAAAGCATCAAACTTTCTGGAAAACTTAATAAAACATCAGCGAAAAACAAATTGGTGCGATCGATTTTTTTTTCGCCCTAAATTACTTAATAATAGTATTTGAAGTACAGAAATTAGCTTTAATTATTTTCAAAATTTGAACCTTTCTTGCGGGATGAGCAGGTGATCATTCAAAAAACGAACTTAATATTCGTCTTTAGTTCGACAAGGCGATTAAATTTATTGAAAAAAAGTTTCGAGTGAGGGTATTTTGGGGTGCGGGGCTGTTACCCCCACCCTACACAAACCCCAAATATGACATGTGTGGCTTCTATTTAAAGCCCCGCTGAGCTCTACCAATGGCGTTTTTTAAATTTCAATCCGGTATACTCCATAGTATATTTTTTCCACCCTCAAAAACTTGATTACGTTCTAACTGAAAACCACTTTTTTACTTTGTCGGACCCTGCCCCTAGAGAAAAAATTTTGCATCTAAATTAAAGGTAATAAAATTTTCTATCTATTAGAAGGTTTTTATTTTCAATTCGAGATATTTCCACACTGAGCTTTTACTCGCGAAGTTCACTGTTTTTCCCCATCTGGCTCCCATATACGCCATTACTACATATGAGTTATTTTTCTAATTTTTTTTCAATCATAGGCATAAGTGTTCGATTACAAAACCTTTTCATCTTTACAAAAAAAATTCCTCCGAACCACTGTTATTCCGTAAAGGTAAATTGTAAATTTTTACATTTTGTCACGGCAAAAAGCGGTAAAGATTGCCGTAAAAGGAGGTTGTTCTACTATTATTAACATTTTTCCTAAACTATTAGCCTGAGCTGAAAACTAATTAGAAATAACCGCTCCCAACAAAACAGGCTTCATTTTATCCGCTGACATTATACTGAAATAATGTTGAAATACTTTAGTTTTTATCTCAGCTGTTTTCAACCGGATCTTCACAATTCTTTCTTTCTAGGATAACTATGAATACTAGGAATTTTGAGGATTTTCTCAATTTTTCCGGGGCCGGGGAGAGCTCCTACGGTCTGCCATTTTATCGCCCTGTTCCCATAATTACATTTCGGAGTAAGCTAAAGGCTACAGAGTGTGTTCAGTCTTTGTTGTAAATTCTTGTTGTATATTTACATCGGTTACACTGATACATTAAAGAGTGAATAACCCGATTGTGTTTTTGACAAATCTTACTGAAGGTAAGATTTGTCGTGAGACTTTTTTCTATTGAAACGACTTGGGTTGAAATTTAAAACTTTTATTTTTCCCAAGTAGTTTTGTCGGAATATTTTTATTATTTTTTAGCAAAGGAATTTGAAGAAATTACTGATGGCAATTTATTCGCCTTGCAGGGAGATAAGCTACCCATGTTTTAAGCAATACCTAGGTATGAAAATTAAATATATTAACGGTTTTTAAATTACCTTTTCATGTAATTTAGGTATACAACAGCTGAAACTATTAATTTTACATAAAGTAAGTACATAAATGATAGGAAATTTTCTCTTTAATTTATTACATATTTTCATCACAAAATGAGTCGGAAGGTTTGTCAAAAAACGGTGTTTGGGCGCTAGTTTTTATATGGCGGTACGAGCGGCAAAGATATGAGGTAGCAAAGTAAAAATTCGAAAAGAGCAATATTTAAAACTCCCGGAAAACTTTCAAGGTGAAAACAACCCAATGACTATATATATTATAATTTTTAAATAAGTTTCTATCACCGGAGATATGTTACAAAATGGTGAAAAATTAATTCTTCAGAATTTGTACTTAGGTTTAAATAAATTCTTGTGCTGCATTATCAAGTATCTTCTATTTCTACCATGGAACGAATAAGGAGATTTTTATCAGCTATCAACTTCAGTTTTTAAGGATACCAGCGACGTTCAAGTCTCAAGAACAGAATAACACTCCTAGTTTTTATTGTGACTTTCTGTTTATATATACGTACATATGTTATTCTCTGAACAATAGATATTATCTTTAGCTGCTTTATCTTAAAGTAAAAGGAAAGCAGATTATTGCAGTTTTTTTAAGTTTTTCTCCATAAATACTTAGTAGTCCTAGTAGTCCATGAAATTTTAACATGAAATGCATTTAGGAAAAAAATATTATTTCTAAATATCCCATCGACAAATACGGTACCTATTTTAATGAACTATTTGGAAATCCGAATTGATGCAATCCATTCCTTTCATCTTTTAACAAAACGAACGAGTTGCTTGAAAATTTTTACATACCTATAAATTGGGAATAGGTCTCGGAAAATCCGTAAGATGTTCGGAAAATCGGGTAAATAACTAAAAGCTAAGAATCTATACACACACGCATACGCAAATTTTATGCATTCAATTGAAGTAACTATTACTGTTTCAAAATAAAACAATTTATAAGTGTCCATTGCATAATATTATTGCATTTTTATGTGGAAAATGGAATGTTTTTTAGGTGTCCGTCTTCATGAATGTAGTCTTTTATCCAAAAAATCTCAATGTATTTGCAATATTTACTCATTTTTGATAAAAAATGGCATTTGAACAAATCATCATCCAAGCTCAGTGTCTTTTATGTATTTTATCAAATTTAATGAATACAATTATACATAAATGTTCGATTTTTGTCGAAATTGTTAATCACATAATTTTTGAAATATTCAACGATTTATTGCAAAATTTGTAAGTTGCACGTTGAGCAATTGTCAACATACATACTAACATATATAATAACTATGCATTACGCAACATATGTAAGAAATTGTTGATTTTTGTATTAACAAAATGTGGAAGTAATAAAAGTCTAGTTTTCCATTTTTTAAAAGTTTACATTTAGTCGAAATATATGTAAGTAAAATTTTTTCATGTTTTTGAATTAAGTGATTGGATTTGTGCCTGATGAGGCAACGAAATTTTAATATACGACCAAGTCGAATGAGTGAAACTTTCATTACCACATTGTCGAAATATTTTAATTGTTTATAAAATTTAGCTGTTTACTTGTAAATTCATGTTATGTCTAAATTTATTATTAATAACAATAAATTTTTTTGCATTAATTATTTACTATTGCATTTATATATTTTATTTTTATGTTTTTTATTATTGTGTTTTAACCACGTCTTAAGTAGGTATATCTTGAACTCAATTTAATGAGCTTTTGCTTGCTAGTACAGCGACAACGTACAAGCAGATTTGACGCCTCTGTATAAAAATATGAACCAAAAGCTTCTTTTTAAAACGAGCTGATGGCCCCCTGATAGAAAGCTCTTCAGAACTTTGTTGCTAGCAACTCGGCGTCATTATTTCAGCATCATTTGTAGCGAATAACTTTTTTGGGCCAGCTTGTGGCTATGTTCTTCATGTTATTGTTTATTTATTCAATGTAGACCAATATCTTTATACGTAGATTTAGTTTATTACTATGAAATTTGGTTTTAAAAATATTAATAAATTAGTTGTTCATTGAAAACATAAATAAATTATAATTTCAACATTTGTGCGCTTTCATCGATTCTGGTTAATTCCAGCTGAAAAGGTTAGAATATTACAAAATATAAGAGGAAAGACATCTGTTGCATCTGCTTCGTTAATTCCGGTAAGAACAGTCGGACAGAAAGCAGAAGGTACCGGCTTCAACAACCGGAGCAGTTAATTTTTATATCCTAGATGATGAAATCATTGAGTATTATGAGGATACCATTCGTTTGTGTGGATACATAGAATGTTGCTGGTAGAGAAAAATGGATTGCACATCCGCGAATGCATTTACATAAACTGCTGAAACTTTGTACATGGCCCTTTTAATAAAGGTGTACGTCTAATTACTCACTATATATTTGGACAATGATTGAAAATGGGTTGACGTCAAGTGATGAAATTTTATACGCGGATATCATAAAAGTATTTTGTATATAATTTGAAAAATGGACTAAATCGGGCAACTCCTACATGAAATTGCCATACAATAAATAAAATTTTTTACGTATACTGGGAAAACGGTAAGTCCCACCCACATATTTTTAATCCACTGAAAAGTTCTCCAGAATGCCAAAACCTCTAAAATTGGTTATAACCATTTTTACTGTCTGATGAACGTTTCTAGAAATTAAAGAGAATCTACTTTAATTTCCCCAGAAGGGTGACATATACATACATATGCAGCAATTCAATACGAAAATAATCAAAATTATCAATTTTCAGACTCGACCCCTCTCCGATTTCGACGGAATTTTGAGAATTAATTAAGTATTAAAACATATTCGACCCATATATTTTTGTTCAGTCTGACAATCAGAGGTCTTGGACACAGGGTATCTTAAAATTGAAGGTTTTTACTATATTAATGTTTTTAATTTGCTGATTACTTGGGATCGTGTTGCTCGATTCTTTTGTGCGTTATGTTAAATTATTGTTATTAAAGGGGGCTTTCCAAAAAAATAAAAAATAAATTGAAGGAAAAACTAAATTTTTATTAATTTTGGATTTTTGACCCCCACCAAAAGATAAAGACCCCTAAAAAATATTATCTTTGAAATGCTCCAACATTACTACATATCATATCAAAAATTTGCGGATGATCAACTTTTATTAACTTCTCTCCAAAATTTATATGAATAAAATCAATTGCCGCATGTTTATTATATCATCAATTGAGAACGGCGCGACCGATTTGGCTATTCTGTTTTTTTTGTCTTCGTATTTTTTGGACAAGGTTTTTAGGGAATGAAAAATTGGAATCGGCAACTCCTTCTTGGTGATGCCATACAAAACTTTGGTTTTTCACTATATATTTGGAAACTGCCTGAAAACGCGAAAACCAAAATTGTGTACACAGTATTGTTATAAAAATAGTAACTGCAATTTCAAAGACAGGCTAAATCAGGCAATCCCTTCTTGGAGTTGCCATAGTATAATTTGGATTTTTACGTATATTATGATAACGATAAGTCCTAGATGTTTTCCTTCAAAATCTGAAATCCTATGAAATTGGTTATAATCACTTTTACTGTCCGACGAACCGTTAGAGAAATATATGTATACGAAAAGCCACTTCAAAAATCAAACGTTCACCAGATGGATGACCATACGAAATTACATACGGGTATTCATCAGAAGGTATCATAAAACCAATATTCTAGCTTTTTTATTTGTCAATTTACCTTTCAATATCGGTGTAGTCCCTAAAAGCTGGGTAATTGTATAAATAACATTTTCTGGATATATTTTAATTTCTTTTCTTGGAGGTGAAATTAATCAGAAGAGTTTAGTTTATCTTCTTCATAAAGTTACATGCGCACAATATTTTCCTTGTTTGGTATAAATTGTTTTACTATTTAAAAGCATTTTTCAAAATATTTTAGGATGTTCAGAAACATTCGAGACAAAATGAATTATTTGCTCTTATGTAGACAAGCATGAATGATATGTTGATAAACTTTCTCTTTTGTTTATTGGCTTCAAACCTATAAGGAAATAACTTTTTTTTTTAATTTTCATATCACTTCTGCAGTTTTTTGTTTCCTTTCTATTTTTTTTTACTCTTATCTTAAATTTTGCATTATCAGATCTATAAAAATTTAAAAAAATGTTCTCTGGATTGGCAAAACGAACAAATGCCTTCAATATTTTCCTCTGAATAAGATTAAAACCCAGAAGATCTCTATCAAGAGCGAACTCACAACCCTCATTGTTTGCAGTAGTTTCGTTTCCTAATTTGAACGTATAAATAACTTCTTTTACCTAAATTTTGTTTTTTTTTTTAACTTGTCATAAATAATAGGTATTTTCAAATGTATGATGTGTTCATAAGACAACTGATAAGCCTTGATCCGCTCTTCATATTTTTCAGAACTTTTTATTTGTTGGAAAATTGAAAAATCTCCCATTTTTCCAACAACCAGATGTATTTCTACATGAAATTATGCAGCATACCCTCTGAAAAAGTATTCTTAATGTAAATAACACCTTAAAATTACATCTATTCACTAGAATACTTAGTACGTACCTTAGCTGTACTGAAATTGCAATGGCTCTAAGAATTAATGAAAGACTATATTTCCGTAGCAATAATAGCTTAGAACAAGGGAAAGTAATTCATTTTTCCACTTTCGCATATAAAAAATACTATCTAGATCATTGAATAAATAACTAATAAAGAAACGGCATATCGGGTGAAAACCTAAGCCATTCGACGAAATGTAATAGTATTCTGTGTTTATATTCGTTTCGTCATGGCAATATGAAATTGTGACATTTTGAAGGAGGACATTTTTTATAATCCAAATTACTATGTAAAATAAACAAATTTTTGATAATATTTCTTCGCGTTGGCTTTGTATGGCTCAGATAATTTAATGTCCATGTCACAATTCAATTGTAAACAAACAACCCGGCATTGGAAAATGTTAAATTTCTTGCCATGGCTGTTTATTTTTATAAATATTTCACTTTTATTTTATTTAAAATAATTTATTAGTAAAGCTATTAAACTTGTTTGAAGAACGCTTTCCCACGACAAGATTTAAAGACTCCGGAGTCTCGATTATATACAATCTCGTTCACAAAACTATATTTCATTACATGCTATCACACTACCATTAAGTAAAAATCACTTTTAATTAGTTATTTATTAGAAATTCGTTAAATCAAACTCGATCTTCTTTTCATAAAATCTGAAATGTCAGAAATCAAGCAAAACTTTCGAATTATGTCCAGCCCTCTTGTCATTTAGCCCACTCCCCGGATCAGAGGGTCTAACCTCTGACTGTTGTTTACACACGTACAATACTGTATTCGCACGATACCTCGTGTCCTTATTAGTTATTTTATTTATTATTTGTGGGGCAGAGCTTTTGCACGTTCTAGGTGTGTTTAATATAATTGGAAAAATATCACGCTGGGGATTAGCCCAAAACGCTTGGGTTATAAAATAAAAACAAGTAGAAAGCTCACGGTTTCGTAGCCAAGACTTAATTTAGCTTAAAACTGACCTTGAAATTCATAAAGGTGATAAGAAATGTTTACTCGACGGCAAATAATAACATGTTAATTTTATTAATAATACGATTTCTTAATACAACTTGTGGCTTGGTAAGGTACGAGTAGAGTTTTTTATAAACAAGAATGACATGAGATTCGATTGAATCCGATACCTTAAAATTAGGTACCGTAATTGTAATGAGATTTATGATAAAATTTGCACTTTAATATTTAGTTTGTCGTCACCTGTGTTATGTGTATTCTGGAAAGCGATAATGTTTAATTCTTAAATCTTAGGCAAAATCAAGCAGTAATAGCGGGAAAGGCCGTAAGAAGGGACATAAGAGCAGGTCAGTCAAGGACAGGGACAAGCATTCAACTTTAAAAGTCAAGGAGAAAGAAAAGCAAAGTTCTAGAGATAAATAAAATACGAATCTCCAGTAAATGCTAATGTTGTGGATGGCAAAAAATGAGGACGTAAAAGCAGCAGATGTTTTTCAAAAGGCGAAGGAATTTGGAAGCAAAAAATAAATCATAGGGATATGAAGGCGAAACCGAAATAAAAGAGAAAAAAGAAATCAGCTTGAATGTACCTCAAACATTAGTATTAGTAGCAGTATTAGTCGCAAGCATTAGTATTAGTAGTAGTGTAAAGTAAAAAAATTAAATGTGAAACTAATACATGACAGTAAAAAGCTATCAAACATATAGAAAATGCAATACTTGAACACGCATTTTAAAGGTGAAGCTTCAAAGCTATTGTGTCACCTGGAAATATCTGATTGAAATTATACAAGAGCTTGGGATATATTAAAGAACGATTCGAAAAAAAGAGAAAAATTGCGGCCACTCAAATTCAGCACATATAATCGTTGCCAAAATTTGAAATTGCGTCTGCAAGTGCAATAAGAAAAATGCACGATACTATAAAAAAATGTTTACATGCGCTAACCAATTTAAACATCGATACTAAATTATGGGCACTAATTATAGTACACATATGCATACAAAAATTTTACCAAGAAACACACAGAATCTTAGAAAAATCAAAAGATATTCCGACATTTGATACATTCTACAGGTTCCTGGAGTCTAAATTTCAATCGCTTGAAGCATTTGGAGACAATAAATAATAAAGCCAAGTGTATTATCAACAAATATATACAAGTGAGACCGCTGACCGAATCCGCTAAAGTACAAAACCATTTAGAACAACAAAATAATACTGTTTTTCTGGCAACAGCATTAATTAGGGTACGATCTGCGACTGAAAATCTAAAAACAATGCGAGCACCATTGATCCCGGCTTACACGCATCATACGTGACAGAGAATATCGCACAACTCTTAGCAATACCCAGAATAAAATATTTGCCGAAATAGCAGGAATAAGTGCAACTAACGCAGAAATAGCTCAGAGCAAAATTCAGATGGAGATACAACAAACATTTCCATCTACATTTAAACACCAGGTCTCACTAGCATTTACCAGACCATACCTAAATCTTGACATGACATGGCAAAATAATATCATGGCAGATCCAACATTTGACAAACCTGTCCACTGTCATCGCGGACTGCTGACACAGAACACTGAATTAGGATGGATTATAGCAGAGCAAACCCATGCCAATACAATGCGACCGAAAATTATCAGTATGATTTCCAACATTAAAATAGATGACCAGCTAAAACGATTTTGGGAATTAGAATAGGTATCTACAGAATATCAGATGTCTAAGGAAAATCACGCATGTTCATGGAGAATGGAGATTATTGCAGGTCAAAATTGACAAGACAATGGAAAGAGAATACAAAAATTTTAAGTTGAAATACATAAAGCGCATGGTACCTGCAAAAATTCCCAAAGAGCCCACACCCTACTTATGCGACCTTCCACATCATCGGTAAACAAAGTAGATAGCACAACCAACAAATTGCGAGTAGTCTTTGACGCCTCAACAAAAACCGCTGGAGAAAAAGTTTAAACGAAAGAATGCTAAGAAGGCCTAAGTTTCAACAAGATTTACCAGCTATTCTATTGCGATGGTGTAAACAAAACCACGCCTTTATAGCTGATATAGATAAGGTGTACAGGCAAATAAAAATGGACAAAGAAGATCAAGATTTATAACGAGTACTATGGCTATTTTTACCAGACGATCCAATAAGCTCACAGCTAACAGTTATATATGGCACAGCACCTTACTTAGCAATTAGAACCATGCACCAATTAGCAAGAGACGAGGAACATAGATATCAATTGGCTCTAAAATCGTCTTAATAGATTTTTATGTAGATAACATGATGTCCGGAGCAAATACAATTCAAGAAACGGAGGAATTACGAAATGAATTAATTAACTTATTATCTGCAGTGGATTCAAGCTACAAAAGTCGGCTAGTAACAAACAAAGTTTGTTAAAGCGAATATCCGAGGATTTAAGAGAACAGAGTATCCTTGAAATAAAGAATGGAGATACCATCAAAGCCCTGGGTGACCTTTGGGCTCCAAAATCTGACACCTTCCACTTCAAGGTGAACTTACCAAATAACGTGCAGAAGTGTAGTGGCAATTAGTGCTGTCAGGCTTAGGGCGGAGGGTTGGTGGATTAGGGGTTTGTCTACAAGGCACAAGGTGACCCTATGCTGGGTATCTGGCCATAAGATATCTCAGGCAACGAGATGGCTGATGAGTTGGCCAAAAACGGCTCTGAATTGGATAGCTCCACAGCGGTAGCTTTTGTGAGGATCCCAATAGGAGCAATAAAAGAGGGAGTCATCAAGGACGCTTATAAAAAGACAAGCCTCCGATGGACCAGCAGGGATACCTGCCGTATTGCGAGAGAATTGTGATTTGCATATAACAGGAAAAGGACAAGCGAGCTTCTTAATGGTAGCAGAACAAACACCAGGCGTCTAGTAGGGGTCTTTACGGGTCATTGGGCCATAGGTGACCATGCTAGAAGACTGACGATAGCGGCGAACGATTTCTGCAGGAGCTGTAACGACTCGGAGGAAATCGAATCCGTCCAACACGTGATTTGCGAATGCCCCGCTCTGATGAATAAAAGAAGTAAGCTACTGGGTAACTACTTCTTTTCAAGTCTGGGGCAGCTGCAAAACAAATAATTTGAATATATCCTGAGTTTTCTCAGAGAAGTAGGTTGGATCTAGGTAAAGAGTCTTGGAGATATCTTGAGTCCCTAAGGGAAGCAGGATTGATTTGAGGCGGCTTGAAAAGGTTACCCCTAGGGGTCTAGGGGCACAATGGACCCACTAGAGGTCTAAGTGATGTAGGCTAGTTGTCTTGTAGCACCCCTCTTACATAACCTAACCTAACCTACCAAATAAGGAGGTGGTAACAACAAGAATCTTACTATCAGATATAGCAAAAATTTTTGATACGATGGGATGGCTTACACCAGTAACAGTAAAGACCGAACTATTGCTTCAACAACTCTGGCTACAAGTTGTCACCTGGGATGAAGAACTCTGTTCTCAATTTAAAACAAAGTGGAATAACTTCAGATATGATCTACCAAAAATTAAAGAACTAAGCATTCGCAAATGGATTTGTCAACACAATCAACACATAAAAATAGTCGAGCTACATTGTTTTGTAATGTAGCTGCAATCGATAACTACAGCTATATTACGGCATTTAGGTGGACAGTGTAGCGGTATGAAAAAAAGATATGCGTGCTTATGTTTAATGCTGTGTTTATTCAATAATTCTATGTGTGAAACACTTCAATTTATAAATTCACTACAAATTAATATTTTCACTAATTTATTATTAATTGTTCGATTGCATATGTAGTCATTATGCCGTATTTTGGCATGTATTTGACTAAATGCAATTTGTAGCCCTTTCTAATTTTACGCGTTATACACTTATTCACTTTGCGCTTATTTTAACTTACTTAACTAATTTGTTTCTATGCATGTATCATTAAAATGCCGAAAGCTGGCATGTATTTAATTTTTATGCAAGAAACTTAAATCTACGCACTAATTTAACACAATACTTATCTGTAGAATACAATAATCCAAAAACTTCCTGTCCTCTGCCAACACCCACTGCACACAAAGTTCAAGCATGTAAAAATGTTGTACCTTTAATATGGCACGTTTATTTTTATGCTTCTTTGCTGAAAAAATGAAAAAAAACTATTTGCTGTTGAGGAACTGTCAAAAACTGAGAAAAACTTGGTTAGAATTATACTGCCTTGAATAATACTTGATGATCGCTGTCGAAAAACTGAGAGAGATCTTAGAAATTGCCCCCTTTTTATAGGCTCTAAGCGGCCATTTTGACATATGTTCCACAAGAAAAATGCAAATTAAGCATATTTTTCGACTTTACTTGAGTTGTATGCTTATGTCAAAAATTTCCTTCAACTATTTTATTTTAAATTATCCATGAATTTTCGTAATTTATTTTGTTAAATATTTTAATTTTTCTGAAATTTATCAAGATGGGGACTTCCTGCCATATTATGACAATTTCTAATGTGGAACGCAAATATTTCTCATTTTTCTTGCATCTCGTTTTCGCATCTTTCTCTTTCCCACTTATTATGGGAATTTAATTTACCTTTTTTCGTGAATATTTGCTTACCTGGTAACTTTCGCGGTTTCTAAGCATTACCAACAGGTAGCGCGTAGCCAACTTCGTTTAATTGGCTTTCTCGCGAGTCAATTTGACAGTCGCGATCGCGGTGTTTTAATTCGAAAGTGCCGTGTTGTTTTTGTGTTTTCTCGTCGCAATTAAAGGATTAATTGTCCAGGTTGTCTTGTGTACCATTTGGGTCTGTTCTGCAATTGGTTAAGGTAGTCCTTTGACCACTTATCCCAAAATTGTTTATTCAATTGTTGAATGTACTGCCATCTTAGGTTCATTTGTATAATCAGGTTCTGGAATCGCGTTTAGTGCTTGGCCAATCAAAAAATGTCCAGGTGTAAGGATAAATAAATCTGCTGGATCATTTCTAATATAGCATAGTGGTCTAGAATTTAAACACGCTTCGACCTGAGCTAATAGGGTTGCATACTCTTCAAACGTACATTTGGAGTATTGTAGTGTTCTTCGAAGATGATATTTTACTGACTTTACTCCCGCTTCCCAGATTCCTCCGAAATGTGGAGAGGCTGGAGGGTTAAAGTGCCAGTTGATTTGCTTGGAGGACAAATATTTTGCTGCTTCTGGTGTTGAGGCATGAATGGCTTGTCGTAAATCCTTTTCCAGAAAAGATTTTCCACCAATGAAGTTGGTGCCACAATCTGAATATATATCAGTACACAATCCTCTTCTAGCTACAAACCTTTTTAATGCGTTATTGCTTTCTAAGTGTTTAATTTTAATTATATGTCCGTTCCAGCATAAATAATTTGCAGGAAATAAGCAAATTCTGCTAAATTATTTATGTTGGAAAATGATTTGTGAAATGTCAACAATATGGCAAATTGTTGATTTTTATCTATTATAGTGCTTTTCTAGTTTGCAAATTCATGCAATTTGCGTATGTAAACCTATTTGCATGTTTTGCAAATGTTTAATATGCGCAGTACATGAATTTCACAATAAATTTCAATAGTTGTATTTATATGCAATTGTTGTTGGACTGCCAAGAAATTGGTTTCTTGGCAATTTTGCATGTAATTTGCAGAATTTATTCTTGTTTTGTTTATTAGTTTTTTTATATTGCTGCATTTAAACTAATCTATGCATTTTTTTTCTTTTCAGATTAGTTCCTGAGGTTGCAGGATGATGTTATAGATAACTGGACGATATACTAGGGAAGTACAAACATACAATTTTGTCAAATGCTAATTTCTTTTTTATTTTATTTTTAGCTGTGATCAACATACTCCCCCCCGTTGAACAGTTTGTTCAACTAAAGCATCTTTTATTTTGCGTATACCCCTCTTATGGTAGTGATGGAAGGTCAACTTGCCATCCTTATTGACTCGTAGTCGAACCTGATATTTATCTGGGAGATTAATGGTTTTCTCCCTGTTTCGTCGCCGTTGTATTGCTCTGACGTCAATGCGCTGCAAAACGTATCGAGGCAAATATATATCTTCGCCTTCTCGAGTTGTGAATTTTTGAAAGCTGTTATTTGCTCTCATTTCGTATTCATTGATGGTTGTAGTCGGCAGAAGCTTTGTCAAAGCAGTAATGCGGCTGCCATTGACTACTGCTGTTTGTTGTGGATGTGGATCCGTGTAGGGAGTCGGACCCATAAACGGTCGAGTTGTCACCCTGGTCGCTTGCTCGTCGTTGCTTGGCCTGTTAATGCCCTGCTTGTTGATGCTCGGCTCGTTGATGCTCGGCTCGTTGATGCTCGGCTCGTTGATGCATGGCTCGTTGATGCATGGCTCGTTGATGGTTCTCCTCTGTCTCGCGGCATCAATTCATGAGCCAATTCTGGTCGAGGCATGCCGAAGACATCGCACCCTGGGTCACGAAGCATCCTGCGTTCTGGACTTCTTGGTGGGCTAAACTGGATATCCTCTAAAATGTACAGCATATCCTCTTGCTCATATGTGGATGACATCTGAAATAGTAGCTTGTTAGTATGGTGTATCAAAATTATGATGACCCTTAGCCAACAATATGACAATTTGGACAGACACATGACGACACTAATAACAGGCAGTGTTGAACACAGCTGAAAAATAAATAAAAAATAATTAGAACAATATATATAAAATATTTAATACTTCCCTAGACTAGAATTCCAAGATCCTGTGTCCAGTCAGCACTGGCCTCCTGTATCTTCAAAAAGTATCTGAAATGAGAAAAAAAGATATATATTAGTTCAATAGAATCAATTGGATTAACTAGTAAACAGCACAATAAAAAATTTAAATACATACATGCATACTGCCAAGAAACAAATTTCTTGGCAGTACAACAACAACACTACATGAAAACATAAACATTGCTATTTTTCAGCGAAATTCATGTTACTGGCATAATAAACTATTGCGAAACATGCAATTATGTTTAAATATGCGAATAACATAAACTCGCAAAAGCTACACACACTATTATTAATGAAAAATCAACAATTGTAACCATTGTTGACACTTCATTAATCACTTTTTCATCACAAAATTTGCGCATAATTTGCATGATTCTTGCAAATTATGCACAGGAAAATCATTAATTAATATTTAAAGAATATTTTTATGCACTTACCTTGTGAATTAATCCCTTGGTGGCGAAGAAATACACAACACAAAGCACCGCACTTTTCACAACAAAATCCGCGAAACCAAATAATCACTTTTATGAAGTTGGCCGCGCTCTACCTGTTGGCAATAATTAAAAAACGCGAAATTGCCCAGGTAAGGAAATATTTATAAAAAAAGGTAATTCTAATTCCCATAATGAGTGGGAAAGAGAACGGTGTGGAAACGAGACAGAAGAAAATTCGTGAGAGAATTTATGTTCCACACCGGAAATCAACATAGTATGATAGGGAGCGGCCATATTGATAAGTTTTAGAAAAATTGAAATATTTCAATAAATGAATTAGGAAAAATTATGGATAATTAAAAATAAATTAATTCACATAATTTGGAATATTTTAACATTACAGCATGGACTTATAATGTGCAAAAAATATATGAAATTTGCATTTTTTCATGTGGAACTTGTCCGAAAATGGCGGCTCGGACATTATAAAAAGGAGGTGCTCCCTAACTAAACTCTCATTAGTTTGACAGCGATCGTACATGCAACTTCGCATAGATCCAGTGGTGTTTTCAAAAATCTAAAGTGCAAAAATTAATAATTTTCAATACAATCATATAGCATAAATCAACGTGCCAAGCAAGGTACAGCATTTACATGCTATAAAGATTGTAATAACAAATTAATAAGTTGGTGTGACTTGAATTTGGTGGTGAACGTTTTAGGATAAGTATTTGTTTTATATATTCTTAAAACATTTGGTGGTGGACATTTTAATTTAGTTTTTTCACATAGCATTGACTTCATGCAAGCCACGCATAATTAATGCTTCATGTGAAAAAACAACGTAGATTAGTTAATATTAAGCTACACGTGAATTATAGTAAGTAAGAAACAGTGAAATTAATTGTAATAAAAGTGAATTGGTGAAAATCTGAGGTATAAAATTGAGCACGTGTCACGTTACGACACCTCAAGAATACATGCCTCCAGATAATTAATTAAATTAATTAAGTACGTTTAAAGTGAAAAAATTACAACAGAATTCAGACTAACGTAAAATAAGTAATTTTTGGTTAATAAAGCAACAGTAAACACAAGCACACATATCTTGTCATTTTAACATACCGCTACACTAACCTACCTAAAATGCAGTAATATAGCTGTAGTGTTCAATTACCGCTACATTACAAAACATTTTTTGGTGGTTCCATCCAGGAATGTGTGCCTGTTTGCTGTTGCGATTGACAATAATTCATTTACGATTAAATTAGTCAAGCAATTCTTACTGTTATTGTGCTGAAACGTGGCAGTTTTTAAGAAGTTTTCAAAATAATAATTGTGCTTAGACGTGGCAGTTCTTATTAAAAAACACAAAAATTAATTTATAAACGTGCTTAGATGTAAAACTTCAGGGTGCCCAGACGAGGCAGCTCGAATAATTTCGAAATTTCTGTTATAATTACTGAACTTACATGTCAGTAAATCGTGTTACATAGTTAATTGCTGAACTTACATGTCAGTAACTCTTAATAAATAGCTGAATAATTAAATTAACTAAAATTAGTAACGAAAATTTAGATAAATATTTTTTCACGTCAATTTGTCATACACGGTATCAATTTACGTTCTTCGACTAAATTTACATTTATCCCACGTGGCACGAAATTGTTTTTTTTTCAATTATCTTCATCATTTAACCCACACGGTGAATTAACTAATCGTAAATATCAATCAACATGGATTTAGTAGATAAACTAATCCTTACGGAAAGCATATTGCGTGCAAGAATTGAAAAGTTAATCGAAAATGGAAAGAAAACGAACCTTGTTAAACGAACACAAGGCTTTTATGAAACTAAAATTACAGATTTGAAGAAACTATGGGAAATATATAGCGATACAGATATGGCAATAAATCAGGCTTTATTAGAAAGTTCTGATGAAAAGCAACATGAGTATTTGGCCCAAGATAATCATAGCTCAACAGAGTTAAAATATTCCGAATATATGGGAGAATTAGTAGAAGGATTGCGGAAATTCGTCCCAACTTCTGAAGCATCAAGCTCGGGACAAGTACCTATCCATTCGACAACTGTTGTTCAACAGGAATCATTCCTTCCGCGCATTCAGTTGCCCAAGTATAACGGCAACTACGATTTATGGCGATCATTTCATGATCTATTCATTTCTTTTGTTCATGACAATACAAAGCTAACACCAGTTCAAAAGCTGCATCATCTGAAATCTTGTTTAGTGGGTGA
Source organism: Dioctria rufipes (assembly GCA_963924295.1). NCBI lineage: Eukaryota > Metazoa > Arthropoda > Insecta > Diptera > Asilidae > Dioctria > Dioctria rufipes. The sequence goes on from OZ002740.1 coordinate 224,704,090, forward strand.
TGCTGAGAAATTGTTGCGGCACACCCCAGTAACAAATGAAGATTACATGCCAGCATGGAACAAGTTAAAGGCTAGATATGAGAACAAGAGAATTTTAGTTAATCATCAATTAAAGGTTTTGGTAAATCAAGCCAAACTAAATGCAGAGTCTGCTAAAGGACTCAAGTCAATAATTGATACAACAGACGAATGTATCCAACAATTACAAAGTTTAGAAGTTGATACGACATCATGGGATGTACTTCTAATACATCTGTTAGTACAAAAATTACCTTTCATTACCCTCAAAATGTGGGAAGAAGAGCAGGGAGGCACACAAGAACTCCCAACATTTAAGTCATTTAAGCAGTTCTTAAATACACGTTTAAGAATTTTAGAATCGTTAGCAGATAGTCTAGTTAAGTCCACACCACATCACAAACCAAACACCACACCAGATGTGACAAAGTCATATCACGTTACAAATGAATTCAAATGCGCAGCATGCAATGCCAGGCATTACCTCCAAAAGTGTCCGAAGTATCTAGCGATGGACATACCATCCAAATATCAGATATTGAAGGCATCAGGGCGGTGCTCAAATTGCTTAGGAATTCACCACTTAAATAATTGCACTAGCAAATTTAGATGTCTGAAATGCAATAAGAGACATCATAGCACCCTTCATGAAGAACACAATAAGGAAAAACCCAGGTCCTCAGCTGTTCATAATGAGCATAAGTCAGCACATGACAAAGTTAGATTGAGCTCAAGTCAAGCTAATCAATCTAGCTCCTCACAGGAAAGCTTTTCCCGGTTACAAGCAGTCAACAATACTGATGGCTTAAACACTAGTCATAACTTCGTAACCCGAGAAAGTCACAATGCTCTACTAGCAACTGCATTAGTAGTAGCACAGACAAAAAGCGGAAAACCTTATATTCTACGATGTCTGATAGATAGTGGCTCGCAATCATCTTTCATCACTGAGGAAGCTTGCAGGAAATTAGGAGCAGTACAAAGCCCAACTGCAGTCTCCATCACAGGCTTAAACACTAGCCATACAGCCATCTCAAGGCACCAAACAATACTCTCTCTTCGGCCTCGAACAACGAGATCTACAGCGGTAGTAGAAGAAAACTTTCTAATACTTAAGAACATTACAGATCCTCTGCCTTCTAGAATAGTGTCTAAAAAGGAATGCGCGAAGCTAAAGAAACTGCAACTCGCAGATCCCACATTCTGGAAACCGGGAAGGATAGATGCATTATTAGGAGCAAGAGTTTATGCTCAAATATTGCGAACCGGTATTCGGCAAGGAACAAATACGACTCCTACAGCAGTCAACACAATATTTGGTTGGATTTTGCTAGGGTTTAGCATAGATGATGCAGAGCACAAAACGTCATCATTTACAATCACAACTGATGATGTGGCTCTTCAACTCAAGAAGTTCTGGGAAACAGAAGAATTTCCCACAAACCCCATTCTTAAAAAAGAAGACAAAGAATGTCTACAGAGTTATCAACTCAATCACCAGCGTCTGCATAATGGAACTTATCAAGTTAAGTTACCTTTTGTAAACGACGAGAACCCTACTCTGGGGCAATCGAGAATACAAGCAATCAAACGCTTTCAAGGAATTCAACGACAATTAGCCAGAAATCCAGACTTGAAAGTTGAATATGAGAGATGTTTGGACGAATATCTCTTGTTGGGTCATATGGAGGAAATACCTCCGCCCAATATCAATCAGCCCCATTATTATATACCTCATCATGCCGTTGTGAAGGAAAGCACGACAACAAAGGTGAGAGTAGTATTCGATGCCTCAGCTAAGACGTCGAATGGCAAATCTCTTAATGAGTATCTACTAAAGGGCCCAGTTCTGCAACCTAAGCTGTTCGCCACGTTGCTCAACTGGCGCAAATATAAAATTGCTATGAACGCAGACATTGAAAAGATGTATCGCATGATCACCATGCATCCCGATCACCGAACATTTCAGCGAATCATTTGGAGACATCCTAAAACTAAGGAGATTCAGGATTTTCAGCTGAACACGGTGACATTTGGAACGGCGTCAGCGCCATACTTAGCTATTCAGACGCTACAACAGTTAGCAAATGATGAACAGCAAAGATGGCCTTTAGCCTCTACGGTTACAACCACAGATTTTTATGTGGATGATCTCCTGACTGGAGCTGACAATCTTAATGACGCCAAATGCTTATTAAATCAGCTAATAGGTATGATGAAATCTGGAGGATTCAATCTCAGGAAATGGACAAGCAACAGTTCAGAGCTGTTAAGCCATCTTCCTGCAGAGCAATGTGAATTCACAGAAACACTAACGATCACAGACCAGGAATCTGTAAAAACACTAGGAATTCGCTGGCATCCTAAACTGGATAGTTTTTCCATTATAACCAAACCATGGACAGTTCATGCCAAGGTAACTAAACGAACCATTCTGTCTGACATCGCATCACTGTACAATCCTTTAGGCTGGCTGGCACCAGTGGTAATCACAGCCAAGATGCTCATGCAAGCACTATGGATCACAGGATGTGCATGGGACAACAAGGTATCGGAAATAATAGAACAACAATGGAATAAGTTTAAACGTAACTTAAAATGCATAGAAAACATACAAATCCCTAGATGGTTCAACTATTCATCTGAGGTAAGCATCCAATTACATGGATTTTGTGATGCGTCTACAAAGGCTTTTGCAGCTGCCGTTTATTTACGGGTAGACGATCAGAACGGCTTAATTCATACCAATTTGCTTACTGCAAAAACTAGAGTAGCTCCAATTAAGCCAACAACAATTCCTAGATTAGAGCTTAATGGAGCTCTATTACTTGCACGACTGCTTCAGGCTACACTTGAAGATATGCGCCTACATCATGTGCCAATCTTCGCCTGGACAGACTCAACAATTGTCTTGCAATGGATCAAGGAACATCCAGCACGATGGAAAATCTACGTAGCAAACCGCGTTGTCGAAATACAAGACGTTGTACGCTTCGAACAGTGGCGTCACATATCTACAAAACACAATCCGGCAGATTTAGCCTCCAGAGGTATTCCTGCAGCAGATTTAACCAGTAATCATTTATGGTGGCATGGGCCATCATGGTTAGATGAAGAACAGGACAACTGGCCGAAATTTAAGGACATTTCGGAACAAACAAATTTAGAAGCTAAAGAACTGCCTACAGTAAGTTTTTTAGCGAAATTAGACAACAATCATCTTTTACGATATTCGTCGTATACTCGCCTTGTGCGAATTGTAGCAAACATTCAACGTTTCATACACAATTGTCGGCATCCGCAATCGAAACTCGTTCAAGCTTTCACTGTGCAGGAATGGAATAATGCTGAAGTAACAATATTAAAACTCGTACAACAAACTGCGTTCGCAGAAGAGTATAAGAATATGTTGGGCAAGAAACCATTGTCACAACATAGCAAATTAATCAAGCTCAATCCATTTCTGGACAACAACGGTCTAATACGATTAGGTGGTAGACTTCTGAATGCAACATTGCCATATAATAGGAAGCACCCAATCATCTTACCACGTGATCATCACGTTACACTAATACTAATTGACAAACTGCATGTGGATACTCTGCATGGCGGTCCATCACTAGTTCTCAGCACTAGTCGAGATAGATTTTGGATCTTGGATGCTCGACGCCGAATTACTAGTCGAATACATAAGTGCATTATCTGTTTTAAACATCGCACTACAACAAGAACCCAACTAATGGGAAATCTACCAACGTCTCGAGTGAATATAACGAGACCGTTCCTTAACGTAGGAATTGATTATGCGGGACCTGTAATAATAAAAGCATCAAACCTACGAAATGCAAAATTGTTGAAAGCATACTTTTGCATCTTCATTTGTATGGCCACAAAGGCGGTACATCTGGAGTTGGTATCAGATCTCACATCTGAAGCATTCCTCGCTGCATTAAAACGATTTGTAGCACGAAGAGGATTGTGTAGTGACATATACTCAGATTGTGGCACCAACTTCATTGGAGGAAAAGCGATTTTAGACAAGGATTTGCAAGCAGCAATTAAAGGTGCAACTCCAGTAGCAGCACAATATCTTGCCTCCAAGCAAATCAATTGGCATTTTAATCCTCCAGCCTCTCCACACTTTGGAGGGATATGGGAAGCTGGAGTAAAGGCAATAAAGTACCATTTACGCCGAACATTACAACACTCCAGATGCACATTCGAAGAATACTCTACAGTCCTGGCTCAGGTTGAGGCATGTCTAAATTCTAGACCGCTATGCTACGTGAGAAATGATCCAGAGGATTTACTTATCCTCACACCCGGACATTTTTTAATAGGCCAAGCACTTAATGCCATTCCAGAGCCAGACTATACACATGAAGCAATACTACCTTCCAAACGGTGGAAGTACATACAACTATTATATAAACAATTTTGGGATAAATGGTCAAGGGATTACTTGAACCAATTGCAAAATCGACCCAAATGGTATACAAGACAACCAAATATTCAAGTAGGGGACGTGGTACTTGTAAAACACGATCAGATGCCACCCACAAGTTGGTTAATGGGCATAATCGAACAAGTGCATCCAGGGACAGATGATCTGGTTCGGGTAGTCAAGGTCAAAACGCGAAACGGTAGTTTTCTACGACCAATTGCAAAAATTAGTCCGCTACCATTAGCTATAGATTAACTACCTGTTCTTAGTGTCGTCATGTGTCTGTCCTTTTGTGTACTACTGTTGGCTGAGGGTTGTGTTCTATTCACGTTACGCCATACTAACTGGTTGCCATTTCAGATGTCATTCACCTACGAACAGGATGATACACTATACATTCTGGAAGACATTTACTTTAGCCCACCAGGAAGCCCGGAGCGGAGGATGTTGCGTGACCCGGGATGTGATGTCTTTGGCAGACCCAGGCCGGAGTTGGCCCACGAATTGGCTCCAGGAGGTCGAGAAGAAGTTGGAGGAGCTACAGAAGAAGTTCCAGAACCAGAGGAGAGCCATCCACGAGCGCAGCAGCTAAGGACTCAACTACGGCTACAAACTTACCGTTTGTAGGCCCGACTCCCTTTACGGATCCACACCCGGAGCAGACAGTGGTGGTTAATGGCAGTCGGATATCTCAGTTATCCAGACTTCTGCTGACCACAACCATAAACGAGTTCGAAATGAGGAGGAACAATAGCTTTCAAAAATTTCGAACGCGAGAAGGCGTAGATATATATCTGCCTCGATATGTCTTGCAGCGTATTAATGTTCGGGCAATACAGCAGCGGAGGAACCGCGAAAAATTCATTAATCTACCCGACAAATACCAAGTCAAATTAAAGGTCACTAAGGACGGAGAATTAATATTCCATCATTACCACAAGAGAGGTATACGCAAAATAAAAGAAGCTTTGGTTGAACAAACTGTTCAACGGGGGGGAGTATGTTGAACACAGCTGAAAAATAAATAAAAAATAATTAGAACAATATATATAAAATATTTAATACTTCCCTAGACTAGAATTCCAAGATCCTGTGTCCAGTCAGCACTGGCCTCCTGTATCTTCAAAAAGTATCTGAAATGAGAAAAAAAGATATATATTAGTTCAATAGAATCAATTGGATTAACTAGTAAACAGCACAATAAAAAATTTAAATACATACATGCATACTGCCAAGAAACAAATTTCTTGGCAGTACAACAACAAGACTACATGAAAACATAAACATTGCTATTTTTCAGCGAAATTCATGTTACTGGCATAATAAACTATTGCGAAACATGCAATTATGTTTAAATATGCGAATAACATAAACTCGCAAAAGCTACACACACTATTATTAATGAAAAATCAACAATTGTAACCATTGTTGACACTTCATTAATCACTTTTTCATCACAAAATTTGCGCATAACTTGCATGATTCTTGCAAATTATGCACAGGAAAATCATTAATTAATATTTAAAGAATATTTTTATGCACTTACCTTGTGAATTAATCCCTTGGTGGCGAAGAAATACACAACACAAAGCACCGCACTTTTCACAACAAAATCCGCGAAACCAACTGTCACCGCGACGAAGTAAATAATCACTTTTATGAAGTTGGCCGCGCTCTACCTGTTGGCAATAATTAAAAAACGCGAAATTGCCCAGGTAAGGAAATATTTATAAAAAAAGGTAATTCTAATTCCCATAATGAGTGGGAAAGAGAACGGTGTGGAAACGAGACAGAAGAAAATTCGTGAGAGAATTTATGTTCCACACCGGAAATCAACATAGTATGATAGGGAGCGGCCATATTGATAAGTTTTAGAAAAATTGAAATATTTCAATAAATGAATTAGGAAAAATTATGGATAATTAAAAATAAATTAATTCACATAATTTGGAATATTTTAACATTACAGCATGGACTTATAATGTGCAAAAAATATATGAAATTTGCATTTTTTCATGTGGAACTTGTCCGAAAATGGCGGCTCGGACATTATAAAAAGGAGGTGCTCCCTAACTAAACTCTCATTAGTTTGACAGCGATCGTACATGCAACTTCGCATAGATCCAGTGGTGTTTTCAAAAATCTAAAGTGCAAAAATTAATAATTTTCAATACAATCATATAGCATAAATCAACGTGCCAAGCAAGGTACAGCATTTACATGCTATAAAGATTGTAATAACAAATTAATAAGTTGGTGTGACTTGAATTTGGTGGTGAACGTTTTAGGATAAGTATTTGTTTTATATATTCTTAAAACATTTGGTGGTGGACATTTTAATTTAGTTTTTTCACATAGCATTGACTTCATGCAAGCCACGCATAATTAATGCTTCATGTGAAAAAACAACGTAGATTAGTTAATATTAAGCTACACGTGAATTATAGTAAGTAAGAAACAGTGAAATTAATTGTAATAAAAGTGAATTGGTGAAAATCTGAGGTATAAAATTGAGCACGTGTCACGTTACGACACCTCAAGAATACATGCCTCCAGATAATTAATTAAATTAATTAAGTACGTTTAAAGTGAAAAAATTACAACAGAATTCAGACTAACGTAAAATAAGTAATTTTTGGTTAATAAAGCAACAGTAAACACAAGCTCACATATCTTGTCACTTTAACATACCGCTACACTAACCTACCTAAAATGCAGTAATATAGCTGTAGTGTTCAATTACCGCTACATTACAAAACAGGCAGTTAGTCTTATGCTAGTGGTAGAGGACTAATTTTAGCGATTGGTCGTAAGAAAATACCATTTCGCGTTTTGACTCGTACTGCCCGCACTAGCTCATCGGCACCTGGATGTATTTGCTCTATTATACCCATTGCCCAGCTAGTGGGTGGCATGTTTTCGCTTTTAACAAGGACAACATCTCCAACATGCATGTTCGGTTGTCTTGTGTACCATTTGGGTCTGTTCTGCAATTGGTTAAGGTAGTCCTTTGACCACTTATCCCAAAATTGTTTATTCAATTGTTGAATGTACTGCCATCTTTTAGACAATACTACAGGCTCATTTGTATAATCAGGTTCTGGAATCGCGTTTAGTGCTTGGCCAATCAAAAAATGTCCAGGTGTAAGGATAAATAAATCCGCTGGATCATTTCTAACATAGCATAGTGGTCTAGAATTTAAACACGCTTCGACCTGAGCTAATAAGGTTGCATACTCTTCAAACGTACATTTGGAGTATTGTAGTGTTCTTCGAAGATGATATTTTACTGACTTTACTCCCGCTTCCCAGATTCCTCCGAAATGTGGAGAGGCTGGAGGGTTAAAGTGCCAGTTGATTTGCTTGGAGGACAAATATTTTGCTGCTTCTGGTGTTGAGGCATGAATGGCTTGTCGTAAATCCTTTTCCAGAAGAGATTTTCCACCAATGAAGTTGGTGCCACAATCTGAATATATATCAGTACACAATCGTCTTCTAGCTACAAACCTTTTTAATGCGGCGAGGAATGCTTCAGATGTGAGATCTGACACCAATTCTAAATGTACAGCCTTTGTAGCCATACAAACAAAAATACAGAAATATGCCTTTTGTAACTTGGCGTTGCGTAACTTTGAGCTTCTTATCGTTACAGGTCCGGCATAATCAATTCCCACTTTAGTAAATGGCTTCGTTTCATTTACTCGCGGGGTTGGTAAATTTCCCATCAACTGGCTTCTAGTCGTAGTGCGATATTTGAAACATGTAATGCACTTATGTAATCGACTGGTAATGCAACGTCTAGCATCTAATATCCAGAATCGATTTCGACTAGTGCTGAGAACCAGTGAGTGACCGCCATGTAGAGTTTCTACATGTAGTTTGTCGATTAAAATTAATGTGACATGATGATCACGTGGTAAGATGACTGGGTGTTTCCTATTGTATGGAATTGAAGCATTATCGAGTCTACCACCCACTCGTAACAAGCCATTGTCGTCCATAAAAGGATTAAGTTGAATTAACTTGCTATTTTGCGACAACGGATTCTTGTTCAATATACTTTTGTACTCATCTGCGAACGCAGTTTGTTGTACCAGTTTAAATATTGTTATTTCTGCCTGGCTCCATTCGAGCGAATCGATGTACTGTGAGCGTTTATTATGAGGATGCCGACAATTGTGTATAAATCGTTGCATCATAGCTACTATACGAACGAGGCGAGTATATGATGAATTTCGTAGAAGGAACTGGTTATCTGCTTTTGCTAAAAGATTTATCGCAATAGGTTCTTTAGCTTCTAGATTGGTTTGTTCCGAAATATCCTTAAATTTTGGCCAGGCATCTTGTTCCGCCGATAGCCATGATGGGCCGTGCCACCATAGCTGATTATTTATTACATCCGCAGCAGGCACTCCTCTTGAGGCCACATCCGCAGGATTATGATTCGTTGACACATGATGCCATTGCTCAAAGCGTACGATGTCCTGAATCTCTACTACACGATTTGCAACGTACGTTTTCCATCGTGAGGGATGTTCCTTTATCCATTGCAGGACAATCGTAGAATCTGTCCAAGCAAAAACTGGAACCTGTTGTAAGCGCATGTCCTTTATTGTAGCTTGAAGCAGTCTTGCTAATAATAGAGCTCCATTTAGCTCCAAACGTGGTATGGTCGTTGGCTTTATGGGAGCTACCCTCGTTTTGGCAGTAAGCAAAGTAGTTGTAAACATGCCATTCTCATCTCCTACACGTAGATGGACTACTGCAGCAAATGCCTTTGTTGATGCATCGCAGAAGCCATGTATTTGGATGCGTGCATTTGATGAATAGTTAATCCATCTAGGAATTTGTAAGTTGTCAATAGACTTCAAATTATTTTTGAAACTATCCCATTGATGTTCAATAGCTTCGGAAACCTTATTGTCCCATGCGCATCCCTTGACCCACAATGATTGCATAAACACCTTTGCTGTAATTACAACTGGTGCTAACCCACCCAAAGGATCGTACAGTGATGCAATATCTGACGAAATGGTTCGTTTGGTTACCTTGGCATGCGTTTTCCAAGGTTTGGTCAAGAACGAAAATTTATCTGATTTAGGATGCCAACGAATTCCTAACGTTTTTACGGATTCCGTGTCTGAAATCATCAACGTATCCTTGAATTCGCGCTGTTCTGGAGGAAGATGTTTCAACAAGTACGAATTGTTACTTGTCCATTTCCTCAGATTGAATCCTCTTGCTTTCAACACGCTAATTAGTTCATCTAATAGATCCTTCGCATCTTCTATGCTCTCTGCTCCAGTGAGTAGGTCGTCCACATAGAAATCTGTGGCTGTGACCCTTGAAGCTAGAGACCATCTTTGTTGTTCGTCACATGCTAGTTGTTGAAGCGTCTGAATGGCTAATTATGGCGCAGAAGACGGTCCAAAGGTCACTGTATTCAGCTGAAAATCTTGGATCTCCTTGGTTTTAGGATGTCTCCAAATGATTCGCTGAAAGGTACGATGATCCGGATGCATGGTTTTCATACGGTACATCTTTTCAATGTCCGCGTTCATAGCAATCTTGTATTTACGCCAGTTGAGCAACGTGGCGAATAATTTAGGTTGTAAAACTGGTCCTTTTAATAGGAACTCATTGAGTGAGTTGCCATTTGACGTTTTCGCTGAAGCGTCAAATACTACTCTCACCTTTGTTGTCGTGCTTTCTTTGACAACTGCATGGTGAGGTATGTAGTAGTGTGGCTCGTTGTTGTTGGGTGGAGGTATTTCCTCCATGTGACCCAACTCGAGGTATTCATCTAAACATTTCTCATATTCGGACTTTAAAGCTTGATTCCTTTCAAGTTGACGTTGTATTCCTTGAAAGCGTTTAATTGCTTGTTGTCTTGATTGCCCTAGGTCAGGCACTTCATCATTCACAAATGGTAATTTCACCTGGTAAGTACCATTGTGAAGACGTTGATGGGAGAGTTGATATCTCTGTTGACATTCTCTGTCTTCTTTGTTGAGAATCGGATTTGTGGGAAACTCTTCTGTTTCCCAAAACATTTTAAGTTGTTCAGCTAAGTCATCAGTTGTGACGGTAAACGCTGATGTATTGTTTTCTACAACATTTGTTGTTGACCCTAGTAAAATCCAACCAAATATTGTTTTAATGGCGGTAGTGGTAGTATTAGATCCTTGTTTAATGCCGTTTAAGACTATCTGAGCATAAACTCTTGCTCCTAGTAAAGCATCTACCTTTCCAGGCTTCCAAAATGTGGGATAAGCTAGTGGCAGTTTATTGAGATGTAAACATTCCCTTTTAGAGATCATTCTGGAAGGTAAAGGATCTGTGATTTTGTTTAATATCAGAAAATTTTCTTTTAATATTCTTGTAGACTTCGCCTTTCGTGATCGAAGTGTGAGTGTGGTTTGCTGTGTTGAAATTGCTGTATGGCTAGTGTTTAAGCCAGTAATTGATACTGCAGTTGGGCTGCTACATGCTCCCAGTTTCCTGCAGGCTTCCTCTGTAATAAAGGATGATTGCGAGCCACTATCTATGAGACATCTTAGAATATGTGAGTTCCCGCTTTTTGTTTGTGCCACTACTAACGCTGTTGATAGTAGTGCATTATGGTCCTCTCTAGTTACAAAGTTTTGACTAGTGTTTAAGTCGTCAGTGTTGTTCACTGACTGTAACCGTGGAGAGCGTTTATACATAGTATTGTTAGCTTGATTGACTTGACTTGAGTTCGAGCTAACGTTGTTAGTATTTGACCTATGCTCAGTTCCGACCGCTGCATGATTGGGTTTGTCCCTGTTGTAGTCTTCATGCAAGGTGCTATGATGCTTTTTGTTGCATCTTTGACAGCTAAATTTGCTAGTGCAATTGTTGACATGATGCAAGCCTAAACAATTGGTACAACAGCTTGATGCCTTGATTATCTGATATCTTGATGGTATGTCCATCCTACGATAGTTCGGGCATCTTTGTAAAAAGTGACTTGCATTGCATGCTGGGCATTTGATTCCCTTTGTAATATGGTATGATTTGGTTGTTTCAGGTGTGCAGCTTGATTTGGGTTGTGTGGACTTAACTAGACTATCTGCTAACGATTCTAAAATTCTTAAACGCGTAATTAAAAACTGCTTAAATGACTTGAATGTTGGGAGTTCCTGTGTACCTCCCTGCTCTTCTTCCCACAGTTTGAGGGTAATGAAAGGTAATTTCTGTACTAACAGATGTATTAGAAGTACATCCCACGATGTCGTATCAACTTCTAAACTTTGTAATTGTTGGATACATTCGTCTGTTGTATCAATTATTGACTTGCGTCCTTTAGCAGACTCTGCATTTAGTTTGGCTTGGTTTACCAAAACCTTTAATTGATGATTAACTAAAATTCTCTTGTTCTCATATCTAGCCTTCAACTTGTTCCATGCTGGCATGTAATCTTCATTTGTTACTGGGTTGTGCCGCAACAATTTCTCAGCATCACCCACTAAACAAGATTTCAGATGATGCAGCTTTTGAACTGGTGTTAGCTTTGTATTGTCATGAACAAAAGAAATGAATAGATCATGAAATGATCGCCATAAATCGTAGTTGCCGTTATACTTGGGCAACTGAATGCGCGGAAGAAATGATTCCTGTTGAACAACAGTTGTCGAATGAATTGGTATTTGTCCCGAGGTTGATGCTTCAGTAGTGGGGACGAATTTCCGCAATCCTTCTACTAATTCTCCCATATATTCGGAATATTTTAACTCTGTTGAGCTATGATTATCTTGGGCTAAATACTCATGTTGCTTTTCATCAGAACTTTCAAATAAAGCCTGATTTATTGCCATATCTGTATCGCTATATATTACCCATAGTTTCTTCAACTCTGTAATTTTAGTTTCATAAAAGCCTTGTGTTCGTTTAACAAGGTTCGTTTTCTTTCCATTTTCGATTAACTTTTCAATTCGTGCACGCAATATGTTTTCCGTAAGGATTAGTTTATCTACTGAATCCATGTTGATTTATATTCTACTATTATAGTTAATTAACCGTGTGGGTTAAATGATGAAGATAATTGAAAGAAGCAATTTAATGTCACGTGTGGGATAAATGGAAATTTAGTCGAAGAACGTAAATTGATGCCGTGTATGACAAATTGACGTGAAAAATCTTTAAATAAATTTTTGTTACTAATTCTAATTAATATAATTAACCAACTATTTATTAAGAGTTACTGACATGTAAGTTCAGCAATTAACTATGTAACATGATTTACTGACATGTAAGTTCAGTAATTATCACAAAAATTTCGATAATATTCGAGCTGCCTCGTCTGGGCACCCTGAAGTTTTTATGTCTAAGCACGTTTATAAATTAATTTTTTGTAGTTTTTAATAAGAAGTGCCACGTCTAAGCACAGTTATAACTTAATTTTCGATGTTTTTTTAATTAGAACTGCCACGTCTAAGCACGGTTATAACTTAATTTTCGATGGTTTTTAACTCGAAAAAATAATTTTTAAAAATGTTTATCACTAAATTGAGTGTACTAGAATTATTTGCAATCACAACAGTAAACAGGCACACATTCCTGGATGGAACCACCAATAAATGTTTTGTAATGTAGCTGCAATCGATAACTACAGCTATATTACGGCATTTAGGTGGACAGTGTAGCGGTATGAAAAGAAAATATGCGTGCTTATGTTTAATGCTGTGTTTATTCAATAATTCTATGTGTGAAACACTTCAATTTATAAATTCATTACAAATTAATATTTTCACTAATTTATTATTAATTGTTCGATTGCATATGTAGTCATTATGCCGTATTTTGGCATGTATTTGACTAAATGCAATTTGTAGCCTTTCTATTTTAATGAATAGCACATTGAAAACTATAAAAATCAATAACACAAGGGTCTTTCTATGGTCAGATTCAATGGTTGCACTATATTGAATAAAGACAAATTGAAAAACTTTGTCGCACATAGAGTTGAATGCAAACTAATGGGACTACATCAAAACGAACGATAATCCAGCAGACTGTGTCTCAAGAGGATTAAGTCCAATCCAAATCAACTCTCATAACTTATGGTAGGCAACTTCAAGGTGGCTAAAATACCCCAGGAAACGGTGGCTACAAACTAATATGTAACAACTAGTGCAACTGAACTTGAAGTTAAACCAACATATACAACACTTACAACAGTTCATATGCCAAATACAAACAGGATCAAAAATAATAATACTTACTTAAAAAAAAACAAGGTGTTCGAACCAAATTGATTCAAATATATTTTCATAAACAGAAAATTTCTAAAAGAAGACATGCTGAAAACAAAGCATAAAATTTTTAGTAAGCATATCTCTAATTTGATTGCTGGTAAGCAGAAAACATGTACACCACCCAGCATGGCCATGTATTTGTCATCTTCATGGCATATTGCACGGGTACAACATAAAATTATAACCTCAACGAGCAGTTCAAATGGGGATTGTTTCCATTTGTTGGATTCGTGATGGAAGGCGGTTCCTGAAGGGGGAACATATTGAGATATACCATACTAAAGTTGGGTTCTGAAAAGATTTTCCGAAAAATAGGTAAAACAAAAGCATGTGTTGTAATGTAGCATACAATGCATGGCACAAATACAATCAAATCAAGCAAATCAATTTGCAACTCTATCATTACCATTATTACAAGTACCATCCAACGGACATTTTTTCTCTACGTGATAGAGAGAACATTTTTGCAAATATAATTTAATTTAACACAGCAGATGTGAAGCTCTAGATTTCTTGTTGCTATGCATTTTTGTTCGTTGCTAGGCAAATTTTATCGCTAGTACCGTAAGATCACAGCTGCACTGCCAATTCTTGTAGTCATGTGCCGCTGTTACTCTATCAGTGGTGTCGTGTGCAAGCAAGGGCTATATAAACGACAAGCTGACTGATCTCGATCTCTTTTTGTACTTGGCATCGCTTGGGGTAAGTTGGCTGTTAGGGACTAACATTAATATCGGGTATCGACTGATATTTCACTTTTAACAATTAACAATCATTTCTGGTCTCGACGGAAATAAATGCATCTTATTTCGGGTCTCGACTGAAGATAAGATAACACTTTAAGCCGGGTCTCGACTGACTTAAAGAATATTATCTCGGGTCTCGACTTAGATGGTATCTTATTAACATTAACACTTTATTTCTGGTCTCGACGGGAATAAAGAATTGTTTTAACCCATGGTTAGAACAAAGGGTCTTAACATTAGCTTAAAGCCAACCCTCAAGCGTCAAGTTATAGATCGGTGAGTACCAGTCACTTGTAACAATATAATATTTATCATATATCTATTTTATTATACATTTACTCATATATATATTTACATTTTATACTCTTTTGGTGCATATTTAGTTAATATCATAATTTGACTTTATTCTATTAATTTTACATATATGTATATTGACGATCTTATATTGCAATTTTTGCCAATAAGTGTTTTTCAGTGTGATACAAAACTCTCTGACCCAAACTTATATATTGAGTTTTATCCCAATACAACTTTTCTTGATAATCGTATATTCTAAGTCTGTGATAATTAGTGTTTTATGGTGTGTGTTGATCTCTGACCTAATACCTTATTATATAATCTGATCTTAATATAATTAGTGGGTAATCTTAAAAAAGGTGTGAAAGTTTATTGGAAGTTAAAACGAAGTGTTTGTTTTGATAAGAGATTCGACCACTGACCTAGATCCAAATTTACCAGTGCATCCATTTCAGTTTCACTAAGTTTAAATTTGCGTGTACGTTCTACTAACGGACAGTACATTTTATGGTCCTTCGAGCCGGATCTAAGGTCTAGTGTTTTATCTAATCAATCGTTTCATTATGTCTGCTCTTCGAAAACTTTTGGGCAACCAAGCCACTTCCGCAATAATCTTTGAAAAATCGTTCAATAACTACAACAAAACTGATGTAGAAAAACGAACGAAAGGTCTTATTTCTGAGCGATTAACCGCTCTAAGTGAAATTTGGTCAGAGTACAAGAAAGATCACTATACACTTATTCAAGCCACGCAGGCTTTGGAAGATAGTGAACTTCAAAAGTACGATTATTTCGCAAACGATCAATTTTGAAAGGTGGAAAATCAATACTTTACTTTTCGAGGTATTCTTGGAGATGCATTAGATGCATTCGAAACAAAGGTTGAACCAAGTCCAAAATCAGAACATGAAACTTCATCGTCTCTGAGACTACCTAGCATCACAATCCCAAAATTCTCAGGATCTTATGATTCCTGGAGACCTTTTCACGATCTTTTCAAATCCCTGGTGAATTCAAATTCTGCGTTATCACCGGTGCAGAAATTGCATTATTTAAAGTCAAGTGTATCTGGAGAAGCAGAGCACTTATTGCGTCAATTTCCCATGACCAACTCGAGCTACGACAGCGCATGGAAGATATTGCTTGAAAGGTATGATAATAAACGAGTCTTGGTAAATGCCCAATTGAAAGCACGCTTTAATCTACCTAAAGCAGCCCATGAATCAGCCAAGGCTATCAAAACATTGCTAGATAAGTCTTCCGAATGTATCTTCGAACTCGAGGCATTGCAAGTTTCCACTAAGCAATGGGATGCAATTCTCATCTATATGGTGGTACAATGTTTACCAGCAGAAACGCACCGTGCATGGGAACAAGAGATCAATACAGCAAAAGGACTTCCCACTTTCGAATCCTTAAAAATATTTTTACAATCTAGATTTAGAATTTTAGAAGCCATAGTCGAGACCAAACCATCCCCAGCCAACAAAAATGCTCAAGTCCCAAGAGCATCTACTCATTTTACTTCATACACCCAAGCATGTCCTTTGTGCAAAGAGCAGCACCGTCTATTTAAATGTCCGAAATTCATAAAACTCGATGTAGACAATAAATTCAAAATTGTCACATCAAATCAATTATGCAATAACTGCCTATCAAAGGGGAACACTACGAAAACTTGTACAAGTAAGTTTTCATGTCAGCGATGTGGTAGGAGGCATCATTCTTTACTTCACAGGAATAATGCCACTCCAAGGGCCTCGACCCAATTCAAGCCAAGGGAGCAGCAATCAGAAGCTCAACCCTGTAATTCACCTTCCACATCCAACAAATCTCTTCACACCCTTCACGCAAAAAATCATCATACCAAACAAGCACTACTTGCCACAGCATTGCTAAACGTTCCTACAAAAAAGGGAAGTATGTTGGTATTGAGTGCTTTAATAGATTCAGGCTCTCACGTTTCATTTGTAACCCAAGCCGCCCCACGTAATCTGCAATCATCCACTACAAACGTGGAAATTCAAATCACTGGCCTGGGAAAAACTGAAACTACAAGTGTTCAAAAACAAACTACATTGAACATTTATCCTTATTCAACCACAACTAAGGCAACCACAGTTACAGCCCTTATAGTGGGTACAATTACGGACATTTCACCCCCTTCAACCATTCCAAACAAAGAATGGAGTCATATACATGAGCTACCACTTGCCGATCCGTTTTTCTTTAAACCAGGAAAAATTGACCTGCTCTTAGGAGCAGATGTGTACAGCGAGATTCTCTTGGAAGGTTTACGGAAAGGTCCTCCAGGAACACCAACTGCCCAAAACAGTACCCTCGGATGGATACTTTTCGGAAAGCTAAAAAATACATCCACATTCTTAACAGCATCTGCGTTAACAGCAAAGGCTCATTACGACGACGACACTTCACTGGATAAACTTTTACGTCAGTTTTGGGAAACTGAAGAAGTTAATCTAGGAAGAAAGCTGTCTAAAGCAGATCAAGAATGTGAAGAGTTTTATCAAAAAACTCATGTTCGTAACGCACATGGCCGTTACGAAGTTCGCCTGCCTTTCATCGCAGAAAGTCCCAGCCTAGGTGACTCTCGTGGTATGGCATTACGTAGGTTCTACAGCCTAGAACGGCAATTAGAACGAAATCCTGAACTCCATCAGGAATACAAAACTTGTATTAATGAATACAAGACATTAGGCCACATGACAGTGGCTAAGAAGATAGTGAGCAATGAACAAAGCTACTATCTTCCTCATCATGCTGTTATCAAAGATAGCACCACTACAAAGGTTCGCGTTGTCTTTGATGCGTCAGCAAAAACGACTAATGGAAAAAGTCTAAACGAACAGCTACATACGGGTCCAGTACTGCAGTCTGAACTCTTCTCAATCATTCTCAGATGGCGAAAGTATAAATTCGCTATGTCTGCTGACATAGAGAAAATGTACAGGATGATAAAGGTACAACCTCCAGATCAAACCTACCAAAGAATACTTTGGAGGGATAATCAAAATGAACCTATTAAAGATTACAAATTAACCACTGTAACCTTTGGCACCACGCCAGCTCCCTATCTCGCAATAAAAACGCTCAATCAACTAGCCATTGATGAAGCTGACAAATTCCCCGAAGCTGCGAAGATAGTGTCATGTGACTTCTATGTTGATGACCTTCTTACAGGTTCAGATACAAAGGAAGAAGCCTTCCAAATAAAAGGTCAACTTATCAATCTGTTATCTTCCGGCGGATTTAATTTGAGGAAATGGGTTAGCAATTCTTCAGATTTACTATCTAAGATCCCCGAATCATACAGAGAAGTTGACCTTCCTTTGCGATTCGCAAGCGATGAGTCCGTAAAAACTTTAGGCATTCATTGGTTTCCAGGATCTGATTGCTTCACGCTACAATATAAAAGGAAATCAGATTGCCTTTCTACAAAGCGTTCTATTCTTTCAGAAATTGCAACGCTTTTCGATCCACTTGGCTGGATATCACCAATTATAGTCACGGCCAAAATACTGATGCAAGCTTTATGGCTTGCAGGTTGTTCATGGGATGAACCAATACCGACATCCATTGATAAGCAGTGGCGTGAATTTAAAGCAGAATTACATCACATTAGCAGCATCAACATACCACGTTGGTTACATACTACAAGTAACCTATCCACCTGTCAAATACATGGATTTTCAGATGCTTCTAATCAAGCGTATTCTGCCGCTGTTTATATTAGAGTTGTGGATGAAGAAGGATTTGTTCAAGTCAATTTACTCATGGCAAAGTCAAAGGTAGCGCCTGTCAAACCCGTATCCCTTCCACGTCTTGAATTGTGCGGGGCGGTATTGGTAGCACGACTCATAAATCGTGTTAAAATCGATTTAAAATTTGATCAAGTTCCTACGTTTGCTTGGACAGACTCATCTATTTTATTAGCTTGGATTCGTAGTCACCCTAATAAGTATAAGACATATGTGGCTAATAGGGTGGCGGAAATTCAGAGCTTGATCGACATTAAAGCATGGCATCATGTAAAGTCTGCTGACAATCCCGCCGACTGCAATTCTAGAGGAATTAAGTCTTCATTATTGATTGATCATGAGTTATGGTGGCATGGACCTCATTGGTTGCAGGACAGTGAAAATAATTGGCCGAAATCTCAAACCATTCCAGGTAATGAGCATGAAACTGAACAAAGACGAGTAACTCACTTCACAACAGCTCATTCAAACATTGATGATTTGTTTGGAAAATTCTCTAGCTTTTCCAAATTGCAAAAAATCGTCGCATATTGCATCAAGTTCATCAATAAGTGTAAAAGTGCATTGGCGAAGTCCACAGAAGAATAACCAATGGATCCAAAGATACTTCATCCAATAGAAATCGCTCAAGCAAAATTTCGGCTCATTAAGGTAGCACAGAATGTCGCTTTCGGTACTGAAATTAAATGTTTACAAGAACAAAATCTGCTTCCAGTTAGAAGCAAGATCTTATCACTCAACCCATTCTTAGATAACAATGGATTAATTCGGGTAGGTGGTTGATTGAGAAATGCTAACATTTCTTATAATCAAAACCATCCAATAATTCTGCCAAGGGAGAGTAAACTAACAACATTAATAATCGACCACTTCCATATAAAGACCTTGCATGGAGGTCCGCAACTGGTATTATCCATGATTCGAAACGAATTTTGGATTCCGCAAGGACGTAAAACCGTAAAACAAGTGTTACATAAATGTATAACTTGCTTTAAGCAATCCGCAACTAGCAAAAATCAGATTATGGGACATTTACCTTCATCACGGGTTAATGTGACTAGACCGTTTCAACAAACTGGTCTCGACTATGCTGGTCCTTTTAATTTAAAGGTATCTAAATTTCGAAACAATCGTGTATATAAAGGGTATATATGTATGCATTTTCATTTGCATGGCCACCAAAGCCATTCATATAGAAGCCGTGTCAGATCTATCAACAGCGGCTTTTATAGCAGCTTTTCGCCGGTTCTCCAGCCGAAGGGGACTCTGCACAGACATATTTTCAGACTAATTTCGTTGGAGCTGACAAAGTCCTACAAACAGAATTCAAAACAGCCATACTGCAAGCTAACAAGCAGGTGGCAGAAACACTCGCCCAAGACGGGATATGTTGGCATTTTAACCCGCCTTCCGCACCTCATTTTGGGGGATTGTGGGAAGCCGGAGTTAAATCCATAAAATTCCATTTAAAGCGAATTTTAGAGAATTCTTCATTGACATTTGAAGAACTCGCAACTGTATTGACACAAATTGAAGCGTGTCTAAATTCTAGGCCTCTATGTCCTATCACAGAAGATCTAGACGATCTCAATGTTCTAACTCCGGGACATTTTTTAATTGGCACTTTCTTATTACTTCCACCAGAACCTGTATTGGAAAATAAGGTTTCATCGCTCACCAGATGGAAACATCTCCAACTGTTGCAACAACACTTTTGGCATAAATGGTTTCACGATTATCTAAATTCACTACAAAATAGACCTAAATGGCAGACTCCAATATCAAATCCTAAAATAGGAGATTTAGTTATTATCAAAGAACCGAATCTGGTAGCGAGCCGTTGGGTATTAGGACGAATAATTGAAGTTCATCCAGGAGCTGACAACTACGTTCGTGTAGTCTGCATAAAAACGAAAAATGGTCTTGTAAAACGACCAATATCCAAAATATGTATCTTGCCGATACAATAAAGTTAAAGCTCTGAATCTAAATAACATGGCAATCAGTTTCTCCCTCAATAATTGGGCGCAAAATTTTCTCTCATTGTTTTGCAGGTCCGTTTTAAAATTAATCACTTGAAAGACATTTCCAGTCTTTCAACGGGGGGCAGTATGTTCGAACCAAATTGATTCGAATATATTTTCATAAACAGAAAATTTCTAAAAGAAGACATGCTGAAAACAAAGCATAAAATTTTTAGTAAGCATATCTCTAATTTGATTGCTGGTAAGCAGAAAACATGTACACCACCCAGCATGGCCATGTATTTGTCATCTTCATGGCATATTGCAAGGGTACAACATAAAATTATAACCTCAACGAGCAGTTCAAATGGGGATTGTTTCCATTTGTTGGATTCGTGATGGAAGGCGGTAGTACCGTAAGATCACAGCTGCACTGCCAATTCTTGTAGTCATGCGCCGCTGTTACTCTATCAGTGGTGTCGTGTGCAAGCAAGGGCTATATAAACGACAAGCTGACTGATCTCGATCTCTTTTTGTACCTGGCATCGCTTGGGGTAAGTGGGCTGTTAGGGACTAACATTAATATCGGGTATCGACTGATATTTCACTTTTAACAATTAACAATCATTTCTGGTCTCGACGGAAATAAACGCATCTTATTTCGGGTCTCGACTGAAGATAAGATAACACTTTAAGCCGGGTCTCGACTGACTTAAAGAATATTATCTCGGGTCTCGACTGAGATAATCTTTTACTAACAATCATTTCTGGTCTCGACGGAAATAAACGCATCTTATTTCGGGTCTCGACTGAAGATAAGATAACACTTTAAGCCGGGTCTCGACTGACTTAAAGAATATTATCTCGGGTCTCGACTGAGATAATCTTTTACTAACAATCATTTCTGGTCTCGACGGAAATAAACGCATCTTATTTCGGGTCTCGACTGAAGATAAGATAACACTTTAAGCCGGGTCTCGACTGACTTAAAGAATATTATCTCGGGTCTCGACTGAGATAATCTCTTACTAACAATCATTTCTGGTCTTGACGGAAATAAACGCATCTTATTTCGGGTCTCGACTGAAGATAAGATAACACTTTAAGCCGGGTCTCGACTGACTTAAAGAATATTATCTCGGGTCTCGACTGAGATAGTATCTTATTAACATTAACACTTTATTTCTGGTCTCGACGGGAATAAAGAATTGTTTTAACCCATGGTTAGAACAAAGGGTCTTAACATTAGCTTAAAGCCAACCCTCAAGCGTCAAGTTATAGATCGGTGAGTACCAGTCACTTGTAACAATATAATATTTATCATATATCTATTTTATTATACATTTACTCATATATATATTTACATTTTATACTCTTTTGGTGCATATTTAGTTAATATCATAATTTGACTTTATTCTATTAATTTTACATATATGTATATTGACGATCTTATATTGCAATTTTTGCCAATAAGTGTTTTTCAGTGTGATACAAAACTCTCTGACCCAAACTTATATATTGAGTTTTATCCCAATACAACTTTTCTTGATAATCGTATATTCTAAGTCTGTGATAATAAGTGTTTTATAGTGTGTGTTGATCTCTGACCTAATACCTTATTATATAATCTGATCTTAATATAATTAGTGGGTAATCTTAAAAAAGGTGTGAAAGTTTATTGGAAGTTAAAACGAAGTGTTTGTTTTGATAAGAGATTCGACCATTGACCTAGATCCAAATTTACCAGTGCATCCATTTCAGTTTCACTAAGTTCAAATTTGCGTGTACGTTCTACTAACGGACAGTACACAAGGTACGAACAATATTGATACATTTAATGAAAGCTAAATAATAATAAATAAATAAATTACAACAACAATCTATGTGCCATATGGACTTATGCTAATGTCCGCTATGACCTAATGTAACTGCTGACTAGAACTGTTGTCAACAGAAGTGCTAAATAAAAGACACAAAAAAACCAGTAGTTAAGCTATGCCGGTTCTGGCTCACTGTTTTAGCTTCCAGGATTTCGCCACAGATGGCGACACCGTCGCTAGGTGGTTTGAGCCCTTACTAAATGTGGGTTTGTGTCTTGGTTGTATTGGTTTGTGCCTTGGGTGCGCCATTGTGTCTTGGATGCACCATTGAGTCTCGACTGCGCCCTAGCGGGATTAACCGGTACTACCGGCATGTATCATTTGGTCTTGACTGCGCCCTAGCGGCATAGCGGGTACTACCAGCATGCTCCGGTTTTCTAGCGACATCTGTTCGGGCGCAAACGCCATTTCTTGAGTAAGGTTCCCTAGCGGCCTTAGCCGGAACTACCTGGATTTGCTGTTTTCTTTTATTGGCGGGAGAGTTCAGCATCATTCGAATTTCACAACATGACATCACCATGAACAGATGTCAGTGAGACATTAGCCCAGCATGCTCCGGTACTACGGCTTTCTTGGATATGAGAAGTTTTTTGCTTCACTTTTGGCCCACATGTGGCAGCATGTTACGGTTTTGAGAAGTTTTTTGCTTCACTTTTGTCCCACACGTGGCAGCATGCTAAGGTTTTGGGAAGTTTTTTGCTTTACTTTTTTGGATGTGTGGTGCGCCTAAATGTAGGCTTTTGTTGTTTTCAAGTTTTGCGCCTGGTTCTGAATTAATATTAGTAATAATTGATTTTTCTTGAGCGCCTAAATGTAGGCTTTTGGTTTTGAACTAATAATTAAAGTTAATAGTAGGAAATTTTTGTTCATGCCAATGGATTCTAGATGGTGGGTTTGTGGGAGGGGGGTTAATAAGGATAGGAAGGGGGGGTAATGAAATTTTCATCAGAAATCCTCTACGGGCTCTGGTTTTCGAGATATTAGCGTATTAATAATTCAAGTTATTTTTGCTCATGGAAATGGATTCTTGGCGGTGTGGAGTGGGAGTTTTCATGAGAAATCCTCTACGGGCTTTGGTTTTCGAGATATTAGCGACATCTGTTTGGACGCAAACGCCATTTCTTGAGTAAGGTACCCTAGCGGCCTTAGCCGGAACTACCAGCATGCCTTGGTTTTGCTGTTTTCTGTTATTAGCGGGAGAGTTCTAGATATCGGTATGACGTCATCATGGTTTTGCTGCACCTAAATAAGTTTTCTTAGCAGGGAAGTTGTAGATATAGGATTGTATGGGTGTGTTGGATTGGGCTACGTTACCTGTTCCAAGGCTTGGGTAGAATGTGTGTGGGTGTGCGTGTGTGTGTGTGTGTGTGTGTGTGTGTGTGTGTGTGTGTGTGTGTGTGTGTGGCTTATCATATTATGAGAGGAACGATGGATACTCTACCATGGGGGGCATTACTCCATTTCATCAGATCAACAAGTGGCAACCGCTGAAAGAATCAAAGTCTAGTGTAAATAAATTATGTATTATAGTTTCAGTTTCATTTAATAAAGTAATTAAAGTATTATGATTATAAAACATCTTTTTTATTGATCCAAGAATTGTGTTTTGATGAAAATCCAAGCCATTTAACGTAAGCTTTATCTCCACTCTTCTTTAAGATTTTCTCTACGAGGTATAGGTTTGGGTGTTTAACTTTCAACAGCTCCAATTCGTAAAAGCATCCTGTGATTGGATTTCCTTGATAATCTTCCAGCCGATATGTGATGGGGTTTGCGTTTTGAACATTAATAATTTAAAAATCTCAGCTGTCCAGTTTGGTGTATAGCCTTTCTCAAATATATGCTTGTATTTGCTGATGCGTACAAAATCCCGAACTTTATACTTTGCAGGAACAACAATTTTTATATGATTGTATACAGTTGAAAGCAGTTGTTTCTCATTGGAAATGTTGATATCACGGGGTCTCATTTTTGTAGTTCGATGTATTCTTGAGTTGTATTCAGTGAGCAGTTTCTTTACCATACTAATCCACTGATAAGTTCCATTAAAACTGAATTCCTTCCACATCATATCCTTCAGAGTTCGGTTAAATCGTTCCACTATTGATGCTTTGAGGAAACTGTACGTAGAGTAATGATTAATAGCATGCTTCCGCATTAGATTTTTAAAGAGGTTGT
This sequence comes from Dioctria rufipes, assembly GCA_963924295.1. Classification (NCBI taxonomy): domain Eukaryota; kingdom Metazoa; phylum Arthropoda; class Insecta; order Diptera; family Asilidae; genus Dioctria; species Dioctria rufipes. The sequence goes on from OZ002740.1 coordinate 224,728,674, forward strand.
TGTAGAATTCCTTTCCATCATCAGTCTGCAGGTTTTTAGGTATTCGTCCCTCGCTTAATATAGATTGCATGGCATCTCTTACTTCTACACCAGTTTTTCTTTTAATTGGAATTGCCCATGCATATTTGGAGAAGGCATCAATTACTGTCAGCAGATAGCGGTAACCCTTGTTCACATACTTGTAGGGATCCATTTCAACCAAGTCTGCCTGCCACAAGTCATCTAGTCCTTTGATAATCACACGACGTCGTTTAGAATTTTTCTCGCTGGTTTATGCAGCTCATTTACCACTTGTCTCTTACTCATCGTAACTATAAATGAAACAGATTTCTCAAAAGTTTTTACTCATATACACCATCTGTTGGTGTCAAGTCTTTCTTATTTATTACTGAAGTAAACAGATAGTTTTCAATCTTTGCGATTTCGCCATTGATATATAGCGTTAAATTTGCCACCTCTATATTAATAGTTTTTCTTATTTCTTCCACACTTATTTTAATTTTCTTGTCAACATAGTCTTTGGTTGTAGCATCATCATTTTCAAGGGGCTCACCAAGTCGTTTTATACACTTTGAGTTCAGATCGTAGTCTCCATTTATCGTTAAATTAAATCCAATACCCCGCTCTCCTTGTTCACCAGCTGGACCCTGAGCTCCTTGTTTACCAGCTGGTCCTGGAATTCCTTGTTCACCGGCTGGTCCCTGAGCTCCTGTTGGTCCACGTTCACCTGGTTTCCCAAGATATCCTCGCTTAGAGAAACGTCCAAACTTATCAACGCTCATCTGTAGATTGTGAAGAAGTATGGTAATGAGGTAGTATTTAAACTATAATATCTGCTTCTCGCAACTCCTCCAGGATAGATATAATTTCATTGTTGTGACTGGTGTTTCCAGCCTGCTTTGATGCCATTAGAAGGCGCAGTCTATCCACTAATTCATTTGGATCATCCCAGTAAATGTGATCAATGTTTTCTTTAGGCAGACGCATTAGTCCCATGCCTTTATGCTGTATAAGTTTACTGATTATAGCTTTATACTTAGCCGCTCTAGTACCTTTTATTTGTCCATCTTCAGCATAGTCACGTTTATATGCATTGGTATCTTTCAAAATAGATCCATAATTAGTTAAATCCTCTTTAGTATATAGACTTTTTACAGGATCTTTCATAAATAGCAGCTCACATAACCCCAAAGTTGTTTTATAGCTCTTCCCCTTGATAACAATATTTCCTACATCATCAACATCAAACGTTGAATTACCGATTCTCCACGCGCTATCATCATAGTAAACTCCATAGGTTGGATCAATTTTAGGGCTATTATCAGTGAATAGCTTTAAATAGTTTGAAATTATGTATCCAGACGTATCGGGGGAGGTGACAGGAGACCTTTCTGTCAATGTTCTTGAATGTTCAGGTGTTGCGAATTCTTCCTCAGATGTTAAGGAATAATCTCCATAATTTATGGGTGTGCTACTAGCCTCCATTTTAACATATTTTCGTTTTGGAGGGGTGAAAGGTTCCACAACCTCATTGGATTCTTCTTCTTCTTCTGCTTCTTCTTCTTCTGCTTCTTCTTCTTCTTCTTCTTCTTCTTCTTTTACATCTTTTGTCTCAAATTTGACTATATCCGGCGGCTCGTATTTAACTGTTCTAACAAACTCTTTTAAGGGTTTAGTGATTGGCTTAAAGGTTTCCTCGAGTCGAGCTTCTGCTTCAATTTTTCCCATCCTTAGGGCTTTTAATTTCCTTCGCACTGCATTCCTAGTCTTGATAATTTCTTTTAATAGATTTTCATTCATCTTCGTTATTAGCTCAATAGCAGCTTTCCAAACATCTCTGATAACAGCTTAACAGCTTTCTAAACAGCTCTGATAACAGCTTAACAGCTTTTCAAACAGCTCTGAGAACTGCTTAACAGCTTTCCAAACAGCTCTGATAACAGCTTAACAGCTTTCCAAACAGCTCTGATAACAGCTTAACAGCTTTCCAAACAGCTTTGATAACAGCTTAACAGCTTTTAAACAGCTCTGATAACAGCTTAACAGCTTTTCAAACAGCTCTGATAACAGCTTAACAGCTTTTAAAACAGCTCTGATAACAGCTTAACAGCTTTTAAACAGCTCTGATAACAGCTTAACAGCTTTTCAAACAGCTCTGATAACAGCTTAACAGCTTTTAAAACAGCTCTGATAACAGCTTAACAGCTTTTAAAACAGCTTTGATAACAGCTTAACAGCTTTTAAACAGCTCTGATAACAGCTTAACAGCTTTCCAAATAGCTCTGATAACAGCTTAACAGCTTTCCAAACAGCTCTGATAACAGCTTAACAGCTTTTCATACAGCCCTGATAACAGCTTAGCAGCTTTTCAAACAGGTCTGATAATAGGTGAACAGCTTTAATCTATTCAGCAGGTCCACAGGATTCGGTGTGCTTTCGTCTGAGTTACAGCTTCGACTTATGAAGATTTCGCATGTTTCATCCTTTTATAGTACAATGAAGGTATCAAATCCTTTACGGTAGCGCCCCTTGTTTAATGAGCTGTCCTTATCAATCAACAAGAAACCATATTCATCCTTCCAACACTCAGCACAGGCTCTTCGAAATTTATCAAACTTCATGTCTGTATTCAAATGATCATTATAGATATGTTTCAAATTCAAGTCATCTTGCTTGAATAAGATGATTAAATTAGCATTGTCACGTATTAAGTGCTTTGGTATATGCGTATATGTTTGACAGAGATAGAAGCTATCTATATCTTCGTGGCGACCCATGCAAAAATAGGATCGCACATTATCTTGCTTTTCACATGCTACATCATCGAAAATAAACACTGAATGTGATTTGGCTTCCTCTGGAGGTAGAACGTCGCAGTTGTTTGAGAATGTATAATACCCCAATCCTGATATGGGAGTCATCACTCGCTTCAAGTATTCATACTTTGGTTGATGTAAAGATTTTGAATATATGTAAATATTTTCATATCTCAGACCATTGGGATGTTCCAGCAAACTTATCATAACATTAGTTTTTCCACAATTGGATGGTCCAACAATGATGCTCCTTATGCTATTAGGCAATAGGGGACCATGCTTCTCTTTCACCTTCATAACAGCTACATCAGCATTTCGAACAGGAAAAGCTTGTTGTTGTTTAATGAACCGCATATTGAAGACTAACGGGATTCCTATAAATACACCTGTTTATATTACATTTCAACAGTATCATCGGAAACTTATAAGATGTCGGATCACAAATCGAAACGCTCCAGAAAATCTTTGAAAGGGGGCAGAGGACTATTAAATTCAGTCATCAACAAATTACCTGTAGAATTACATCTACCGGGATATCAGTACTGTGGACCAGGAACAAAGTTACAAAAAAGATTGGCGAGAGGAGATCCAGGCATTAATCCACTGGACGCAGCCTGCAAGGAACATGATATAGCATACTCGCGACATAAAGATACAAGTGATCGACATATAGCTGATAAAATATTAGCTGAAAAAGCCTGGCAGCGTGCAAAATCTACGGATGCAAATTTGAGTGAACGTGCCAACGCCTGGCTTATAACAAACGCAATGAAGGCTAAAATTAAGCTAGGTATGGGTCTTAAGGCTAAAAATAAACGCCAACCCACGTTCCGAGAAGCAGTACGAAATGCACGTAAGATTTTAAAAGTAAAAAAACCAAAAGACTTGATGGAAGCTACAAAAATAGCTCTTAGTGCAGCTAAAAATATTGTGAAAAGAAAGAACAAATCAATTAAAACTCCACGAGTGATACCTGTACCAAAGGTTGGTGGAGCACTTCCGTTCCTCATCCCGCTGTTTGCTGGGCTTTCAGCATTGGGAGCACTATCGGGAGGTGCAGCAGGCATAGCTAAAGCAGTAAATGATACCAGTGTCGCAAAGGCAAAATTGGAAGAAAGCAAACGTCATAACCAAGCAATGGAAACTATAGCGGTTGGCAAAGATGGAAACGGGCTGTTCCTGAAGCCGTACAGAAAAGGACTTGGACTCTATCTACAACCTCAACCAAAAAACTATTAAAGACGCTACCCAAAAGACCGCTAAACGAGTTGGATCTTCACAAGTATACCACACACTTGCCGCACTTCAGAGGAGTATTTATGCGTGATAATCTTCCTAAAAAGCCATGGAAGCGAGAAAGCGGAATTGTTAACTTGGACATCTCAACTGGAGCCGGTACACACTGGGTAGCGTACTACAAGAAAGGTGATAACATCGAATACTTTGATAGCTTTGGCAATCTCCAACCACCAAGGGAGCTCATAAACTACTTGGGTAGTAATATTACGTACAACTACAGCTCTTATCAGAACTATGATGCAGTAATTTGTGGTCACTTATGTTTAGAGTTTTTATATAATTGTTATAGCCATTAATTATTATCTATAAATAAATGTATCTATATTGAAATTGTGACAGTTCATTATCAACCGCCATGTCATTAACTCACTTCTGAGTACTTTCCCCCGCTGGAGCTAGCAACGGATTATGTTTGTGGATTAATTGATTTTCAAACATACAACTCTATACCAAATATTGATGTGAGCAATAATCTGGTTCATGTAGGGAATGAGGTTGTTGAGATACCTGTTGGATCCTATGAGATTGATGATATAGCAAAATATGTACAAGGATACTTGGATAAAGAAGGGAGAAGGATAAAGGTTGCGATAAAGGCTAACAATAATACATTGAAGAGTGAAGTCCAGGCAACTGAAGAAATACATTTTGAAAAACAGAGATCCATAGCTCCTCTGCTAGGATTCAGTAAAAGAAATTTGACTGCTAATATAGTGCATACATCAGAGTTGCCAGTCAACATCATTAAAGTAAATACTATACGCATCGAATGTAATATTATATCAGGATCATTCTTCAACAACACACAAGTACACACTCTCCACGAGTTTTCCCCGAACGTTGGGCCTGGGTATAAAATAGTGGAGGTACCCAAAAATGTAATCTATTTGCCTGTGAACACCAAACGTATAAGTTGTCTAACATTGAAGCTCCTTGACCAAGACGGTGACTTAATCAACTTCAGAGGAGAGACTATAACCATCAGATTACATTTGAAGCCACAGCATGTTGATATACAATAATGATAAATACGAGTTCGGAGCAGACAAGATCATTAGTCAGCGGACAACCTTGACGCGATCAAGACCTACATTAACACATGCCAATACAGCATATTTACAATCAATTGGATTAACGCTGAAACAATGAATAAAGGAATACTAGATATTGCACCAGACGCTCACTTTGATAACAGTGTTACTAAATTTGAACATCACTCCTATTCACCATTTCTAACATCATTTAAAAACAGCGATGAAATCCGTATCTCTGTACAACATCAGGACTTGAATCTTCTACCCAGCAGGAGTTTTCTTTACATTGAGGGGTCGCTAACAAAGCTGGATGGAACCGTTTCAGCAACTGCAAAATTAGCTAACAACGCTCTACCATTTCTTTTTGAGGAAATACGCTATGAATTGAATGCAGTGGAAATCGATCGTACAAGAAATCTTGGGATTGCGGCAACATTAAAAAACTACGTATTGCTAAATGCAAATGTAAGCAGGATACTACTCAACGGCAGTTGGTCACCAGATTCATCCGTTATACCAACCAATGGACTGTTTAACTATTGTGTACCTCTGAAATATTTATTGGGATTCGCTGAAGATTACAAGAAAATTCTGATAAATTCCAAACATGAACTCATATTGATCCGGAGCAGGACAGATGATAATGCCATTATATCACCCACTGATGTGGTGAAAATTGAAATTAATGAACTTCAATGGAGCATTCCACATGTTACAGTATCCGATGATGAAAAGCTGCAACTATTTAAAATTATCGGGAGAGGTCGCCCGATACAAATACCATTCCGCAGCTGGGACATATATGAGTATCCAGTACTACCGGAATCCACGCATCAAACCTGGTCAGTTAAGACTTCCACTCAACTGGAGAAACCTCGATTTATCATCTTAGCATTACAAACGGATCGAAGGAACGATAAAACCAAAGATGCAAGCAAGTTTGATCACTGTCAACTCACCGATGTTACAGTTCATTTGAACTCAGAATCATATCCCTATGATGATTTGAATTTGAAATTTGATTTGAATAGATACGCATTGCTGTATGAGATGTATATAAAGTTTACACAATCATACTATGGTCATCAGTATCAGCCGTTCCTCACATGGGAGAAGTTCAAAACCGATGCTCCGATCGCTGTCATTGATTGCTCACATCAAAATGAAACAATAAAAACTGGACCTGTTGACATAAGGCTAGAATTCAAGACATCTGAAAATATACCGGCTAATACAACAGCATATTGTCTGCTTCTACACGATCGAATAGTGGAATACAGTCCGCTGACAAGTGAAGTTAGAAAGTTAAATTAAGAAGATGGCTGTCATCGTAGACGTTCAAGGATTCAAAACTAGTCTCAATGAATTTATCACTAAAGAACTGGCAATTTTAAACAATGAAAACCAGATACAGCACTTTATATTTCAACCACCGTTCAGATACAAAGATTTGACTTCAGCAAAAAAGAGGCAAGTAAAATGGCTTCAACACAATTTTCATGGATTCCGCTGGGATGATGGCTACATACCGTATCACAAGCTGTACACTATAGTTGAACCACTGCTTCGAAATAAAATCATATATGTAAAGGGAGCTGAAAAAGTTCAATGGATGCAGAAGATAGTTGGAGAGAGTGAAATCATTATCAATGTCGAAGATGAATACAACTGTGGAAAACTAATAGAGATTAACACAAATGCGCCATCTTGCCAAGTTCATATTGGACAATGTGCTATAAGAAATACTTTTATAATAAGAAATTTTATTGGAAATAAAAACAAATGTTTATAAAAGATAAGACTTTTCAAACACACATACCCCAGAACCCTCACTGACATCTTCTAGAATCTGCTCATGGTGATGTCATGTTGTGAAATTCGAATGATGCTGATATCTACAACTTCCCTGCTAAGAAAACTTATTTAGGTGCAGCAAAACCATGATGACGTCATGCCGATATCTAGAACTCTCCCGCTAGCAAAACCAAGGCATGCTGGTAGTTCCGGCTAAGGCCGCTAGGGTACCTTACTCAAGAAATGGCGTTTGCACCCAAACAGATGTCGCTGCGTATCGGCTAATGTCTCACTTCTAGAATCTGTTCATGGTGATGTCATGTTGTGAAATTCGAATGATGCTGAACTCTCCCGCCAATAAAAGCAAATCCAGGTAGTTCCGGCTAAGGCCGCTAGGGAACCTTACTCAAGAAATGGCGTTTGCGCCCGAACAGATGTCGCTAGAAAACCGGAACATGCTGGTAGTACCTGTTACTGCCGCTAGGGCACAGTCAAGACCAAATGACACATCCCGGTAGTTCCGATTAATCCCGCTAGGGCGCAGTCGAGACTCAATGGTGCATCCAAGACACAATGGCGCACCCAAGGCACAAACCAATACAACCAAGACACAAACCCACATTTAGTAAGGGCTCAAACCACCTAGCGACGGTGGCGCCATCTGTGGCGAAATCCTGGAAGCTAAAACAGTGAGCCAGAACCGGCATAGCTTAACTACTAAAACCTCAAAGAAAAGTGGAGGAAACAAGTTGTAAAAGTTAAAAGAAGATTTTTTTTATTTCTGAGTGGGTCGTCTAGTCAGGGATGCCAGATTGGGGGTTTTCTTCCATATTTTAAGGAATAATTTCTTCCCGATGAAAATTTTGGGGAAATGATAATATTGTGAAAAATCATGAGGAATTTATTTTAAAATTTCGAAATAATGGGAATATTTCAAGTTCTTACTTTAATTTTTACGCAGTAAATAAAACATACGTAACCAACAAGAACTAAAAGTAATCAAAGAAAGATGTTTTGCATTCTTAGTCATTTTATACGAACAATTACATGTAGAGTTCCCGAAAATATAATATGAGTGTAAAAACTTTGTATGTTTTCTCTGGTTACAGCTGTAACCGGATATATTAGATGTTACGGTAAAATTTAAAAATATTTTTGCCGTATAAAGCATTGATTCCACAATTGATAAATGGAACTTGATTCATCTTCATCAATGGTCGGAAGTAAATACAGCTGCACAATTTTGGACTGATGTCTCAAAAAAGAAAAAATGCTGATGGTATAGTTTGCAATTTATTAAGACGGTCTATTCGCCAAGCAGACCAGAGTGGGCTTGAAAAGTACAAGTTCATATTGTTGTATAAATACAGCAGCTGTATTTACTTCCGACCATTGATGAAGATGAATCAAGTTCCATTTATCAATTGTGGAATCAATGCTTTCTACGGCAAAAATATTTTTAAATATTACCGTAACATATAGTCTAATATTGCAAAAGTGAGAAAATGAAACAAAATAAATAAGCAAATAAAAAAGAAGTTTTCTTGCTCTATATTTAAATAATTTTGCATTGCAGAATCAATTTATTATATGTAGTTGACTTATCTTCCTTTAGTCTCGAAAAGATTGGTTTCGTGATTTATCCACCAAATCGGAAAAATCACGTGGCACCCAACAACCCTCTATGCGGCAGGCGCGTATACAGGGGAAGGTCAGGGGGTCATGACCGCCCCCCCAAAGCACCACCTAACCTTCGCGGTGAATTGAATGTGACGCTAGACTGCATAGCGAGCTGTAATAGTTTAACAGGGTGATTTTAGTATAGTACGATTTGGTTTGTATGGTTTGTTTGTCTTCTTATGAGTAGTAATAGTGGATTGAGTATAATAGTCATTCGCTCGTAGCTCTTCGTCTTTTAAACGTGTACAAATTTTTTAGAATTTTCTTGCATTTTTATATAGTGTCGAAAGGTCATATCTTACCTATCCCAGGATAGTAAGTAATTTTGAAATGCATATTTATTTTAGTATTTGATTGTTTAGAAAATGGCACGTAATGCTTAGCAGCCCAGTTATGAAGATGCTTTTATATTTTTGTTGTTTAAAAAGTGTTATTGTTTCTAAGAAATTGTTTAACGATCATAACTTTTTTTTACCTATCTGATTTTCAGACGGTAGACAGCAGCGGGAAATTCGCTGTCAAAACAGGTAGTCGAAAAATTGGGAGTACAATTGCAACGACAGACAGTGAGCGGCGATTATGAAAGAAGCAGTACTGAAATCTCATTTGTTATTAGTTTTGAGCGTTTTGAAACATATTTTTATCGAGAATATTTTTTATTATTTTGAAAGAATTGCAATGGACCAAAGTCTGGGCAGGAAAAATTTAAAATACAGAAATTAACTAAATTAAAATCAAACTAAATGACAAAAATTTCACAATCCTACCATTTGTATTTAAGCGCCGCGAAGTATCCATCCAAACCATGTCTTTTTTGTTAATTCGTCTATACTGATTGTCTTGTATATCACAAATTATTTTATGATTTCGCACTTCCTCAATCAATTTTTCATCAAAATTCATTGTTCTGAAATTGACGCTGCGATGCCTTACAAACTGACAAAAGTAAATATCACAACAATTTTATTCGTTTGATTTTGTTCGTAGTACTGCAGTGGCGACGAAAAAATTAGAAATTGATCAATCCCGATGGCAGACCGTCACCTGTCGTAATTTGGGTATTCGCATAAGACGCTGTTCTGTCCAATGAGAACACTAAAAAAATATATAGTGGACGGAGACTATAAATAAGAGCGCCCGAGAATATTTAACGTTAGTGGTTTATTGCGCACATATACGTCTAGCTTAATCACACAATTCAAAGCTTGACTAGAACTAAATTCAATAGATTTCAACTTCACTTATATTACGTAAAATAGATACTTCGATAATGTCACTTAACAACTAGATTTCACTTATGTTTGTAATTTCAAGTAAGTCACTTACTAACTATTCTTATGGCCGAACATGAGGAAGATTCTTTATGCAACCAAGGGCGCATTTTTAGAGAAATAATTAGCAATTGCTAAACAGTAGCCTCACATGGTACTGTTCTAGAACTGTCGGTTATTGCGCTGATTATCTCAACAGCTAGCTACGATGAGCGCTTGGTGGAGCAATCGACAATTACGATAACAATTAACCTCGCATGGGAATTGTTATGTAAAGCGATTGTTTATTACTAAGAGACTCAGGTGCTGCAACCGGTACAACAAATGACAAGGTTGTTGTCGTTTGTTTACATCCGCGTTGTGAGTAAAGAAAGCTTACTTCCGAATATTGGGCCATAAAAGACCAATGACTGTTCTGGCGAGTGCCGTTCAGTGTGTAGTCGCATCGTATCTTTTTGATAGGTATCAAGTTCCGTTCGGCTTGGAACAAATACGTAAAGTTAAGTTAGGTCAGGTTTTTGGAATAAATAAAGAGTTATATGTGATCAAGAAATTCGAACGTTATTGTTGCTGTTTTTAAAGAAGTGGAGCTTAAATTAAGTGAACAATTTTTCGTTTATTGATATATTGCTTAGGTGCACGACAAATTGGCGCAGCCGGTAAATTTAAGGTAAGAATAATTTGAATTTATCTATGTTTTATCTTTTACATAATAAAAATAATTTTGTTTTAATAATTTTTTTTAAATTGTTTAATGGAAAAACGTCAGCTGTCGTAAGACGCCTTTAACTAGCAAATTTCGACGAGTTATCGCTTGCTAGAATTTTTATTTCAGAGAAAGTGTTAATTTTAAGATGTGCTAAAGTTTTTTTTGAATTTATTTTATTATTTGAGTTCACGCAAAATTTGATAATTTTATATGGTGCAAGTAAATTAAAATAGGTATGTGCTAGCTAGGTGAGGTAGAGACTCTAGTTGACCGCATATAGATTTGTGGGGTTTGTTTTCGTTTTTTTTTTTTGCTCTCATTAATACATAGTAAGTGTATTTAATCGTCATGTTATCCGGGTTTAATGGGCTTGAATAGGGTTATTTTAAGTTGACTTTTTTTTTAAAAAAAGATCGGGAATGAGCTTTGTACGGATGTGAGTCTGGTCAGGTCCTCGCATTAATATTCAACATAGATAAGAGCTGTAGGGGATATTCTTCGGCGGGGTATCGATGTTGTTACTATAATAGCTCTGTTATAAAACTTAAATTTCCACAGGTAGGAGTAATATCTTAACTAGGGAAGAATTAGCCCGCTATCAGGCCCAGGAAAGGGAATTAGAACTAAAAACTATATATCGGGGAGCATATAATATGAGAGTTACAAAAGATATGGACAGAAGAAGAGGCGAAGGAATTACGAAAGAAATTGAATGAGAGTGCTAAAAAAAGTACAAAAGTGGAAGCTTTAGATCATTTAGTGACAGCAGCATTCAAAGTTATCCAGAGTCGTGAAATAGAAGCAGAAGAAGCATTGGAATCCATAAGGAGAAAAAAGGGCTCTTAGAGAATATAGACTCGCTAAAGGTACAGCTAAAGCAGGCTGAGGAAACTACAGCAGAACTAGAGAAAGAATTGGAATTCGATCAATTATCACAGGAAAATTCTAATCAAGAAGTTAATAAGGCGAGCACGAGTAAGAGGTGGAATCCAAGGAAATTAGTATTCTGGGACCAGCACCAGGATAAAAAAGGGGGATGTTTTCAGGGGAAAGGTCTAAAAAGTTGGAAAAAGAAGTTTTTCGTTTCCTCAGTTGCAGCAAAGACTTGCACGATCGACTAGAAGCAGCAGAGTAAAGCATTTTTATTAAATGCATAAAATATCGTTTGTCCGATGACGCTTACTATCTAATAAGCTCACATGAGCCAAAGGACTTTGCATGTTTGCAGCAGGTGATTAAAACAGTCTACATGCCCCAATAAGGATGGGGGTTTGATAGCAGAGCTAGAGGTCCACGCGGTAGCTACTTTTAAAGCTGGTGTCGGCAGTCAGGCCACACGGGTATACTTAACTGGAGGAAAATTCGAAGCACTAGAAGAAGTTCGAGAGGAAGCTCTCTACTCCAAAAAAGATTCGGAAAGGCTTCAGGCCATGGCACCAAGGGCCTGGAAAAAAGCACCGGAACATGCCATGGAAACACCACAGGAAATTTGGAAGCCCGGAAACTTTAGCGAGGTCAGGCAGAAACAAAGTCGAAAGCCTTTCCAAGTAGTACGGAGACCGGCAAGGAACTGGGAAACTCCAATCAGAGGAACATAGCAGCCTAGAGAGGTCAGCTGCTTCAAATGCGGACAGCCGGGACACTTTGCTAAAGAATGCCAGTCGAGAAACCAACCTTCTTACTGCACTAAATGCCGAAACTATGGGCATGAGGCGCCAAGTTCGCAGATACAGTGATAGACAACTCAACAGAATTCATTCAGAGAAGAGATGTTCTCTATTGTCAGTTTTGTAAGACAAGTGACCATTATACGGATATGTGTTTAAGAAAGTACCTAGCAGAGCATGGAACCAGGCCTCATGAGGGAAACGAGGGACGGCAGCTGGGGACTCTTTCCGCAGCTGCATTCAATTAACAGAATCGGAGTATAGCCAGTTAACCAGAGATAAAAAGAGTGCAGTAGAATTAGGTTCATTAAATAATTGTATAATCACAGTCGACGCAGACATAGGACCAGAAGGTAAGTTAGTATTATTAGTAGATACGGGATCTTCATGCAATATAATTAAGGTAAATAAAATAAAAGGAAGTATGCCCATACAAACCCAAGAACCAATCACTATAGGAGGATTGTTTGGTACACAGAGAAAATCGGTAGGAACCTGTCAAGCTTTACTAGGCTTTGGTACTAGCCAACAGACTTGTGTATTTCATGCCATACACGATACCGAATCCATACCAGCAGATGGAATATTAGGCATGGAGTTCCTTAAAAACAGAGCCGTTTTTGATTGTGTTGGTCATACACTGTCAATTCAAAGCGTAGAGGGAAACAGGGGAGTAAGGCCACTATTTGAAAACATAACAGGGAAAGAAAATGTTGATATTCTAACGTTAGATAGATACACCTCTAGTCAATCTAGTACAGAGAAGCCGCAAGAGTTTACACCAGAAGCTGTAAGGCTACGTATTCAAGAAAAAGTCACAGAGCTAAGAGATATTGTGCGCAAGGCAAGTGCCGCTTCAGATAGCATAGAGAAATACTTAAAATAAGTGAGCAACAGCAATGAAACAGTGAATATACAACTGGAAGGTAAATGGATAGCACAAAAGGAGCAGAAAATAGACGAGCTGTAGAGTGAAGAGCAGGTAAGGGTAGCGGTTGAAGGGAAGCACGGACTAGGACATCCTCGCACGGAAGTCCATCCAAATAGCATCGAAACTAAACCCTCTGCCTCTTTCCTCAGACTTCAGGACACGAAAACACAAATACGCTTGGAGCCAAGAAGCGAGCAACTGATAAGAATTCAAGTCTCGAGTGATTCTGAACTGGTATGTATGGCAGAAGAGATATGCCCCGGTGTGTATTGTGGGAGTACCCTAATTAGGCCCAGAAACGGACAAGCCTTTGTAGGAATTGTCAATGCTAGGACTGAGGCAATCGAGAAAAAAAATTTAATCCTAAGTTGGAAAGCTTAAATAAGTATTTGGTAAGACCATTAAGAAATCCCAAGGGTAGAACGAAAATCACTCAGCAACGGCTTCAAGTAATGAAGAAATCTCTGGAGTTGGGGGATGAGCTGAATTCGGAAGAGAGGAAAGCAGTAATGCAAATCTGTTACGAACACAGCGATATCTTTCACTTACCTGGGGATAAACTAACGTACACTCCGACGAAAATATTCAAACTTTCCTTAATGGCCAACACCGGGTCCATAAATAAAAAGCAATATAGAATGCCTGAAGCCCACAGAGAGAAATGTCAGAAGCAGCTTAAAAAGTTGTTGGAGGATGACATAATCGAACATAGTAACAGCCCGTTCAATTTTCCAGTCTTATTAATACCGAAAAAGGCAACTGAGGAAGCAGGTAAACGAAAGTATAGATTGTGTGTGGACTTTCACGAACTCAACAAAGTCTGTATTCCTGTTTCTTATCCACTACCACGGATTGAGGATATTCTGGATAGATTAGGTATTTTACTACGTTAGATCTTACAAATGGTTATCACCAGGTGTTGGTGGATCTGGCAGATCGTGAAAAGACAGCTTTTAACACAAACTTCAGTCACTTCCACTACAAGAGATTGCCATTCAGATTGAAAACGGCACCTTCATTCTTTCAATCTTTATTAAACGGGATATTCACAGGTCTTCAGGGGATTAAGTGCTTTGTCTACCTTGATGACGTAGTGATTTTTGCGAAGAATCTGAATGAACATAACGGAAAGTTACGAGAAGTATTTCAGAGATTTAGGGAACAAAACTTAAAACTACAACCTACTAAATGTCATTTCCTGAAAAAGGAGGTAGTATACCTCGAGCATGTTTGTTCGGAGAAAGGTGTATAACCTGACAAACGGTTAGTAGAAATGGTACAAAACTTCCGCCGACCAAAAACAGTGAGACAGGTTCAGTCTTTCTTGGGGTTGGCAAACTACTATCGTAAATTTGTTCCCAGTTTTTCAAAAATGCTTGCTCCAATTAATAACCTTTTGAGGAAAAAGGTGAATTTCAATTGGGGGTCAGAATGCGAGAACTCCTTTAAGGTCATTAAAGAAGCTCTCACTTCGCCGCCAATATTAATTTATCCAGGTTTTAATAAGGAGTTCACTCTCATAACGGATGCGAGCGGGGAATCTCTAGGAGCAGTCCTAGAACAAGAAGGTAGGCCAGTTAGTAATGCCAGCCGCACTTTAAACCAAGCTGAGAAAAATTATTCTACCACGGAACGGGAATTCTTAGCCATTGTATGGGCTGTACGCAATTATAAATACTACTTACTGGGAAGACATTTTAAAATTAAAACTGATCATCAGCCTCTCCGAGTGGTTTTTAAGGTTACGGACACCACATCTCTCTCATGGTGAGGTTCCACCAAAAACTTTCGGAGTTTGATTTTGAAATTGTCTACAAGAAAGGTAGGGAAAATGGCAATGGGGATGCTCTTAGCATAATTCCCAGAGATATAGAGCAAGCGGAGGAAAAGTGTGATAAGGAATATCCATGTTGTGCAGTTACTCGAGTACAGTCTAGGAAAGATACAAATGACGGAAAGAGGATACAAGACTCTTCTCCGGAATCCGAAGATGAATGGGAAGCAATAGAGGAGACTGAGAATAAGGAAGTAAGGCTACAAAAAAGATCAAAGCCACAGAATGTCACCGACCCAGAAGATATCGAGTTAATACTGAAAGATTGTCATGACTCGCGATTCGGAGGGCACTTTGGGCGAAATAAAACCTTGGAAAGAATAAAAAGGTTCTATCGTTGGAAGGGCATGAAGAAGGACATCGCCAAACATGTAGGGTGTTGTGCGAAATGCCAGAGAAATAAGCACTCCAGGGCGATTAAAATGCCGTTAGTGGTAACAGAAATTTCAGAAAAACCATTCGACAAGGTATACGTAGACTTAGTGGGGCCGTTGCCTACTAGTCATAATGGTAACAGTTATATTCTGTCCATGATGGATGATCTGACTGGATTTGTTTACTTTGTGGCCATACCAGACCAAGAAGCGAACACCGTAGCTT
This sequence comes from Dioctria rufipes, assembly GCA_963924295.1. Lineage (NCBI taxonomy): Eukaryota > Metazoa > Arthropoda > Insecta > Diptera > Asilidae > Dioctria > Dioctria rufipes. The sequence continues at coordinate 224,744,309 of OZ002740.1, forward strand.
AGGTCTTGTTCGAGCAAATCCTTAGCCGTTACTCATTACCCAAGCAGTTAGTAACTGATGAAGGAGCCAACTTTACAGGCGAAGTTTTAAAGGCTCTTTGCAAAATTCTTAAGGTAAAGAAACTGCAAACTACCTCCTATCACTCACAGTCCAATGCGGTAGAACGGCAACATTCTACGTTACCTAACTACTTGAGAAGATTTGTAGACCGCGAACCCCAGAGCTGGGATATTTTTGAGGACAACGGCTCGTGCTTACAATAACACGGTACATGCTAGTACAAAGCTAACACCCATGGAAACTCTTTTCGGATTTGTATCAGAAATCCCTAGCAAGTTATAGCATAAACCCGAACCGGTGTACAACACTGATAAGTATCATTCGGTGTTGCGATTCAAGTTACAAAAAGCGTTTGAACTGGCCAGGGAAAATTTACTAAAAAGCAAGCTATCTGCGTATCTGGTATCATGATAAGACAGCCAGGCCAGAAGCCATACATGGGGGGATAAAGTACTGGTGAAAGATTTAGCTCGAGTGGGGAAGTTAGCTTCAATTTTCAAAGGCCCTTACGAAGTAATTTACATTAACAGTCCGGAGAACTTTACTATCCTTCAAGGAAAAAAGCTCAAGAGGATTCACACGAATCGATTGAGGAAATATAATGAATAGTTTCAGCATAAAACTGGATCATTGCAGAAAGACGAAAGCCTAAACGGAGTGCAACACGAGGCAATAATTTTCGAATTGGCGGAATTGGATTAATTAATATATTTAATTTTTTTTCCTTTCTTCCTCTTAGTTTGTTTCTTTTATTACAGAATATAAAGACCAACACGGATTCATAAAGAAGATTACGCTACGAAGGGCGAGAAGATATGAAGATAAGGCAGTCGATCTAATTCTAAAGGAATAGTAAGTATAGTGAAAAAAATATATAAGAAAGGTTGAGAAGGAATTAAAATTAAAATTAAAATTAAAAAGTAGTAATAAAAAAAAGAGAAAGAGATAAAGACAATTTAAATAAGAAATTTGAGAAAAAATAATAGATTTAAAGGAGCAATTTACAAAAGAAGTAAGATATTTAAAAGAGAAGACAAGAAATTTAAATTTTATAGTATATAGATATAGAAAAAATAAAAATAAGGGTTGCCATAGATTAGCATAGGGTTTAGTTATCAAGATAAAAGCGGTTATAACGGTAATAGTTGCACTCGTCACCTTGCTGGAGGCAGAGAAAACGGGCTATAATATCCAACCGATACCCCATACAGGAGCGTTGTTCGAGCACCTTGGAAAAGTCAATTTCTACAACACGCACTGTACTATCCTGTCCAAGGTGAAAATGCCGGATCTAACAGAGGACATGGAATTTGTAAATAATTGCACGAGCCTAATTACGCAGTTATGTTTGGAGTACAAGCGGCAGCAGAACGAGAGGAGCTAGGTAACAAAATCTCACCATTAGTAAAAGCACAACAGGGTCAATATCGTGAATTGTCGACATTGCAGTTCAGATTAGAAATGAGCGAAGTAATTACACTGATGACTCTTCATCTGCGAGAAATCAGTGATATGCAGGAAAATAAAATCAGTATGTTGGTCGCTTTGAGTGTCGGAAAGCTACATCCATTGATAATTCACACTCGTGAAATGACCGAAATAATGAGGAACGCCATTCGTCAATTGGATTTAGATGAGAAATTCCAGAACTTCCAGTTGTTGACACAGATTGCAAAAGTGAGATCCATTCAAGTAAATCAAGGGATATTGATCCGGATTGAAATTCCACAGCCACAAAGAGTTGCGTTCGATATGCACAAGATATATACAATTCCTGTTACGATAGACGACGCCGGGTATCACATATATGATCTGGATGCCGAATTTGTAGCCGCTAACAACCATGAACGGCAGTATGTCCTAAAGAGTTATCAGCAGTATCAGGGATGCGAGCAGCTTTCGACCACCGCCGATCAGGCACAATTCCTTTGTCCACAGTTGAGCCCGACCTTCACAGCAGTTGGAGAAAATTTGCGTACTAAACCTTTTCCGAAGCTTCAATGTGAACTCGAGAACATGTAATGAGCGAGTTATACCGAAATGGAACAGTCTAGTTCGAATGATGACGAATAATCATTGGCTATTTGTGGTATCCGAAAAAACAAAATTAGAGGTGAACTGCCAAAATTCACCAACTACAATTGGAGAACTATCATCTGCAGGGGTGTTATCAATTGAAGAACACTGCCATTTACAGATTGGAGACCTACGGATAGCCGCAGAAGACGACAGCCAGAAAAATATCTCAATCAATTTGGCAGCCGAATCGTTTGAAGTTGCCAGCCTGGAATGACGTAGGCATAGCTAAATCAAATAAGCAGAAAGCGGAAATTATACTGAGTAAAGAGAGTGGGATAAAACTGTTGACAGCCAAGAACTGCAACCAAGCATGGAAAGACAATAAGGCCGATATAAAGCGAGTGCAGGCCAACAGCAAATTTACCTACCGGAAACAGCTGGTACAATTAGAATAGTAGAGTAGTTATTTAATTGTAGTAATGTAATTAGGGAAATTTTGGGCACCCACAGAAATTAGGATGTTAAGGCTAAGATTGTAAAAAGTATTAAAATTATTGTTGACAGCCAAGAACTGCAACCAAGCATGGAAAGACAATAAGGCCGATATAAAGCGAGTGCAGGCCAACAGCAAATTTACCTACCGGAAACAGCTGGTACAATTAGAATAGTAGAGTAGTTATTTAATTGTAGTAATGTAATTAGGGAAATTTTGGGCACCCACAGAAATTAGGATGTTAAGGCTAAGATTGTAAAAAGTATTAAAATTATTGAAGTTTTTTTATTATGATTCGGACAATACTTTTAAATTTGTAAACGAGTGTAAAAGAAAAATTGATAGTATTTGTGAATTGTTGTTGATTGTAAAAGAATTTGGTTTTGTTCTGTTGTGGTTACTATTTGTTATTTTTGGGGTTAGATAAACAATAGGATTCCAAGATATAAATTAATTCAGGATTTTGGTGGAATAAGATAATCATGGATTTTTAATGTAATAAAAATAAGTAGCGAATTACAATAAATTTCAAAATATGTGAAAATGGAATAAAGCGATATAACCGATAAATGCATAAAAAGGCAATACGTATTTACTGTTGAAAATATTCAAACCATCTACATCTACATTACGCACATGTACATCTAATGCACTGCCTTATCATTTAGGCTCGAGAAAATCAGTTGCGATCATCAAGCCGGCCAGTACGCATCTAACCGAGAACCATACGCCTCAATATTTAGTTTTAATAAAGTTATTGTTAGGTTAAACGTGTCTTTTCTTTCAATTGCTACGCATTTTATCCCTTCTTTTTATCCCGCTGATTTTTATTTTTGACATTGGTGCCGAAACCCGGGACGTGTAAAGTAATAATTACGTAAGCATAATCTAACGGGAAGAAAAGGAATATACGTTGCTCGTAATATCGCTAATTAAAAATGGATATCGCTACGCGCGCGACCTATCGAGGACAATTAACTAAATTGTATAAGAACGTGTCCGAATATTTACAGTCGCCTGAATCGCAAGTTAAACCTCAAAACGCGGAAAAGTTTGATACCATAGAAGAAGAGCTCGTGGTGTTCTTGGAACGGATAACGGCAACAAGAGATAGTCTCAATAAAGCTAATAACGTAGTTCAACCTTCAATTAAGGCAGAGGATATGTCCAAAGAATGTGAGTCTGTTGCAGACTATGACGATAAAGCCATATCCATGATAGCTCGGGTAAAGCAACGCCTCGCTAAATTGAGATCAATTCAAAACACGACGATGGAGGGTGATCAGCAAAATCAGCAAAATCCTCTTGCCACCAACCATAGCTCAGTAAAATTGACAAAGCTTAACCTCAGGAAGTTTTCTGGTGACTTGAAAGAATGGTTGCCATTTTGGGAGCAGTTTCGCACGTCAGTGCATGAAAACTTAAATTTGAACGGAGCCGAAAAGTTCAACTATTTGCAGTCGCTCTTAGCTGGACAAGCTGCGGAATCTATTGCCGGTCTCACACCTACACAATCCCACTACGATACGGCCATAACCTTGTTGAAAGATGAATACGGAGACAATGATAAAATTGTAGACAAGACCATGCGACAGCTGATGGCTCTATCTCCAGTGCATTCCCGCTATGATGTAATTGCTTTACGCCGCCTGTACAACTCTGTCATAACAAGCACCAGATCACTCACCGCAATTGGTATTCCAACTTCTCATTATTCAATAATGCTTAGAAGTGTGCTGCTTAAATGTATGCCGTCCGAGTTGAGAATCGAGTTTCATCGTATAAGTGCTGATGTAGTGGACAAAGCAGAGTCGTCATCATCAACAAAGGATATCGAATCTGGTTCAAGTGATAGTGTATGCTCTGTTAGTCTAATCGGTGATAAGCAATTTACGCCAATATTGAAATTTTTAAAGAGGGAAGTAGAATCGCTAGAAAAAGCAAATGAAGCTCGACCCCCTTATAAACAATCCAGTCCCAAAATGATGAAAACAGCAACTGGTTTAATACTCCCGAGTGAAGTGAAGACTTACTGTTGTTTTTGTAAATTAAATTCTCATAAGTCCGAGAATTGTACCGCTAATCTATCAATTTCTGAACGAAAAGAAAAACTCAAACGAGAAGGCCGCTGTTTTAGGTGCACTAGACGGGGTCATAATTCTAAAACGTGTCGCAATAAAGTGATTCGTTGCAATACGTGTACTGGCAATCATGCCACTTCATTATGCGATCCCAGCTACAGCCGCAAATCATCAGACCAACGTTTACAAAAATGCGATCAAAACAATGCAGCGGTCGTAAAACAAACAACAAATTTGTGTTCTTCCTCCCGACAGTCATCTGATGTGTACCTACAAACTGCGTGCGCATTTCTTTCATCAGGAGAGAAAGCAAAATCGACATATTTCGTAAGAGTTGTTTTTGACGGATGCAGTCAACGGTCTTATATTAGGGAAGAAGTTTCAAAAAGACTAAATTTGGAAATTGTAGATACTGTTGCCATAAGCATTTTGCCATTTGGGAGCACAGAAGCACCTCCGCAACGAGTCTGCAATAGAGTAAGAGTTATCGTTAAAGCCAACATTACAATGAATTCGTGACAATCGTGGCAGTAGAAACGCCAGACATTTGTTTGGACACCTTGCCGGTACCTAATTTAACCTGTGCAGATTTTTCTAATTTTATTCTTGCAGATTCAAGAGAAAATGGTGACCCTGAAGGTGGAATTTCTCTTCTGATTGGCGCGGACTATTATTGGAGTTTCGTTCATCATAACCAAATTAAAAAATTATCGCCGCGTTTAACAGCAATAAAAACCATTCTCGGGTGGACCATACAAGGGCCAGCAGCTGACGAACAACATGATGAGGGAGTACGCCAGATCACAACAACAATGGCATTGCAAGTAAGTTTATATACAGATAATCAAATTAAACAATTTTGGGATCTTGAGAGTATCGGCATAGATAATCCAAGTGCGGTAGAATCTAATAATGTCGACATAGATAAGTACATAAAAAAAAAGGGGACAAAGGTATGAAGCATCTATTTTGTGGCGAAATGATAAAATAAAATTAAGTGATAATCGGAGCAATGCACTTATACGACTCGATGGTTTAGTAAAGAAATTAAAACGTAATACTGGAAGACTACAGGAATATGACTCAGCTATGTGGGAGTTAATAAATTCTGGATTTGCGGAAAGGGTAAACTCGGATTTCAAAACTGCTTCGCGAACGTTTTATATACCTCATCGTCCCGTCTATAAAGTAGAAAGCGTAATTACTAGAACGAGAATAGTTTTTGATGCGTCAGCGCGGGCACAAGACAATCTATCTCTGAATGATAATTTGTTTGCAGGACCAAATCTTCTACCCGATATTCTGTCTGTGCTATTGAATTTTCGTATTGGCAGGATTGGTTTAGTAGCCGACATCGAGAAGGCATTCTTGCAGATTTCGCTAGCAGAACAGGATCGCGATGCTCTTCGTTTCCTTTGGTTTCATCGCAAAGTAGATAATTTGAGTGAGCTCCCTAGTTACAGTGAATTTCGAATGACTCGTGTACCTTTTGGAGTTACTTGTAGTCCTTTTCTCTTAACATCCACATTAAAGAAGCATATAGAGAATGAGTCGCTTTCATACCCAAATACATGCCGAATACTGCAAAGATCTTTCTATATGGATGATTTAATCTTGAGTGTAGACAATAACGAAACTGCTTTCGAAATTTACATTAATGCTTGCGATATATTGAAACGTGCCTCCATGACTTTAAGGAAGTGGAACTCAAATAGCGAGGAGCTACTATCCAGAATTCAACGGGATCTCACTATGAGCAATATTCAAAAGGTCTTGGGTATAATGTGGTTTTGCTCAACTGATGAAATTACTGTCGATTTGCGTCAGGTAACGCAGTCGGTGCCAATGGAAAACGTTACGAAGAGAATTATACTCCAGTTTGTTGCTCGCATATACGATCCACTAGGTATACTTGGACCCTTCGTGGTAAGATTGAAGATACTGTTTCAAGAAACTTGGAAATCGAAGCTTGAATGGAATGAGCCTCTACCTCTCCAACTATTAACAACCTGGAATTCCTGCATCGCCGATATGCAAGTGCTGAATAATGTGGTGCTACCCAGATGTGTGTTCACTAGTTCTAACCGTTCAAACGTGCAGCTCCATATATTTGCGGATGCTAGTCTCAGTGCCTACGGAGTAGTTGCCTACATGAGAAGCTTGAACGAGGATGGCAACATTAGCGTAAGGTATCTTATTTCGAAGAATAGAGTTGCACCCATAAAATCGTCTGGTGATTCCCAGCTCACTTTACCGAAGCTAGAATTGACTGCTGCCTTAATAGCATCGCGCCTCTTGAGTTTCCTGCAGAAAAATCTTGACGTAACCTGGGATTGTGCATTCTTGTGGTCAGACTCAAACATCGCGCTCCACTGGATAAACGGAGATATAAGAAGATGGAAACCCTACGTTGTGCATCGTGTGACTGAAATCAAGAATTTGACGGAGCATGCTACATGGAAACATTGTCCTGGAGATCAAAATCCTGCCGACCTGTTGACACGTAGGATAAGTGCAGTTAAACTGGTCAATGCATCAGTGTGGCTCCATGGGCCACCTTGGTTATCAAACAGGATTGAGGATTGGCATTGGCCCCAAACGAACTGCAGACTTAACGATACGTCGACTATAACCTGCCTTATGGCTGCAGATGAAGAATGCAAGGAAATTAACGAGGCAGTAGTTCCACCTGTTGATATTACAAAATTTAGTAATTACCGAAAACTTCTCCGAGTAACTGCATACGTGCTACGTTTCATTTTTTATCGAAGGGATTCACACACCAGTCTTCATATATTAGCTAATGAGCTGCAGAAGGCCGAGTTAGTTTGGATTAGACTCGTACAACGACAGTTTTATAATGCAGAAATAAAAGCGTTGCAAGGTGGAAAGTCGATATCTTCATCTAGTATTTATTCTTTAGATCCTGTTTTAGATGAAAATGGTTTGCTACGAGTTAAAAGCGAGTATGGGATATGATGCCGAATTTCCAGTAATTATACCAAAAAATTGTTATTTCTCCAAGCTTATTGTTTTAGACGCTCACGAGCGAGTACTACACGGAGGAGTCAACACTACATTAGTACGCATTAGAGAGAAATTCTGGATTCTGAGAGCTCGTCAGCTGGTGAAATCAACGTTAGCGAAATGCAGAGTTTGCAAACGCCTTAAAGGAAAACCTGCTTTTCAGCCTTTTGCACCTCTACCTAGAAGTAGATTGAATGCGTCACGGCCATTTGAGACAACGGGCATAGACTTTGCTGGCCCTCTTTATGTAAAGTTATCAGACGGAGATACCGCTACATGTAAGGTGTACATTTTATTATTTACGTGCGCCACCGTTCGTGCCATTCACATTGAGCTAGTACCTAGCTTGAACAACGATTCCTGTATTCTAGCCATAAGGCGCTTCATATCGCGCAGGGGTACTCCTAAAAGATTCATCTCCGATAATGCTATGACTTTCAAAAGAGCATCAAAGGACCTCAAACTACTTGGAGATGTAGTATACTCAGATAAATTACAAGGTTTTATTGGTAACCATGGGATAGAATGGAGTTTCATAGCTGAGCGTGCCCCTTGGTGGGGTGGCTTTTGGGAGCGCCTAGTTAAAAGCGTTAAGGAGATACTACGGGTCACAGTTGGACGATCTACGCTCACTTCAGAGCAACTACATACGTTTTTGACTGAGGCTGAATGCATGGTCAACTCTCGACCTTTATCGTACATAAGTGATGATCCCTTAGATCTTTCCCCTCTGACACCCGCACATTTTTTACTTGGATATTTTTCAACGCCACTTCAAGTTGACACTTCAAAGATGCAAGCTAATGATCTTCGTTCTGTGTGGAAAACGCGACTCCGCTCAACACATATCTTTATCAAACGCTGGAGAACAGAATACTTACAGCAACTCAGGTCCGCGCATCATTCAGCGAGACATCCGTCAACAAATCTTAATGTAGGTGACGTTGTTCTTCTACACGACTCATCTTTGCCGCGTGTTCTTTGGAAGCTAGCTAGAGTTGAGTTCACTTTTCCTGGAAGAGATGGGAGGATTCGTGCTTGTGAGGTTCGCTTAGCCAATGGATCTAAGTTTCGAAGAGCTGTACAACTTCTGTATCCCTTGGAATTATCAAACAATATAGCGGATTCGCCGGGCGGAGGATGTTGAAAATATTCAAACCAACTACATCTACATTACGCACATGTACATCTAATGCACTGCCTTATCATTTAGGCTCGAGAAAATCAGTTGCGATCATCAAGACGGCCAGTACGCATCTAACCGAGAACCACACGCCTCAATATTTAGTTTTAATAAAGTTATTGTTAGGTTAAACGTGTCTTTTCTTTCAATTGCTACGCATTTTATCCCTTCTTTTTATCCCGCTGAGTTTTATTTTTGACAGTTACTGTTGATACTGTGTTAAATTAGTCAAATATAAGAAAGAAATTGGAAAAAAAAGAAGAAAGACAATATAGATATGTTGTGAAAGGAAAATAAGGAGAAAATTGTTTAATGTTAAGAGAGAATAAGAAAAAAATGTAAGGTGAAAAGAACATAGGAAAGAATATTAAGGAAGAAATGAATGGTGAAAGAGAAATTAAATATGAGACAAAAATAAAAAGAGAAATGTGAAATGATGTAAAATCAAACAATGTTAGAAAAAGAAAATAAGAAAATTTCGAAATATGTAAAAATGTAATGATTTAATGTAAAGAATCTGAACCGAACCAGGATTAAGATATTTTCAGTTTATTTAAATGATTGCATTCCCCAGATCTAATTCCCTGCGGAAACTAGTTTTTCCAAGGGGGAGGGATGTTATGTCCCAACATGAGGAAGATTCCTCATGCAGCCAAGGGAGAGAAATAATTAGCAATTGCTAAACAGTAACCTCGCATGGTACTGTTCTGGAACTGCCGGTTATTTCGTTGATTATCTCAACAGCTAGCTACGATGAGCGCTTGGTGGAGCAATCGACGATTACGATAACAATTAACCTCGCATGGGAATTGTTATGTAAAGCGATTGTTTATTACTAAGAGACTCAGGTGCTGCAACCGGTAGAACAAACGACAAGGTTGTTGTCGTTTGTTTACATCCGCGTTGTGAGTAAAGAAAGCTTATTTCCGAATATTGGGGCATAAAAGACCAATGACTGGTCTGGCGAGTGCCGTTCTTTTTGATAGGTATCAAGTGCCGTTCGGCTTGGAACAAATACGTAAAGTTAAGTTAGGTCAGATTTTTGGAATAAATAAAGAGTTATATGTGATCAAGCAAATCGAGCGTTGTTCTTATTTTTAAAGAAGTGGAGCTTAAATTAAGTGAACAATTTTTTGTTAATTGATATTGTTGCGAGCGTGGCCTTTGGTTCGTTATTTAAAACACAATATTAAATACTTATTATACAAGTTCTTTATTTCACTCTAGTCATACAAAATTCATAAACTTTCTATTAATCAACTCAACTTTAATTATCGCTAATACTGTACTTTCAATTATCGCAATCTAATTACAACACTTTCGCACGTTTTTTACTTTCACTTGTTAACACTGCAACGTCTAAGACAAGACTCTTCTTCTGGCTATGACAACTGTTATATTTGTACCCTAGAAACTATCCAGATTATTCTCGAGTGTTCTATTTTCCAGAAGCTTCTTGACTGTTCTATTCATTCTATTCCTGAACCTTCCTGTAGATACCATAATCAATTCTCCGAACCTAAAGTCGTTTACTTCTCCATTGCCAGTAGATGTCACCAGTTGTCTCTTTCTATTGCACGTAACACTGCCCCCTTCTTAAATTTGTTCGTCCCGAACAACAGGTGGTCCACGGTCTTGATGCTCGTAGTATTGACACAAGCGGTCCAAGTGAACAATTTTATGCTTGCCTCTAGTGCCACGCTGAATCCTGTATACCACGTCATTAATTCTAGTTACTACTGAATACGGTCCTTCCCAGTGTTGTTGCAATTTTGGAGAACGTCCCTTACGTCGTCTCGGATTGTAGAGCCAAACAAGATCACCTTCATTAAATCCTGCGGAATTAGCACGTAGGTCATAGCTGGTCTTCATCCGATCAGTATTTGTTGCTAATTTCGTCCTCGTGGCCTCGTGCACATCAGCTAATTGTTGTTTGAGCTCCGATACGTAGTCTTCTGGTAACTTTTGTTCACCTCTGGGGGTACCGAATTTGAGGTCGCTAGGTAAACGCATCTCTCTTCCGAATATGACTTTAGCTGGGGTTTGTCCGGTAGTACTATGAATAGCTGATCTATAAGCCATTAGGCATATAGGAATGTGTCGATCCCAATCGCGTTGATGATAGTCAACTACTTTCTTTAGATGCTCGATCAATGTTCTGTTGAAGCGCTCTACCATGCCATCAGATTGTGGATGTAGAGGAGTTGTTCTAGTTTTTCTTATTCCCAACATTTTACACATCTCCTGGAAAGTCCGCGATTCGAAGTTCCGTCCTTGGTCCGAATGAAGTTCGTGAGGCACTCCAAACCTACTGACCCAATTCGTTATTATTTGTTCCGCAACTGTGGCTGCCTCTTGATTAGGGATTGCATAAGCTTCAGGCCATTTACTGAAATAGTCAATGGCAACTAGAATATAACGGTTACCGCCATCCGTTTCAGGAAAAGGTCCAGCGATGTCTACAGCTATCCTTTCAAAGGGGGCTCCGACATTATACTTATGCATTGCACCTCTGCTTCTGTGTTGCGGCCCTTTACAAGCAGCGCAGACAGTGCATCTGCGGCACCACTCCTCCACATCTTCTCGCATATGTAGCCAATAAAACCTTTCCCGTATTTTGGAAACTGTTTTGTTCACTCCCAAATGTCCTCCAGAGGTTCCACCGTGCATTTCTTCTAGAACATCTTTGACGTTTGATGCTGGCACGACTATCTGCATTCGAAAATATTCGCCGTTAGGTGCTTCCCATTTGCGTTTTAATATACCACATTCAACATGAAGAGAGTTCCATTGAGCCCAGTAACTTTTCAGCTTCTTACTCCGTTCCGAAATATCCTTCCAGTCTGGTCTTTCCATATCTTCTTTCCAAGCGAGAATAGGTGAAATGTCCGGATCTTCTCGTTGTGCTGTTCTCAGGTCCTCGTTGTCCCAACCTGTAGATGGTTCCACGGTTACCAACTGTATAGTTGCTGTTGTTTCTTTTTCTTCCACCCGTGCGCAATGTTTGCATTCAAGTTTGCATGGACGTCGTGAAAGGGCGTCTGCATTTCCATGGATACGACCTTTTCGGTCTTGGATCTCAAGATCATAAGCCTGGGGTCGCTCTATCCATCTCGCGACTTGTCCCTCAGGGTTCTTAAACTGCAGAAGCCATTTAAGCGCTGCATGGTCGGTGCGAAGGATGAATTTCTGCCCGTAGAGATATTTATGAAAATGTTTTGTTGAACTTACAATAGCAAGTAGCTCTTTTCTTGTAGCACAATAATTTTTCTCTTCGTTCAAATGTGGCTGGAGCATTACATAACCCAAATGGCCTTACTTTGAATTGCCATAAGCCACTGCCAACTGAGAAAGCAGTTTTATCTCGGTCCTCGGGATGTATTTCCACTTGCCAGTAACCACTCTTTAAATCCAGCGTGGAAAACAATTGCGCTCCGGAAAGGGTATCCAACGTGTCATCAATCCTTGGTAATGGATAGCTATCTTTTCTCGTCACGTTATTTAGTTGGCGGTAATCTACACAGAATCGGGTGCTGCCATCCTTTTTCCTAACCAGAACAACCGGCGATGTCCAAGGGCTGTTAGATTCCTCTATTATGCCTTGTTTCTTCATTGGCTAATGGCAATCTTCGTGGTGTCTGTCGAATGGGTCTGGACTCTCCTGTATCGATCCGATGCTGGACAAGATTTGTTTTACCATAGTCATCATCATTCATTGCAAATAATTCCGAAAATTCATCGATCACCTCTTTGGCATCGTTGTGTTGTTGTTTACTTAAGACACTGGACGAAAGAAGTTTCTGAACCTGTTGGGTAGTAGCTGGTATAGTTTTTGTCTCCTTGACATTACTACCATTACACAAATTGACGATTTGGTAAACGGGTTCACAATTTCCAATTATAGCACCTTCTTTTAGTTGTACTTCATTTTCGGATGTGTTATGCACTCTGACTGGTATTAATGTTGCACCTTCTGCCTTCACTAAAGTCTTGCCAACAATGATGCTCGATGTAACTTTTGTGGGGTTAGGCTCCACCAGATAGAATCGGCAGGTCCCGATGTCATCAGTTAGCTTTGTCCATATTAGTGTCTCGGAGCATGGCGAAAGAGTAATATTTTCGCAGACCATCGTCCTTACTTTCACAGGATGATCTGCTCCTTCTCCTAGTTTCATAGGAATTTCTATGTTCCCATATTTGAGAGTCCGCTCTCCGACATCCAGATTTATTTTTTATGTGGTCATGAAGTCTATTCCAAGAATGCATTCATCCATTATGTCTGAAACCAGGAAAGTGTGAGGAAATAGTAGTTCGCCTAGTTGAACATCTAAAGTTATTTCTCCAAAGATCTGTGCTGTTGCTCCAGTTGCTGTTCTTAGTAGATATTTGGTGGTATTATGAAGCCATTTGTTCTTAACAAGATCTGTTCTAATAATTGATCTTGAAGCTCCAGTATCGATAGTGACTGCGCAGTCATTTTTTCCTACACTTCCATATATAACAAGACTGCTATTATTTCTCTGTAACTGGCCTACTTGAATGATGACTTCGGGGCTGTCGATTCCACCAACCAACTTCTGCCCCACAAAGTTGGTTTTTACTAGTTTTCCGACTGCTCAACAGGAGAGCTGCTGCGACTAGTCGCTGCTTGATATCTAGTCTCTCCATGAATAGCTTGTTCCCTGGCTCGACATCTTTGGCATTCTTCTTTCCCTTCTTCAGGTGATTCCACTCGTCGACGTTTTCTGCAGGCTCTTTGAAGGTGCCCTGATCTATTACAATTCCAGCATCGAAGGACACCACGTGAGGGCGGGCTCTGTGATGATTGCACTCTGTTACGAGTACATTCTTCCACTGAAATTTCTCTTACTCGTACTGCACTCCGTGAAGCTTGTCTGGCAGATTCATACGCTAATACATAGGCTAGTGCTTCTGCTGTTGATTTCTTTCCCGCTAGCCTTAACGCTTGTTGTAAATTTTGATCTACAATAGTGTTCACAAATGCCTCCGTTGCCACTTCATTAAGGAAATCCGCATTTACGCTGGAGTATGAAAGATGCGCTAATCTTTCCACATCAGCCTGCAATTGTTGTAGTGATTCGCCATGCTTTTGAATCCTGTTGCGCAACTGTAGGCGATATACTTGCTGCATGTGCTCATCTCCGTAACGTAATTCTATCGCCTGTACTAATGAAGTGTAATCACGTTGATTTTCAATCAGTACAGTTTGTAAGAGTTCTGAAGCAGGACCTCGAAGTCCTAACACCAGAGCTATAGGTCTGTCTTCATTATTCCATCCATTTACCTCTGAAGCTGCCTCAAATTGTCTCTTGAAGATATGCCATGAATTTTGTCCATCAAATATTGAAGGTTTCATTCTACCTGCGCCAGATATTTCAGCTGCTACGTTTAGAGGCTGACGATGCCTTATTCTGTCCAGATCTGCTTTAAAACTGTCAAGCTGTTCTGTAACATTTTGTTGTACTCCCGACACTTGTTGTCGAACTTCCAACACTTCCTGATGGATTTCTTCAATTTTCACATTTTGTTCGTCTAATGAAACTTTCAGAAAGTTCTTCTGTTCCTCCAAACAAGTTTCTAGACAATTCTGTAGAGAATTCTTTTGTTCCTCAAAAGCATTCTTTTGCTCCTCATTGGAATTTTTCTGTTCATCAAAACGAGCTTCCATAGATTTCTTTTGTTCCTCGAGAGAATTCTTTTGTTCCTCGAGAGAATTCTTTTGTTCATCAAAACGGGCTTCCATAGAATTCTTTTGTTCCTCGAGAGAATTCTTTTGTTCATCAAAACGGGCTTCCATTTTGCTCATTAAAGTACTCAAAACCTGTTCCATTTTCATCGCAGGCTCTTCTTCAACTTCGGTTTCTTCCAAGTTATCTTCGAAAACAAATGTTTCAGGATTCTTTCCTTCCTCTATCAAAGCTTGTCTGAGTCGCTCGACTAGAACTTTCTTTGCACCTGTCGTTTGTAATGACCGGTTCCCTAACTCCACTTTCAAATCCTGCGTTTGAAACTCCTCGAATTTTCGCCCCATTACTTTAGTAATTCACTTTAAGTTGAATATAAATTATTTTCCAGAACTTTCAAAATTTAACACAATTTCACAAAATTAATCACACTTTGAATTTTAAAGTCAATTGCCACCACTTTATTTCGCGAATTTATTTCACTTCTGACACCAGTTGTTGCGAGCGTGGCCTTTGGTTCGTTATTTAAAACACAATATTAAATAGTTAATATACAAGTTCTTTATTTCACTCTAATCATACAAAATTCATAAACTTTCTATTAATCAACTCAACTTTAATTATCGCTAATACTGTACTTTCAATTATCGCAATCTAATTACAATACTGTCGCACGTTTTTTACTTTCACTTGTTAACACTGCAACGTCTAAGACTAGACTCTTCTTCTGGCTATGACAACTGTTATATTTATACCCTAGAAACTCTCCAGATTATTCTCGAGTGTTCTATTTTCCAGAAGCTTCTTGACTGTTCTATTCATTCTATTCCTGAACCTTCCTGTAGATACCATAATCAATTCTCCGAACCTAAAGTCGTTTACTTCTCCATTGCCAGTAGATGTCACCAGTTGTTTGTCTCTTTCTATTGCACGTAACAATATATTGCTTAGGGGCACGACACTATATTTCACTTCTGTATATAAGTTCAAGTTATGCGCAACACTGTAATAAATCGTGATAACTTTCAGTAATGGCACCAAATATATATATATAAATAATAAAAAATGGGATACGTGATATGAAATATAATAAATGACCAATCGAAAAACGTTCTCACCAATTTAAAATGTGGAATTGACTTTATGGCGTTGGTAAATAGATAGTTAGTGGTTATCTTGTTCTAGTCGTGCCTTGGAACAAGATACTTTGTTTCAGTCGAGACCCAAAAACAAATTTTATGTGTTAGTACTGATCTTGTTCTAGTCGTTCCCCGGAACAAGATACTTTACTTCGGTCGAGACCCAAAACAAAGCTGTATTAGTAGTATTTATTCTAGTCGGTGCCCAGAATAAATATCTTTATCTCAGTCGGTACCCAAGATAAGTTTGTTATGTTAGTGAATGTTATTCCAGTCGAGACCCAGAAAAGGTATCTTTATCTCAGTTGTTACCAAGATAAAGTGAATTTGTTAATAAGATGTATTCCAGTCGAGACTTAGAATATATATCTTTATCTCAGTCGCTACCCAAGATAAAGTTATTGAGTTAGTAAAATTTATTCCAGTCGATACCCAGAATAAATACCTTTATCTCAGTTGGTACCCAAGATAAAAAAATTTTCAATGTCAAAAAATAACTTTGTTAATATTGACCATTAACAGTTTCATATTGAAAGGAAAAGGATCCAGAATTTCATGTCTCTACAAGAACAAACAAAAGTTTGGAAGGACGGAGAAGGGTCTCTTGAACTTTTAATATTTATCCAAAAATATAGGTTGGAAAACTCTGTTTCCAACATAGTAATGTTATTAAGAATTTTTTAACAATTGCTATCAGTGTCACTAGTTGTGAACGGATCTTTTCAAAATTAAAATTAATTAAAAATTAGTTTCGTTTCATAATAACGGATTTAAGATTACGAAATCTAGCGATACTGTCCTTTTTTTAAGGCAGGTGGATAAGAGATCAAAAGCACGAAGGCCATAGCGGCTCATTATGCTGTCCGGCTAGTAGCCATATGACCAAAACCTTTCTGCCCCCTTAATGAAGGGCATCAGGTCTTGATGAGGAAGGTTTTTCAACTCACCTACGGATAGGAGGGCGTAATTGAAATATACAGTCTACTCCAGACGACAATCGCAGAACAAGTGTTCGGTTGTCTCAGGCCCTCCTTCCAAGTAGGACAGACACTCAGGGCTGTCAACAACTCCTATCCTTGTTAGATGAGTGTGAAGTAAGCTGTGACCAGTTATGATGCCAACCACAGTTCTACTTTGTTTCCCCCATGCAAAAAGCAGATATATTCCTATTGGTACTATCAAGAAACTGTTTTGTGCACCTGAAAGTAATCAGGTTCTCCCATCTCTGCTGACGCTTCCTATGAACATCCGCTGGCAACGACTACAGCGGGTTCCGTTCCGAGTAACAGTGAATCAGAGCCAGCCTTAGCTAAAAGGTCAGCCCTTTCAATCCGCATGATCCCCACGTGAGCAGGAATTCATTGAAGGGACAACTTGTTGTGGATATACAACTTATCCACAGACGACCTGCAGTCTCCCAGTAACTAAGATGTTAACCGAGGGCACAGTATATTTATCAATAGAACAGCGCTGTCAAAACTGTCACATGAATAGGATACTTCTATAATGTGACTATAAGTTCTCTTCAAGATTTTTATCTAACACACTAGTCAATTTTTAATACAAAGATTCCTATATCTAAAGTGAAAGAAAGAGAGCTTACAGCAAGCACAAACTTGTACTAGAGGAAAATGCGCAAAATGACAAGCAAAACTATTTCTGAAAGAAAAAAACTAAAAACAATTTGTTCCACTTCCGATGACATACGGCTTGGTAGAACTGTCAAGCTGTTCCAAACATTAGGTCTATTCGCGACCTAGCTTGAAAGCACAAACTTGTAAAACTTTTTTTAAGTTTTTACTCGAAGGCGTTCGCGTACTCGAAATTGAGAGAGAAATTGTTGACGTCACTTTTCCCCTCCGTTAAATTTATTACTTAATTTAACTTGAGAAAAATCGTCGAGTAAAAACTTCGAAAGTGTCAGTTTTGACAGTTCATCGCCGATTTTGTTATTTTTAAAGTTTTCAGTTTTTTTTCAAGTTTTTAGTTTAAAAAAAATGGAAAAACCTGTTACTTCTCCTCCAGTAGAAGTAGAATGTTCTCCAAGAACATTTCAACGTATTCAAAGTGGTAAATTAAATTTGTTTATTGTGCTATATGCTAGGAAAATATCACGTCGTTATTACAGATCCCGAATATTTGCTAGTTTTTACTCGAAACCGTTGGCGTACTTATCATACATTTTGACGTTTTTCATGTTTTTATTTGAAAAAATACGCGACCAGACATATCATTACAGCTATTTTGCCTGTTACACTATCCTTGTTACGAACACCACTTTACAATCAAACAGCTGTTCAGTAATGGAACAATACATTTGCAGTTCTTTTGCCGAGATGTGTACTCTCATAAAACTAATACTTCTCCCAACCATTGTGCAACTAGCTACTGTTCGCCACTTCCGTATCATACTTAATAGTTCACCTTTGGGAGAAATTTTGACGTTTTTTTTTTTTTTGTAATTAAAATTCTAATATTTACTTTTCGGTAGTTCATTTTAAGCTGGTCTACTGTATGTATACCATGCCGAGGGCCACTCAGAGCCGTCAAGGCTGCCTGACTATCAGAAATGATAGCAATGTCCTCCTCTCCCTTGATCCCAATATCAAGGGCTATCTTCGCTGCTATATTTCGATTGCAGTGGTGTTGGAGTACTCCATCCCAATGTCAGGTTCAGTAAATGCCCGCCCCAGCTCCCTCATTGATGAGAGCCGTCGGTGAAAATTTTTCCCGAACTCGATCCCGAAGAATGATTAATATAATATAATAATATAATTACTCATACTCATGCCTAGTTCGAGTAAATGTGACATTTCCATACATCACTGGTAAGATGTGAATATTTCTCTATTTTATGATAGATGGGGTTTATAAGACTCCAGTTATTTTAAGTAGATAAACGTTTTTACAATTAAACATGAACTTAATTAATCTGTTAATTGTTAAAAGAAATTAAATCCTTCAATACTTTAACAAAACAATCTGAAAACTTACAATTAAAATTAAATTTTAATGCAAGGAGCAATAAAATGCTACTAACATTATGACATTTTTCTTTGTATTACAATTTTCAGATTGAGCCTGTTTAGATGGGGCACTATGCTGACTCTGCCGCACGTAATTTGTTGGATCACAGGATTCAAGTAAAAAATATCATTTCCATATAAATTTTAACTAGTAAAAAATTTACTGAGGTCTTTACTAGTCCATTGGGAAAATATGCCCTTTTCTCTATTATCATATAGATGGCGCTTTGTAAGTATCCACTCATTTTACTGACTATTTTAATGTGCGGGGCATTAAAATTCTGGTAAAATTTTGACTTTGATTGTTGAGAAAGTAAGTTTATTTAGTTTTTTCTATGGATTTTCTTGACGCCTCGATACACCCTTAGACCTGCTGCAGCAACAATCTCGTTTTCGATATGATTTGTAATATTTGTAAAAATATTACCGATTAATTGTGATATTAATAGCTGTCACTTGGCTTTCTCCAAACAAAACTTGCGTAGATTTTTTACCAGCGTTAAAATCCTATTTTTTGGAGACCGCGCTAAGTTTTACAATACCCGAACTCCATACTAGGCTTTAAATACGTCCGAACAGAAATTTCGCTTTTTTAAAATGACCGAATCAATTTACTTTTAGTAGTATTGTTTGCCTTCAATTTTCTTTTAGTAGTATTAATTGCCTAGTGCAGAGTGGACGCACTTTTTACTGTTGAGGGATTTTCGAAGGGATGAGAAATTCCGAAATATCAATTTTCGAACTGCAGCACGAGCAGCATACCAATACCCAATACTACTGAATTGAGGCAATATTATAATAATTTAATTATAATTACGTGCTGTGAATTAGTGATACAGTTATTATTTATATCAGAAACTATAACTAGTTTGAACACGCCTCAATTAACCTCGGTGTTATATAATGGAACTACATTGCAGCAAATGTGAAATTTGCGCGTGCTGCGTAACAGCTACGTATACGACGACTTGACTGATTGAAACTTGCCCTTTTCAAAAATTTTCCTATCCCTTAATGCCTCTCCGTATAATCATAAAAATTAATGCTTCGCGCATTAAAATGTCTAGTAAAATGTGTTTGGCAAGGTATATATATATATAGAAGACAACATATTTCCATTAAAATTTTTACGCATTGCAGATAATAGCCTGTGACGTATTTCTGTAACTAACGTATATATATACTATATACTTTTATAGGACACATAGAAAGAGGAGAGAGAGTATTGTGTTCTCTATATCGTACTTTCCTATAAATGTAACACGATAAAACGTCATGGGAATAACTTGTATTTTATATATATGTTGGTGTTGAGTGTTTACGTGTGTTTATAGTGCCATCTATTCCAGAATAGAGAACCTTCAGTCTGTATCAGCATTGTGTTTAGAGTATATAGTGAACGCAGAGGCAATGAGTCCACAACTCAATAGATGGCTCTAGATGTACCGAATTGAAGCAATTCTCTGTTCACATTAAATTTGATGATATAAATTTACTCTTTGGTTCTTGTTCGTGCTGCAGTGCAGCTAGATTTGCGCATCGCGTCACTGTTTTTGCATATTCTTCTCGTTCGTTGTTGCCTTCCCGTACCATAAGCGCTGTTTCGTGTTTGTGTGGTGGCTTCACCCATCACTTACTTTGCACAGAATAAGATTGAAGGGCGAAACGGGTACAATGACAATGATTAATTTAGCTATGCATTGATGTGGCGGATTTTTGGGATCACTAACTTTTTCATAATTATGTACTAAGAAAAACAGAGGAGTAAATGAATGTTTTCTTAGAAGGGAATCTTTAACATATTTTTGCATGACGTTTGTTTTTGTGGATTTTTATTTCCAAGTGTTTTTTGAGACCAGATGAAATTTTTGAGGCTGCATATGAATGAAGACCTAATTAAAGGCGGAATTACAATGGACGCAAGGAACGCAACTGAACGGAGAGAAATGTCAAACCGGTTTTCTTTATATGCATTTCAAATGGAGTTGCGCACAGTGGACGGACGAAAACGCAGTCGTACGCAGCAAGTTTAATAAAATCTGAAATTAACGCAACTGACGGATAAACATAACCTCAAATTAGCTTTGGGATTGTTTATTTTGTTCCGTCAAGTGAAACTGTGCTATGGTAAGTGTGTAATAAGCAGAGAGGAAATGGAATAAAAAGAGTTTTTTGATTTTACCCATATTTGTTTATAAATTTTGGGTCAAACGTCACTTTCAAATAATCATGCGTCCATTGTAAGCAGCTAATCTCGACGTCTGTTTTACTGCGTAAATTTGACATTTCTCTCCGTCCAGTTGCGTTCCGTTGCGTGCATTGTAATTCCGCCTTAAGGGTTTCTTTTATATTGAAGGAAGCATGATAAGAAAATATACATTTACGTAGATAGACCTGGGGATTACACGAGGAAGTACAGCTTGTATGCAAGCCTCCCTTCCATCGCGTTTTTAAAATTGACAGAAGAAGGTAGTTCGATTGGTATTTTATCAGCTTGTATGAAAAATGGCATTGCGAACTTTGATATTAGAAAATTTTCTGGAATTTAAGAAAATAATTTTTGTGTATATTAGAACAAACAAACAAATAAATTGATTTTAAAAATCTTGAGGTAGGTAAAATTTCATGAAAAGGATATGGTCCTATAGGCGTGGTCGTGGTGGTCAATTGGCTGATGTTATTTTCCATTATTAACGGCATCTCTTTATAATGAAATAAAGATCCGATCATTTATCTCAAAAAATGGCATTTTTCTTTGAATATCAAAATAACACCTCATATTGGAAAACCCTTTACTACCAACTACAACAGCCTACCCATAGCTCGACTCAGTTTTCAATTCCACGAAATATTTCTAGTTTACCTATATTTTACCAAAAAGAATATCTAAGCATGTACGTACATATATTAACAAAAAACAATAAAAATGGGAAAGCAGAATGTGAGTACGAGCCAGAACAGAGGAAAAAATTGGTATATTCATACATATATATAAATTATTCCAAGAACGAAGTCATGGACTCTCTTCTAACGAATCAGTGTTGCTAACAAAATTAGAGCAATTCAACGAGAAAATTAATCACATCAACTAACATCATTATTGTTTGCCCGTCTCGTCACTATTCCATGCAAAGTAGAAAACGAAACGAAGCCACGCAAACACCGCTGACAGACGACGGTACGAGAACGCCACGAAATATGTGCCGAAGTGTGAGCGGAGCATGCCAGCGCCAGGCAACTGGCTGGGGTAGTGAATAGGCTTGAGTCTCGGATAGTACAGCGACGTGGCGCCTCTAGCGAGCAGTGTACCCAACAGCCGATTTCCATTCTTGCGTTCACTATATACTCTAAACACAATGGTATCAGTTAACACGTAAAATAATCGGTAAAATTTTTGCTTGCGATTTTATCAGCGCTAAAATTTGTATGGAAATATCACATTTTACTAGTGCTTTTAAATGAGATTTTAATTTGCATTACATGCTGTGAATAAGTGATACATGATACACTTATTATTTATGTTAAAAACTGTAACTTGTTTGAACACGCACATAATTAAGTTGGAAATATAGCGTAGCAAAATTATTTTGATGATACGCCTTGGTAAAGTGTAGCAAAATGCGTATGATTTGTTCTGCAACATGTGGCCTCGGTTTAATCAGTCAATATGCCGCTTCCTGTTAGTTATTTATTCAATGGGTGAACGCACCCCTTGACACTGACACACTAGACTTCAATATGTCATTCATAAGTCAAATGTCATATTTAGGAAGTTGGTTGGGTCTAGATTTTTTATAAAACGCAAAGTTGTTTTCCGCTATAAAATGGTAAGTGCTTCTTGAAAATAAAAATTCGACTGTTCTTCTTCAATTATGTATCCGTGGAGTTCAACGATGTATAATAGCTCTCTACTTGTCAGCGATAAAAGGGTAAATTTGATAAATTCTATCGCTTGTGGGTGGTCAGTTCGGCAAATCTGTTTGTGATAAGTTAATTTAGTTTTAATCGCTTTGGGCTATGCTTGCAGCAACCACTTTGGTTTGATAAACTAATTAATATTAAATATTTTCTATCAGTCACCATCAAATGGACTTGACGAGCAAGAAAAGCTACTCAGTGATGCTATCGGTATCGTTCGCAGTCAGGCCTTTCAGATGAAAAGATTTCTTGATAAAAGCAGATTAATGGACGCATTAAAGTGTGCTAGTACAATGCTTGGAGAGCTACGCACATCACTTCTTTCACCAAAAAGTTACTATGAACTATGTAAGTAAAATAAATTTAATAAACTAAAAGACAATGTTTATAATTGATCATTTTAGATATGGCAATCACTGATGAACTTTGTCATTTGGAACTGTACCTTCTCGATGAGTTTCAAAAAGGACGGAAAGTTGCTGACTTATATGAATTAGTTCAGTATGCAGGCAATATTGTACCTCGGTTGTATTTGCTAATTACAGTGGGTTTAGTATATATAAAAACAAATACATCTTTAAAGCGTAGTATCTTGAAAGATTTAGTAGAAATGTGTCGTGGTGTTCAGCACCCACTTCGAGGTCTGTTTTTAAGAAACTATCTTTTACAATGTACTCGAAATATTTTGCCCGACGTTGTAAGCGCTACCGATGATAGTGAAGGAACCGTCTTTGATGCTATTGATTTTGTTCTCATGAATTTTGGTGAAATGAATAAGCTCTGGGTGCGAATGCAGCACCAGGGACATTCGAGTGAAAAATCGCGACGGGAAAAAGAACGTGAAGAATTAAAAATTTTGGTGGGCACAAATTTGGTTCGCCTTTCCCAACTTGAGTCAGCATCTCTAGAAACCTACCAGAAACTTATTTTACCTGGAATACTGGAGCAAGTCGTAAGTTGCCATGATGCTATCGCTCAAGAATATTTAATGGAATGCATTATACAAGTAAGTACTATTCAGTCAGACAGTAATATTGAGCAGTAATTTATGTATGTAACCATAATTTCTAAGGTTTTTCCGGATGAATTTCACTTGCAAACATTGGATCCTTTTCTAAAGTCCTGCGCCCAATTACATAAAGAAGTAAATGTAAAGAATATTATTATATCACTAATAGATCGTTTGGCAGCATATAATCAACGTAGCGGGAAGGTAAGTTGTATTATTTGTCTTTTCACAAAGTTTGGTTTATCTGAAAACATGGCATCTCATTGTTCGGGGAATTATTTTTATTCGAATAAAATAAAAGTACAAAATGTATCCAGAAAATAGTATGCATCCTTTCCATACTGTGGTTTCCACAGAAAATTGCTGCATCAAAGAATCTTTATTATTAATTTATTTATTTATTTTTTATAAAACTTTACCATTGAACATTCTTAGTGATTTTACTAATTGAGCGTCCTAATTTAATTCTATCTACTCTTTAGCTACCCTCAGTCTATTATGTAGTAGGTAAAGGAGGTGTAGCTTCAGTGTGCTTATTTACAAATTAATTTAATTTACTTCATCATTTCCGGAAGTAGAAACAATTGCGGTAATCTCTCGCACAAATTTTTCTAACCTATTTATACTTTTGATGTCATCTCCAAGCTCATTACTAGATAAGTCAGCGGCGCTGTTTACTAAACTTGCCTTCCTCTTTCAGTTTTAGTAGTGGTTATCCTTAGATGATTTCGTATTCTGGTGTTATATGTACGTACTTCCGAGTTGGTGATGAATGTAATATTAGTCTTCGTTAGTCCATGTATTTTATATATTAATTTAAGTTTTTCCATATCTATTATTTGCATAATGTTAAAGCGGCTTGATATCTCATATACTCGTTTCGTTGGTGTTCTCCAGTGTAGTTTATACATGGTTTTAGGGATTTGTTCATGGTTCTCTTTATTTTTATCCAGTTGCTATTAAGCGTAAGAGACTACGTTACGAATTTATATTTGATCTACGCCATTATATGTGCGTCATAAATTAGGTTCGACGTGTGTCTTATAAGTTTACTACTTCGACTAAGGTATTGTTTTGTCTAGAATTAGCTGTATATGTTTTTCCCAGTTGAGTTTGTTATCAATAGTGAGTCCAAGGTATTTAATATTATCTGTCCTTTTTTACAAATTAATTTGTATATACTTCCTATTTTCTATCGTATCACGCAGAACTTGAAAAGGAAAAAAAAAACTAAAAACTTCCAAAGATAAAGAATACTTGTTGACAAAATTTGTCTTCTTAATGAGTTTTTTATGACGGTAGGTTACTGGGGTTACTGTAGGCAGGGTCGTTCCATCGGTGGTAGGTGAATCCAGATGCCTAGGGCGCAAAAACACAAAGGGCAGTCACAGCATTCAAAAATGCAAAATTAAAAATAAAATTAAAAATTTTAATTGAAAAATGCTGAAAATATACGATATCTTAGGTTGATCGGTAGGCAATGAGATTGGGGGTAAGAAGAAGGCGTATTTAACTACTATTATTAAATTTAATTATAAAAACAAGATGAAATACATTTCTTGATAACAGCGAAAAAGCGTTTATAATTAATAGATTTTAATAGGTAGTAGTCGACTTTAAATATTAACATACGTTTTTTAATCTTAAATTAAAAGACTGTTCTTGGGCACATATAAATAAATATCAATACCAATATGCGCATGTCACAAATTAGGCTCTGATGGTTGGATATGTATAATCGAAAAATGACAGGCAGCATAGAATCCGGGCGCACATTTTGAGTCCCACCTAGGGCGTAAAAATACCTTGAACCGACCCTTACTGTAGGTATTTAAGTAGGAATAACCACCAATCTTTAAAATCACGTAACATGCGTATGTCTTTAATTCAAAGTTAAATTGTTTAATTATCAAGAATTTATTTCAGTGTTATGTTTTTCTTAACTAAATGAGGCGCTCATCAAAGTTGCATGTCGATTCTAAAATTGTGCAAGTTTGACACCAACAAAATTAAAAGATGTAAGAGTTTACAAATTTTTAATTTATTCAGTTCAGTAAATATGTAAGATAGAAAAAACCAAAAATTCCTTTCGAATCTCTCTGACAAAATAATTTTGCATATAGTAATACTCAAAAGTACCAGCGCTTAATGCGCATGACTGGAGTTTCAAAATCTTTCATAACAATATTGGTGGGTAGTAATCCAATAAACAATAGGCAAAAGAGGATTCAGGCAAAAGAGGATAAACCAATTTTCGCAGTGTGTATTAGAGAATATTCAAAACTATTCGAGAAATCAAGAAGGGTGTCACATGTAAAGTAACCGAAGTAGCGGTTTGGCAATCTTGACATTTCTGCATTTACATTTACATAAGTAAATATCATGAAATTTTTGGTTACACTGAAAATACTAATGTCGATTTCGATGGGACTTTAGTGCAACACCAGTGTTGCACTTTTTCTAGTTAGTGCAGCACTGAAAATGTTCGATGGGACAACTTTTATAGCAGAAGTGCAACATTGACTTCCTCTACTTTGCACTGAATATGTTCTCGGTGTTTCAAATACATATTCAAGTTGAATTGTCATCTGCTCTATCAAAGTGTACTGTTCCGAATATTCGTGAAATTTTTGAGTTACATGAATTAAAAGATTTTATTTGGACTATTTGCATAAAGTTTAAGAAGAAATTTCTTTCTATATATCAATAAAGAACATTTATTACGTTTAACAGTTCCGTGTATATAATACGTGTGTCCACAAATTACATGGAATATGAAAAATATGTTCGATGGACTTCAGTGCTGCCTGAGAATGCCTCGAAATAGATAGTTCAAATTTGGCACATGGTGTTTTCATAATAATAGCAAATAACAGTTCAAAAATGGACTAAATCGGTCAATCCTCTCTTGGTGTTGCCATATAAAAATTTAGGATTTATACGTATACTGTGAAAACGATCAGTCCTAGACGGTTTTAATGCACTGAAAAGTTCTTCAGAATGTGAAATCTTATGAAATTGGTTATAACCATTTTTACTGTCCGATGAACCGTTTTAGAAATATATGCGAAAAACCACTTCAAAAATCATACTAGCACAGAGAGGTGGCCGTACAAAATTACATACGGGCGTTCATCTAGGGTATCATAAGAATTGGTTTTAGACCAATTCTAGCCCAAAATGCAATCGCCATCTTGGATACTAATCTTACTAGCCAAAAATCCCTTCCGACAACGACCTCTGCAGGTGGTCAGACGCAGTTATCTGTAGGTAAGAATGCTGTGCGGGCTTCGCACGTGCCGCTTCCGTTGGCCAAATCTTTCGACACTTTGTACAAAAACGATAAGTGCCCGCAGACTAACATATCTGCTCTGTTTTCTGACGTTGCCGTATCCGCTTCTTCCGTACCACCTGACTTGGGTTTGAATAGGAATCCTCCTATTCCTGTGGAGTGTTCTAAGCCAATCTGTAAACAAAGCATCCGTAATAATCGATCCCGGAAACGTGCAATTGCGACTGAAAGGAAGGAGCCTTCCACAGTAGCGAATGGTACTTCATCTCAGTCCTCTTTAGGAAATGGTATTGGTGCCTCTTTGAGAACGGTACCTAAACCTTCGAATGTTTCCGTCACCCGTCTCTGCCCAGAAACGATGTGCGAGGACATATCGAAGTATTTAAAGTCCAAAAATATTGCGGCTGATGGTATTTCTTGTCGAAAAATCAGTAAAAGCTCTAAACCGGTTGCATCCTTTCTCCTAACTGTTTCAGCAGATATGCAGGACAAGTTATTAGATCCCTTACTTTGGCCTCCTGGCGCTTTTACTAAATTATTTGAAACGTCTGAGCGCCTACCTAGAAATAAAGCTATAATAAACAACGTTGTTCCAAAAAACTGAAGTCGCTTTCCCTTTACTATCAAAATGTAAGGGGGATTCTGACAAAAACCGCACATATCTTCAAATCCTCTGTCGCAGCTTGCTTCGATATAGTTGTTTTCACTGAAACTTGGCTACATCATGGTATTCGCGATGCTGAAATTCTTGACAATTGTTATCAAACTTTTAGAAGAGATAGACATACTGTTTCGGAAGCTCGTGGCGGTGGCGTACTTCTCGCCTGCAAAAATAAGTTCAATTGCAGCAAAATTGAACTTCCTTGTTTCTCCAACACCCTCGATATTGAGCTCATAGCTCTTAAGCTGTCTCTCCTAAAATATGACTTATACATAATTTGTTGCTATATTCCTCCAGACTCCATAAATATTGTCGGTGACAAAGGTCAAAATATTTACGACTTACTTACTTTAACATCTAATTTTATCCATGGTAAGATGGCACCTATTGACGAATTACTACTTTTTGGTGATTTTTTACCCAATTCAATGGGTACTTAATGAAGATGAGGAGGACTATCTTCCACTTAATAACTTGACAACAAGGGAATCACGTTTCTTTGACACTATTTCATCTCTTGGTCTCAGCCAAATCAGTAATGTTAAGAATGACATGGGTAGGCAGCTAGATCTGGTATTTTCTACTGACGCGGGGAACTTATTAGTTGAACCTAGCTCAGTTATAATGTTTACTCTTGACAAATATCACACCTCTACTAATTACATATTGCCATGAAACCCGAAAATCTCGCAAATTGTGACGAAATACAACACTTTTCCAATTTTAGAAAAGCTGACTTTTCGGAACTTTCTAGTAGACTTACCTCTATTGATTTCAACACATTGCTGTCATGCAATAGTGTTGATGAAGATGTTTCTAAGTTTTACATAATTCTTTTCGATTTATTCGCTTCTCATGTTCCCCGTGAGAGCCAGCGAATCCCTAAAACATCACCGCCATGGTTCAATAAAGAGCTGAAACGCCTTACAAATAGAAAGAATAAACTGTGGAAAGGATATTTGCGGGACAAGGACATTATAAGTCACAGCAACTTCCTTACATCCTATAATGAGTTCAACGAACTTTCCTCTTTACTCTATGATGAGTATATTCAAAGTATGCATGCGAAATTATTTAGTGACCCACGTAACTTTTTTAGGTTTAATAATATGAAAAAAAAAAACCGACAACTAACCCAATACCATGAGGTACAAAGATAGTGATAGTGCTAGTGACGTTTCGTCTGAAATTTGCAATATGTTTGCTTCATTTTTTGAAAATGCATTTTCCTCTTCAAATTTCCAACCTCGTAATAGCAACTTTAGTTATATGAACGAATTTCATAACGTTTCATTCACAATCCGTACAATTACACATGGGGATATACTTGATCATATTAATGGACTTCCAAATGACTTCACAACGGGTCCTGATGGGATTCCTCCAGCCTTTCTGAAGTCATGTTGCCTCTCCCTAGTAGCCTCACTGAGAATTATTTTTCAAAAATCTCTCAATAGTGGTTGTTTTCCGCAGCTGTGGAAAAATTCTTTCATCATACCTATCCACTAAACAGGTAGTAAAAATGATATTTCTAACTATAGGCCTATTTCCAAATTATCTTGCATGCCAAAATTATTTGAATCTATCATTTACTCTCAGATATCACTTTCCTATAAGAATTTGCTTTCTTCAAATCAACATGGGTTTATTTCGTGGAGCTCTACAACCACCAACTTATTAGAATTCATCTCGGATGCAAAAGGCTTCCAGACAGATTGTATTTATACTGACTTTAGTAAAGCTTTCGGCAAGTTATCTCACTCCGTGATATTGTTTAAAATGGAAAAGTATGGGTTTCCTCTAACATTCCTAAAATGGACGGAGACATATTTAGATAACAGAACATACCAAATCTATTTCCGCCATTCCATCTCTAGAGTCTTGAAAGCTTCGTCCGGTGTACCTCAAGGGAGTCACCTGGGCCCGTTGCTCTTTATTCTATCTATTGACGACATTGTATCTGTTGTGAAGCACTGCAAAGTCTTGATTTATGCTGACGATATTAAACTTTTCGCTCAGATTAAATCCTTTAACGATTGTGAACATGTACAGGGTAACCTCCACAAATTTTACGACTGGTGCGAAAGCAATAATTTGGTACTCAATATTGACAAATGTGAGGTTATGACTTTCCACAGGAATCAAAAACCAATCACTTATGATTATGAATTCTCGAATTCCTCGATTTGCCGTGTTAGTTCTGTCTGTGACTTATGTGTCAAATGTGACCAAAGATTGAATTTCGTCTCCCATATAAACTTCATGGTATCAAAGAGTAGTTCTATGCTGGGCTTTATAAAACGTTGGTCTCGAGAGTTCTCGAATCCCACCATTACATTGCATCTGTACACTTGTTTTGTGAGACCCCTTCTTGAATACGCTACCCAGGTCTGGTCTCCATTTTACGGTATACACATCGACCGTATCGAGTCTGTGCAGCGGAACTTCTTACGATTTGCTCTCAGACACCTACCCTGGAATAATTAATTAATTCTTCCACCTTATGAGGATCGCTTAAAGCTTTTAAATATGCACTCGCTTGAGAATCATCGTATGGTTGCCGATGTAACGTGTGTGCATCAACTCTTAAACGGGAATATTGATTCTCCATTTTTACTTAACAGAATCTCTTTCCGTGATAGGCACAATTTGAGAAGGCTATCTTTGTTGCATATTAACTCCTCAAGGTCTAACTTTAGCAAGTATGAACCTGTTAATCGCATATGTATTGGTGTTAATAATACGGCTGAGCATTTTGTTCTCGACGTTTCTAAGCATGTTTTAAAAAAACGTCTATATAATATTTAATCAATTTTTTTTTTAATGTTTTATGCATGTAATTTCATCTGGTGTTTGGTTTATGTTTAGTGTAACATACTAATACTAACACCGACTAAGTGATGAAACGCATGTATTGTTGACCGTTTATTTATTAAACGTGTCCATGCATCGAGCTTGTGTTAAGCTGGTTCTGATAGTCATAATTTCTTTCATTATTACATCGCGTTTTTCTTTTTTAGCCATTATATTTAATGGAGGGTTGAGTTCAATTCTCAGAGTTCCTCTTTTCAACCTCACTCTCTCAATACGTTCTATGTAAAGGCCAGGTTTAGGCTGCTGCATTGTGTATTACCACATTGTACATGTCCTAAGACTATCATTCTGGTCAATATAGTAATTTAGCAATCTTCGTGAAAGAAGGGCCTAGATTTTGGACCGGATCTTTGTTCTTTCACTTAAGATCAGATACATATTGCTCAATTTGGGTTAATGGGAAGGAAGCTTCCTTTAAGTGGGTGATGAAGTATTTTTTTCTTCTCTTTGATTTTATTCCTTATTACAGGTTGAGAGTTTGGCATGTCTTCCCCTTTGTCTGATATGAAAGTGTTTGGATTGTTAATTATAGGTATATGTGCTGTACTCTGGGTCTTTTCCTTATATCGGAGGGTTCGTACTACTCCCTCTTTACCAGGATGGGTTTATGGCCCTTTAGATGGACGAAGCCTTAAGTAACACTATTCTACCGATTGAAACATTGTGGTTTTCTGATTGCCACTTGTGTCGTTGTTGCAAGCGAGATTATTCCAGAAGTTTTGTGTTATATTTTGAATTTGTTTCCAGTGTGTGAAAAGCTATATATCAGTGTCCAAAATCATGGGTTCTGGTAGTTTTACTAGATCTTTCCCAACAAAAATATAACCTGGTGAAAGGACAAGTGTACCGCCTGGATCAGTTGGTAGAGTACATAAACGTCTAGAATTCAGGCATTATTTGTATGTCGCGTTGATTTCGCATATCTTCATATTCTGAAAGGTTGTCCAGTAGAGCTTTATGATTGCTTTTCCATTTCCGTAAGTTGGAGCCACCCCTTTTCTAAGTACCTTTGTAGTACTTTGGCCTTTTGTAAGGAGTAGGTTCCCTACATTAAATCGTCTACATAAAAGTCATTTAGAAAAGTTACTGCTGCTTCTAGATGACGGCTTGCTTCATCTTTAGCTAACTCCTGTAACACTGAGTTCGAAGAGCTCGGACTTTTATTTATTTATTAATGAAATAAGTTCAAATTGTTATAGAGCCTCTTTTACTATTTATTTATTATAAAATTAGTCAGTTTACAAAAAACATAAAAACAGTAACACAAAAGTATGCCAGCGAACTAAATTAGATCTCTCTTTTATTTAGGAACAAAAATAAAAATGCAATTTTACTTCTGTAGAAACAAAACATAAATTATCTAATTTTAATTAAAGGAACTAAAAACATCAACGTGTTATATTTTATATCATTCAGTCTGCCATATAGCCTTCAAAATAGATTCCTTGCTCAGTAAGAATTTATAAAAATCAACACAATTAAAATTTTTGAAATTATATTTTTCTTTGATTAGTCAAAAAACTAACTCTACGTTACTATGAGCTGGTAGGTAGGAAAAAAACAAACCAATTGTGATAACTCGGGAGCATTTGAGGTTTTAAAAAAATTAAGCCAAAGTAGATTTACCATTAAAAGCTTGTCTTGGTCGCTTAGATTTTGACTGAAAGTTTTTAAATTCACCCAATTATCTATCAATTTTGTTTCATCAATTTTGACGTTCTTGTTTTGTAAAAATAAAACCGTATTCAATTGCAATCCAGTTATATGTATTAGGCAAAAACTTATCAAATTGTTTTAACTTGCATTGTACTATACCGTGGAACTACATGTTCTTAGTAAAATACACATGCCTACACTGTTTTGATTTTTTATTATTATTTTTGTTTTAATACAGAGGTCTCTTTTTATATGAATAATATTTTTCTCGCGCGAATTGTCGTCAACTTGGGTTACTTCTGTATGTTGGTATTTACCATTATTTTACTTACGTGAATTGACACACTATAGACCATGGGTGGCCAAACTTTGGAAGTGCGGGGTCTACGTTATAATTCAGAATATCGTAGCGGTCTACCGTCAGCAACGGTTTTAAATAAAACGCAAAAAGTTTTCCTAAAAAAATCTGTACATGCTTCCGAATAGTCCAAATTTGAAAAATACTTAGATATGTCGGACCAACTATAATTTCTTCCTCTGTCAATGTTAATGCCTTCGTTAAAAGGGAACACTATGAAACTGATGACTTCTGGCCGAGCTCCAAAAACTTCTTTCGAACTTCTCGTGTAAATTATCCAACTGCTCGGCGAAAATTTAGAATTCCCGAGGCAGGGAAATGCCGGCGATTTACAAAATACAGGAAGTGTGATAAGCCAAATTTACCGTAGTCAAATCCTGGTTTTGTTAGTATCTGTTGCCGCTGTAGTGAAAGCTCAGTACAGCCGTGTAGTAGAATCAATATAGAGAGCGGGACAACAAGATATATGGTTGAAAATATTACGTTTGCTGCCATTGAAAATGTTCTTATTCACTGTCAATACGCCAACATACCCTGGGAGTTTCTCAGCTGTCATAAACGTAAACAAATCTCGGTGGATGAAGGAATTTTTCGATATTTCATCTTTTTTGTTATTTATTTTTAATTTAATTTAATATAAAAAGGTGTGTAAAGTACTCACAATAATATTTTATAAATATACTTGCCTAAAAAATGATTTCTCACGTCGTACCTTGGTGGTTGTTGTGGCAATTTTTCACCGAACACTTCATTCTGAAAATACATGAACATCATTTAGAAATTTATCACTATAATATCAACAGATAATTACTTACACTCTTTACTTTATTTAGCACTACTTTTAAATAAAATATCTTTCACATTTCACAAGTTTTAAATTAGATTCAAATTGCTGCAAATTAGGAAACTTCGTTTGACAGCTGAAAATACATTTGTCTCTTTCTTCAATATAATGCTGACCTACATCATGAGACCCTGAAAAATCCACGCTCATGCACACGAATCTTACAGGTATCAGCACTTCCTGTTGTCTCAATATTCTAAGCGCCTGAACGACATGGTGTGTAAAAATGTGACATTATGTGACATTCTGCGTGCGGCTGAACGCACGGAAGAACTATAAATAGTTCTGCCATATAATTGTCATAAATCAATAATACAATGAATTTGAGCTTTGCAGCATACACACTGTCAATTTACATTTTAATTATTATTAAAACAATATGATTTTTAGGCGTCTGGAGATGAAGCTGTTTCAGCAATACCAGCAGAGGTTCAATTGTTTGAAGTATTCAGCATCCAAATTGCTAATATTGTCCAAGTATTTACAAAAACTTCCAGAAATATTTTCAAATTGATAATTTTTAATATTTTTAAGGCCAGAACTACCATGCCGCTTGAGGACACTGTGTCACTGCAAGTCGCTCTAGTTAGTCTTGCGCAAAAAGTATATCCAGATCGAATCGATTATGTCGATAAAGTTCTTGAGACTACGACTCAAATTTTAGAACGGCTTAACATGATTAAGTAAGTAGATCCTATGTGATGCAAATTTACTGCCCAGTGTTAAGAAAATTGAATTTATTTTATAGCATTTCGCACTTTTTGACTGTAAACCAAGAGCTGTCTAGATTGCTTCGAATTTGTGTAGATTTTTACAACAACGCCTTGATTTTAATTCAACTGAAGAATTTTTGCCCGCTTTTAGAGAAGTTTGATTACACCTCAAGAAAATCGCTGGCTTTGTATATTGTTATGAACATTTTGGAAAATGAAACACTAATTCCTACAGCAGAAGAAACTGAAAGTATTCTAACAATGACTACGCCACTAATAAAAGACGAAGAAGATCAGGCATCAGAAAAAGTAGATCTAGAAGACTTTGCTGAAGAGCAAGGAATTGTTGCTAGGTTTGTTGCGATAGTTTATATTGTAAGCGCATTACGTAAAGACAATTGAAATTTTTCAGATTTGTCCATATGCTAAAATCAGATGATCCGGACATGCAGTACAAAATATTACAAACAGCTCGAAAACATTTAGGGCTTGGTGGTCATCAGAGAATTAAATATGTTCTGCCGCCATTGGTATTTGCAGCATATCAGCTTGCTCACAAATACAAAAGTGTTTCAGAAGAGGATACAATGTGGGATAAGAAATGTCAAAAGATTCTGCAGTATTGTCATAGCACTATTTCGGTTCTTGCTAAAGCAGAATTACCCGAACTAGCTCTGCGACTTTATTTGCAGGGTGCCTTAGTTATAGGACAATTAAGATACACAAATCATGAGACAGTCGCATATGATTTCATGACCCAAGCATTTTCTCTTTATGAAGATGAGATTTCTGATTCAAAATCCCAACTAGCAGCTATTACTTTAATAATGTCCACATTTGAACAAATGACATGCTTTAGTGAAGAAAATGCAGAGCCCTTGCGGACAAATTGCGCATTAGCGGCTTCAAAGCTATTGAAAAAACCCGACCAGTGTCGAGGAGTCGTAACTTGTGCTAGTCTTTTCTGGAGTGGAAAGTGAGTAAACTTTGTATGATTTTAGATTTTTTTATTGCTATTTAAAAAATATTTTTAGGAAAAATGGGGAAGAAATGCGT
The DNA here is from genome assembly GCA_963924295.1 of Dioctria rufipes. Classification (NCBI taxonomy): domain Eukaryota; kingdom Metazoa; phylum Arthropoda; class Insecta; order Diptera; family Asilidae; genus Dioctria; species Dioctria rufipes. The sequence goes on from OZ002740.1 coordinate 224,779,423, forward strand.
GATGAAAAACGTACATTGGAATGTCTGAAAAAGGGAGCTAGAATTGCCTCGCATTGTTTAGATCCGGGCGTTCAAGTACAACTCTATGTTGAGTTGTTAAATCATTATCTGTTCTATTTTGAGAGAGGAAATTCATTGATAACAGTTGCCATGCTGAATCAGGTAGATATATTTTTAAATACTTTAAAATGGTTTCCAATTGTAGTTTTTATCAGCTCATTGCAAAAGTTAATGAAGAATTGCCCAACCTAGAGCCCAGTGAAGAAACCAAGCAAATCGAAATGCATTACAAGAACACAATAGCTCACATAAAAAGCCGAATGGATTCAAATGACACAAGCCTTGAAGTCTCATTTGCTGGAATTAGTATAAATTAAAACTCATGTCCGTGATATTGCTATTGCTGTAAATGCTTTATATTGTATGAATTTACATAATATATGATAACACACACACATATGAGTACCAATATGAACTTTAGTTCAGAAAATGAATAAAGAAATAATGATAGTCAAATCAAGAGCATTTCAGCCTCGGATTCCGAATGAAAGCTACAGGCATCATGGTGTTATAAAGCATGAAGATCATTTCTGTCATATTTCCCTTTAAACACGGAAAAGGAGCAAAACTCGAGCAGGCCTAAATTCATTATATCTGGCTAGATTTATTCAGGTATAGCTTTAATCGCTTTCCAATTGCTTATGGCTTCATATAGGTCGCCGTAAATTACTAACAAACAACATACGAAGACGCTTTCAGGTTCATTCAGCCATTTCATTTAGAGGATTTCACGTTTCCATTATGGAGACTCCTGTGTACGGTTTATTCCAGATATACGGGTTCCAACCATCAAGTCGGTATAAGTTTATGTAGTTAGATTACTGGGAGTACCAAAGATCTCATACAATTAATAGATTATATCTTATCCAATAACAGTCAAATGTATATCTTATATAATTTCTTTTCCAGATACATATTGGGCATTTCATATGTGAAAATGCATGCATTTTGTGTCATTAAAAGTCTAGTGCTTTCATTAAGGCATTTCCATGTGTCGGATTTAAACGTCAATACTGGAACAATAATATATGGATAGATAGATAGTATATATTTAAAGAGGCTAGATTAAGCCTAATCACTCCCTCTAGGGGAGGACACAGTAGATCAACTCTGGTCGTAGTTTCCGCAGGTTCCAACCTAATCTAACCTAGCCTATATATTTACACAAATAAATAAATTTATGGTGTGTGGGAATCAACTAACGATTAGGGAAATATAAGGTTGTAACGAACCATTTCCAAGTCACCTCTTTTCTTGACTAAAGTAAAGTAAATGTATAATTGTAGACCTCATTGTAGTTACGATTAAGAACTCATAATTTCATAACTGACTGTAATCTTCTCATTCCTATCTCTATTTCAATACAATGTAGAAATTATCCAAATGTTCAAGTAATTGCCGTCAGAAAAAGTATAAAAGCATGCACGCTATTCATTAGAGAGCTTAGTCGGTGTCTGGCTGCTGAGATGATAGGATCTTCCGTGATGTATTTCTGGGGACTCCTTTCTTGTTGGATACCGCTCCATTGGTTGCAGCCAGCTCCTTATCCTCCCTACACCTTCGTGAAGGTATTTACATCCATAACGTGATGAATTTCTGTGAGTGTTTCTTTTCCCGCCACTCGCGTGATGTATTGCTGTGAGTGTCCTTTCCCATCACTCGTGATGTATTTCTGTGGATGTTTTCATTCTTATCCTCCGTACACCTTCGTGATGTATTTCTGTATGTGTTTCCATCCGGCACACTCTCGTGATGTATTTCTGTGAGAGTTTCCTTTCCCGTCACTCTCGTGATGTACTTCCCTCAGTGACTTGATTTCGTTCCGCACACTCGTGATGTATTTCTGTGACTGTTTCCTTTTTTATGCTCCGTACACTGTTACGTCCTCCCACCGTGCTTACCTATATGAAGGGGAAGAGCGGGCAGGCGGAGAATTGGATGTACGCGTTTCAATAATAATAATTAATACACAATTTTATTTTATTTCTATAAAATTCTTCTTTATTTCTTTATTTAAAATAGACTGCTTTTGTTCATTTGAATTTAACAAGAATCAAAATTTAATCAAGACGAGACTCGAGACGATCCGACGCGCGTAAGTATATATCCAAAACTCGAACATCTTTTCTATATTGCCCGTTTAGGTACCGCTGACGCCTTTAGCGCAGCGTCAGCATATTTCCTCTTTTGCCCGTTTTATCACGTAGGCCATCGCGACTTTGTATGTCTGAAATTTAATATGCCACTTGTGTGCACTTATCTTTTAGAAAAATTCTGTTTATGTTGCTTTAATCGTTACAAAAATTTAGATTTTAGGACGGCGATAAGTGACAAATGGAGCATGGGAAAATGAAAGTGCTTGAATAAGCGAAATAATTTATGGGATACATATGTGAGGGTTATGAGGCACCATCATAACACCATCCCCCCAAAAAAAAAGGAAACTAATATCCTGAAGGGATCATGAGTTTTCTTTGTACGGCATCGTCTAGAGTCCCTCTCTATATTTTGGAAAGTTAACCTGTTTTTTTTTTTTTTATGTTATCGTACATCATAGTACCTAAATTTAAAGAATGAAACAAATTAATACTAATACGTAATTAATTAATATATGCTATTATCTATGTTATAACAAAGAAAATGAAATAAAAGATTAAAAATTACTAATGCATACAAAAAAAATTATGCGTTTGAATAAATGATTACGAAATATTAATTGTTTTTTTTTTTTTTTTTTTTTGTACAAATTTAAAGAAAAATTAAGTAAATGATCACAAAATACTAATGCGTAATCTGCCAACCTATGTTATTGGTTATCATATTAGGTTTTTTTTAAAAGAAATAGAAGGATTTAATGATACAAAAGGTAAGTTATTCGTTTACTTCTCTCTCCTTTTTTTTTTTATAAAATATTTTTATTTTTTTTTATTTTTTTTATTTTTTTTTTATTTCTATAGTATATAAAAATGACAAAACTTATGCCTATTCACTACAATATAACATATATAAAGTTGAGGAAATTCAAATAAGAACTTTAAATTGTACATTTTTGATTGCATCTTTTTGATGATCTAATCTCTAATTAAGGAAAATCTAACCTCACCTGGTTCTCTTTCGGTCATTTCTTGCTCGTCTTCGGTTTGGATTTCTTCACCATTCTCAACGATTTTGACAACGTCAGTTTTGCATTTACACGAGAGGAGTCTTAATACGCGTTTATAGTTTCGATAAAGAGCATATATCAAAATGATTAGTAGCACGGCGTAACCCAATGCATAATGGTGTATCTCGTGGGTGTCTAGAGCTTTAAGTCCAACATTCTCTTCGGTGAGTATGTGCGGGTATATTTTATCTTGGCAGACTACATCGACTGTCATATTAAATCGGGTTGAATATAGCCATTTATTAACTTGCGATAGTTGGATCCAAAAGGATTTTTCAGAAGATTCTCGTAGACTGCACGTGCTTTGGACATTACTTTCTCTTCGGAGAAGTGCCAGTTCGCACATGTTGTTGCTGGCTTGATAATTGCAAATTGGGTGCACTAATCGGCACAAGAACAGATCATGATTTTCTGTTAGACAGCTGGCAAGCTCTGTTTGGGACATATCGTAATAGTGTTCTCTATTATAGTCAACTACTAGATAGTCCGTGGTAGGTTGTATAAAAACGAATTTTTCTCCAACAGGTGTGGGCAAAGGGATAGCTTTGTATAATTGATAGCTCTCTCTGAATGGTAGAGGTATTTTCAATTCATATATGATTTTGTCATTTAGCACACCGGCTTTCATTTCACTTATGTGATATAATGGTAAGAGGCTGTTGCCTTTTAGATGTTCGGATAATCTGACATTACTTGTCAACTCCTTACGTATGGTGGTAAGAATGTTTTCTAACTGATTGGGTGTAATGATATTAGGGTGTAGTTTACCATGACGAACGTCGGTAACCAAATCGATGATAATGTTAAATGTGTTTTGATAACGCATTATTACAAGAATTGTAAGGGAAGTTAATGATTCTAACTAATTAATGACACGGTTATCCATGCTCATATCATAAATTTCACCAATCATCATTTTGACCGTTCGTAACTTTGTATTTAGAGCTACTAACTGTGATTCCATAGCGCTCTGGGTTTTATTAAGAATATTAATAGTTGTATCTAAAATAGTAGTTTGGTTTCTAATTAATGTTAATAGGTGCTCCTCATTTTCTTTTAAGATGTTTATTTGTTTGTCGTAGAATACAGCGTCTTCTGAATTCAATGTACCAAACAATGATTTACTTATAGTGCCTATAATATCAAAAGGTGATCGCTTCTGTCTAGACCCTTCGTGCAAAAGACTGCTTTTATGGGTTAGTTCCAGCATCAAGTGAGTCATCTCCATGACTGTACTATTGCACAACTGTACAAAACTACTTTCAGCACTTAAAGAGTAACACAGACTACTTATTTCGTTTACAAGCCTGCCCAAGTCCACCAAAGCAGCTTTCAAGTGGTACAAGTCGTAGAATATTATTACTTTCCACTCATTTGCATAAAGCTCAACCTTGCCAATCTCCTCAAAGTAAATCCCTGGGTTGTGACCAAGGTTGGTAATGTTGATTCCACCCCCATATACTGGCATGGCAAATAACATGCTCAGAAGGAGAATTCTGAGGGAATTCATTGCCTGAAAAGGGAATGTGTTAGTTCAAGGTGGCTACAAAATTCATATTAGTAATTGGTCTAATTAGGTTTGGTACGTATTTATATATTTTTGTTTAAAAATTTGTTTAATAAAAGAAAAGGAAATGATTTCGATCAAGACGTCGTGAGTATTTATTTTGCTAATCGATGAAAGGTTTGAGTTCATTGTTGTGAACTACTTTATGTTTGCTACCGATCCTTATCTTTGAGTTTTCGGGAGAGATCACTTCGACAATTTCGTACGGACCCTCCCAAAGCGATGATAGCTTTCCCTTGAGTAGACGATTTTTAAGAAGGATTTTGTCTCCTACATTGAAACATTTTGCTTCTGATTTCTTGTCGTAATAGACCTTGGATTTTTTCTTTTGTTTGAGTATAGACTCCCTTGCCAGTTTATACGCATATTGAAGGCGAGTCCTCAGCTCATTCGCGTAATTATCATAATTATAGCATATTTTCGGCGATCGCTTTAGTGAGCTTGGAATAAACGGTTGAAATCCATATAAAAGTTCGTAAGGTGAGTAGTTGGTAGAGGTATGTGGTGTAGTATTATATACATACATCGCGTAAGGTAACCATGTATCCCATGTGAGTGGGTCAGTGTTAATATAGTGTCGTAGGTATTCCGCAAGAGTTCGGTGGCTTCGCTCTAGCGCACCGTTACTTTGTGGGTGGTATGGGGTAGTCTGTATTTTTTTAATCTTTAGTAAATTACAGACTTCAGTGAAGAGAAGACTGAGAAAGTTACTACCTTGATCAGTAAGCAAGGATTCGGGTACACCGTGACGACATACTATTTGTTGTACAAAAGTTTCCGCAACCGTGCGCGCTTCCATATTTTTAAGAGGAAATCCTTCAGAAAACTTTGTGAGGTCATCTTGGAATGTGAGTATGTACTTATTACCTTCATAACTCACAGGTAGAGGCCCTACGATATCCAAAGCCACTCTCTCGTAAGGTCTAGAGCTCGTGGTAGTAATCTTCATTGGAGTCACTGAGTGTTTTCTGAGTTTATTCTTTGGACAAGATGGACATTTACGAATAAATTCCTTCACGTCCTTTAACATGTTATGCCAATAATACCCAATCTTTAATCTCTTAATGGTTCTGGATATCCCCTGGTGTCCTCCGGTACCTGAATTATGGTATTCATGGAGCACTTTTTGTATGTCTTCGGGGTTTCTTAATCTCACTCTTGTATCACTGTATAATATTATTAATATGCCGGTCCCTTTAAAGGTGTCTGATATAAGATCCTTGAGTTTAATTCGGTCTTTGGTTTCCAAGGCAGGAATCGATAAATGCGCTTTCTTTAAATTATTTTTTTGCAGGAATAAGAGAGTTTCACTTAATATGAGTGCTAAGTTTTCGCGATCTTTTCCGGAACGCACAGGAATGAAAGTTTTTGTTAAAAGGTAGGTGTTTTTGTTATCGTAACTCACCTTAAGTTTTCCTATTTCTAGATGTGGAATTTTTAACTTTTCGCACAGTCTAGTTTCTTCAGCACTGTCTACTAGCGGAAAGATAAATATTTTATGGTTAACTTCACTATTATTCAGAAGAGATTCTGATTTATCTATTATCCTCACATGGTCGTTTATTCCAACTAATTCTTCTTCATTGCTAACGGAGTCATCCTTTTCCTGAGGTGCCCGTGTTTGACTGCGAATAATCATTCTAATGTTTTCCGGTATTTTTTGAAGTTTCTGTTCTTCACAGATTCGACTTCGGCGTTAGCATTCAGTTTGCCTGGTTTGTATTTTATTTCATATTCGAATTCTTCAAGTTGGATTTTCCATCTCATCAGTCTTGAAGATGGCTCCTTACAGTTCATTAGCCATTGTAACGGCTTATGATCTGTTACGATGATAAACTTTCTGCCATAAATGTACGGTCTAAACTGCTTCGTGGCATAAATGATGGCTAGTAACTCTTTTTCTGTTGTAGAGTATCTTGTCTCTGCCGGATTCATTGTACGACTTGCGTAGCATATGGGTTTGTCACTCCCTATTTCGCCGTGTGACAATACGGCTCCGACGGCGAGATCACTAGCGTCCGTCGTTACAATAAAGTCCTTACTAAAATCTGGATAAATTAGAATCGGAGTTCTTATAAGCTTCTCTTTGAGCTGTTGAAACGCTTCGTCACAAAAAGCATCCCATTTAAATAACACATGTTTTTTTAGCAAATTTGTGAGGGGCTTCGCAATTTTAGAGAAATTCGGTATGAAGCGACGATAATAGCCAACGAATCCCAGAAAAGATTTTACGTCCCTTTCCTTCTTGGGAGTTGGATAGGATTTGACGACTTGTATCTTTGCTGGATCGGGACTTACCCCATTCTCCGAGATAATGTGTCCTAAATAGGCTAGCTCCCTTTTTATGAAATTACATTTCTCTAATTGTAGCTTTCAGTTGTGCTTTCGTAGTCTATCAAGCACCTTAATCAGCTTTCGATTGTGATCACAAAGATCATACCCATAGATTACCATATCATCAACGTATACGAAACAATGAGTACCATGGAGTCCCATCAGTACGTTGTTCATAAGACGCTGGAAAGTGGCTGGTGCGTTCTTCAATCCAAAAGGCATACGTTTATATTCGAAATGGCCGAAAGGAGTGCTGAACGCAGTTTTTTCCCTATCATTCTGGTCAACCAGTATTTGGTGGAAACCACTTGCCAGATCTAACGTACTAAAATATTTTGCTCTACCTAGTTGATCTAGGATATCCGTAATGTTTGGCAATGGGTATGCATCACCCACGGTAATTTCATTAACCTTACGGAAATCTACCACCACTCTCCAACGTTTTTGACCCGTGACATCTGCCTTTTTAGGCACAAGCAGCAACGGAGAATTCCACGGACTAAAACTATGCTCAACAATATTATTTTCGAGCATTTCGTTAACTTGCCTGTGGATTTCCGTTTTCTGTGTGTCGGGCAATCGATATGGTCGTACAAATATTGGGGCTTTATTAGACTCGGTTTGAATTTTGTGTGTTATTGCATCAGTATAAGTCAAGTGATCTCCTTCTAAATGGAATACATCATTATATTCGCGACAGATCTTCAAAATTGATGTGCTTTCTTCCGCATTACAGTGCTCAAGATTTAATGCATCTTCTATTTTCTGAAGGCGTTTCCTTATTAAATTACCGTATTCATTACCCTGTACAATATTATAGGAGTTCAAATCCTCCCATTCTAATTTTAAGTTTTCCCTATTTAATTGGGTTTTGCTTTCGTTTGTGTTTATTATGAGGACCTTTGCTATGGAATTTTCAGGTTTTATTATAGTATTACCAATGTAAACTCCTGGTGCAAGCTCTTTATTTTTTAAAACTACCTCGTTATTCACATTAACTGGTACGGTTATCACCGTTTCGCATATTGCTGGAATCTCGATTATTTTCATAGCTTTAGCGACTTCATCATTGCCGTCATTAAAGCTTAGGCTTGTAGTCCTTTCTTTCACATTACCTCCTCCAGTACCACTGGAAACAAATTCAGAACCAAGTCTGAAATGATTATATCATTTCCCTTAAAATTTTCCGTTATGAATTGATCGGTTATTGGTTTGATTTCGAGTACATCGTGTTCGTAATCAATTCTACACTTGTGTTTTCTTAAAAAATCGTTTCCGATTAAGCCATGCAAAATTAGCGTTACAGCCCAACAAATAGAATGTGTGGGTTAATTTGTAAGGGTATTTCGTGTCGTCAAAGATGAGAGTGCCATTAATGCTACCTTGGGTTAAGACAGGTTCCCCAAACATTGTGGATATGGAACACTGATGCCCAGCATAAGCATTGGTTTGGCTTGTCTCGACTGTTCTTATCAGACTTACTTCGGCACCGGTATCTATAAGAAACACTAAGTTAGTTTTTAATGAAGGAGAAAAAGGCAAACAGATTGTTGCCCCGTGTTTGGTAACATTTAATGAAATTTTAATAAGAAAATCTGGGTTAGAACTTGCGGATAGACTTAGCATTCGTGGACATCGGCTGTTACTTGAATACGGGATGGATTGCCGATTACTTCCACCCGGGACGTCTCGTTTCCCGAATGCTTCATATTATCTCTTGAATTGGAGTTCATTTGACTGTTATTGGAATTTGGACCTTTACGGTTTTGAGTTCCACTGGGGATGTGATGCACATTGTTTGTTCTTCTACTGTCAGGATACTTTTCTTGATTATCATACTTTCGATAACCAGTGTTTCGATTAGCATTTGCCCTTTGGTTATTGTGAGTTAAATGGAAATTTCTTCTGTCTGACGAGTTAGGAATGCCTTGTTCTTTGTATCGTTGTTGGGTGTTTTGTGCAAGCCGTAGGCGACAATGATTGTACGAATGGTTTGGTTTTTGGCAAAAAGAGCACATCAAATGTTGTACTTCGGCCTTCACCTGGCGAGGTACAAAATTGGGAACCGTCATATTTCGGTAACAGGTTTCGATTGTATGGCCCCTTTTGTTGCACCTTTGACACACTGGAATGGGTCTTGGTACCGGTTGAACAATATTTTGTTGAAAATTTCGAACGGAGCTTAAACGAGAGCCTTGGTCTACAGCGTAAGCAACCGAATCTTTCAAGGCAGTTTTGTTGTGAGCTTTCACAAGGATTTTCAAATTGGGATTTCGTAATCCGTCCTCAAATGCTTGGACAGTTAGTTTGTTATTCTCTTCGACAAGGAATTTTCGTATATTCTCGTCTTCAACGTTATTATACGTTGCTTGATTTAATGAAGACAATAAATGTGTAAGTCTTTGGCCATATTCTTTTACTGTTTCTCTAGGGCCTTGTGACGCGTTTCTTATTTCGTTTTGGACAGTAGAGCGTGATATTTCTTCCTTAAAATTCCCTTTTAAGTCTTCGGCCAATTCTTCCCATGAACTATAAGTTTTATGTTCGATGAATTCGAACGCGGAACCTTCGAGTTTGGTTCTCACTATCTCTAGGAAGAGCTTTTTCTCTTCGGGGGTTTTAGCGGATTTAAAAATTATTCCACCACAAGAAATGAATTTGTTAAGTTCTGACGGGTTCCCGTCGAAAACTGGTACTAAATTATATATATCGGTTATTTGAACCTTAATGTCCATGTTCTGTTCGTTAAAATAGTTAGGTAATTCTTCGAATAAAAATGCGGTAACTGCTTCTGTGCGTGCCTGGCTTCGAGTAATTACCTTCGGATTTGGGGAGGGTGACTGTTGCGTAATCAGTTTCGTATTCTCGTTACCCCCTAGTTCTTTGGTTCCACTATTCATTTAGTGTACCACAGTCCCGAAATAAGAAGTTTCACAGCACTATTATTAATACACAAGATATAAAGTAGTCTATGTAGGCAAGAATTATTCTTCCATACCTCAAAGGATTTATTAAACTTTCTAGGTTTGTATCATTCTCAAGAAACGTGGAATTAGAAAGTTTGTGGAAACCAAAATATCGGGCTCTCACCAGTAGGTAACCAAATTCAGCACAACGTCGTTTATACTAAAGAGATTTAATCGTTGTAAGCTTTATCTGCTTCTTTTCAAAATTATTAAGCGTTTCGCTTTCACTAATTAGAACACTATTAGACTTATTCACGGGGGTAGATTACTGATAGGGCGAAGGCGAACTAGATTTCATATTATTATTCATTCATAAACGTGATGCAAGAGTTGCGTTTATTTCCTTTTTAAAACAAAAATTTCGTGAAAGCTTACATGTGCTTAGTAGCAAAATTAGAAAGTAAAAGGCCTAATTCAATGGTCTCTAAGTTGACGAGTACTTTCGATTTCGGATAACATAATTCAGGAACATCTGTAGCTGATTTGTATGAAATTATTATTTTTTCTATTTTTATATACGTATATTTAACACAAGGATATAAGAGATATCATTGGAAGTGCAAGCAATGTAAAATAAGTTATCAAAGAGTAATCACAAAAATTATCGCGGATAACTAAGTCACTACTTCACTTCACTATTCTCTTCAGAAATATATTGCGGTAAAAATGGAAAGATATCGTTGAAAATAAAAGTCATGCAAATCCAATTATTCGAAGAGCAACACAAGAAATGACTCGAGAGAGGCTTTTGTTACCAATTTCCTTAACAATTACATCTGTTAACACTCAATAAATTTTAACTATTTATATCAATTCTAAGAAAATTAATTACTAATATAAAGACTGTATATATTCATTTAGCAGGTTACTGTTGAAATTTCAAAATCACTTACGGGTTATATCTTTCGATATTAAGGGGCTGCCCGTCCCTTTCAGGATCTCACCAGTGATGGGTCGAGACCGTCCGTCCACCGACCTTTGACTTTAATCACTTTTTAACTTTGATTAGGATGATTACACGAATTGATTCTTTTTTTTTTGTTATCGTGCCTATTTACACACTTAGGCGTTGCAAGATTAAAGGACTGTCCGTCCTTCACAGGATCTCACCAGTGATGGGTCGAGACCGTCCGTCCACCGACCTTTGACTTTCATTTTTTATATATTTTTCGTAATATTACGTCTCCATTTATTTATAAACGTTTTGTTAAAATTTTCTTAATTTAAGCTTTTTACTAGAGCTCTATTTATTTCCGACCTTTAGTTTAGAAAAGTTTATTTATATAAACTTTTGTAAAATTTACTGATTTTAGGTTTATAAAAAAAATTATTTATTTAAGACTTGTGGAGAAATTTATTTATTTAAAATTGTTTTGAAGATTTATTTATTGTGACTTGTTGAAGAATTTATTTATTCAAAATTTTAGAAAAATTTATTTAAATTGCAGCTTCTTGAAAAGTTTATTTATTTAATATTTTAGATAAATAAAAGATTACTCTTTTGGACTTTTTGACTTCTTGAACAAAATTAATATTTTAGAAAAATGTAGGTACTTGTTTAATACGTTTTTAGCAGGGTTGTATTTATTCACAATATTAGGCAAATTTATTTAAAATCCTTAGAAAATTTATTTATTTCAACTTTTTAGAAAATTTGTTTATTTAAAATTTTAGAGAAATTTCATTTAGTTTTAAAACGTTTTTTTGCAAACTTTATTTATTTCTTCTCGAAAAATTTATTTATTCAGTATTTTAGAAAACCGTATTTAGTTATTTAATGCAGAATTTTATTTGTTCACAATATTTTAAGGAAAGGTAATTTGAAATCTTTAGAAAATTTATTTGTATGAAACTTTTTTTTTTCAGTAACATTTATTTAACTTTTAGAAAAATTTTACACTTTTTAAACTTGCTTTGCGCGTCGTTGCAACTTAAATCGTGATCGGCACCGCTGCCACCAGTGTTACGTCCTCCCACCGTGCTTACCTATATGAAGGGGAAGAGCGGGCAGGCGGAGAATTGGATGTACGCGTTTCAATAATAATAATTAATACACAATTTTATTTTATTTCTATAAAATTCTTCTTTATTTCCTTATTTAAAATAGACTGCTTTTGTTCATTTGAATTTAACAAGAATCAAAATTTAATCAAGACGAGACTCGAGACGATCCGACGCGCGCAAGTATATATCCAAAACTCGAACATCTTTTCTATATTGCCCGTTTAGGTACCGCTGACGCCTTTAGCGCAGCGTCAGCATATTTCCTCTTTTGCCCGTTTTATCACGTAGGCCATCGCGACTTTGTATGTCTGAAATTTAATATGCCACTTGTGTGCACTTATCTTTTAGAAAAATTCTGTTTATGTTGCTTTAATCGTTACAAAAATTTAGATTTTAGGACGGCGATAAGTGACAAATGGAGCATGGTAAAATGAAAGTGCTTGAATAAGCGAAATAATTTATGGGATACATATGTGAGGGTTATGAGGCACCATCATAACAACACCTTCGTGTTGCATTCCTGTAGGTGTTTTTATTCCACAAACTATCGTGATGTATTTCTGTGAGTGTTTCGTTCCCGTCACTCTCGTGATATATTTCTGTGTGACTTTTTATCGTTCCGTACACTCGTGGTGTATTTCTGTTAGTGTTTCTATTCCTGTCAATAACCTGTCCCATCGGCACACCCTCGTGATGTATTTCTGTGGGTGTTTCTGTGCCGTTCTTTCTCGCGCATTCGTAGAAGTTATTATAAAACAATCAGAGAACTATAAAAGCTTTGTGAAGAATTCGAGAGCATCAAACAGAACGAGCTACAATTTGCACCAACAGGTGGACATACCAGCAAGCCATCTAAAACCCTGCCTAGAAAACTTTAATTTCAGAAAACTTCTCCTATCGCAGCTACAATAATTCAACCAGGCTCTAACATGAGAGAATGCTGCTGGAAATGTCATTCCCGATTTCAATTTCGATAAATTTAGAAAAACTGGAACATTGAGTACAAATTTTGACTGTCACAGAAACAATCCAAGGGCCGGAGTAGTAAAGAGGTTTCGTGCCAAATAAAGGGAATTACACACTCCTTTACACGATAACCGGCCATTCCTGACGCGTACTATTAATTCAAACAACTATACACACTCGTTGATACCGTAGTCTCACTTTCAAACATAAGCAACAGCTTTAAACAAATATGTATAAACCAAAATATTTCAATCCAAGATATTCCGGAACAAAAAGCCTGCCTAACAAAAAAGATAAAATTAGATTAACTATTAAAAGGCCATACTATTTCATACTGCTTATACATTATGTCATCTCTATGTGAAGACATTCTATTGGGCATGGATTTATTGCAAAAATGTGATGTAAGTATATGCTTATTAAAACCAACTAAATTAACGTCAGAAAAAGTTATTACATTTAAGTCAATTCTAAAAAAAATGTGATGAAATAAATAGGCTATCTCGACAACCAAATCCGGCAATTCCAACAGTTTATATGTCGCATATAGATTGTTCATCATTACATTTCAAAACACATCTGTAATTAGCATAACATTTAACAAATTTAGATAGTACGCATATACATACATGTACAAACTTATCACAGCAAGAATTTCGCTAGTCTCATATTCTAATATCTTCACATGGTTCTACCTTGTATATTTTTTTGCATTTCATTTTGCATATCAGCAAAATTATTCTAACTGAAATGATAAAGCCAGACGAAAGTCGAAACCGCTCAGATAATTGAAGGAATTCTCTTGAGAACTTTGTGGCTAGGGAAATTCTTTAATTCTGTGGTAAGTTATTTGTGAATTTTTGAATTTAGTTAATTAGGCATTTTTGTTACATTATAAAAAGCGAATTTCAATAAAGAATTTTTATTTGCTACGATACATTGAACCAAGACTTTTAATTATACCTTAAGTGAGTCTGTTTGGGGCACTGTAACTCTGACAACATTCTGGTGTACCGGTTTAACATTGGTGACCCCGACGTGATTTCTTCCGAAGAGATAATCAGTACACGCAAGCACTCACCATGAGTCTAGATGAGCTCGCAGTTCAGAAGCACAACACAGGAGAAGACATAAAGACTCTTGTTACCAGCTTATTATGAAGGCATAAAGCAAAAATACGAGACGATAAGATAAAACATCATGGACAAGCTTACAGCGCTGAAGAAGCCAAATCCCAGTATTACAGCCGACGATAAGAAGAGCCAGCCGACTTCAGATGACAGAAAACAAGAAACACAAGAGAAGCCAACTGGAGAAAATCCACGAGTAGAAGAAACTCGCAATAACATTAAGGCAAGCACATCTTTTGACGCCAGCAATAATATCTCCCAAATAAAGCAACGGCAGCAAACAATAATGAATGCCTTGCGCAGAATGCTCACTGCGATAGCAGCTGCAACCCAGTAGCTTCAAGCACAGCAAATCTATCAACTTAAAATACGCACGGTTGAGAGATACTGGGATAATATTCAACAGTTACACTACTCAATATGGGAATCAGTTGAAGATCCCAGCGCATAAGAGGGTGAAGAATATATCAGTCTAGAGGAGGACACAGAAGGTCTTACTGGAGTTGCATGCTGGTTTAAGTCAGCACGCAACCGCATCCGCACCAGTGGTGAACGTAACCTCCATCATGAAACTGCCGAAAATAGTCTTACCAAAGTTCGGTGGTAACTATTTGAAGTGGCGACCATTTTACGATCTCTTCAACGAAGTGGTACACAAACAAGCAATGGTCGACTTGCAGAAGAGCAGATTATCGGGAGAAGCCGAAAAGCTTATGCGACATCTTACTATCTCAGATGCAAACTACACTGTCGCATGGATATTAATTAAGGAACGTTACGAGAGCATTAGATCGCTGGTAACTGCACTGTTGAACAAATTACTGTCACAAACAACAGTAACTTATGAGAGTGCGCCTGCAAGTAAGGCATTACATGACATAACGCAAGAATGAATTGGCGTAACTAGGCCTTTTTTCTGGGGTGGGCCAGGTCTGTTAACTTTCGTTCATAGGTTTTAACAAACATTTTATTTGCGAAGTATACCAGCTCATGAGTATTCCCAGCTTTTGACAGACATTTTTTATGCATTGCTCTGAGCATTTGTAAGATGTTAATATAATGCCTAGAGCTAATGAAATTGCATTGATTAAAAAAACCATAAAGTTTCTAAATTTACAGAGAGTGCAGAGAGTCTATAAGTTACAGAATCCACAAGAAACATAATCTAAATTTTAGAACATAATTTCCGCTAAAACAGCTCTGCACACAAAAAATAAAATTATTCTCATTTTACAAGTCGCAGACATCGCGTCACCATTTTTGTAATCTTCCTGCGGGAAACCTTAACTCCGCTCCCAAGAGAGCAAAAAGATTAGATTAGCACTTTTAATCTACTGCAAATGCAGGTACGTGTGCACATTCGGGGCGATTTTAATAAGAAAAGCTTTTGCGATATGACAGTCTTTGTCGAGGTTGCGATGTTAAGGTCAGAAGAACAACGAACAGTTTTCAATTGTTTATTATTCTTTTTTTATAATTCTTGTTATTGAGCAAGCCGGAGAGAGAAAAGCTTTGTAAATACATCACTTATCCGTTAGTATAGTCATCAGCATTTAATCAATTTTTGGATAACTATTCAGTCAACATTCGGATCAGGAGATATTTATTGCTTATCGAGACCAACGGCGTCGAGTATTTACGAAGTAGTTTTACTCGAACATTTAAATTATTGTGAAAATAGATTACTACAAAAATGTAATTGGCGAATTGAGTGAAAGTGCATTCTTTTCTTTAATCCCAATGAACCCAAACGACACTCATCGATTTTGTACAGTGCACTCCAAACATCCGACGTGATTTAAATTTTTCTTAAATCATAGGAAGTAGTGCTTATTTGAAAAATAAAATGTGCACGATTTAAAAAATAAAAATAAAGAAAGTGTTGTCGTTTAATTAACAGAGACTTTTGTTTTCCACATCCCTTCATTTGTTTCTCTCACATTTTAAGGAAAATAAATCAGAATTCTCAAGTTTCATACACGAAACTGATATGACAGTGACGTTCTGCCTAATGTGCAGTATTTATTCCAAGTACCAATACTTAAAAATTTTCACGTACAAGTCCATGTACTGGTACTTATAAGGCTCAAAAGCTTTCGAAAACTCAAATAAAAAATTTTGAAATATCTATAGCCAGTTAAATAACTGGATGAGGTTTCCATTTACGAAATATCATAAAATATGTTGCAAAAACATAGGAAATGAAACAGAAATGTATAAGATTTTGCTGTTTTAATTTGTACATAATTTTGGAAGTTGTTCATATAGTATTTGAGTTTGCGTTTTGCAAAACAAATGTCACATCAGATTATGATTGCTTTTGTGTAGCATTTACAAGACTCGCAAATGAAAATCAACGTTCCACATGTGCGGATGAAGAGAGCGGTAAGATTTCTTGAGGCACTGTCGAGATGCAATAACCTCTATTACTAGAAAGCGTATTTAAATAAATTACAAGAGCTGAAGCTTAAAAAAGCCATTTTCCGGAAAATCAAAAAAAACTTTTCGAAATTTTCATTGATATCAAAAGTTATCAAATAAAATTTCCACACAAACTGTCAAAATAGCTCTGCATGATTTCTTCTACTGATCACGCCTTTGTCAAAATTCAATGGAATCAGAATTACAATCAATCAAAGGCCTCCAAAACTTCTTAGAGATGCTCTTTCAATCTTTGGAAGCTCTAGGAAATAAGGGCAGACCAATGGAAGATCCTCATAAAAGGACAACGACATCCAGGTCTTTCACATCTGTCTCGGCTGGACCAACATGTATTCTATGCAAGGGCAATCATCAAATCTTTGTCTGCCAGAAATGTATTCAACTAACGCCACGCAAACGCTTCGGCTTAGTCAAAGATTTAAACATTTGCGTTAATTGCCGACACTTGTCCATCAAGAAGTGCACAAAATGCTCTAAACGGCACAACACATTACATAGAGACACTTCCTCCAAGATCAACAATATCAGTACAGCAGCCTAGCAGGAATAACTACATAACAGGTGCGATGGCACAATCAGCATAAAATCAATCCACATCATTTGACGACTAACTTAAATCAATCTCTTTGACGACGAAAAGCCTTCAAGCTCCAAAGGGCTACATATTTCTCCGCACAGTCATTGTAAATCTGGTCAATAACCAGGGCAAATGCATGGAATGCAGAGCCATATTGGATTCCAGCTCCCAACTTAACTTCATGACGGACAAGATGGTAAAACAACTAAACCTATCTGGAGTTTCCGAGCTACTATATATTGGAGACATCGACAAACGCGAACAACAATCTCAACGCAGAGTGAGCATATTACTACAGTCGAAAATAAGTGGATTTGCTGTTAGAATAGAAGCTCATGTTCTTCCGAAGATCATTTCACCACAACCAGCAAAATAGACACTTCAACATGGCCAGTACCACACTACTTAAGATTAGCGGACCCGAACTTTAACCAGCCGGGCCCAATAGACCTCCTCATTGGTGCAGAGATCTATTATTAAATCTTGTCGGTGAGACAAATCAAATTGGGAGAAACGCTACCAACAATGCAGAACACAGTTTTCGGGTGGGCCATAGCAAGCAAAACTAATGGTGTCCCAAAGAATAAAGCAGCGTGTGGGATATGTACCGAAGATGAAGCTCTTGATCAACAGATTGAGAAATTTTGGCGCCTGGAAGACACAAAAGGAGTCAATAAGAAATATTACACTACAGCAGAAAGAAGTTGTCAAGCCAAGCACCTTCATTCAGACTACCTATAGAGACCAATACGGCCGTTTCGCTATCAGTTTGCCATTTGCAGGTAGCCTCACAGCATTGGGGGAATCAAATGATATCGCCTATCGACGATTTCTGTCATTGGAACGTAAGCTTTCCAAGACAGCATATTTCAACTTCATGGAAGAATACGCAAAGCTAAGACACATGGAGGAAATCGACTTAACTAGAATCGAGAAGCCATACTACTTCCTTTGACATCATTGCATCCTTCAGCTCGAGTGATATTCGACGCTTCAGCCAAAACATCATCCAACATATCCCTAAATGATGTCCTACACACGGGTCCCATAGTACAAGATGAACTGTTTTCCATCCAATTGCGTTTTCGCTTGCCAAGATATGCATTCACCGCCGACATCGAGAAAATGTACCGGCAAGTCAATGTGGTACAATCTGACAGGAAATTGATTTGGTGGAGACCTGATTCCAGCCAGACCATCAAATGTTTTCAACTCAACACAGTCACGTATGGAACTACCAGTGCTCTGTATCTGGTCACGAAATGTCTACAGAAATTAACAGACGACTACGCCGAAAGTCACCCCCTAGCTTCAAAGGTGTTGAAACATGATTTTTATGTAGACGATCTACCGGGAACAAACAATCTTTCAGACGCCATTGAGACACAGCGATAGCTACAATTATCATTGCACACAGCCGTGTTTAAGTTACGAAAGTGGTGCGCAAACCATCCGCGCTTAATGCAAGACATAGCCCACGAAAATAAAGAAATACAGTCAGACTTTGCAGACAAGGTGGAAGAGCATATAAAAATTGTTGGTCTGATTTGGCTACCCAAGACTGATGACCTTAGCATAAAGGCGTCCTGGATCGATGGCCGACGGATTACTAAAAGAACAGCGTACTCAGACATCGCCCATTTATATGACCCTTTGGGAATAATGACTCCAGTTATGGTAGTAGCCAAACTATTTCTCCAGAAGTTATGGACTTTGAAGTTGGACTGCCCCACTGCCCCACGTCATGGACCAAATTTCGTGAGGGCTTGAAAACCTTGAATACCATCAGATTTCCTAGACATGCTTTCTCCGATCGATTACCGAAGTGCACGCAAATTCACATATTCGTAGATGCATTAGAGAAAGCATATGGAGCTGCTGCTTATGTGAAATCAGTTGATAATAATACCTTATTACAGTTCGACTAAGAGGTCTTGCTCCAGAAAAATTAAGCGGGTCAACATTATGGTTTTATGGTCCCATATTTCTACATGGAGCAGAATCAATATGGCCCAATCCATACAGAAGCAATGATACAGATTACACAGTCGAACATAAGCCAACCACTTTGTCAGCAGTAGTCACCCACAGCTCAACAAGTATCATAAGCGCAATCGACCATGGCCATTCCTTCAGAAAGCTACAACGTGTCATGGCGTAGATCTTACGCTTCATAGCTCATACAAAGAAAAATTATCAAAGAGCAACAAACGGGAAAGCGCTAAGCAGTGAAGAATTAGATGAAGCTCAAGCATTAATTATAAAATGAATGCAGGATATAACACATTATGGTGATGTGAGCAAAAACAGTTCTTAGTAGTCTAACTCCTTTCCTGGATGACCGAGACATCCTGATAGTTGGTGGACGACTACAAGCATCAACACTTGGATTCGATTCTAAGCACCCTATGCTACTACCATACGGACATCAATTCACTAAACTCCTTCTCAATGATATACATAAGGAGAACCATCAGGTAGGACCACAAACTCTTCTCGCAATGGCAAGAAAAAAATATTGACCAGTGAAAGGAAAAATCCTGGCTCGCTCTGTTGTCCAGCATTGCGTTCATTGCACAAGAGCAAACCCAAAGATGCTGTCGCAATTAATGGAAAACTTGCCCGCCGACCGTGTGCAACCCGCCAAACCATTTGTGAACTCTAGGGTCGATTTCTGTGGACCCATTTGGATCCATTTCAAAATAAGAGGAAAACGACCACAAAAGACTTACACAGCTGTTTTTTGCTGCTTTGTGACCAAGGCCACCCACCTAGAAGTTGTAAGTGATCTGACAACACTAGGATTCATTGGAACACTCAAAAGGTTCACGGGACGACGAGGGCATTGCCAAAAGATTTATTGTGACAACGCCACGAACTGCGTAGGCGCCAGAAACCAACTCACAGAAGTACGAAAACTGCTCGAAGGTGAAGAGATAGATGGAAAAATAGCAACAACTTGCATCACAAACGGCACTGATTTCCATCTAATTCCTCCCCAAGCGGGCGCCTATGGCAAGCTTCTGTAAAATCAGCCAAGCATCTCTTGCAGCGAACATTAACCTCAGCTTCGCTGACCTATGAAGAATTAGAAACCATCGCCATTGAAATCGAGGCAATTTTGAATTCACGTCCGATAATAGTTTTTTTTTATTTGCCAACTTTTGTTATAATCATTTTTCTTCTACTACTTCATTTACACTTTTTAGACGCCACTATCGACGAATCCCAATGATTTAACAGCATTGACCCCAGGTCACTTGCTCATTGAAGAGCCTCTGACGAGTACAACAGACGCAACTGCAGCCCCGCAACCCTCAAACATCATCACCCGTTGGAAACTCGTCTCTTACCTGAAACATGAGTTCTGGAGAAGATGTTCTAGTGAATATCTAAATCAACTACAGCAACAGCACAAATGAAAGCAACGCTGCCACAAAGTCCAACCTAACACAATGGTGATTATCAAAGAAGAAAATCTTCCACCCCTCAAATGGTCGCTCGGACGAATTGTGAAAACATACACAGGACACGAAAATTTGGTACTCGTCGCTGATGTACGAACTGCAAATGAGACACTGCCACGCGCTATTCACAAACTAGTGCCTTTATCCATGAACGAGCATCAAGAAGAAGATGAAATCGAACCGCCTTGTTCAAACACCATAGATTATGTAGAAGCACAAGGAACTGCTCGGCCAGCGAGCAATCGAAGTAACCCGCATCGCAGGTCAATTTCCATTAATTCGACATCGAGTCAAATTAGGGTGAGTTCTTTAACAGACACAGCTCCTAGAAAAAGCAACGACAATCCGTCGGATCAGCATTCGTTTCATTGTTTCTTGTCTGTCTCACAATCTCGACAACTAGAAGTGCACCGGTTGAAACGACCCCTTTCAAGTCACAGCCAGGCATATATTTTGAAGGCCTAGGCTCTACCAACATGGTATCCTGCGAGTGGAACCTGATGGCATATTACGACATGCAGCCTTTCTAGAAAGAGTTCGATGCACTCGTCAAATCTAGTCGCATACTGAAAACCGTATGTGATCAAATAGTTGAGAGGAATGCATGGCAACAAATCATGGAGCACCTCCAACATCTAACTAAGGAACTCGGCAAATAATTAGCTATTATTGCCATCAGAAGCCATCAGAAAATAAAGGCAGAGCAAAAAGAGGTGCCATAAATTTCATAAGTAATATCGCGAACACCCTGTTCGGAGTGTTAGATTCTAAATATGCAGAAGCCATGTCTAAAACGATCAAAAAAATCAAGCAAAACGAGAATCACTTAGTAGCCCTTATCAAGAATGAAACTTCAATCATATATGCGACCATCAACATCATAAGGAAGAACCAAGAGACGATAGACAAGCAGCTCACGAATTGGGAGATTCATATCAACAAGAGTTCTGCAGAAATTAGTAGTATACACCAAGACATTTATCAGGAGGAACTATCAAATGTCTTCATCACGTTGGAAATGTAAGCCATATTGATAGCTTTAAATTTTCAAAGATTCCAAGGCGTCATCCTAGACATACTAGTGGATACTCATAACGGAAAAAGCAGTCCACAACTGATCACGCCAGATTAGATGCGACAGGAATTAACCACAATCAAGGGTCATCTTCCTTCTTCATTAAAGCTGCAAGCTGCTACTAACAATAGATGACGTTTTGCAATTTTACAATTTAATGACGATCGAAGGAAGACCAACGGCCGAACACATCATCTTTAAACTCAGACCCCCTTTATGCACACTCGAGGATTTTGAATTGTTTAGCACAATTCCAGTTCCGACATTGATCAACAGCACGTTCTTAGCCATATAACCATCGTTCTTATACTTGGTGGTGAACCTCCATCGAGACCAATATTACCCGCTCTCTGAGCATAGTCTCCATGCATGCCGCACCATCACCAGAGGTCGACACTTATGCAAGCAAAATCATCCCATATATCACGAGGGATCTGCCCTCGTGGCTTGAGACATAGATTTCATTAACCACCTACCACAATCCCCCACGTGCAAAATTGTTCAAACGGGAGATGTCCCACACTGGACTCAACTTCATAATCCAAATGAATGGCTTTTCGCTTTGAAAGAAAAGACCACGATTAATGTCGTTTGTGAAAACACAGTCAACCAAATGGTAACCGAAGGATCAGGCATTTTAAGACTTCAAAATCAATGTATCATCAAACAGCCTCTGATCACCATACGTGGCCACAATACTTTCCCGACCAGCTCAAGGATGTCTTACATACCTACCACAAATCTAAATCAACGAATGAAATTGGAGGGACCACGTCCTAACCTACCAGACGAACCTGAGTTCAAGCCGCAAAAGACAGAATTAGAATCTATTCAAAAACCAATTCAACAGCTCCACATCGATCTTTCAACAACAATTCACCCTCACGATGTACATCAATGTGCTATTGGCTATACGTGTTTGGCATTGGTATTTGCCATTATCATCTACATAATTTGGACTTACAAATCCCGCATTTGTGCCCGGATGCCAACTAAGCCAACCCCACAACCGAGGCGACACATCAGTCAAGCGGACTGCACACCAGATCAAGATGAAGAAAAACAAATGCCCGATTTCAACATAGATTTCAACAGTTGAATTCATCATTCAACGCGGGGAAGATATTCATCATTACATTTCAAAACGCATCTGTAATTAGCATAACATTTAGAAAATTTAGATAGTACGCATACATGTACAAACTTATCACAGCAAGCATTTCGCTAGTCTCATATTCTAATATCTTCACATGGTTCCACCTTGTATATCTTTCTGCATTTCATTTTGTATATCAGCAAAATTATTCCAACTGAAATGATAAGGCCAGACGAAAGTCGAAACCGCTGAGATAATTGAAGGAATGCTCGTGAAAACTTTGTGGCTAGAGAAATTCTTTAATTCTGTAGTAAGTTATTTGTGAATTTTTGCATTTAGCTAAGTAACACCCTAAGTTCTTCACAACAATATCGAGGCAAAGGAGCCAAGATCAACATAGATAATATACAATAGGTGAATTATTTCTCGTCTACAGCAGACTGAAATTCATAGAAAATAATTTCAATGAATTTCTAAAATGCATTGAGAATGCAGAAAAATCGAACTTTTCGACTCATTGATCAGAGAGGTCCCATCAGTATGGTTATCTCTGATCGCCTATCATCGAACTTCTAAGGTAGGCGATCACAAACCATACAGATAATACCTCTCTGATCGCTGGATCGAAAAGTTCGATTTTTCTGGATAATATACAATGTCCATGGTATAGGAAAAAATATGATGATGTAGAAAAGAAGCCAGAAATTTACCCAGAGTATTGTATTCAGAGCCGGAGGATATACAGACACTTGTATTACCGATGCAAACCAGAAGAAGAAAGAGAATGGAAGCTGTGTACCAAAAGATCTACGAAATAAAGTTCTGACTGAAAATCATGGCGCGCCAACAGCAGGGCACATGGGTATTGCCAAAACAATAAATTAAATAGCCAGGCATGTTTCGAGACAGCCAAATATTTGCGCAACTTTATAATCTGCTTAAAGCATGAAGCACATCAGGCAAAAACCGACGGAAGAATTCACATGACATCAGTAAACAAACCATGGGAAATAACTAGTTCTGATTTGATTGGTCCTCTTCCCCGCTCAAAACAAGGAAATACAATTAAATTAGTATTTCAATATAAATATACGAAGTGGGTTGAAATTCAGCCACTGAGGCAAGCTACAGCTAAATACGTAGCAACATCTTTCCGAGAAAGAATTGTTATGAGATTTGGATTTCCACAAATTATTATCATCGACAACGGTCCACAAACCACCAGTAAAATTTTTGAGGAATTATTAAAGGAATATTCTATCCAACATCGTTTAACACCAGCATATACGCCACAGGCCAATCCCACCGAAAGAATAAACCGAGTGATTCATACCATGATTGCCCAATACGTTAGTAAAGATTATCGAGATTGGGATAATTATTAGCTAGAGTTCATGCTAGCTCTTAACACGAGTGTACACAAATCAACCGGCTACACACCAGCATATTGAAATTTCGCACGTGAACTACATACACCGAAAAAAGAGGAAAGATGTACCATATCTACAAATAACCGATTTCAAGAGAAAAAATCATTAAACGACATCTACCCATTGGTGAAATTAAACCTAAACAGAGCATTCCAGGGGTCGGATTCTGTAGCACGGAGAATTTGGGAGATGAGAATTGCGTTTTCTTAGAATTCTTAATTCCCTAATTCTCCATTCCCAATTCACTAACATGGTTGGAGAATTAGGGAAAACGTAAGAAATGTGAAAAAGTGCGAATCGCCTGGGACGATTAAGGGTATCAATTTTTGTTGTAGAGGGTTGGACGTTTTTTCATATGTGAGGTACATCTGACTATTATCTTTTACTGTCGAAATAAATTTAAATTTCTTTTTTTTTGGGTAGTTTTTGAGGGATGTAGGAGGCTAGGTTTTCTCGAGTTTTTCCGGGATAACGAGAGAATGGAGAGTAGAAGGAAAATGTATGTGGTATCAAAAAAAAAAAAATGGGAGCTCAGCGCGAACAAGATAGGCTTAGGAAAAGGGGCGGGGAGAGTGCGGGGTAGAAATGGGAGCTGATTAAGGGAAATTAAAAAAAAATTAAGACAATATCAGGAGCTGCAATAATTCGCAGGGGTAAGCTCATGATCTCTAAGCCCAATAAAAAAAAAGTAAGAATTCACTTTGGTAATTAGCCATGCATGGGTATTATAGGCTATATTTTATTTCAATTTCGGCGGTAAATTTTGTTATCGCAATATTCACGGGCGCCTAACTTTATGTGGGAGGGCTGTAGAGTATTGGAAATTTTTTGATAGATTAAGGGTTTAGAGTACAAAAATATAGGTGAACAATTTTGTGGTCAGGGTGTTTTGGGGGTTAGGGGTCGTACCACCCCTCATAGGGTGTTGCTCAAACTACGTCATGTTTGGTACCAAATTAAAGAGGGAGGAGAGGGTAATCGAGTGGTGTAGTTTGTCTTTGATCGTTTTAACGTGATAGCTGACTTTTGACCGCCGAAAAACTATTTTTTTACACTACGGTCATGTACACCCCAGTGTCCATATTTTGCATATATTTCTTCCGTTCTTTGTTTCACATCCATTAGTACTCCGTTGTGAACATTTTTGTCATGGGAAGTAAATTTCCAGGACTTACCAGTTCTTCGCAATAATGAGATGAAAATATGTCAATTTTTGTACCAAAAACGGCCAATTTTTCACCTTAAAAAGGACTGCTACACTTCTTTTACAGTTATTTCCAAAACGGTTTATCGGATTCAAAAATTATTTACATACTTAATTAGGGGACAAAATGTAGATGCGATTTCATCCTACACACAAGCTTTACCGTGTATATTTAAAAATTTTACAGCATCTCTTCTGTACTGGACGACGACCAAATTGATCAATTTCGCGTGATTTGTAATTTTTAGCGGGTACTTTGAGAGACAAAATCCTTGTTCCTCTGTTAGTATTGCATGGATTTCCATAATTTCTTTTTTACGATATAGCCAGGATACGCAGTGAAAACATAACTCGATTTGAAATTCCTAGCTACCTAGTTACCTTCACAAAACGCAACAAAAGTAGACAATACAATTTTTCCACTTACTTTTCCACTTGCAAAACACCGGAGAATTAACAAGTGGAATGGAGAATTTGGGAATTCTCTACTTACTTTTCGTCTTACTTTTCCACAAGCAAACACCGGAGAATTAATAAGTGGAATGGAGAATTCGGGAATTCCGTACTCACCTCTTAAATTCTCTCTCAATTGGAAATTTTTCGTCTTACTTTTCCACAAGCAAACACCGGAGAATTTGAGAAGTGAAAGTAAGACGAAAAATTCGGAAATTCTGTACTCGCTTCTCAAATCCTCTCAGTTGAGAATTTTTCGTCTTACTTTTTCACAAGCAAACACCGGAACAAGTGGAATGGAGAATTCGGGAATTCCGTACTCGCTTCCAGTGCTGCCACTCGCTAAAAAATTTCCGTAACAAAATCGGCTAAAAAATGTAACAAATGTATTAAGAACGCGTCAAAATTGTAACAGCTTATATTTATTCTTTATTCATTTAATTTTGTATATAAACATAACAAAAGTGGAACATATTAATATTTCTTCAAAATATAATTTCGTATATCATTTCAGTATTTTTGCATATCACATCTTATAGAATTTTCTTTCTTTAAATAACAAAAGCAAAGTCTTCTTTCCAGTTCGAATTTGGTCATACGTATTAGATTATAAAAATGTTAGAGGAAGGATAATTTGGAAATTGCAAATTGACCTTACAATTTACAATTTCAAAAGTTTTATTACATATACATTTATGTATAATAGATATTAAATTAATGAATTTTATTTCACATCTTCAGCCATTTCTATGCCATAATATAAAAAATTTATTGCTTCTTCCTGTCTTGTCTTAATAAAATACTACATATACATATATTTTCGTTAATTTAATAAAGAATGCAATAAGTTCTATGTCCATTTTTGGGTAAATGGACATAGAATAAGAAACAAGATCTAATATTATTTTCAGAAATTTGGAATCCAAATAGATAATTTGGCTTTATGTTCAGGACATAATAGTTCCTTGGCGGCCATTATAGCATCAACAGTTTGAATGTTAAATGAGTTCGATTTTTTTGTTTTAATTAGGTTTAGATCCGCAAATTGCCTTTCGGCTGCGGCACTGCTATGTGGCAAACAGAGTATATCTAACATAAAGGTAGACAATTTTTCAAACATAGGTTCATTTATTCCATTTTTAATCAAACCAATTTTATACCAAAATTTATCGACGTTCTCTTCATTAAAATTTATTTGAGATACTCTTAATAATTTCCATTCACTATTTATTGATTCCCAATTTGATCGATTAACAATATTTGGAAAAGCTTTCAGTAAAGGTAATATAGAAAATGTTTCTGAAGAATGAATGTTATTAGGATCTAGAAATTTTAATAAATTTAATTTGATGTCCGAAAAATCAATACGACTCTTTATCTCTTGACACAGCTTTATGTAAAATTTAATACAGTTTTCCTTTACTTCTGTAATACAGCTCGGAATGGGCTTGTTTTCATCGATAAACGCGTCAACTTCAGTTCCAAGATAAATTTCGTCTAACATAAGAAAATTAGTTTCTTCAAATTTAACCTGATTTAAGTTATCCAAGCTTTGTATGTACTTTTCTTTCATAAAATTCAATAAAATTTTTTTTAAACACTTTTCGAGAGTCGGTAGAAGCTTGTGAATGCGAACGCTTTCAGACTGAAATTCTATATTAATTCTATTAACAATATCTAGAATATATGAAATGAACAGCAAGTACATTTTATTTTCAGGGCTATCCATGTCTTCCGCAAGCTGTTTTCCTTTCGACGACTTATCGTTAAGATAGCATGAAACAAAATACAATTTAAGTCCGTTCCACTGTTCTAATATGCGCCTTGTTACAGATTGCAATGATAGCCAACGTGTCTGTACACGTCGCAGAATTTTGTGATGTTTTAGAGAACAAAAGTCCTGAAATTCTTTTAGCACTATGTGCGAAAAAGCCATAAATATCTTTTACCAAACTTTCAACTTTATTTGGCAATTTAGAGCATGCATGGCTTGCGCATAAATGCATCGAATGGCACATGCAGCCCATGAAAAATAAGTTCTCATTTATTAGTAACTTCATTTTAGCCTGAACACCATTGAACTCTCCTGACATAACGCTTGCATTGTCAGAGGCAAGACCAACCAAATTTTCATAAGGAATTAAATTTATATTGAAAAAATTAATTATCACATCGCATATGCTTTGTGCATCACTCTTTTCTAATTTTAACAGTGCAAGAAACCTGTCATGTATTTTCAGTCTTACTCTATCAAAATATCTGACAATTAAAACAAGCGATTTATGGCAACTTACGTCGGTCGTTTCGTCCACAGTTAGGGAAATTTTTTTTTTTTATATCTTTTACGACATTTTCACGACCTTTTGGCCCTAAAATATCTGTTGTAAGAGTTGCCTTAGTTCTACCAATTTGAATATTTTTTACAATATTGAGTCAGGAAAACATTCTCTTAGTAATGAGGGCAAATAATCCATCAAAGCGAAGGGAAGATGGTGTATTAAAAAAAACATGACTAACATCATTTCTGCTCTCTTAACTTTCATGTTTAATGTTTTGTTCGTTTCAGAATTTTTAAAAGATACCTCAATGCTTACTTGACTCTTTTTTATTTGAAACCGTTTTCGATGAAATTCCGAGCTATCGTGACGCTGAAGATGATATTTACTATTGTGAAGAACTTTGTCACAAACCTTACAAAATGAATTGTCCCCACGTTTCTCCAACCACGGAAACTCCAACTCCCAGTCATCACGAAATTTACGTGGATATTTTTTTTTTAATTTCTTTGCAGGTTCAGTAGTTGTTTCATTTTCAGAATCTGAATCTAACGGCTTTCAGTACTTCTGAAAAATTCACAATTATTAACTAACTGTAAAATTACATAAAAGCTTATTGTTCTATATCAGAAATTCCATTTAAAACTGATGTAGATACACTTTGATACATTCTTTTTTTTTGTATCAATTGATCATTTGCTGTTTTTATGCTTTGGCTTGACTTATCGGCCGGGATTCTCGTGATGAACCTGGAAAGTAACTTTCAATTTCATCATTATATTCAGAAATAACTTACCTCTCCATGTTCTGAATGTTGAATTATAAATATTTAAAAAAGTTCTCTTCTAAAGATCGAACAACAAAACGGCAAATCAAAATTCCGTATAGCACACACAACACAAATAATTAGCAGATGCAAGTCGACCAACTACGATTTTCATGGGAAAAATGTTAATGTCATGCCAGAAATCTTGTTCTTTTTAATAAAGACTCGCGAGTTTCGAGCTTTTTATTTTGTTGGGTAAACTGGGTGCGTTCGTGCCAATAGCAGAGAAGTTATTAATAATTAGAATAATTGGAAAGTTTTTAATTTTATCAATTGTACAAAAAGGTGCCAAATTAAACAAAAGAGTGCAAATGTAACAAATACTTTGAAAACACCGAAAATGTTGCAGATTTGTTACAAAAGTGGCAGCTTTGCTCGCTTCTCAAATCCTCTCAGTTGAGAATTTTTCGTCTTTCTTTTCCACAAGCCAACACCGGAGAACTTGAGAAGTGACAGTAAGACGAAAAATTTTCAACTGAGAGAGAATTTGAGAAGTGAGTACGGAATTCCCAAATTCTCCATTCCACTTGTTAATTCCCAAATTCTCCATTCCACTTGTTAATTCTCCGGTGTTTTGCAAGTGGAAAAGTAAGTGGAAAAATTGTATTGTCTTCTTTTGTTGCGTTTTGTGAAGGTATCTAGGTACCTAGGAATTTCAAATTGAGTTATGTTTTCACTGCGTATCCTGGCTATATTGTAAAAAACAAATTATGGAAATCCATGCAATGCTAACAGAGGAACAAGGATTTTGTCTCTCAAAGTACCCGCTAAAAATTACAAATCACGCGAAATTGATCAATTTGGTCGTCGTCCAGTACAGAAGAGATGCTGTAAAATTTTTAAATATACACGGTAAAGCTTGTGTGTAGGATGAAATCGCATCTACATTTTGTCCCCTAATTAAGTATGTAAATAATTTTTGAATCCGATAAACCGTTTTGGAAATAACTGTAAAAGAAGTGTAGCAGTCCTTTTTAAGGTGAAAAATTGGCCGTTTTTGGTACAAAAATTGACATATTTTCATCTCATTATTGCGAAGAACTGGTAAGTCCTGGAAATTTACTTCCCATGACAAAAATGTTCACAACTTAGTACTAATGGATGTGAAACAAAGAACGGAAGAAATATATGCAAAATATGGAAACTGGGGTGTACATGACCGTAGTGTAAAAAAATAGTTTTTCGGCGGTCAAAAGTCAGCTATCACATTAAAACGATCAAAGACAAACTACACCACTCGATTACCCTCTCCTCCCTCTTTAATTTGGTACCAAACATGACGTAGTTTGAGCAACCCCCTATGAGGGGTGGTACGACCCCTAACCCCCAAAACACCCTGACCTCAAAATTGTTCACCTATATTTTTGTACTCTAAACCCTTAATCTATCAAAAAAATTCCAATACTCTACAGCCCTCCCACATAAAGTTAGGCGCCCGTGAATATTGCGATAACAAAATTTACCGCCGAGGCCGCTCAAATCTGCAAATTACCGTTAATCGAAATAAAATATAGCCTATAATACCCATGCATGGCTAATTACCAAAGTGAATTCTTACTTTTTTTTATTGGGCTTAGAGATCCTGAGCTTACCCCTGCGAATTATTGCAGCTCCTGATATTGTCTTAATTTTTTTTAATTTCCCTTAACCAGCTCCCATTTCTATCCCGCACTCTCCCCGCCCATTTTCCTAAACCTATCTTGTTCGCGCTGAGCTCCCATTTTTTTTTTTTTTGATACCACATACATTTTCCTTCTACTCTCCATTCTCTCGTTATCCCGGAAAAACTCGAGAAAACCTACCCTCCTACATCCCTCAAAAACTACCCCAACAAAAAAGAAATTTAAATTTATTTCGACAGTGGAAGGTAATAGGCAGATGTACCTCACATATGAAAAAAAGTCCAACCCTCTACAACAAAAATTGATACCCTTAATCGTCCCAGGAGATTCGCACTCTTTCCCATTTCTTGTTTTCCCTAATTCTCCAACAATGTTAGTGAATTGGGAATGGAGAATTAGGGAATTAAGAATTCTAAGAAAACGCAATTCTCATCTCCCAAATTCCCAAATTCTCCGTGCTACAGAATCCGGCCCCAGAAACAGAAGGCGAGAATGGAAACCAAAAGAAAGTATCTATCTGTATCTAACCATGGAAGTATCCTAGTCTTGACAATTCGTGATTTTCATCAATATTGTGTTATATTTTTCTTTAGTTAATATCATACTCTTTTATTTTCATTTTCTTTTCAATAACCATTTCATTTACGTTTAATTATTTACATTCTCACTAATCATTGGCTTATACTGTAAGCATACGCCTATGTGAGCATGGAGATTTCTTGGAGTATAAATCAGACAACTTCTTAGATCTCCCTGCATATGTGGACCGTGCTTGGCAACTATTTATTACTACTTCTTTCTAATCGTGACCCAACCTCTATTTATAAAATACATGCTAATCTCGTTGTGTTTTAGGGACTATTAATTACATGGACATATGGGACGATACGATACTCAACAAACTTTTTTCTCAACCTTCAATGAATATGGAGAAGGTATCTTCAATTAGGGCTTTGCACGATACAACGAAGGAATGTTTACACATTGGGACCCGGCATTACTGCACATACCTATTAAGAAGTTAGATCGAAAGACCCATACACTATGGAAACAATCACTTACAGAACCTAGATCACTACCGTCGATGAAGGAGTTCTTAAGATTCCTGGAAACGCGCTTCCTGTCACTTGAAGCACTGGGTAATAAGATGAAGCCCTCAGAAGATCATTATAAGAAACCATTCTTTAAGCCGGCAATATCAATGATTACATTGAGCCTAACTTGCAATTTATGTAAGGGCCAAGATCAATTATTCTCCTGTCAGCGATTTTTAAGGAGATTCCTTCTGATTCCACCACCTGCGGTATATACACTGATGACCAATATCTAAGCGGTCAAATCGAAAAATGTTGGCGCCTTGAAGAGCTTGATGGCCAAAACACTGGATTAATAACTGTTGAACAACAATATGAGACACAGTTTAATCAAACTCCTGCTGAACGATTTATATTAAAACTTCCATTTCGAGGAGATCCACACACACTTGGCGAATACGAAGATATAGCCTTCAAGATATATATGGCACTGGAGCGAGGGCTACATGACCTATATGCCGTAATGATAAATGCATATACGAGCACCTCAACAGTAAACTGTAATAAAGAAAGAAAATAAAAGCAAATATAAACAAGAATAATAGGCAAACAAAATTAAAAATCATAATATATAAACCTCCCATTCAAATAAAAGATATTATAATGAAGAATAATATAATGAAGAAATTCCACAACGCACCACACGGTGGATACTCAAGTGTCAAGCGGACAATAAACAAAATAAAACAAAGATACATATGCAAGAATTTAAATAAGATGGTTAAAGACTATATAAACAGATGCGAATAGTGTGCAAAGAATAGAATCCTAAAACACACTAGAGAAAAATTAGTGATAACGGACACTCCAGCAAGAAGTTTTGAAGTAATCTCTGTAGATATTGTTGGTCCACTAAAAATGTCAAAAAAATTGCGATACATACTAACTATACAGTGTGAACTGACCAAGTATATTGAAGCTATACCATTGGAAAACAAGGAGGCAATTACAATTGCCAGAGCATTAGTTGAAAAGTTTATTTTAAAATATGGTACTTTCAAAACGATAAAAACAGACTTGGGAACAGAATTCATAAATGAAATATTCACCAAATACTAGAAAATAGAGCACAGAACATCTACACCATATCATCACCAGACGTTAGGTCCAATTGAGAGAAACCACATAAAGCTGGAATACTGCTAGACTTAGCAAAACAAAAACGAAAAGAGGAATTAGATAAAAAGATAAACCCAATAAAAATAAAAGTAAAAGGTTTTGTATTTTTAAAAAGAGAAAACAAACGAAAATGTGAAAGCCCTTATAAAGGAAATACATAAAAATAGACTAAAGAAAATAAATAATAACCAATAAAAATACGAAAATTTTGAATAAAATATCTTTACATTAGTACAACAGGATAGCCACATCAAACATTATTACAATATGCAAAACACATAAAGTAACGTAAATAATATAACTATAATAATAAATTTCTTTAGAATGTAGAAATGTTAATCATATGTAAATGTAAAAATGTTAATTATATGTGAATGTAGAAAGGTTAAATATACGTAGCATAATAACTAATTAGAATGTAAAATATTAATTATGCATAGCATAATATTTCTGTAGAATGTAAAATGTTAATTACAATAGACATAAAAAAAAAAACAGATATATATAACAAAGATACTTACAGCCAATCTATAATTTCAACATTTGTGTATATTAAATAATTCAAATGTCAATTGCCCACTGCACTCATACCATATTAGCACAAAAAAAAAATTATTTTCATTCCAAAATTTTTTTTTTCTCTTTTGCGGTGAGGATGTAGAGCATACCTACATGACCTATATGCCGTAATGATAAATGCATATACGAGCACCTCTACAGTAAACAATAATAAAGAAAGAAAATAAAAGTAAAAATAATAAACAAAGAAATACGATCAGAATAGCCACGCGCCATTCTATGATCCATTCATGATATCAAAGTAAGAGTTGTGAAAAAGTAATATGATCATCATTGGTCACCGTTGTACCGTGATAAAGCATATTATATACTACTGAGTGAACTATAAAAAAAATGATTGCGCAATGACGCCATCGATGACTGTAAGTCATTTTTATTCCATTTCACTTTTTTAATAAGAAAAGATTGCTATGTAAGCATTTTTCCATTTATATGCTTGTTTACATAGAGGTCAATATGCATACATTTATCGATAGCATTACTTTTATCGATATGAGTGAGGTAAGCAATTATTGGCAAGCAGGTACTAATAAATTTTGTAACTCGAAAAGTTTCTCATGGGAATAGACTTTTTAATAAGTTTTAGCGAAGTAAGCACTTTTCATAAAGTATAAATGTAGTGCTTCTGACAATAAAAAATCAGAGTTTAACCAGCAACTCCAAAGGCGTTTTCTTATTCTTGCCAGACATAGAGCTTCTCAGCACTGATATGGCGAATACAGGTAATGAGCTTCTCAGCTCCTGCTATCACCAGGTATTGAGCTTCTAGCTCCAAATTGGTGGATTTTCGAAGAATTGAGCTTCTCAGCTCTAACGAAGAAAATCATTAACTTTCATACTCTTATTAGCAGAGCATTCTACAACAATAAAGATAAATCATTTACAATAGCAACATATGAGACAGCGTGTGCACCCTACCTTGCTGTCAAATGACTTCGAAAACTAGCTGAAGAAGAACCGGAGATACATCTCTTAGGAGCAAAAATTATTAAACAAAAATTCTACCTTGACGATGTCCTGTATGGATCAGACAGCATTGTAGAAGCAATGGAAATGCAAAGGCAGTTATAATCAATATTGATCATAGGCGGATTCAGGTTAAGAAAATAGTGTACCAACAACTGACAACTGCTGCAAGATATCCCTCAAGATGAAAGGGAATTGCAATTAGACTTCAGTACTGGCACCAAAGAACACATTAAGACTATGGGACTGATTTGATCACCTAAGAACGACCGACGAGTTACAAAACGTCAAATGCTTCTGATGGTGCTCATTTATTTAAACCACTGGGAATCATGGGCCCAGTCGTGGTCATCGCCAAACTATTTTTATAAAGTTTAAGGACTTTGAAACTACAATTTGATGCCACAGGAGCATTCTACGTATTGGACAAGATTTAAAGAAAGCTTAAAAATGCTGAACGATATCAACTTTCCCAGACATATATTTTTGCATTGAACGCCAAATTCTATGCAACTCCACATTTTTACTGATGCAATAGATAAGAACAACATAATCACAGTTCGGCTACTATGGGCAAAATCCCGAATCATTCCGCTTATGCAACAAACTATTCTACGGCAGTGCATTGTGCTCCGAAGCTAGGAGAAGAATTAGTACAACGATTCAAATTGGATCTTAAGCTGTACGGAGAAGTAAAATATCTATGGACCGATTACGAAGTAATGCTAGCTTTGATAAAATCAACAGCATCATCGCTACAAACGTGCATGGCAAAGAGAGTTGCTTATATTCAATAAGTGACGAATACTGCCCAATGGCACAACGTGCCTTCTAAATAAAATCCTGCCGACATTATATCCCTAGGTATTCCTCCAGAAGGGCTGGCTGCTAACAACTGATTTTTTTTACGGCCCAATATCTGCATGGATCTAAATCAATTTGGCCAGCTGCTTATGTCAAAAAGGCTTAGCCCGTACAAGAATTAAACAGAAGTTCTCTATCGATAACAGTGTGAAATGAGAGATCACACTTTCTGGATGAAATCAATCACAAGAGTTGATTTACAAAACTGTAACGAATTGTAGCCGTGGTTCATAAATAATGTAAGTAAGCTCAACCATAGTAGAACATATAACTTTTAAGGCTTTCGCGGTTGCTTACTGACATTTTTAATACGTTTTCCGGATTAGCCGCGGTATAAATAAATTATTTAATGAGTGCTGGAACAAGTACTCACCCCGAACGTTTCGCTTCAAGTTACATTGAGCGTGGTCACCGGGTAACTGCCTGAAATGTTACATACGATTGGAGCTATTGGAGCTACTTAACTCACTACGTCACTTTTTAAGCCAAGCTTATTTCGGATTAACCCTAAAGATGTTTAAAGGATAGGATCCCAAGTTCGTGAAAGCTGGAAACTGTTGTCGCGTTTGAAATTAAGCCGACGTTTCATTTCAATCGCCTCACGAACAAGGCGAGGAGTATAATAAGGCTCGCGAGCCAGGACTTCTGCCTTTTCGAAATGAATCCAATTATGTATGTTCTGTTGGATGGTCCAGAATATGCTCGCAAATTGCTGATTTTTCCCGCTGGTTCTTGCTTGCAGCATTTATATGTTCTTTTAGGCGGGTAGCAATACTTCTTTGTTTGCCCAATATAATATGACCCACAGCTGCAAGGGACTGCATATACGCCTGGTGTTTGGAGCGGAAAGCGATCTTTTGGTGATGGCAGGTGATTTATCACCTTCTTAGGTGGTAAAAGGAAGGGTTTCACACCGTGTCGCTTCAAAACTTTTCCCACTCTATCTGTGACACCTCTAACATAGGGCAGGAAGGCTCTCTTCTGGTTTAACTTCTCCTGACTTTTGTCCCTTTCCCTTGATAAAATAGGCTTTAAAGTCCGTTGTTTTCTTGTGTAGCCATTGAATTTCAGAACATTATCCACATACTTAAGTTCTACCGCTAAATGGTCATCATCACAGATTCTGTGGGCACGGTGAACTAGTGTGGAGACAACGGATCTTAAATTTGCTGGGTGGTGGTGTGAGGTAGCATGTAGGTAACGATTAGTGTGCGTTATTTTGCGATGAACTGTGTGTCCTAACGTGCCATCATCCTTCCGTATAACTTTAACGTCCAAAAACTCAAGGGATCCGTTCTGTTCTTGCTCAAACGTAAACTTGGTCTTGGAGTGTTGAGAGTTTAGATGTTGTAAGAAACTCTCGATTTCAGATCTTTTTAAAATACAGAAAGTGTCATCCACATACCTGAGCCACACTTTAGGTTTTTGTTGTGAACTGCTTAGAGCTGTTTTCTCAAAAGGCTCCATCCATAAGTCAGCCCATGGCCACACCATCTTTTTGTAGATAGAACTGGTTACAGAAACTGAAATATCCAGATGTTAAACAGAACTCCAAAAGAGGTATATGTGAAGCGCTAATGTCGGAGGATGAAATGAGCTGTTGAATGACACTTAGCACTTCCTGTACAGGCACATTAGTAAACAGTGATTCTACATCAAAACTGATCATAACTTCATATTCTTCAAGGCTTAAGTCACCCAAAAGCGACACGAAATGTGTGGAATCTTTAATGTGATGTTCCGTCTGTCCGACCAATAGTTTTAAAACATCCACCAAATGCTTAGATAACAGATAGCTAGGCGAATTTATTTGGCTGACAATTGGCCGCATCGGATTACCTGCTTTGTGGATATTAGGTAAGCCATACAGTTTAGGTGGCTGCGGGCAAGAGGGAACGCAGCGCTTAGGTGGAAGAATCACCTTGTGATCATTAATCAGTTGCGACACCCTTCTGAGAATACGAGCTGTTGGATCATAATTAACAGGTATGTACGTATTCCTGTCTTCTACTAAAACTTTCATTTTAGTGACATAATCACTTTGTTTATCACTACAGTCGCATTTCCCTTATCCGCTGAGAGAACCAAAATATTTTCATTCTTTAGCAGCGCTTTTAAAGCAAGCATTTCATCTCTGCTGACATTGCTAGACGATGGTGTTTTGCTTCGTCTAACCAGAAACGACACGTCCTGACGTATAGTCTCAGCCTCAAGGCTGCTGAATTTATTACGAATGATACACTCTTCTATACTACCAACAAGTTGTTCTACAGGTACACGCAGTGGAGTGGGTGCAAAGTTCAGTCCCTTGCAGAGAATATTTACGGCTGCCTCACTCAGGTTTTCATCCGATAAATTAACAACCGCTTTACTTGAAACGATGGCATTAACGGGTGTCGATTTTGTTGTTTTGGTGGCGATGAGTTTATCGAACTTCTGTTGTTCTTTTTGAGTGCATAATTCTAACGTCCTGGCTGCCCGCAGAAAGGTCAATTGATTACACATATTATAATCTACTGCACTTAGAACCAAAGCAAGATGTTGTTGCATGTTATACATCTCTATGGATATTATGTTAAGCTTATAATGATGGGAACTGATCAACCGTCTTAGTAACACTTCACTTGCCGTCGTTAAAACTTTCTTGGAACTATACATATATGTGACGCATTGGTGATAATTTCACACAGTTGGGAAGTACATCACAATCTCGGCATCTTTTAAGAAAGGTCAAAGCACTTAAAAGGCGCGCGCGTTTTCTACGTAAGTTTTCGAACCGGCGAAGGCATTTGTGAGTAGCCTCTTCATACAGGCTTACAATATAACTTTTAAGGCTTTCGCGGTTGCTTACTGACATTTTTAATATGTTTTCCGGATTAGCCGCGGTATAAATAAATGTAACTTGAAACGAAACGTTCGGGGTGAGTACTTGTTTCAGCACTCATTAAATAATTTATTTATACTGCGGCTAATCCGGAAAACGTATTAAAAATGATAGTAGAACATGTCGATCACTTGACGTCGATGAATTAGAAACGTAAATGAGAACAATAATTCGGCACATCCAGAAAAGAGAGTTTAAGGATGACATCAATATGAAACAATATGGCGAAACTCCAAGAAATAGCACAATCGTCAGTTTAACTCCATTCATGGACAAAGAAAATAGCATACGAGTTAGAGGGCGATTACAACCATCGAACCTACCCTATGACACGAAACATCCAACTCTGTTGCATCACTCACACCCAATTACTAAATTAATTTTGGATGATACTCATAAGAAAAATCTACACTTTGGGGCTCAAACGCTACTAGCCCTTGCAGACAAAAATTTTGGCCACTTAAGGGAAAAACTCTCGCTAGATCTATAGTCCATCATTGCATACACTGCGCCAAACCTCAACCTAAACTTTTGAATCAACTAATGGGTAGCCTTCCTACACATTGAGTGCAGCCAGCAAGACCATTTATGAACTCGGGTGTCGATTTCGCAGCAACAATGTGGACCCATTGCAAAATTAGAGGAACAGGACCCCAGAAGGCTTACATTGCTGTGTTCTGCTGCTTTGTCACAAAGGCAGGGCACTTGGAGTTGGTTAGCGACCTCACAACAGATGGATTCCTTGGTATGTTGAAAAGATTTCTGGAAAGACAGGGACATTGTACGCACATTTATTTCGACAATGCAACCAACTTTGTAGGCGCAAGGAACCAGTTGCAAGAGGTAAAGGAGTTTATCGAAGGCCAACAATCTATCGACAAAATTAAATACGATTGCAGTTCAAAGTGAACCGATTTTGATTTAATCCCACCAAGAAGTTCACATTTTGATAGATTATGAGAGGCCCCAGTCAAGTCTGCTAAGTATCTACTAAAATCTACATTGGCTGCGGCATCATTAACTTATAAAAAAATGGACACCGTGGTAACTGAAGTCAAAGCGATTATGAGTTCACGTGTTCAGGAAACTACATCACACCTGAAACGAAAACAAATAAACCACAAAGAATCATTTCATTCAATAAAAATATAAAACTAATTACCTAATTGAGTTTTAAAGGTTTCCAATGAAATAAAGCCGGCAGATAAAATTTTCCATGTCAGCTGTCACGTCAATATAATTATATCACACAATGTTGACAACTTAGAGAAATGAAACACTCTTCAAGACAAAATGGAAGGACGGTACGAAGTGGAACGAAATAGTGCCATCTACATTGCACTAGAGACATCGAATCTAACACAATTCCATGGATCAATCAAATTTCCCTATTTCTTTGAATCAAGTTCGAGGAAGTAAATATGATTCGCAATCTTATTTGATATACTGGACAAATTAATTTGTTTTCGTTGCAAGTAAGTATATTTAACAAAGCGAAAATCATTTTATACCATATTAATTGAAATTAACATTTAAATTACTTTAAATATATTTAGCAAAAACAGCTTGATACCAGCAATGACTAATATGGTAACACTGCATAAACACATGATGAGTTGCAGTTGCTATGCCGAGTTATTGTTGCTATGCTAGGTTATTGTTACTATGCCAATTATTGTTGCCATGCGCCTTTGACTACCGTTCTTTGGTGCCGTGTGCAAACCATGGCTATATAAACAGCAATTTAACTTGACTCGCTCTCTTTTTCAGTTTGGCAGTGCAGTGAGTAACTTGATAATTTTTTAGTGGTATTTCCTAGTGTTGTGAATTTTTATTAACAGTTTAACACTTTGTTTGGTTGACGATTGGAATAAATTTTTCTTATTCTGGGTTGCGACTAGATTAGGAGATTTATTTGAATAGCGACTAAAGCAAAGATTCTTATTACGGGTAACGACTGTACTAAGAAATTTTACTAATAAAACACTTTATTGTGGGTAACGACTACAATAAAGATTCTTGTTACGGGTAACGACTGTATCAAGAAAATTACTAATAAAACACTTTATTGTGGGTAACGACTACAATAAAGATTCTTGTTACGGGTAGCGACTGTATCAAGAAAATTACTAATAAAACACTTTATTGTGGGTAACGACTACAATAAAGACTTTATTGTGGGTAGCGACTACAATAAGGATTCTTATTACGGGTAACGACTGTAATAAGAAATTTACTAACACTAAACACTTTATTGTGGGTAACGACTACAATAAAGATTCTTATTACGGGTAACGACTGTAATAAGAAATTTACTAACACTAAACACTTTATTGTGGGTAACGACTACAATAAAGATTCTTGTTACGGGTAACGACTGTAACAAGAAAATTACTAATAAAACACTTTATTGTGGGTAACGACTACAATAAAGACTTTATTGTGGGTAACGACTACAATAAAGATTCTTGTTACGGGTAACGAC
Source organism: Dioctria rufipes (assembly GCA_963924295.1). Taxonomy (NCBI): domain Eukaryota; kingdom Metazoa; phylum Arthropoda; class Insecta; order Diptera; family Asilidae; genus Dioctria; species Dioctria rufipes. The sequence continues at coordinate 224,820,072 of OZ002740.1, forward strand.
TGTAACAAGAAAATTACTAACCAACACTTTATTGTGGGGAACGACTGCAATAAAGATTCTCTGTGGGTTTCGACTGCAGTAAGAATTATTCACCTCACTTTATTCTGGGTATCGACCAGAATAAAGAATATCCCAATCCCAACCTCAGTAAGAATTATTAAAATCAAGTTAATCAACTGCCAAACATAGATCAGGTGAGTACAAGTTATTTGCAACAAAATTACTATATTTATTATATATTTTATATTTCTCATTTATTGAATATTGATAAATTAAACTATTTGTATCTAAGATTTATTGCGTATTAAAGCTCTAGTTTAACATTAAAGTGTAGAATTTGTAGATAAACGAATACAACCACTAACTTTATACCAGTGGCATAAATTTTATCACATCTTACAATTTTTGTATGTACGCTCTGACTACGGGCAGTACATTTTATGGTCCTTCGTATCCAGATTTAAAGTCTAGTGGTATATATTCTTAAATTTTCAAACATGGCTACACTGCAAAAACTTCTCGCTAATCAAGCCACCTCAGCTCAAATATTCCAAAAATCGTTCAATAACTACAAAAATACTGATGTAGAAAAACGAACAAGAGGACTTATTTCTGAGCGGTTAATCGCCCTAAACGAAATTTGGTCCGACTATAAAAATACGCATTATACGATTCTCCAAGCTACTCAGGCTTTAGAAGATAGCGAATTGCAAAAATACGATTATTTTGTAAAAGATCAGTTTTCAAGCGTGGAAGATCAATACTACACGTTTCGAGGTATTCTCAGAGATGCACTAAATGCATTCGAAACAAAAGTAGATTCAAAACCAAACACGGAGAATGAATCTTCTTCGTATCTGAGGTTACCTAGCATCACAATCCCAAAGTTCTCAGGGTCATATGAATCATGGAGGTCATTTCACGATCTATTTCATTCCTTGGTTCATACAAATTCTGCACTATCACCAGTGCAGAAACTTCATTACTTGAAATCAAGTGTTTCTGGAGAAGCAGAACACTTATTGCGTCAACTTCCTATGACTAACTCGAGTTATGACAGCGCATGGAAGATATTGCTTAACAGGTACGACAACAAGCGAGTGTTAATTAATGCTCAGCTAAAAATTCTATTCAATTTACCTAAAGCAACACAAGAGTCAGCCAGAGCTATAAAAACAGTGCTGGACAAATCTTCCGAATGTATATACGAACTCGAAGCATTAGAAGTCCCCACTAAGCACTGGGATACAATCTTGATTTATATGCTAGTGCAGTGCTTGCCAGCAGAAACTCATCGCTTATGGGAACAAGAGGTAAACAGTGCAGATGGACTGCCTACCCTTGAATCTTTGAAGACGTTTCTAGAAACAAGATTTAGAACTCTCGAAGCAATCTCAGACGCAAAACCAAATTCAACCAATAAATCAGCTCAAATACCAAGAGCATCAACTCACTTTACATCATCTGGTGACAGATGCATAATGTGTAAAGAGCAGCATCGATTATTCAAATGCCCCAAATTTATTAAATTGGACGTTGATTCAAAATTCAAAATTGTCACGTCAAATCGATTGTGCATTAACTGCCTTTCAAAAAGCCACAATACAAAATATTGCGCTAGCAAGTTTACGTGCCAGCGATGTGGAAGGAAACATCATTCCTTACTACATAGGAATATCACAAATCCACAGGGCTCACCTAAGCAATCAGACAACCCACAACTACAAGTACAACCTTGTAATTCGCCTTCCACATCCAAGGGATCAATTCAAACACTTCACGCGAATCAAACAATGCGAACTACACAAGCCTTGCTTGCCACAGCATTGCTTAAAGTTCCATCAAAAAAGGGCACCATGTTCACTTTACGAGCTTTAATTGACTCAGGCTCTCAAGTCACGTTCATAACAAAGGCTGCTGCACGCAAGCTGCAATTGGCCACTATGAACACATCGATGCAAATTACTGGCTTAGGAAAGTCAGAAACTATGAGTGTTAGCAAACAAGCATCAGTAAACATTCACTCTTATTCAACTTCGAATAAGATAACCACGATAAATGCCCTTATCGTGAACACCATCACGGACATACTGCCTCCGTCCACCATTCCAAGCAAGGAATGGAGCCACGTACATGGCCTGCAACTAGCAGATCCACTCTTTTTCAAGCCAGGAAAAGTCGACCTGCTTTTAGGAGCAGATGTTTATGGAGAAATCCTTTTAGAAGGGTTGCGAAAAGGCCCCCCAGGTACACCTATAGCACAAAACAGCACCCTAGGCTGGATCCTTTTCGGCAATTTAAAAAACACTCACACAATGTCCACTGCGTCCACCTTAACAGTAAACGCTCAGTACGAGGAAGAGTCTTCCCTCGATAAACTTCTGCGGCGGTTCTGGGAAACCGAAGAAGTTACTCCAGGAAGACAACTGTATAAGGCAGACCGCGATTGTGAAGAATTTTATCAAAAAAATCATCTTCGAAATGCAACCGGCCGTTACGAAGTTCGCTTGCCTTTTATTAATGAAGCTCCCAGCTTGGGTGACTCTCGTGGCATGGCTCTACGAAGATTTTATTGTCTAGAGCACAAATTGCAACAAAATCCTGAGCTTAGTCAGGAATATAAGGCTTGCATTAACGAATATAAATCATTAGGGCACATGATATTGGCTGATAAAGAAGCCAGTCGTGATAAATGTTATTATCTTCCTCACCACGCCGTCATCAAGGATAGTACTACGACCAAGGTTCGAGTCGTCTTTGATGCCTCGGCTAAATCCACTAATGGGAAAAGTTTAAACGAACAGCTACATACGGGTCCAGTACTGCAATCTGAGCTTTTCTCAACATTACTTCGATGGCGAAAATATAAATACGCTATGTCAGCCGACATAGAGAAAATGTACCGAATGATTAACATTCAACCCCCAGATCAAAATTTTCAACGAATAGTCTGGAGAAATAGTCCCAGCGAAAGCATCAGAGACTATAAGTTAACCACGGTCACATTTGGCACAACGCCAGCTCCATATTTAGCCATCAAGACCCTTCACCAATTAGCAATTGATGAAGCCGCAAAATATCCTATAGCTGCCAAAATTATACCGCGTGATTTTTATGTTGATGATCTGCTCACTGGAGCAGATTCCATCAATGAAGCCTTGGAAATACAAGCGCAGATGATTAACATTCTGTCGTCAGCAGGCTTTAACCTAAGGAAATGGGTAAGCAATTCATCGGATCTCCTATCAAGCATTCCGGAAGAACATAGGGAAGTACAACTTCCATTACGGTTAGCAAGTGATGAATCTGTAAAAACCCTGGGAATACATTGGCACCCAGGACCTGACCATTTCACTTTGCAATATAAACAATTCGCAGACCGCAGCTCTACAAAGCGTTCTGTGTTGTCAGAAATTGCTACACTTTTTGACCCACTAGGTTGGATATCTCCGATCATAGTTACAGCCAAAATTCTGATGCAAACCTTATGGCTTTCGGGATGCTCATGGGACGAGCCGATACCTTCACATATCGACATGCACTGGCGACAATTTAAAGAAAAGCTATCTCACATTAGCTCAATCCATATACCACGGTGGATATTCACCACTAGTGATTTATCAATGTGCCAGATACACGGATTTTCCGACGCTTCCAATCACGCGTATTCGGCGGCAGTATATATCAGGGCTATAGATCAAGAAGGAAACGTGCATGTTAATTTACTTATTGCAAAATCCAAAATAACACCTGTCAAACCTATTACGCTTCCTCGCCTCGAGTTATGTGGCGCAGTACTTTTAGTTCGACTCATTGATCGAATTAAAACTGATCTAAATCTTACAAAGATCCCCACATTCGCTTGGACAGATTCCTCTATTGTTCTATCGTGGATTCGCAATCATCCGAACAAGTATAAAACTTTTGTTGCAAATAGGATTGCAGAAATCCAAAATTTAACTGATATACAGTCATGGCATCACGTGCGATCTAATGAGAATCCTGCCGACTGCAACTCCAGAGGAATTGAACCTGCCTCATTAAATTCCCACCAATTGTGGTGGCATGGACCTCAGTGGTTGATGGATCCTAAAGAAAAATGGCCTCAATTACTACCTATTACGGAAAGCAACATAGAATCTGAACAAAAGCGAGTAAGCTGTTTATCCACTACTCAGTCAAACACTCATGAACTTTTTAATAAATTCTCAACGTTTGCTAAACTGCAACGAGTCACTGCTTACTGTCTCAGGTTTATCAACTACTGCCGCAAAATAATTTCCAAAACTCATTACAACAATTCACTCCTCCAACCTGTTGAGATGGTTCAAGCAAAACAATTGCTAATCAAACTAGCTCAAAGGGATATATTTAAAAGCGAAATTAAGCAATTACAAGAAAAGCGTTTATTATCGCCCAAAAGTAAAATTCTCTCCCTTAACCCATTTCTGGATAATCATGGATTATTACGTGTCGGCGGTCGTCTACAAAATGCCAATATATCCTTCAATCAAAAACACCCAATCATATTACCGAGAGAACATAATCTAACATCATTAGTAATCAACCATTTTCATATGAAAACTTTGCATGGAGGTCTACAATTGGTTCTATCAACAATGCGAAATGAATTCTGGGTTCCACAAGGACGAAAAACAGTCAAAGCTGTCTTACACAAATGCATAATTTGCTTCAAACATTCCGCCACAAATAGGAATCAAATCATGGGGAATCAACCTGCCTCAAGAGTTAACATATCAAGACCGTTTCAACAAACTGGGGTGGATTATGCTGGTCCCATTAGCTTAAAAATGTCCAAGCATAGAGGAAATCGGTTCTATAAGGGCTATATTTGTATTTTCATCTGCATGGCCACTAAGGCCATCCACATAGAGCCTGTATCAGATCTCACCACAGCAGCCTTTATAGCAGCATTTCGACGATTTTCTAGTCGACGAGGACTATGTACGGATATATACTCCGATTGCGGCACAAATTTCGTTGGAGCTGATAGAGTTTTACAAAAGGACATTAAGATTGCCATACAACAAGCAAATCAAGAAATCGCATCAAAGGTAGTACACGACGGAATACGGTGGCATTTTAACCCGCCTTCAGCACCACATTTTGGGGGCCTCTGGGAAGCAGGAGTTAAGTCAATCAAGCACCATCTTAGGCGCATCTTAGGAAATTCAGCATTAACTTACGAAGAATTCGCAACCGTCTTAGCGCAGATTGAAGCCTGCTTAAACTCCAGGCCATTATGTCCCGTCTCAGACGACCCAGATGATCTTACCACGTTAACACCTGGACATTTTTTGATAGGCAGTGCATTGATCACTCCTCCAGAACCTATAAAAGAAAGAAACATTTCATCAATAACAAGATGGAATTATGTGCAATCACTACAACAACAGTTTTGGAGCAAATGGTCCCAAGACTATCTAAACTCCTTGCAGAACAGGCCAAAATGGCAAACTCCAGCCTCCAATCCTAAAATAGGAGACCTAGTCGTCATAAAGGAATCCAATATGCCAGCATGTCATTGGATATTGGGACGTATTATCGATATACATCCAGGAGCAGACAAACTAGTAAGGGTCGCAAGTATTAAAACTCAAAACGGAGTTCTTAAAAGACCAGTTACAAAGTTTGCTATACTTCCTCTGGCCTAAAGGACGTTTCAAATGACTTTCCTCTTAATATATTATTTTGTTCCCGAATATCTACCCTCCACCCATATTAGCGTCGTCATCAAAGTATATACAGCAAGTATTCAACCATAGCATTAAAATTTTCAAAAAAAATTAATTAATTTTCATCAACTACATATAATTGCATAAATTTCCTATGCAATAATCAGAATCGGTAAACAATAAAACAATATTCAACAATTTCATATATCTATGTAATAACAAAAAAAAACACACGATCACATTCCTCACCAAATGCAATGCACAAAACGCATTACAATGAATTGTTAAAACAATAGCTAATTGTTGTCTGTAAAACAATTCTTTAACCGTTAATCTGATAAGCAGTTTGTGCCAAAATCAAATAGGAGGAAACTAACCAGTTAGTCTAATTTAAAATCTTGTGCGACACAGACTTAAATTTAAAATTATAATGGAATCCTCTGACGGGAACAAAAGCTCTCCTCCAACTCCAGGAAGAAGTATAGAGCAGGAAGTCAAGAAGATTTGGACCCTGGAAAAGAAACTTATGCAGTTGCAGGCAGCAGTTCAAGTTAATAAAATCAGTCAAAGAATGAAATATCTACAACTTGATGATCCGGACATCATTGAAATCGAAGATTCACCACCACCTTCTCCAAGGCACCAACAACAGGAACCAGTTCCAGGACCATCTAGTGCACCTTCTCCAAGGCACCAACAACAGGAACCAGTTCCAGGACCATCTAGTGCACCTTCTCCACAGCACCAACAACAGGAACCAGTTCCAGGACCATCTAGTGCAGGATTCTCAGCAGGAACTTCAGATTCTAAATTAAAAATCTTGGAAGATCTTGTATTGGTGCCGGCTAGAGCACAAAGTAATGATTTGTACATAACACTGACAAATCCGATGGGGACCAGTGAGACCATTACCGTATCTTGGGATGCCCTTCGAAAATCAAAGAAGCGCAAGCAACGATTCACCACCCAAGATGGGACAAGGTACAACGTACGCCTAATGCAGGATGGCACCATTAAAGTTTTAAGTTCATTAAAAGGTTAAAACATAATATTTTTTTTATTTCTAATATAACCCTTCTTTTCTTCATTTTACGTTGGTAAATGGGGCGTTACAATTTTCAATTGGTTCTGCTTGCTCAAACAAAAGAAATATTTCTACATTTTTTATTTAAAACCTTCAGCAGTCTACGTTGGACAGCGGGGCTATACAAATAAAACTGCGTTGAAAATGAAAAACATAAAATAATGTTTCTTTCGTTTTTTTTTTGTTTTTATTTCTTGTATTACACATACATCATATTTTAATGAGTAATATAAATGCTTGCTATTATTATGCTTGCTATTATTGTCATCATAAAGCTAACCATATTAATGTTGTCTCAATCTACCGCAGTGAGCCTGTTCATTGCTCATTTTTAGTTTGGTGAATAACTTTGTACAATGCCAATTATGCCAATCATCTAATGTTAACTCGATGTACCTAATGTCGTTACGTAGCTAGGGCTGGGGTTCTTCAATAAATGATTTTCCTATTCTATTCTCTTCTATCATTAAATCGCATTTGAAAGGCATTTTAGCCTTTCAACGGGGGGCAGTATGTTCAGGAAACTACATCACACCTGAAACGAAAACAAATAAACCACAAAGAATCATTTCATTCAATAAAAATATAAAACTAATTACCTAATTGAGTTTTAAAGGTTTCCAATGAAATAAAGCCGGCAGATAAAATTTTCCATGTCAGCTGTCACGTCAATATAATTATATCACACAATGTTGACAACTTAGAGAAATGAAACACTCTTCAAGACAAAATGGAAGGACGGTACGAAGTGGAACGAAATAGTGCCATCTACATTGCACTAGAGACATCGAATCTAACACAATTCCATGGATCAATCAAATTTCCCTATTTCTCTGAATCAAGTTCGAGGAAGTAAATATGATTCGCAATCTTATTTGATATACTGGACAAATTAATTTGTTTTCGTTGCAAGTAAGTATATTTAACAAAGCGAAAATCATTTTATACCATATTAATTGAAATTAACATTTAAATTACTTTAAATATATTTAGCAAAAACAGCTTGATACCAGCAATGACTAATATGGTAACACTGCATAAACACATGATGAGTTGCAGTTGCTATGCCGAGTTATTGTTGCTATGCTAGGTTATTGTTACTATGCCAATTATTGTTGCCATGCGCCTTTGACTACCGTTCTTTGGTGCCGTGTGCAAACCATGGCTATATAAACAGCAATTTAACTTGACTCGCTCTCTTTTTCAGTTTGGCAGTGCAGTGAGTAACTTGATAATTTTTTAGTGGTATTTCCTAGTGTTGTGAATTTTTATTAACAGTTTAACACTTTGTTTGGTTGACGATTGGAATAAATTTTTCTTATTCTGGGTTGCGACTAGATTAGGAGATTTATTTGAATAGCGACTAAAGCAAAGATTCTTATTACGGGTAACGACTGTACTAAGAAATTTTACTAATAAAACACTTTATTGTGGGTAACGACTACAATAAAGATTCTTGTTACGGGTAACGACTGTATCAAGAAAATTACTAATAAAACACTTTATTGTGGGTAACGACTACAATAAAGATTCTTGTTACGGGTAACGACTGTATCAAGAAAATTACTAATAAAACACTTTATTGTGGGTAACGACTACAATAAAGACTTTATTGTGGGTAGCGACTACAATAAGGATTCTTATTACGGGTAACGACTGTAATAAGAAATTTACTAACACTAAACACTTTATTGTGGGTAACGACTACAATAAAGATTCTTATTACGGGTAACGACTGTAATAAGAAATTTACTAACACTAAACACTTTATTGTGGGTAACGACTACAATAAAGATTCTTGTTACGGGTAACGACTGTAACAAGAAAATTACTAATAAAACACTTTATTGTGGGTAACGACTACAATAAAGACTTTATTGTGGGTAACGACTACAATAAAGATTCTTGTTACGGGTAACGACTGTAACAAGAAAATTACTAACCAACACTTTATTGTGGGGAACGACTGCAATAAAGATTCTCTGTGGGTTTCGACTGCAGTAAGAATTATTCACCTCACTTTATTCTGGGTATCGACCAGAATAAAGAATATCCCAATCCCAACCTCAGTAAGAATTATTAAAATCAAGTTAATCAACTGCCAAACATAGATCAGGTGAGTACAAGTTATTTGCAACAAAATTACTATATTTATTATATATTTTATATTTCTCATTTATTGAATATTGATAAATTAAACTATTTGTATCTAAGATTTATTGCGTATTAAAGCTCTAGTTTAACATTAAAGTGTAGAATTTGTAGATAAACGAATACAACCACTAACTTTATACCAGTGGCATAAATTTTATCACATCTTACAATTTTTGTATGTACGCTCTGACTACGGGCAGTACACACGGCCGATCGTCCCAATGGCAAATGACTCAAATGACCTAATGGCATTTACACCTGGCTATTTCTTAGTTATAGAACTCCTTATTTATTCCGTAGAAATTTATGCGGAACCACTAAAAGCCAATCTGCTCACAAGGGGGAAGCTCGAATTCTCGCAACGATGGCACAGTGAATACCTAAATCAGTTGCAATATCGTAGCAAATGGAAACAACGTATTCAGAATGTTCAACCAGGAACCATTGTGGTGGTCAAAGAAGGCAACTCACAAGCATTGAAATGGCCTTTGAAGTAATAATTGAAACATTTCAGGGTGCAGATGGACTCATACGAGTCGGTGACGTTCGAACATCGACTGGAGTAATACGCCGTGCTATACATAAGTTAGCACCACTACCAGTGGAGACTGAACAGCCCGATTTTGTTTGAGTGGAAGAAACTCTTTATGCAAATGAAATATCTTTGAAAAAAGAAATTTCATTGCAAAAGGAGGGCGTTTCATATAAGCAGGGACCGTATAATCGTCAGTACGGCTTGGTTCCTAACCTGCCGTATACGCTAAAGCAAATAGCCAAGCTGACCCCATATATAAACTTAAAATAAATTTTAAGTGTGAGTTATATGAAGCGAAATACTACGTATTTACTTGAATACCTAGGAAGAATTAGCCCCATTCGGGACTAGCATTTCATAGAGAGTTTTGCTATGAAAATTCATAACGAAATAAGTCAATATGAAATTGACTCAGTTTGCTGCTAAGTCTGCAGCTCGAGAATTGAGTGGAAAAAACACATAATATGAGGCGAAATACTACGTATTAACTTGAATGCCTAGCAAGATTTATCCCTATGCGGGACTAGCATTTCATAGAGAGTTTTGCTATGAAGATTCATAACGGAATAAGTCACTCTGACATTGACTCAGTTTGCTGCTAAGTCTGCAGCTCGAGAATTGAGTGCTCAAAGAGTGGCATGAACGATTAGCACACGTAAATTTTCAAAGTTTGCATGATATGATAACAAAAAGAAAGTATTAGGAGTAAAATTTAACACGCGGAATTTAAAAACATTACCCAGATGTGAAATTTGTATTCAAGGAAAACAGTCGAGATTACCTTTTCCAAAACGAGAGTCAGAAAGGCGCAAAATTCCCTTGGAACTTGTTCATACGGATATGTGGTCCTATGAGAGTCAAATCAAATGGCGGATCTGTCTATCTTGCTACATTCATTGACGATGCCACGCGATGGTGTGAAGTCTACTTTCTAAATAAAAAAAGGAAGTATTTACGGTATTTTAAGAATTTCAAGCGAAAGGCGAAAGATACACAGAAAGAAAGATCAAAATTTTAAGATCGGATAATGGAAAAGAGCACTGCAGCACACAATTTGAGAATTATCTACGAGAAAATGGCATATAACATCAATTATCCATAGCATATACATTCACCGGAGCAAAATGTGGTAGCTGAAAGAAAAAATAGAAACTTGGTCGAGACGGCACGGTCCATGATGTTAGAGGCGCGATTATCTGCATCATTCTGGGCTGAAGCAATCGCAACGGCAAACTATATTCGAAATCGATGTTCATCGCGAACACTAAATGGCAAAGTACCTTATAAATTATGGACTGGAAAGAAACCAATAATGAGCCATATAGGATGTTTCGGATCAGTCGCTTATGCTTTGCTGAAAGGGCCAGGCAAAGGAAAATTTGATCCGAGATCACAGAAGTATATTCTAGTGGGTTATTGTGAATCTTCGAAAGCATACAGGCTATGGTCCAAGGAGAAAAGGCAGCTCATAAAAAGTCGTGATGTCATCTTTACCGACCTTTTTGAACCAGATAACAATTGTGACGTAGAAAATAATGGACTGGATATCGTATATGATCTCGTTTCAGCAAGCAGCAATCAACCTGGTTCGGAGGCAGAAACAGATAAGGAACAGTGTGGTCAAACCGACAAGGAACAGTGCAGCCCTGAGGAAGAACAACCAGAAAGAATAGAGCCGAGAGGAAGACCACGTATAGAAAGAACAGGTAAAAGAGGACGACCAAGGAAAATTTATCGTTCAGAGGCTATTAGCGAAAAGGAAAATGACGAAAGCACAAATGCGGAGATCGAGTCCCTTGATGGAGGGGAACCAAGCGAATATGACCGAAGTGAAGTGGGTGAAAACGAGAATGACGATGATTTTCATGACTGTGCTTCATTAGCTGTATGCGAGTCTCAGGATATTCACGAGGTGTTGTCAGGAGGTAATTCTCAAGAGTGGTCACAGGCAATCGAATCTGAATTAAGAGCTCACGAGAAAAATGGGATATGGAAAATCGTCAATAGACCGGCAAACGTCAAGGTGATAATTTTTACGATATTGATTTGAAACCTTCGGCAAAATATTAGAAACTCTTCGGTTCAAATCTCACCGTGCTTCGATTTTTGAAAAAGGTATTGCGTTTTTTTTTTAGATCAAAAACCGTGTAATTTTCCTCCCCGTCCTAAAACTTTATCATATACACACCAACTTTATTATTTTTCGTACATAGGTTTTCCAAACATATTCGTAAATGTTACCCGAGCTGCTTTTTCAGATTTGTTAATATTTTTCATGTTATAATTACTTTGATAATATTAAAATTGAGACCCCTTTAACTTGAATAAAATTTATTGCTACAAGCTTTTTTAACACGATAATAAAGATTGAGGTGATTTTAAACTGGAAAATCCTGAGAGTATTTTATTTTATAAAAATAAATTTGTAAACCTCTATCTTGATAACAAGTGAATGATAAAATTGGTTTTTATTCATTTTAATTCTCAAAAGCTTTCCGAGATGGCGACAGGCTCCAATACAAAATTTTAAACACATTTTTCTTATTTGCTTCTGAAAATGAATATCTATCCTACACATATGAACATAATGTATATTTACAGCGCGTCATATCCAAAGCGCAGCCCGTCTGTTGCTACCCAATAGGAAAAAGTTTCCTTGAGTCACAGATGAGTCAACGATATTTTGTATCGTTGACTTATCTTATAACTATTTTTAATGGAGTGGCACAGTTTTTCAACGTTAAAATCATGATTCCTTTGTTATATACTTGGCATTGTTGACAAAACAATGTCAAGAGCCAAAACACAAAACGTTGACAAGCTCATCCATGACACCACAATGACAAAACATCGATTAAAATGTGTGGACAGAGTAATATATATGTATATAATGAAGCAGTAGTGACTAACGTTATTATATTTTTGGTCATTAATTCAGACAAGTCATTTTTTAAAGTTTTCTGTACGAAAAACGATTTCTTTAATTTAAACATTTCAAAAATCACTTTGTCAATAAAAGCACTAAATGTCTTGCTCTTGCTAACCGTCGTATACTCTTCTTATTTTACCAAACACTGACTCTACCAATAACAATTACAAATTCTTTCCTCAGATTATTTACAATTTCAATGCTATTTTCATCTTTGACAAGTCTTTCCTGCTGGGTAGCTGTGTGTGCAATTTTGTTATTGGAGTGGATTGGGAAAGCAATGAGAGAAAAAGGAAAATGTTTCTTAATATATTTCGTTTATGGTTTAGTTAAAAAGAGACGAAAGATATTTATTTAGAATATAAGCCGAGGGAATATTATTTGAAATTTTTTTTTTCTTTTCACTTTTTCATTGCATATTTATTTGAGATTGAGAACTGAGACTGAGATACATGAAAATTCTCAGTTTTTTTTTTATCTATAGGTGTATACAGCAAACAAAATAATTAAAGTTATCAATGGGGTGTATTCTGTATGGACATATGTATGTGCATAATTTTGAATAGTACTTTATAAGTACTACTATTGGTTGGTTGGTATTGATAGTTTGATTAGGATGGGAACAATTATTGTTTCTAGGAAACACAGCCATTACACACGAAAACGACCAAAAAGCATATATTATAGGGGACCATCTCCGATTTGGATGAAACTTTCAGTTTGTAGGGAATACCAAAATAGTTCACCGATATTTTATTGTTTTTCCCTACCGCGCCCTACACCCTCGCTAGAGGGGTTAGAATTCTCGTGATTTTACGATGAAACGTCCTTTTCAAAAAATCATATTTCGAGAACGGAGAACCGATTTTTCTAATTCAAATGCCAAATGAAGTTTAAAAAAATATAACAGCACCGAAAGAAAGTTTGTTAAAAAAAAATGTGTTATTTACTATTGAGGACATCTTGTACTTTTTTTTCAATTTTTATTTTGAACCTAGAAACCTTATCTAGCTATGTACAGAAAATTGCGATGGGGCTCGGCTTCGTTTTTGAGATATGAATTTTTAAATTCACCGTATACCCAAAGTGGCCTGTATGGAAGCACTGCACTGAGGGGAATGCATTGCTTTTTTTCTACTGGAGACCTCCAGCAGTTTTTTTTTTGTATTTTTAGTTTGAAATAGTAGACAAACCACGGATTATATGCCCTTAATATCATGTTGGAAATTGTTCAAGAAAGTCCCGAGAGGTGGCATTATACTTAGCCATAACGTGGATTCAGTAATTAAAAAATAACGTTTTTTAGCGCCAAATCGACCGAAAAGTGGAAAAAAGAATTAATTTTTTTTATGTATTCACTGAGATTTTTCCAAAAAGTACCTGCACGCCGGAACGGAAATAAGTCAAAAACGCGATTTTTTTATAAGCTTATTTTACACTTTGGAAAATGCTGAAATTTGGAAATTTTCGCGGGAGTTGTCGGGAATAAATTCGCGCAGGTATTGTCACAAATTAGGACATACCCTAGAAGTATGCAGGGCAAGAATAGCAAACCATGGGAATTTCTATAGACAGAATAAAAATTCAGTTGCTCAAAACTTCAGAAATCCAACAAAAATCCCCAATGGAAATATACAACTTCAAAAACATATCAGCTTCAACCAGGTCCCAAATTTTAATTATTGAAAAAATTCCCCTTCTTCAACAATACAACCCCAAAACGAAGCAAGGACAAATAAAGATCACCTACAAAATCCGAGAATACTTTGAACACACTCGGAAACCAAATCAAACTGAGAGGAATTAGTCGGTAGCCCCTCGCAAATCCAAACAAAAGCCGATATCCACACCAATCAAAATTAGACATATCAAAATTATTAAATGATCACTTTAAGCTGAAAATACCAATTATTATTAGTCCCAACTCCATTACTATCTCTCTATCTATCAATATGGGCTCCAATAAAGAAACAAATTTCCTCGTAGATAAATGAGCAGAAATTAGTCTCATAAAGTTCAATACACTGAGAGCAGGCAGCACTTATTATAAAGATGCAATCTGCAAAATAAATACTTTATTTACGGAATCTATAACTACAGAAGGATTAATATTGGCAAAAATGTCAAATATATCGAGCGAAGAATTTGTAATAGAACTTCCCTTCCAAATAGTAGGGGGAAAATCAGCCTTGGCATATGACGGCCTAATTGACAACGACTTCTTGTCCAGATACAACGCTTATATCAATTATAAAAACAATTACATTTCCTTAGAGGTGAAGCAATGTCATTCATCCTATCCCATAGAGCAATATCGCTCAGATTATCCAAATACATATCTCAGATGTGATAACACGGAAAAGAAGTCTGAAACAAGAAACCTTCTGTATACAGAAAGAAAACTATTAACTAATAAAAATAATTCAGGTGTTAACAAAAGCACTACTTCACCGGTGTGAAGAGCACCCCAAAACAAATATTTCACATATCATGAAATCTATTCTGGAGTCCACTGAAAACCAAAAAGAATCGGATAAAAGACGTAACACAATTATTACAATTCCCGCTCGCTCGGAATCCGTAATTCAAATCCCAAATTCGTCAACTACGGGATCCGTACATTTTAAAAAGAGGTAAAACTAGGGTTGTTTTGGGTAATAACATAGTCAACCCATCATAAAGAATAGCAAAAGTCCTAGTTCTCAACACGAATGAGCAGGACGTCGAACGGGCAATTCATGACATGAATCCAGAATGCCATAACCTTCACGACTTCGATTGCATCTCTCTTATTCCAACTGAGATCCAACTAGGGGCAGAATAAAAAACTGTACACCGCGATTAAATTGGATCATTGTAATTTCGAAGAAGCTGAGAGTATTCGGAAAATTTGTAAGGATTTCAACGATCTCTTCTATTTAGAAGGGGATTTCCTAACATTTACAAATACAACCGAGCACAAATTCGAAGGAGTCCCGAATAAACTTCACATATACAGAGTGTGTCCCGTAAGTCCACGTCAAGCCGGAACCGGGTGATAGACCAAATCATAACAGTTACCAGAAAAATATAAAAAAAAATCTAAGTCATGTATTTTTCAAATTATAGACATTTCTATTGTTATTGAGAAGATGTACACCCTGTGATGGTTTTTTAGCTCCTGTTGCTACAAATCTTTACTTTTTTTCCAATTTTATTTTTCTTATGTAATCCCGAGTAGTGCTTATGTAACCAGTTGCTTTAAGTTCTAATCCAACTGCTCCAGCTTGGAAGAAAATGTCACATTTTGCCAAACCAACAATATAAAATTAATAATTCGTTGAACTTTAACTGACTGTACTGAAAAAAAAAATGTACTACGCCAGTCTGGAAAGTAACTTTAAAAGTTGACGCATTTAATAAGGATTCTAAAATAGTATAACACTTGCTACAATATTTCTTAGAATACGGAAAAAAAATTTTTTTCTTCAAAAAACCCAGTTTCGAAAAAAAAATTTCATCTATGAATCTAGTGTACCCAAATCTTGTCGTAAGACCGTAACTTTTAGACTGTAGTTTGAGTGAGACGGAGAGTCGTTGCATGAATTTTGAGTGAGGCAGATAGTCACGCTTTCGAGTCAGAGATGCTAACTTTTTGTTAAATTTAGGACAAATTTTCCTTAATTTTAAACAATCATTTGGATGATAAGATTTATTATTTACAAGAAAAGTTCAAACTGCCTTCCGTCAGCTGCAATACAAGCTCGACATCATCTTAAAAAAGATCGGGTTATCAGACGGGCAATTCTTCCGTTGTTGACAAACTCAACTGCTCCGTAATTCTTTGCCAAATTTTCAATTGACTTCTTAGAAACTTTCTCTTTTACTGTTCCCCAGTAAAAGACATCTAATGGATTTAGATCAGCTAAACGGGCTGGCCACGAGATCATACCAGACCGCCCTATCCATCTGTCCGGATATTCTTCCTTGACATATTCTCTAACTGAAAGGGCATAGTGCGCTGGGCAGCCGTCTTGCTGATACCACATCTCTCTGTAAATACTTAGTGGCATGTCTTCCAGTAAATTAGGTAAATGGTTTTGCAAAAAATCTAAATAAACTTCAGCATTAAAGACCTCTGGCAACTCAAAAGGTCCTATGCTTTTCCGTTTAAAATTCCGGTCCACATGTTTATTTTAAAACGATATTGAGATCTATTTTGTCTCATTAAATTCGGATTCTCTACGTGCCACTCGTGTAAGTTGTATAGGTTTATGTAACCGTCTTTTTTAAATGTCGATTCATCCTATCACAAAATTTTCTCGAAGAATCGCGCATCTTCCCGTTGTCTTTGTAGCATCGTTTGGCAAAACGCAACCCGAGGTTGATAAACACGAGGTAGCAGGGTTTGTACTCGCTGTACATGGTATGGGTGGTGCTCATGTTTTTGTAATATTCGGTGAGCTATACTTTTGGGCAGTCCTGTGCATTACTGGATTGCACGTACCGAACTACCTGGATCTTCTTCAACTACTTGATGTACTACTTCCTCGTAAGGTAAGGAACTCTTCCTTCACCATGTACTTGGTTTGTAAGTCGGCCCTCTGTGCAGAGTAGACGATGCACATTTGTAAAAACGCAATGATTTGGCGAGGTAGCGTGACTATCATGCTCCCTCACATTTCATGCAATGACTCTCCGTCTCACTCAAACTAGAATCTTAAAATTACGGTCTTCCGGCCAGCTTTGGGTACACTTGAATCAATTTTAGTAGGTGAAAAGAAATTTTTCGAAACTGGGTTTCTTGAAGATAACAATTTTTTTTCCGTAATCTAAGAAATAATGTAGCAAGTGTTGTACCATTTTAGAATCCTTATTAAATGCGTCAACTTTTAAAGTTACTTGCCAGACTGGCGTAGTACATTTTTTTTTAGTACAGTCAGTTAAAGTTCAACGAATTATTAATTTTATATTGTTGGTTGAGCAAAATGTGACATTTTCTTCCAAGCTGGAGCAGTTGGCTTAGAATAGAACTTAAAGCAACAGCAGCACTATTCGGGATTACATAAGAAAAATAGAATTGAAAAAAAAAGTAAAGATTTGTAGCAACAGGAGCTAAAACATCATCACAAGTTGTACATTTTCTCGAAAACAAAAGAAATGCCTATAATTTGAAAAATACATGAGTTAGATTTTTTTTTTATATTTTTCTGGTAACTGCTACGATTTGATCTATCACCCGGTTCCAGCTTGACGTCGACTTACGGGACACCCTGTATACTACCAATAACCCGTGGAATTCACCCCTACTTCTAGTTCCCTAAAAGCCGGATGAGCATGGGAACAAAAAATGGCGAGTCGTTGTAGATTTCCGCCGAGTAAATGACATTACTATTGGCGACACTTACCAATTACCCAATATTACAGCCATATTAGATCAACTGGGTACGTACAAATATTTTACAACGCTGAAGGACAGAGCAAAAATTGCGTTAGCACCCCTTATGGCCATTATGAGCTTAACCGTATGCTATTTGGATTAAAAGGTGCTCCCGCAACCTTCAACGTGCCATGAATAACGTCCTTTCTGGACTCCAAGGCATTTACTGTTTTGTATACATGGACGATATTGTAGTCCATGCATACAATCTTAAATAGCTTAATATTAGCCTCGCAAATGTATTTAGCCGCCGTCGGGATTTCAATTTAAAACTACAACCCGGCAAGTGCCATTTCCTAAGAAAGGAAATAATGTATGTAGGGCACATCATTACTGAAAATGAAGTCAAGCTAGACCCCGCAAAAAATAAATCAGTCTAAGCTTATCCTACACCCAAGAAGGAAAAATACATTAAAGCCTTCCTTAGTTTGGTCGGTTATTATCGCCGCTTTATTCCTAATTTGTCTAAAATTGTAAAATCCCTTACTAACCTTCTAAAAAAGACACACCTTTCAAGTTCGATGCAATCTGCGATGAAGCATTTTGCGAATTATGAAACAAACTAATATCAGCACCAATTTCATCTTATCCAGATTTTGGCAATGAATATTTTGTCACCTGCGATGGCAGTGACTACGCCATCGGAGCAGTCTTTCCAAGTAGATGATCAAGAAGATCATCCAATCGCCTACGTGAGTCAAGTCCATAACGGTGCAAAAACTCGGTACTCGGCAATTGAAGAGGAGCTTTTGGCAATTGTTTTCGCAGGCCATACGTTTATGGTAGACAGTTTACCATCATAAGACACAGAACTTGAAAGAGTGCTAAAATTTAAACTAAAACTTTCAGACAAACCTCCACTACTAGAAAACAAACTGAACTTTTTAAGTAATCAGTAATCATTTCAAAAGTCAATCTACCTTACCGATCGCAAGGACATATATTAAACATTGAAAAGATTTTAACTGAGATCTGCTGACACACAGAAGCAAATCAGTTAAATCAGCTAAATATCTCCTTCCCAATTTTAGATTCAAAAAACTTTCTCACTATTAAAAATATTTTTAACAAGGTCTTCGTTAACCAACAAATAAATATCAAACGTGATCAAGATTCCATAAAGTATTTATCCAACCACAGTGATATTGAACAAGTTCTGAAAGATTTCCATTCTCTACCAACAGGAGGCCATCAAGGTGTCTCCCGTAGAATTAGAAAACAATTCTATTGGCCTGGTATATACGATGTTGTAAGATATGTAAGGAAATGTAAACTTTGTCAAGTAAACAAAGTATCCAGAAATACTAACATTCCTATGAAAATCTCGAGCATAAGCTCAAAACCTTTTGAATGAGTGTACCTAGATGTTGTAGGACCTCTCCCGATTTCCCATTCTGGAAATAAATACATCCTTAAATTTCAAGACGACCTTTTCAAATTCTCTGAGCCTATTCCCATAATAAACACTAAATTTAAGATATTAGCGGAAGCCTTCACGAAACAATAGTTTGTCGACATGGCATTCCAGAAAGCATCCTAACAGATCAGGGATCTAACCTCATAGGTATTCGCCGAGGTATCTAAACTGCTAAAGATCAAAAGGCTTAAAACCACTCCATATAACCCTTAAACAAATGGTGCATTGGAGAGAAGTCATAGAACTTTAGCAGAACACCTCAGATCTTATGTAGCGAAAGATCATCAAGACTGGGATAACATTGTTATGGTTTTGCTCTACTTTGCTTGTATTTTATGCTTCTTGTTTTGGGTTGAGGAATGGGAACATTACGTCCCGTCAGCTGAGCTAAGTAGCTCCTCACCCCGTGACAGTTATCGGCAGGCTGGCATGCTTGTTACTAGCTTTACGGCGATAAGTAGGGGGGTTCGAAAAAAAAATTAAATCAGCCTCCTGCCACAGCACCACAACAAAAAAAATCTCATGCCAGGGTAGGTAAAGATAAAGATGAAATGAGGTAAGGATAGGAAGGTATGCCAGGAACTGGGAAGAAGGGATAGTCAACACTGATTCCACCCTGTCGTCGGCCTAACCTACTGGTGATGGTCCCCAGTATTGGCCGTGCCTCGTCCATCACATGGATAGTCAGGCCATGTTGTTTGAATATCCCCTTTCTTTCACTACAATGCCCCGGCGAGCGATTGGGAGAAATGCCTCAAGAGAGAGCGGGGACTAAAGGATTATCACTTCATGGTTTATTACTGTTGACTGTTAAAAAAGATGAAAAATCCATTTATAATAACCTCAAGGTAAATTCAAAAAAATTTTATTACAATCCAAGACTTACGAGCGATTATCCTAAAGCTATACGGTTGTAGTAACCCTGACAGTACGTACGATGAGTTTAATCCTATCTTCAAAAGTTTGGTAATAGGTTTAATACTACCATCATCTTTAGCGGCACTGTCTAAGTGGTATTGGCCCAAATATATCGATGGATCTAACTGTAGATGTGTTTCTTACAAACTTTAAGAACGTATAATTGACATTAATTCTAGCACAGACCTTCATTGGCCCTACCTATGTGATACTACTTAAGTATTTATTTTGATATACATGTAAATAGGTATAAACTTTAAGCTCGCACAAAGGCATGAATCCTATTACATCAGCCTTCTTTGGCACTATATATGTAATATTACTTTATTCTACCGACTTTCCCTCGATCCATACGAGTTCCTACCCTATCGAAACGAGAAATCTTAATAAGGAACTAGCAACTCATGAGAGTGCCATATATATAAAAAAATTTATAGACGATCGAATAGTTTTTCTTTTTTTTATACAAGCTCATTACTCCAAGTTGGCTCTTGGGCAATTCAATTCAATTCTTGATAAAGTTTTATATTATTAGCATTCCAAATGGCCCCTTTATGGCCCAAATATTTATAAAAATGAAAATCTATGTGCAAAGTACTTACAGTAGTGTCGGATCCATCGTAGAGGCGCCTCCTGTTGGTTGTCGATGAATTCTCTGCAAAGCAATGAACGTATATACATATTTAAGCAACATGGCAGCCAAATGCCCTTGTCTGAAGGACGAAGGAAAACCTCGTCTGGACCGATCACAGCCAACACCGGTGCACACTATTACCTAGCACTTATCTATCACATGAGTTGTTTTCTCCGAAGAAAAAACATATCCTAAACCTAAAGTAGTAATCTGCGGTAAACGGATTATATATATATGTATTGGAGGTTGTTTAGTCCACCTAAATTCCAATTGAAGCGACCAACCTGGTTCTACCATTTTCATTAATTCCTGAAATAAACAAAAAGGCACCACTAATTTAAAATGTCACAGAATACTTATCTAAAAACTGACGAATTATCTATCTTTCACGAAAATCTAGTACAAAAATGCAAACTGCACATCCACAGCAAATGACCCTTATCAGGTTACGTCTTTAATCTGAAAATAATCCAAAGGAAATCATTTAACAAAAGGAATAATTAACAATCAATCACAAACTTACCAAATCATATGTACCTCTGTATTGTTGACAACTTTTTTCATGTGATTTAATGACATCTACACAGTCAGCTGTCTTCGCCTTCGCCGCAGTCAGAATACGAGCAATTGCAATAAACGTCGCTAGGGCAAAACCGAGAGGCGAGAGCTAATAACTGGATGCGGCGGATGTAAAAGGCCGACGAGTTGCAATAGATGGCACCATTCTTTTATCAGAGTTCATCTGATTCAGAGTCTAATCTGAAAAATAAGAATCGTGTTCCTATCCTCCATACAGAAGTATAATTCTGTTCAGAGTTTAATCTGAAAAAATATATTCCTATCCTCCATACAGAAGTATAATTCTGTTCAGAGTTTAATCTGAAAAAAATATTCCCATCCTTACTAGAGTAGTATAATTCTGTTCAGAGTTTAATCTGAAATTCCCATACTTATTACAGAAGTATAATTCTGGTCAGAGTTTAATCTGAAATCATTTTTCATATCTATTACAGAAGTATAATTCTGGTCAGAGTTTAATCTGAAAATCAGTTTTCATATTTATTACAGAAGTATAATTCTGTTCAGAGTCTAATCTGAAAATTTTCGTCTCATTCTGTTTTGAACCACACGTTGCAGCACGCTGCTGCACCCCCCTTTTATCTGCTTATTCAACTTCTCTGTCTGACAGGGCCGCTACCATCAAACAGATTCATAGAAAATTCTTGTGTGCGTCATTTTTACTGCCTTAGTGCCCACACGTATTAGCAGCATTACTATTCTAGTAGTTTTAGAAGGTGACAAAACTAATTCCGATCTTCTTCTTCTTCTTTTCAGATTAAAGAGACGGACAACGTTTTTTTGGACCATTTTTTTTTCTTTTTATTATTGAATTGCTTTTTCTGAATTGTTAATTTGCATTTATAGTTTTAAGCTCCTTTGAATTGTTTTGTGAATTTGTGATATTAGGTTAACTATATGAATTATTGAAATAAAATTTTATATTTGAATTTGAAAAACGACTGAGTTATCTTTTCAAAAACCGGCATCTCTCCCTTATTGTTTGAGACTAGCTCCCACATTGATCCTTCAAAGCCGGATAACTCAGTCAGGGAAATATAAAATTGGAATATATTGCTTAATATCACATAATTTAAGCTCCGCCATTCAAAATGCCTACAGATGACGAACGCAGTATATCTGACGCCGGGGACGAAACCATTAGCTCAGTATTAGAGTTGGTTGAGTCTCAAAAAGAGGTCAAAGATTTAATAGAAGACCTCTTTAAAAGGCATCAAAGAGAAGGCAAGAAAAAGACTGTCAAATCGACAGAGAAACGTTTACAAACGTTCACCGAATATTGGAAAGAATTCCAAACGCGGCATAGGGTAATTCAAAAGAGAGCGACAAAGGAAGATCGCAAATTAGAATACTTCACGAAAGAGATATTTAGTGATGTACAGGAGTATTATATTGAAAAAGCAGCAAGCATGGAAGAGGATATAGATAGACCTTCCCACCTTCAATGGAGAATACTCTACGTGGATTTCATTCCACGATTTATTTAATTCGGTTACACATAACAACAATAATTTAAGAGACGTTGACAAACTATATTTTCTGAAAACTGATCTAATAGGAGAAGCTGAAAAGCTGCTCAGGCATTATGAAATATGCGACGCAAATTATAAACCAGCTTGGCAACTCCTAAAGGAGCGCTACTCAAATAAGCGAATTCTAGTCAACGTACAACTAAAAAAATTATTGTCTCTCCCAAATACTAATCATGATACCGCCGAAAATATTAAAAGACTACTAGACAACATAACAGAAGCATTATTAGCATTAGAGAATTTAGATGTAGAAACAAACAATTGGGATCCAATTATTATATACTTGACTGTACAGAAATTACACCCAGATACGCATCAATTATGGGAACAGAGCTTACATAGTAGCACTGAGTTACCAGAATTAAACACACTAAAAAAATTCGAACTCTGGAAATGATAGGAAATAAAAATACACTGTCGAACACGATACAAAGAAAACCATCCTCACCTAAACCAATATATGGACTCTTGAACAATACTAAGAGTTCAACACGAACACACCCCCCCACAACAAAAACCTCTTGCAGTCATTGCAAAGGTAACCATATCATATTTCATTGTCCAACCTTTAGAACTCTGACCACGCGACAACAAAAACTGCTTATCACCCAACCATTCAACCTTAAATTGCACCAGCAGTAAGTAGTGTTACCATTGCAAGAAAAATCATAACTCATTACTTCATTACGACAAAATCATTTGGTTTCAAAGTCACCTATTCAGATCTCCCAAAATTCCAATATGGAAGCAAAGCAATGCTCACCCACCGATAGAAATAATGAACTGCAAGTCCAAAATTTTCTAACCTCAAACTTGAAAAGGGCACTTCTTTCTACAGCTCTGATTAACATTATAGCACCATCCGGAATCACAATGACATTCCGAGCATTAGTAGATTCTGGGTCACAAGTGTACATTATGACCGAAAGAGCTCTTAAGCGATTAAAGCTTAAAGGATCTCCGACCACCCATCAACTAATTGGACTTGGCACAACACTCACTAACACCGCTCTAAAACAAGCAACTGTCACAATTAACTCCTTATATACTAAATTCCAAATGGAGAGCAACATGCTCATTATCAAAAAAATTACCGAATTATTGCCAGCCCAGACAATTGCAGTGTCAAACTGGAAACACATCACCAATCTGACTTTAGCAGACCCCACCTTCTCAATCCCAGGAGAAATCGATGTTCTACTTGGAGCAGACATCTACGCCGCCATTATTAAAAATGGAATAAAAAGAGGACCTGGCAATTCTCCAACAGCCCAAAACACAGAATTAGGATGGATTCTGGTTGGAGCAGTATCAGAAACAACGAGCACCATTACAACTGTGCTATCCACCCACACTACAATAAATACCGAGTGGGATAACCAGTTGAGAAAATTTTGGGAGCTCGAAGAATGCAGCATCCAACCAACATTGTCACACGAAGATCAACTTTGTGAAACGTTGTACAAAAACACAACAAAACGCCTACCCTCTGGAAAATTCGAGGTTCATTTACCATTCAAGAACCGCAATGCACCACAGCTTGGACAATCTAGGAATATGGCTGTTAAACAATTCCTACAATTAGAGAAAAAATTGTCCAACAACCCAGCAATTGGCAAATTATATAAAGATTGCATAGATGAATACACTCAGCTTGGCCACATGAAGCCTATTCCACCAACACTAGTAGAAAACAAAATATACGAAAACATTCCTTTCTACTATTTACCACACCACGCTGTGCTCAAAGAGAGTTCTACCATAAAACTTCGAATAGTTTTCAATGCCTCAGCTCGTACGTCAAATGGCAAATCATTAAATGAGCAACTGCTAGTTGGACCTACAATCCAACCAACACTTTGGACTACCTTACTAAGATGGCGTCTGTACAAGTTCTCTTTTACTGCAGATATAGAGAAAATGTACAGAATGATCCAGACAGATGGCACCTCAACACCAAAATTTAAAGAGAATAGTTTGGAGAAATACTCCAAAAGAAGAGTTGAAAGATTATGCCTTGACTACGGTCACATTTGGAACAACACCAGCGCCATATCTTGCCATCAAAACGTTACAGCAATTAGCACAAGATGAAGCGACTAATTATCTCCTTGCAGCTAAGAGCATCATGAGAGAGTTCTATGTCGATGACTTAGTCTCAGGAGCCCATACTCTCAGTGAAGCAATACAACTGCAACGTGAACTTATCGAGGCTTTAGCAAAGGGAACATTCAACCTACGTAAATGGACTGCCAACCACAATGATCTTCTAAAAAGTATACCATTGGATCATCGAGAATTAAAAACCAACTTGGAATTCTCTGATAACGAACCCATAAAAACTCTCAGAATACATTGGTATCCAACAACAGACTTTTTCTCTTTTAAAGTCAGAGTCCCCGAACCAAAAACCACATACACCAAACGAATAATATTATCTGAAGTATCGTCTCTGTTCGGTCCACTAGGTTGGTTAGCTCCATGCATAATTACAGCTAAAATCATAATTCAGAAACTCTGGCTCTCCAAATGTGACTGGGACGACCCTGTACCTACAGAAATTTTAAAAGAGTGGAATAATTTCAAAGACCAGCTACATTCTATTCAGGACATTCAGATTCCACGTTGGCAAGGCTACCAGCCTAACAAAAGCGAGATGGAACTACATGGATTTTGCTATGCCTCAATTAACGCCTATTCAGCAGTTCTGTATTTAAAAATACATCCTAATGAGAACTCCAGAGTACAAATTGTGACAGCAAAAACTAAAGTAGCTCCCATCAAACCAGTCTCACTACCTCGACTAGAGCTATGTGGTGCTGTCCTACTTTCCAAACTTATTAAACAAGTTGTCAAAGAGGAATATTGGCCTCAACAATCTTTGGAGGTACATACTCAACTAGAGTATAAAAAACCAAAAGTTCTCACTACTACTGTCGATGAACAAATAATTATACTGAATAAATATTCTTCATTTCAAAAAACCATAAGAATAACTGCATACTGTCTCAGGTTTATAAACAGCATGCGCAAAATACAGTTCACTACGGAATATTTATCAATATCTGAGTTAAAAAAGGCAGAATTATGCCTAATCAAATTGCTCCAGAATATCTCCTTTCCTACCGAAATCAACCAACTGCAGAAAAAATTGCCCCTTCCTAAAAAGAGTCGAATTCTGTCTCTCAATCCCACGATCGACTCTGAAAATATCCTACGAGTGGGAGGTCGTCTCACCAAGTCTCAGCTAAGTTACGACCAACAACATCCCATAATTCTTCCCAACAACCATCACTTAACTAACATTCTCATTGATCATTTACATCATTATACATTACACGGAGGCACTCAAATCATATTGAGTACTATAAGAAACCACTATTGGTTAATAAACGCCCGCAATACGATTAGACATCGCATCCATAAATGTGTTGACTGTTTTCGATTTAGTGCGAAGCCCAGCTCTCAGTTAATGAGTTCTCTGCCCTCAGCGAGAGTCAATATATCTTTACCCTTCCAACACCCTGGGGTAGACTACGCAGGGCCGTTTGTTATGAAAACATCAACACTTAGAGGAGCAAAATTAACGAAAGCTTATATCTGTCTATTCGTTTGCTTGGCCACCAAGGCCTACACATAGAGCTCACCTCTGACTTGTCAACACCAGCCTTCCTAGCTGCCCTCAAGCGCTTTGTTGCACGGAGAGGTCTTTGTTCACACATCTACTCGGATCAAGGAACAAATTTTGTAGGAGCAAATGGGATTTTACAATCCAATTTAAATAAATCAATGAGAGCAATTGAAGTCAATTCGGCCAAAGAATTCTCCAACCAAAGCATAACTTGGCACTTCAACCCTCCTGCAGCACCTCACTTTGGAGGCTTATGGGAATCTGGTGTAAAATCCACCAAACGCCATCTCTATAAAACAATCAAGGACGCAAAACTCACCTACGAAGAACTATATACAATTTTAGTTCAAATTGAGGCATGTTTAAACGCCATACCTCTCTCTCTTCTGTACAATGATCCAACAGACTACAATATTCTCACTCCCGGACACTTCCTTACTGGTCGACACAATCTCACCATAGTAGAACCTTCCCCACTTAATCCACAACAACATCCTCTCAAAAGATGGCAGCACATCCAATACCTCTCCCACAATTTCTGGAAGCAATGGTCAAGAGACTACCTGCATACATTGCACCAACGACATAAATGGCAGACTGAAAAGGAAAATTTAAAAATCGGAACTCTCGTCTTGATAAAAGAAGATCAAATCCCAATACGAAAATGGCCATTAGGTCGAATAATTGAAATTCATACTGGCCATAACAACTTAGTGAGAGCAGTCACGATAAAAACAGCAAAAAATATTCTCACCCGTCCTATCTCAAAAATTTGCCCTCTCCCTCTCACCAACATCTCCTGACAATCATCAATTATCCCCACCAAAGTCTATTGCTCTCTGGCAGTACCAAGTTCCAAAATACCCGTTATATATGAATATATACGAATTCAGAGCCCGCCAAAAATCACTTCAGTTCCAAAAGTGACAAGTGAAAAGTGGTTCTTTAAAATCGTTAATTTTCTCAGTTTTAGTTTTTATTTTTCTTTATTGAGTGCCATGGAAGAATTACTTGAAATATTCAGTTCAGAATCACTAGATTCTGTGGACATAGCCCTTGCACCTACTCCTCCGGAACTCCTGGCACCTCCTAAGCCTATCACGCCTATCAGTCCACTCCCTTCAACTCCTACCAAAGGACAAAAAATGAAATCAGTCGTTATACGACCGCCACCACAAGAAATTTTGCCTGTGAAAAACATTTTTAGGCCATTCGAAGCTAGGGTAGCAACGCCCATTGTAAAAGGATTACAATGTAAAACAAAAGAAACCGCCAATTTGAAATTTCGACCAAGGTCACAGAAGCATCAACCAGGAGTCCGTGTTTCAACCCAGCCACGTTGCTTCACGCAACCACCTACTCAGCCACGTTGTATCACACAACTACATGCAGCAAAACAAGCCAGTCCACCCTTAGATTTGCAGTGCAAACCACTTGCTGATATGAAAAGGGCAGCACCCGCTAACGATTTACCAGTTAAAAAACTAAATACAGGACCCAAAGCAGTTGACAACCCCAACAAGTCAAAAAAATCTCGTCCAAAGGTTAGGGATTCGGTGCAAACAACAACAATCTTACAGCCACATTTCAATTGCAAGAACAATAAGGCAAAGCACCCCAAGCAAAGTTCCAACACTGCACTGCCGAGTCTACCTGGAGATTTACACCAAATAGTACCAGGCCCAGCAAGGAAAACAACTTCAAGGCATCTACCAAGTACAAAGCCAGCTAAATGTGCTAAACTCGAGCCAGCTACATCAAATATAGAAGTAACACCAACCACATCAGCGATACAAACGTCTAACGAGAGCACTACCATTGTAATTCCTGCAGATTTAAAACACGTAATATGGTCAACCCCAGACGTCATGCAAATCCTACAGTCATCTATAATCCCGTGGAATATGATCCGAGAGGCAAAGATGTTTTTTCGAAGTCCTCTTCCAGGCGGCCTAACACTGAAAATAAAAAAAGGGAACAAAACTACACTTCCTCATTCAAAAATCTGTAAGTAATTTTATTTTTTATTTTTATAATGATTTTCCTTTTTTTTTGAGGCGGTAGGATGTTTAGTCCACCTAAATTCCAATTGAAGCGTCCAGCCTGGTTCTACCATTTTGTTTAATTCCTGAAATAAACAAAAAGGCACCACAAAGTATTAAGACTAATTTAAAATGTCACAGAATACTTATCTAAAAACTGACGAATTATCTATCTTTTACGAAAATCAAGTACAAAAATGCAAACTGCACATCCACAGCAAATGACCCTTATCAGGTTACGTCTTTAATCTGAAAATAATCCAAAGGAAATCATTTAACAAAAGGAATAATTAACAATCAATCACAAACTTACCAAATTATATGTACCTCTGTATTGTTGACAACTTTTTTCATGTGATTTAATGACATCTACACAGTCAGCTGTCTTCGCCTTCGCCGCAGTCAGAATACGAGCAATTGCAATAAACGTCGCTAGGGCAACACCGAGAGGCGAGAGCTAATAACTGGATGCGGCGGCTATAAAAGGCCGACGAGTTGCAATAGATGGCACCATTCTTTTATCAGAGTACATCTGATTCAGAGTCTAATCTGAAAAATAAGAATCGTGTTCCTATCCTGCATACAGAAGTATAATTCTGTTCAGAGTTTAATCTGAAAAATATATTCCTATCCTCCATACAGAAGTATAATTCTGTTCAGAGTTTAATCTGAAATTCCCATACTTATTACAGAAGTATAATTCTGGTCAGAGTTTAATCTGAAATCAGTTTTCATATCTATTACAGAAGTATAATTCTGGTCAGAGTTTAATCTGAAAATCAGTTTTCATATTTATTACAGAAGTATAATTCTGTTCAGAGTCTAATCTGAAAATTTTCGTCTCATTCTGTTTTGAACCACACGTTGCAGCACGCTGCTGCACCCCCCTTTTTTCTGCTTATTCAACTTCTCTGTCTGACAGGGCCGCTACCATCAAACAGATTCATAGAAAATTCTTGTGTGCGTCATTTTTACTGCCTTAGTGCCCGCACGTATTAGCAGCATTACTATTATAGTAGTTTTAGAAGGTGACAAAACTAATTCCGATCTTCTTCTTCTTTTCAGAATTAAAGAGACGGACAACGTTTTTTTGGACCATTTTTTTTCTTTTTATTATTGAATTGCTTTTTCTGAATTGTTAATTTGAATTTATAGTTTTAAGCTCCTTTGAATTGTTTTGTGAATTTGTGATATTAGGTTAACTATATGAATTATTGAAATAAAATTTTATATTTGAATTTGAAAAACGACTGAGTTATCTTTTCAAAAAGCGGCATGTCTCCCTTATTGTTTGAGACCAGCTCTCACAGAGGTAGTCTCGATCTTCCATTTTCTGGTTTCCTCGTTTTGCTTTTCCTTTCACGCCGGGGTCCGAGGGTGAATCGTCGGCCGTGTATCTCCCGGTGAATTGGTTCAGGAGGCGGCACTTTGGGAATTAAACATTGGTGCCACTTATGCTGGCTTGCATATAATTATGTGGTGTGCACCACGATGTATGTGGAGCTCTTCTAGCTATCTTGTTATTTGAGGCGTGGAAATGCGATATGTGTGACTGTGATTTCTGATACGTGATATTTATTCGACAGTTGTGCATAGCATATAGCCTCAACAGTGTATACAGCCTGGACTAAACTCGTAATAGTTCCACCTCGTGAGTTCCGGTTGTACCGTGCGGTTCCTTTAATATTCCGCGGTCTGTGGAGAAATATAATTTATTCCCTTTCTTTTTGTTTCTTTCTATTTTTTGTTTGTTTTATTTTAAAGAGGACAGGGAGGGAGCTCACTTCCTACCCTCCCAGCCTACAATGTTATACTTACATTTCACTTTTGAAAATTAAACTTAGAAAACGCTCACACGTGTTGCCCTTCTACACTTTTCCAGACCACACCTTTCAATCGTGAACGCAACAATCTGGTTTTCGCGCCTTCCTCTTCTCCGGCATCCTCGCATTCGACACTTGTATTATTTCTCTACAGGTGGCATTTGACACGTCTCTTGCCTATCGACATAGTTGCAGCGAAGCCCACTTCATGCTGCATCAATGAGAATTGAAGCGACATAGCTGCAGAACATTTCCATACTGTCACTCATATCAGCTGTGGGTGACGACATTTATAAATGTCACACGTTAAATCGCTGCGTGACATTTCTGAGACGTCTCATTATATCCGACCATAACAGGGTAGAGTCGTAGTCTTCACCTGTGAATCAGGCGACGCTGAGATATGGTCGCTGAGCTAGCCGGTCTTAACACATAGGCCTCATCGTTGTGGGCTCCCAATGTTTGACATGACCCATGATCACTCGTACTTGACTTATGCCATCCTGAGAATATACGGACGTCTATCAAGTTAAGTACTCTTCGTCATCTAAAAATCGTAGGATATGAATACTAGGGCCTGATGACCTTGGCATGGTAGACTCCGATCAATTTTCCAATTAATATAACGAGCTACCCTTTTGAGATCGGATCCTGCATTTTAAGAACTTCTTCCAGAGCTTGACACTACGCTGGTGTTTAAAACTACTCTGTTGGAAGTTTCTCCTAAAAACTTCCTGACCGACTTTGTATTTTACAGGTTTGGTTCGGAGGTTATATGATTTAGGGCCCACCTCAAATGCTCTATCAAGGTTCTCTTGGGCCTTAGCATGTAGGAGCTGAAACTTGTCAGAAAAATCTATGTTTAAGGGTTTATTGAGCCCTTCTAGATTTTGCAGGAGGTTGTAAGTGGCACCATGCTCTATCATTTGGAGCCCGAAAAGCATCTTGTAAGGGGAGAATCCTGTGGCTTGGTGAATTGAGCTACGAAGAGAGCTCGCGACACAACTTAGCTTTCCGTCCCATTTTGTGTGCTCGTTATTAATATATGTTCGGACACCAGCCAAAATTGATCTGTTAACTCGCTCCGAAGCGTTAGACTGCGGGGAGTACAGCGCGGTTCGTAAGTGTATAATGCCATATTTTTTTACAAGTGCAGCGAATTGGACTGACCGAAATTGAATGCCATTGTCCGTCATAATAGTTTCGGAGACTCCAAACATATGAAAATATTTTCTTTCAACAAATTTACAAATGTGAGAGGTACTTGCGTGCTTGAGTGGCTCCAGGATTGGATATTTGGAAAGATGGTCGAGAGCTATTAGAATACAAACATTTCCTGCTTTAGTACTTGGGTATGGGCCTAACAGATCTAGGTGGAGACGTTGCCTAGGTCGTTCTGTTTTGACTTGCTTTCCCATAGGAGGCCGCAGTGTAACATTTGGTGCTTTAATTTCTTTGCAGATATCGCAGGAAGCTATGTAAGACCTGACATCTACCCACATGCGCGGCCAGTAGAAGGATCGTCTTATTTTGTTGAGTGTCTTCCCTATTTCGCCATGAGCATATAGCGGCGGGTCATGCGATCCTGAAATGACGTCCATTACGAGATCTCGTGGTACCCAATGCCTCCAGGGTTCTTCTTCTTGCACTGGATCTCCTGTCCTAGGAGCGGTTCGGATGTACACGAAATCCTCTAGAATGTACAAGCCCGGTAAATTCGACTAATTCGACTCGATATTCTGCTTCAATTCAGTATATTCAGGGGACATGAAGGCAGGAGAATTTAGATCTATTTTCGGGCTCGGGTCTTCAGCCGCCGACAGCTCCTCATAGAGGACTCTGGACAGTGCATCCGGGACCACTTGAAGACTTCCTTTTCTATGTTCTATCGTAAAATTGGAACTCTGAAGTTTCAGGCTCCATCTGGCTAACCTCCCACTCAAATCCTTTTGTGACATCAACCACCTCAAGCTCGCGTGATCCGTCACGATTTTGAATGGTAATAGCTCGACGTAAGGACAGAATTTTTTTATACTAAGTACCGCAGCTAGATACTCTAACTCTGTCACTGAATAGTTCCGTTGAGCAGAATTTAATTTTTGGGAAATGTATGCAATAGGCCTTTCATCGCCGTGATCATCTACTTGGAGTAAGACTCCTCCCACTCCTTGTTGACTTGCGTCACACTGGATGATGAAAGGTTTTGAGAAGTCTGGACTTACTAACAGCGGAGCGGATGTGAGCGTAATCTTTAGTCGAACAAACGCAGTTTGTGCCTCCGAAGTCCATTCGAACTTATTGGCTTTCTTCAATACATCGGTGATGGGTGCTGTCAACTCAGTATAATTTAAAATGAATCGCCGTACCATCCAGCCATACCTAGAAGGTGTCGAACTTGTCTAACAGTTTTCGGTGGTGGATTTTCAGTAATGGCTGTGACCTTATCGGGGTCGGTCCTAATTCCTCCATTGCCAATGATGAAGCAGAGATACTTGCTTTCCTTTAAACAGAATCTGCTCTTCTCTATGTTAATCGTGAGTCCAGCCTGATAGCAAGGATAGATGCGTATTGAAATCTTAGGATAAAACTAACAAATCGTCTAGATAAACAAGGACATTTTCGCGCAAATCAAAGGGTATAAATTTGTCGATCAGACGACAAATTGTCTGTGGTGCGTTACAGAGTCCAATGGGCATCACTTTGAAGTGGTATAGAGGATGTCCTGGAACAGTGAAAGCGGTCTTCTCACGTGATTCTAATGCAAGAGGTATTTGCCAAAAGGCGTCTTTTAAATCGGGGCTTGTGATGTACTTGGCCGCTGGCATACGACTAAGCATGCCATCAATTTGTGGAAGGGGATATGCATCCTGCTTAGTTACTGAATTAACTTTTCGCGCATCAAAACACAGCCGATTCTTCCCTGGCTTCCTGACCAGAACCACGGGTGAACTCCACGGGCTTTGACTCTCTTCTATAACACCCAGCGACAACATTCGCTTTATTTCAGCATCAATTAACAGTTGAACCGCTGGTGAGACTGTGTAAAATCGTTGTTTGATGGGAGTAGCATCTCCTACTTCAATCCTATGATTAACTAAATTTGTTTTTCCCAGACCTTTGACTGTATACGATGGAAACAACTGAGAGATCGTGTGTATTTGTGTCTGATGTAGCTAGTGAGTTGAACGTTTGGACTTCCGCAACTGTGCCCAACACATCAGGAGCTAACCCAAAGAATCTCCAGAAGTCAATGCCTAGGTACAGTTCCTGGGTGAGACTAGGAACTACGTAGAAACGCATTGTTTTCTTCTGACCACAGAAGTGAACGCCCAACTCGGCATGACCAAGCACTTCAGGCCTGGCACCATTTGCTACCTCTAATTGGCTGCGATATTGAGACCATTTGACATTAGCCCTAGCTAATCCCTCTAGTGCTCCCTTCCCCAGGATGCTAACAGTGGCACCACTGTCCAATAATCCTGCTATAGTTTGCTGGAGCAGATATACTTCGGCATCATTCAAATTATTTAATGTAATGACCGAGATTTTTTCCCAATCGGATATGATCTTTTTCCAATCCGTTTTTCTCGTTTCCAGTAATTTCGCATTCTTATACTCGAACGCTTTGGTCTAGGAAAAAGGGACATGACTGAGAAGTTTGTATCGGATTGCTCAATTGCCGAGGAGAAGATTATTTCTCTTGCAGATTGATATTTCTAAAACCGTATGTGATAGGGTTGGAGTGGTGACAGTTTGGGGACATCGCTGCTCGTCATCACAGATGGCCGCTGCATTATCGAGACCTTGATCGCTTGTATATCTTCTTGATGGGAGGTATCTATGGGTATTTTATCAGGTATTAGGATTTCTCCCTGGACATGAGACAAGTCCAGATTCATGTCTAATACGTTAAGGTTTGAATCGGAGAGGAGTGATTTGTATTACTAAAATCGATCAGATTCCTGCCATCATCAGGGACGACTGTGGTCTAAGATGAGGAAGAATTTTGTGCTTTTTTCCCCTTCTACTGTGGTGCCACTTTTGCTGGCTTGCATATAATTATGTGGTGTGCACCACGATGTATGTGGAGCTCTTCTAGCTATCTTGTTATTTGAGGCGTGGAAATGCGATATGCGTGACTGTGACTTCTGATACGTGATAATTATTCGACAGTTGTGCATAGCATATAGCCTCAACAGTGTATACAGCCTGGACTAAACTCGTAATAGTTCCACCTCGTGAGTTCCGGTTGTACCGTGCGGTTCCTTTAATATTCCGCGGTCTGTGGAGAAGTATAATTTATTCCCTTTCTTTTTGTTTCTTTCTATTTTCTTTATTTTATTTTAAAGAGGACAGGGAGGGTGCTCACAGCCTACTATGCTATATTTAAATTTCACTTTTGAAAATTAAACTTAGAAAACGTTCTCACGTGTTGCCCTTCTACACTTTTCCAGACCACACCTTTCAATCGTGAACGCAACAATCTGGTTTTCGCGCCTTCCTCTTCTTCCATCTCATTATATCCTACCATAACAATATGAATCCCATATGCCATGTTTGTCTATAATACCACCCCTCACTCGAGTACAAATTATACTCCCCGCGAGCTCCTGTACGGATTCCCAGCCGAAATCGCAAATAACCTAAAATCATCTCCGACTATTTGCTAGAATTACAATAACTATGCAAACGAGTTAAAAGCGCGTCTGCAACACAGCTATAAAATTGCGAAGGACATTGCCACGGCCCATAAAGAAAAATCAAAACTCCAGTACGACAAGGATTCTACCCCGAAAACCTTTAATATTGGAGACAAAGTCTTGCTAAAAAGCATAGTGAGAGATAACCAATTCTCACCACTCTGGACAGGTCCACATGTGATTATATAAATCAATTCCCATGACAACTCCACTGTGAAAGTAAATAACAA
This sequence comes from Dioctria rufipes, assembly GCA_963924295.1. NCBI lineage: Eukaryota > Metazoa > Arthropoda > Insecta > Diptera > Asilidae > Dioctria > Dioctria rufipes. Next base: position 224,855,395 of record OZ002740.1, read on the forward strand.
AAATAAGAGAGTCCACAATAACGACTTGAAACTTTTTATAGATTAATATAAAAGCTTCATTTACTTCAAGGAAACATATTCACAAATGAATAAAACAATATCCTCTTCCAGGTCCTCACAATGATGCAAGTAGCATTCTTTTAATTTGCATCCCACTCATCTCCAGCTCGGGGATAGAAGTGAAGCAAACAAATGCCATCGCGGGCATTTATTTCGATGAAATCGGCAGGACCAATTTCTACACGAACGAATGGAAAATCAGAACCTACTACTATTTAGAAAACTTCAAATATGAGTTTAAGGACATCAAATTCATCACGCAACAAATTACATCTACGTGCCAGAAATTAGTCGGAAATTCAGCAATGGTGCGTACTTCTAACGGCTCGATACTACAGATAAATTTTATTATAGCAGATGTCGAATATGCTCCTAGTAATACAAAATACGAAACAAAGAACTTTATTCAATGCAATAGGCTCCATTTCCAAAGCTCTTTTCGGCACATTAGATGAAAATTCAGAACCTTTAAACTTTATACCAAAACTCCCTACTTTCCCTTGTGAAAAGCCCAACCGCGATAATCGAAGCAACAAATATTCAATAAAACTAAGGCCGCAATTGAAGAGGAATTCTTGAATATATAATTTCAATACAGATATCTACATCACTAATGAAAAATAGTAACCTGGATAATAAAATATCAATTGAAATAGAATCCCTAGTCTCCCAAACATGGAAAATTCCACCCTACACTGATATCACCTAATAATATTGAAGAACTTTTATCAAAGATTAGCCAAATCCTATGATGCTTCCTATAAATTCCAGACACAATATACAGGGTGTCCCACGTTACGTGTTCCCTGGGCATTTTTCTCGAAAATGTGAGGAGATATCGAAAAAGTCCTAATAATAAAAGTTACGCATCGTTAGTCAAGGTATCTTAAAAAGGACTTGGGAAAGGATATATTTTAAAAAATGTCTTTTTTGTCCTTATTAAGGATACATTTAGATTGCATTTTTGAATTCCGCAAATAAAACTAAAACTAAAATGTTATATTGAAAATTCCAGTTTAAGCCTTTATTATCGAGATATAAGACCTCAAATTGTACTCTATGCACCGTGTTCCTTTGCCATTTTTCTCGAAAATGCACACAAATATCATCGAAGTGCTAGTAACAAAAGTTACACATCATAAGCCGGGCTATCTTTTGGTATGGTCAACATTTAAATACAAAAGCCACACAAAAAAGGATATGAAAAAAGGATATCTTCGGTTTGGTCCTTTTCGTCCTTTCTGAGGATGCATTTTGGCTACATTGAACAACTGCAAATCAAATTAGTTAAAAAGTGGTATACCTATTAAGAATTCTTCAATGTAGCCAAAATACATCCTCAGAAAGGACGAAAAGGACCAAGCCGAAGATATCCTTTTTTCGTGTGGCTTTTGTTTTTAAATGTTGATCATATCAAAAGTTAGCCCGGCTTATGATGGGTAGCTTTTTGTACTTTTGTTACTAGCACTTCGATGATATCTGTGTGTATTTTCGAGAAAAATGGCAAAGGAACACGGTGCATAGAGTACAATTTAAGGTCTTATATCTCGATAATAAAGGGTTAAACTGGAATTTTCAATATAACATTTTCGTTTTAGTTTTATTTGCGGAATTCAAAAATGCAATCTATCCTTATTATTAAGAAAAGGACATTTTTTAAATATATCCTTTCCCAAGTCCTTTTTCAAGGACTTTGGCTATGCCAGAGGATACCTTGACTAACGATGCGTAACTTTTATTATTAGGACTTTTTCGATATCTCCGCACATTTTCGAGAAAAATGCTCAGAGAACACGTTACGTGGGACACCCTGTATTTTCACAGATCTACAAATTAAGCACAATATCTGCAAATGTTTTCAACAACAAAATAATTATAGAACTCCGAATCCCAGTTCCTTTTAAAGAACCTTACCAAATTTTCCAAGCAATGCCTTTACCGATAATCCTAAACGGTTTATTTATATATATTGAACCATTAAAGGAATATATATTAATTGAATACAATCGTGAGCACTACATCGAATTAACACTCCAATTGCGCATCGTTCGTCCATACACACTTTTATTGCAAAATTTCATCACCAATCTTAAATACATGGATCTAGAGAAACTTCTGGAATTCATTCATTTCCAAAAAGAACAGGAATTAATTCCTCTAAACCCAATAAATAATCACCACATTCACAGCTATGCGCTATCATATTTGACAGTAGCATTGGTGAACGCTATTCTATTTTTAAACGTGTACATGAAATACAAATCGAAAGCCCGCAAAAGTATTAATATACCTCCAGAACCTATACTTCCGGTTGTGACCTATGAGCAATCGCTCATTGATCTGGGAGGTGAACAATGGGTCTTGACTTGGCTAATGTTCGGGGGATCCCTCGGTGTCTCAAACCTCTGGTTCATTCAATCAATCAATCAAATACCCTATATGAAATCTGTAGAGTATACTAAGTTTGTCATTCCGTTTGTAACGCACAGAAATAATGTTGGTTGAGCAAAATTGGTTGGAAACCCACGTATAATATTAAAAGTTATTTTGATTTGTGCATGTCCGTTAGTCCGTCCATGTACCTACTTAGAATGCTGAAATTTTACACACGGGCTTTTTAGAAAAAAAGTAAATTTGGTTCGAAAATTTGACCATTCGAGCAACTACTTCGCAGGGCTTCCATAGAAAAATTTCGTTTTTCACTATATATTTATTTGAAAGCTTCACAAGAATAGGCAATAAAATTTTAAAACTGGACTAAATCGGGCAACCCCTCTTGGTCTTGCCATAGAACAATTTAGGTTTTTTACGTAAACTGTGAAAAGGATCACTCCTAGACGTTTCCATTTCACTGAAAAGTTCTTAAGAATATAAAATCCTATGAAATTGGTTATAATCATTTCCACTGTTAGGCGAACCGTTCTAGAATTTGATGCGAACAGCTGCTTTAGGATAATGAAGTATTGGTCTTACAATTAGATCTCTTTTTTATTATTTTTAATAAATTATTAAATTAGCAAATTCGCTTTAATATAAAATCAACGATGCCTCGACCTGATGTACGGAAGGCCGCAATTATTTCTTAGAAATTTACTAGAACTTTTTTTCTTAGAACTGTTATGCATTATTGGAGGCCAACAACGGGTGTTTGTGCCAATAACAACTTTTATGAGCGTAGACTTGTAGATCAGCAATAAGCATTAATTTTTCTTAAAAATTTACACAAAATGTTTGGGCAGAATTTTTATTCTGTCTAGAGTTATTTTCAGATGTTTAGTCAACGCAAACGCATTGTCACCAACAAAAACAAAATTTAACTCTCCTTCATTTTTCGAATAGTTTAGCAAGTTGAGTGTTTCATTTTCTAACTTTGTGTTAAATGTTGTTGTTTCAAATACTCCACCATCCGATATCCTTGCTTGTTTTCCAACACCGACATATAGAAACTCATAATCAGCATTTAGTAGTACCTACCATCAATACGATACTATAAAAGTTTTTATAATTAATAGTATAAAGCTCCAGAGTTAGATGGCTGAGTAATTCTCAGGGCCGGATTTAAACTTGACAAGGCCCTAAGATATTTGAGATATTGGGCTCTTTATAAGTCCAGATATTATATGTCAGTGCCAAATATGATTTTTTGAGGGTTAAACTGAAATACAATTCAGAAGTATATAGATATTGCTATATTAAATTCTATGGAAATTCGCTAGATTTTCCTAGGAATTGTAAAATCAGGTCAAAACTTCGGAACAAGTAAAGACATCGCTCTGTGTTCGAATTTTTGGGATAAATATTGGAATTCCGTCCAATATTTTTGTAGTATTGTTTGGAAATTCTGAGGACATCGGAATTGTGCTTACTAGGGTTCTCCATAGGAGCTCTGCCTTCACTCTTCGTCAATATAACTTTTACCAGTTTATCTCCGCTCAGCTTCTTTAATCACGACATGGCGACGTAAATACATGTAACAAGCTCCGATCATATACGAAAGTGTCGTGCATCGTTTATTCTTCATTAAGATGATCACATGCGAGTACTTGAGTACATTTAAATTTCGAGTACTTCAGAAACTTAATATAACATCAAGGGTATCTTTTACATGCCAATAAAATTTCAAAATCTGTTCTAGTAGTAGAAAGTCTAAAACAACGATTTATATATAGGGGATTGACTTTTGGAACCTTTCTTTCAAATCAATCTCCAAAAAAAAATCAGAGAAATGGACTTGTTATTCAATTTCGCTAGACCAGCTGAGAGTCCAATTAAAAGAATTCACACTCTAATCGATGAAAAGTCTATTCTCAATGAGAATTAAAAAAAAATTTAAACTCTTAGTTAACAAAAATTAAGGAGAACTCATTTCACAGCCCATGACATCGATAAAGGAAATGCACAACCAAAAGTGCAGAGGCGCTATGAAGTATCACCAGCCGTCCAGGAGAGGTTCGGTAAGCAATTAAACCGAATGAAAGGTTTGGGTGTCATAGAACCATCCGTAAGTCCGTGGTGCTCCCCCGCGGTCTTAGTAGAAAATTCCAACGGCAAATATCGGCTTTGTATAGATAGCCCAAAATTTAACAAGCGATGTGCGTATCCCCCTCCCTCGTATTACTGAAATCCTGAATAAACTAAATGAAGCGAGATCTTTCATCCATAGATTTATAGGATGCCTTTTGGTAAGTTCCCTTAACGGAGAGATCTAAAGGAAAAAGCCGCCTTCTCTATTCCTGGCTGCGGATTATGGCAATTTGTAGTTATGCCATTACAAATAGTCCTGCAACTCAACAAAGACTAAAGGATACACTTTTCGACCCTACAGAAAAGAGTATCTTTACTTATTTAGATGACCTGATCATAGCTACAAACACCTTCGAGGAACACATTACGATACTCGAACGTCTGGCAAATCGTTTGTTGGAAGCAAATCTTTCAATAAATTTAGAAAAATGTCAATTCGTTAGAAGTATTTTAAAATATCTAGGGTTCATTGTAGACGGAAATGGGCTGAGAACTGAGAAGTTTTCAAATTACATATTGCTAAAAGATAGTCGAGATCTCTCATTCGCAGAAACAATCGAGACTCTGACAACAATTTTTGGTGTTCAGGAATCATTTTTAAGTGTCCGCTACAAGTGTTTGCAAACTTTTAACGGATGATTTCGTTTCATACGACGCAGCATTGAACAAAAATTGTTAAAATTTTCAGCTATCTAAATTGAGTATAGACGAATTTGACGGTGCCTGAGGATATATTTAACAAACTTTCCAACAGCGCAATCTTCTCTTATATCGACCTATCCGATGCACATCTACAAGTTCCAGTGGACGAGCAATCACAAAAAATCCTGACTCTCAACCCTCATCAGGGACTTTTTTCGCTCAATCGTCTGGCTTCTTGTATTAAATCAGCGCCAGGGGAGTTTCAACAAATAATGGATACCATGATGTCAGAACTATCCGGAGAGGCAGTGTATTTAGACGACATACTTGTCAGTGGTGATAATCTAAGGTAACATATCGAGAATTTGTATTAGGTATTGCAACGACTACGGGAATATGGTTTCCGTATAAAAATAGACAAGTGCAAGTTTTTTTCATCTCGAATAAAATACTTGGGGCACATCATCGACAAAAATGGGCTGCACCCTGACTCATGCAAAATCCAGAAAATCAAGGCTATGTCTGCACCAACAAATTTATCGCAGTTGCAGTCATTTGTCGGAGCTGTGAATTATTACGGAAAGTTCGTAAAACAAATGCGCCAATTACGAGAACCACTACACGAATTGTTGCAGAAAAATGCAAAATTCTCTTGGAAACCAGCCTGTTAAAGGGAATTTGAGAAATTCAAAGACATTCTCTGATCGGATCTGCTTTTGACACATATCAATCCAAAATTTATGATTCGAGTTGCTGCTGATGTATCTAATGAAGTTATTGGGGCCTTCATCGCTCACACATTTCCAGATGGAACAGAAAAAGTACTATTTCATGCAGACATTCTGACAGATCATAAGCCACAATTAGCTATTTTCAGTTCAAAAAAGGCAATTCCAGTTTACACGACAAATCGATTATAGCGCTGGGCATTAACACTGATGCTATATGATTTCGAAATCGAATACGCTCCTACGAGAGCCATTGCTCGAAACTATGTGTATTGGCCGAATATCTTCCAAGACATCGAAGTGCTCGTTAAAAAATGTCACAGATGTGCGGGTGCTACGAAGCTACCTACTAAGCCAAAATTGGAATCATGGCCAATACTTCATCACCTATGGAACGAGTTCATGTGGATATAGCAGGACCAATCAACAATAAATATTATCTAGGAATTATTGATGCATTATGGAATATGGAAGCCTTAGAACGGTTTGGTTCCCTTTGTTTTTTTGTGAATATTGATAATAAAATTAATCATTCGGATATGACAAGACTTGTTTTTCTCATTCTATAGACTTCTCTGTGAATAATGACAATAAAAATAATAATCCAGATGTAGACAAGACGTTATTTTATCATTTTATAGATTATCATGACGTTCTTTCTCTCTTTCTCACTGTAATTTCTTGATTCACTAAACATTCACCCGAACACACACAATATGACAACCCTCTCTAACCTATAGCGCATTGCTAACCTATTCGAAACTTCAACGGAATACTCACACAATATTATTCAAATTAACAGTCTAAATTCAAACGACCTTCTGACATGATTCGAACAGAGTCAATCAAGGCAACTACTGAATAAGAAATCTTTCTTACATTTCTCTATAAATTGGTTCTGTTCCGTTCCGATAATATATTTTTAGCTGACGATTTCAAATTCCATAATCAAATGTTAAACGTTAACTCTTGGAATTTAAACAATCTTTTGTAATAAATCTTTTACTGAAAATCATTATTATTCATAACAAACTTAAAAATGTAAACTCTGGTAAAAAGAAACAAAAGTTCTTTTAAACGGCACAATTTACAAGGCTTATTACCTAATCTTTTGAAACATGCTATAAGTATTAAGGAATTATGTTAAACTAAAATATTTTCTTTCGGGCTTTATCAGAGCGAAATCATTGATGACATCATCAAATGATAAACTGAGTAGTTTCTATGCACATAAGACTGAGGGAACATAATTTATCTTGAGTCATTGTTGTTCTAAATTAATTTTTTTTTTAAATATTGTACAAAAAAATTAAATGGGGTAGAAAATATTCTTGCGTTTGTTAGATTATGTGCGTACTTGTGTAAAATGCTCTTACCTGAAATGTAACTTCAGTAAGGACACAAAACAAAAAGTAGAATTTCCAAAATAATGTCAACAATCACATTATGTAAGAAACATACTGCAAATACTAAAAACAATGGTTATAAATATTATATCGTCTGCCGGCTTACTCGAACGACAAAAGATCAGCGCATGCTCGAGTGTAGCGGGCCCATACAGGGGAATCCCCGTGTTTATAGTAAAAGTTCTTTGAAAAGACACGCGCTAAAAAAATTGGGTGAAGAGTATGGGACGTTCCGTACTTGCGACATGGGGACAAATAATGCCGCAGTATATTTAAGTATATATGAAAATTGCTCACTCGGACAATTTTTTTGGGGGCCCTTAACAAAGTGGGGGCCTTAAGCTATAGCTTGTGTAGCTTGTACGTAAATCCTGCACTGGTAATTCTGATATGTTTCCCGTCAAGACATCCCCCACAATTTATTATTTCTCACCTATCTTTCAATCCATTCGAAACTTTGTTCCATTCTTCTTTTGTTGCTGGTACCTACATGAAATAAATTACAGTTTTAATAAAAATATTTTTCTTCTTCTAGATATTTAAAAGACCATCACTATCCTATCCCAGAAGAAGGAAATCTAAAGCAGATGATAACGTCAGAAATTTTATGAATACTTGCACTTAAGCATTAGAGCGCGTAGACGAATTCAATGCAATTGGAATAAGCTTGGCAGCAAAGTTAAAAAAAAAATGAACGCTACTCAACAAATTTTAGCAGAGTTCCTTATTCAAAAAATTATTACCAAGGGTTTGCTGGGAAAGCTTAACGAAAGTACTGACGTTCTCGATATTGTCGATATTTATGACATCTCAAAGAGCAACATTAACAGTGCTTCAATTCAACAGCATCATACGACTTCTTGAGAAACTGCGTGATATTCTGCTACTTCGTCTGGCGTATCAAGTATTTCATCTCCGCTTGCCATTCAACTGTATACTGTGTATACTGATGTAGTACATCCATTAAACACAAAAGAGTAATGAATACTATATTCCAATAATACATATTTCTATTGCCTACTCAATAATATTTTTATTCTTTTCATTTTACGAAGTGCAATTTAAATATTTTTTTTTGTCTTTCTAATGGACTGTACTTTATTTTAAAAAATTGTAATAATAAAATGATTAAAGTTGCATACTTTGATATAGTTTTCCTTTAAGACTTTGAATATTATCTCACACGTTTCTGGAATAATTATGTATCCTGAAGTGTGAGCAGCAATTCCAGTCGAAAATTTGTAATCTTCATACGATCTGTCAGTTGCGAGAAATATCAGGGTGGCATGCATTGCCGCATTATCGTGTCAGTTTTACTTAAATATGGTTTAGGTAAGCCTTAGAATTTTTGTGTAAAAAGTGTTCATAATTTTTTCTTAATTTTTTTAATATATATTTACTTACCTAACAATACATAGGTAAAATCTGTCTCACTCATGCGTAAATAATTTTAAAATTATCATTTTGATCTTTCCTTCTTTTTTATAACGGTACGATAATTTAAAACAAATATACCTGCAGCCACCACAGCGATTTGTTTCCTGCTCCTAGGTGCCATCTTATATGACTGATCCGGCATGAAAGTTCCCAGATCTTTCAAATAAGCGGACTGGGTCCGCTCATCAGACCCGCCACATTAAGGGGCGACAGAGGATCTGGTCCGCGGATGAAATCCGTACAAACTTCCGCTCGTGTATGGCCAGCTAATGAGTGCAGTTGTCGGCCTCTAATAATGCATAACAATTCTAAGGAAAAAATTCCCAGTAAATTACTAAGAAAAAATGTGGCTTTCCCTACATTAGGTCGAGGCATCGTTGATTTTAGATTGGAGCGAAGCATTGCTGGCTAACCCTTTGTTTACGTCTACAGTAGTAGCGCCTCTGCAATAGAACAACGTACTAAGTCAATCCATAGCCAGAAAATATCTTTTCCGAAGCTCTTTTTTACCATAGGCAAAGAAATCTTTGCGGACGCAGATCTCTTCTGAGTTTTAAGTTAATCGTTTTTTATTGCGAAAAGATGGTTCATGATGATGAAGCTTTGCCGAAGAAGATCTCTTTTCTAAGTTTAGGATTATTCATTATCCATTTTTTGTTATGAAAAGATGACTCATATGCATCTAGTAGGTAGTCAGTTGAAATGTGCTATTAATTGAAATTTAATTTTAAATAAAACCGAGCTCATTCAGAATAAAACTGAAATTATTAATAAAGTCCTTTTCTTGATTCCCTCTGCATTCCCTAAACGCGCTCCAAGACTACTACGGCTACCCTACAAGCGCTCCAAGAATGCTAACCTATAAGCGCTCCCCAAGAATGTAGAACTGAGCGCTTCCCTCTGCGAACATGCTCACGTTAAAACGCTATGAACAAGGATACGGTGGGGAAGCGCTCTTCCATTCGTCTTTGAGCGCTTCCATTTCACGCTGGGATAGCTCGTTTCGCAATCATTATGTAGATCTATACACAAGGATATTACAAAAAATTCCATCAGAACCAGCGTAGCGCGGTCTAATCGCCAAGCATTAAAACCTTCACAGCCTGTAGTTTCGGGGAATAATATAACACCGATTACTTCAAAACAACTGGCAACATCCAGCTGTAATGATCGCCGCCAAACAAATCCCATCTTGCACGCTCATTATTGGCCCCTTCATTATTTCAAAGGTTAAGAAGCCTTCTTGATGACTCGGCGATAAACTGACAGTGTATACTAAAGGGTTTTCCAATAAGACGTGTTATTTTAATTAGCCCGCTATTTCGGTAGATGTCACTTTCGGAGCTATCATTTTTTGACATTTGACAAGTAGAAACTACGCCATTAATAAAAATCGAACGATACACGATTCAACAACGCATTGAAATTATTAAAATTCACTATAAAAATGGTGAAAATGTGGCAGGGACGGTTCGTAAAACTCGAACATTTTTGGGTCGTCGTGAAGCACCTTGTCGGACCGCAATACAGAAATTGGTAGAAAAATTCGAGCTGTCGGGACAAGTTAGTGATGTGAAGAATAAAACCCGTGCACGTCGCTCAAGAACAGCCGAGAATATTGCTGCTGTAGCCGAAAGTGTTGAAGAAAACCCAGATTTGTCCATTCCTCGTCGTTCTTTGGAATTAGGCATTCCACAAACGTCATTACACCGTATTTTGCATAAAGATTTGGGTCGTAAGGCTTATAAAGTTCAGTTAACACAAGAACTCAAGCCGGCCGATCATCAACAACGTCAAGTCTTTGCTGATTGGGTCCTTGAAATGCATGAAAATGATCCGGAATTCCATCGAAAACACATCTTGAGTGATGAGGCCCATTTCCACCTCGATGGCTTCGTCAACAAGCAAAATTGTCGCATCTGGGGCTCGGAAAACCCAAGAGTTATTGTTGAAAAGCCTCTCTATCCTCAACGTGTGACTGTTTGGTGCGGTTTATGGTCCCGCGGGGTCATTGGACCTTACTTTTTCGAAAATGAGGCTAGAGCAACAGTTACGGTGAATGGATTGCGCTATCGACAGATGATTAATGATTTTTTATGGCCGGAATTGGATGGTATTGATCTGGACAACGTTTACTTTCAACAAGACGGCGCTACGTGACATACAAGCAACGAAACCATTGATCTTTTACGGGAAAAGTTTCCGGACCGTGTTATCTCTCGAAGAGGTGATCACAATTGGCCACCGCGATCTTGTGACTTAACACCTTGCGACTTCTTCCTTTGGGGCCACGTGAAAGAGAAGGTCTACGCCAACAGCCCAGCGTCGATTCAAGACCTCAAAGATGGAATTCGTGAGGCTATCGAGGACATAGAGCAGCCACTTTGCGATTTGGTTATGGAAAATTTCATGAAAAGGATATGGTCCAGTAGGCGTGGTCGTGGTGGTCATTTGGCTGATGTTATTTTCCATTATTAACGGCATACCTTCCTCTTTATAATGAAATAAAGATCCGATCATTTATCTAAAAAAATGGCATTTTTATTTGAATATCAAAATAACACCTCTTATTGGAAAACCCTTTAGCTACACCCAAGTACAGGAAAATATTAGCATTTATCAGCGTTTAATGATTTTGGGAATTTGAATACAGGAAAAGGGAGAGTTAGTTCGAATATTTTGTTCACAGAGATAGGCGGTAGATTGTATTTGGGCGGGTCGTCAAGTTGTGTATGCAAAATTAAAGAAATGTGTATGTTATCTTTACACAGAGATTAGGGTGAACTCATTAAAGAGACTCAGGTATATTTTAAATGTGAAGTAAGTCAGATAAAGACCCTGATTGATAACCGTTTGAAAGAAATAGAGGAACGTATAAATGTAAAGCTGGAGCAAATCACAGATAAGTACAAAAGCAGATTAATACATAAAAACAATAAATTGTGATTTCTTCGATGAAATATAAACAAAAATAATTTGCTTTGACTGCTTCATTTTCTACAGTGAACAAATCGAATATCTCCATAAACAAGAAAGTGGCCAATGTACAAATTCATCTTCGTTTATTATAGTAACTTCGTGTGAATAAAATACAAACATATAAAATAAAAATAAAATTTTAAAATACATAGTAGCTCATTACGACTAAGAATTTCATACGTGAACTACAAGAGTGCGTGAATAATGGCAGTAACATAAACATGAACGACAAAATTTGGCAGTTAGTTTTTCTAAACAGCTGGAACAACACATATTGGCACTGCTATGATTCGCTTACATTAAATTTAGGCACAAACTTAATAAAAATAAAAAAATTACAAATACGACTTATCGGCTCTAACAACGAACATTTTGCACTTATCATAAATTAGGAGAAAGGAAAAATTGTCGGTGCTGCTTATATCCTATTATCCCCAGATATTCTGTTACCATCGTAAACATGTGGTAGGGATGCAAGAACATATTCTTCAATTTTGCATTCATTAGCCCCACGAAGAATTCGGAAATAACCATCTTCTCCCCACCAAGTTCCCCAGGAATTTGCAGCAATCTGAAAATAAAATTGAATTAAGATCAAATTCAGACAAGTATCATACAATTCCAATTTTTACCCAGTATTTTGTTGTTTCGTAACCAACCCGTTCTTCTCCCCATCCTACAAGACGTACTGAATGGAATCCATACTCTTCACTGCGGCTAGCTACAGAGTGTCTGTAAGTACCTCCTGAGTACGAGAACAAATCTCTGTATACTCTCAAAGTCGCTTGGACTGGACCATTGTCCATGATTTCAATCATAATGTCTGTTTCGTTATTTAAAGGAAATACTGGGCCCATTGTATAGAAGTGATCACGTTTTACTTTTAGTGGAGGGCGACAGCCAGCTGCGGATAAAGAGTGAAGACGTCGGAATTTGCATGTTGAGACACTTTGTTGATAGGGGTAACACTCTTCATCAACGACTCTGAAAAAAATTTAAAATATTTAGTTGATATAGTTAAGTTATGTACATGTGGTTAAGTATTCAACAGTATTTTGTCTGTAACTGATGAAAGCGTGCAAATTTAATATATAAATTGAAAACGCCATATGAAAATTGTATTTCCTAGGCCATATTTTAAAGACACAGTTAAGAGACATAGTTTTGCGGATTCGTATATTATTAGGTATAGCAATTCTATATTGTGAGCATGATATCCAAGCATGGGCAAAGTGTCTGTCCTGTCTGGAAAAAAAAACCTGAGACAACCGAACACTTTCAGTATGCTTGTCCGGCTTTTGCCCGGAGCCTTAAAAAAAACTGGGTAGTTAACCAATCTTAGATACCAAGGGGCAAATGTCTCAATTTATTTCATTCTTTTGAAAATAGTAAAATATAGGCAAAACTTAGTTCAGGATGAGGCTTACTTCAACCGTCAGAATCGCGTTCATCTGTTATTAGAGTTAGTACTAGGAAAAACTATTTCAAGACTGGCGTTGTCTGATAAAAATTAATATTCACACATATTTGATACAGACTAGTCTATATTAAGCAAATTCTCTAATAAGAACAAGCAAGAAAGGTAGAAATGGTCTAAGACCAATTCTTATACCACTCTAGATGAACGCCCATATGTAATTTCGTCACCTCTCTTTGCAAGTTTGATTGTTGGAATGGATTTTCGCATATATTTCTGGAACGGTTCGTCGGACATTAAAAATTATTTTGACAAATTGCATTGGATTTCATATTCGGAAGAATTTTTCGGTACAATAACAATGGCTAGCACTGATCATTTTCATAGTATACGTAACATACCCAAATTCATACTGCAAAACTTAAGTTTTGTATGGCAACTCCACGAAGCAGTTGCCCGATTGGTCCCAATTTCGAACATAAATTTCCTTTAAAAATCCGTGTGCAAAATTTTAGCTCTCTAAAAACACGCGCTTTCAAGGTATCGTAAGGACCGACTGCTTTCCCATTATGGTACAGTCTCGGAGGAATTTTCCTCCATAGTCGGGATTGCATCAAAATATATTGTCTCTATTATTTTGGCTTAGGCTGATCGCCTACACAGTCGCCTTTGGCTAGATGACCCTCCGGATAGAATTACAAAAGTACTATGGGGTAAACCTGACCCAAACCTAACGAATAAGCTTTTGGGACTTAACTAGCTTGTCCCGAGAACTCTAGTATCAATTCTCACTGGCACACTCTTCTAAAGAGTCACCTATATAGGAGGAGATTGTTGATGATCCTTTATGTAGCGGTTGCGGACAGAAAGTCAATACTCTCTTTGTCACTGGCCGGTTCTCTCAGTGAAGCGATACAGATTCCTCGGCTCACACTTCCTGGATGAGCTGCCCCAAGCCGGCAAGGGGGGCTGGAGGCCAAACTTAGCTTTGTAAGAGCGTCCGGCTGGGACCTATGAGTAATTGCTCATAAGTCTGAAGGGTGAACCATGGGCCTTATTTTGACCTACGTTCAAGGGTACCTTGGGTAATATTGTGCGTAGGGGTTCAACCCATTATTATCAACCAGCACTGTTTCTATGCGTTACATACGGAATGATAAGCTTAGTATACCCTATTATTTCATTTAGGGTATAATAAAATAAGTAAAAACGAGTTTTCAAATAAAACTGAGGCCAAGCCGCATAAGCCGCATGAAAAAGTAGAAAATAAACTTTTCTTCACACACAGAGGTGGACTCAGATTTTATTCGCTGACAATCGCCGATATATTTCAGTATGATCAATCAGAGGTAATATGTGATTTGATTCATGAAGAGAAAGAATATTCAAGAGAAATGTTCCAATCAAAAAATCTGAGTCCACCCCTGTGTGTGAAGAAAAGTTTATTTTCTACTTTTTCATGTGGCTTGGCCTCAGTTTACTCGTTTTTTACTTCTGACTGACCGTACTTCGAACACAATCGGAACAACTTCGATAACTCGGACTACGGACGAGGTTTCGAAAAATTTGAAATTTTGAAGGCAGTTACGATGAGATGATTGGAAGGCAGCACCGTGGTTGCCTGGAAGTTTTTGTTCAGCTTATCATTAGCGACATTTTAAGTCATGTTTGGTGCCGATCCGAAAACAAAAATTTTTCGGGTATCAAATCGTTGAAGTACTGTAACGTTTTCTGAAATTCAGATTATATTTTAAATAGCGCCTTTTAGCTGTATTCCAACTTGATCCCATATAACATGAATTTTCCCGATTTGCCATGTTTTCCACAGACTTTTCCTATTACTATGAATTTTTTTTAAAAATTTACATGAATTTTCCTCGATTTTTCATGCAAGTTTTCATGATTGTTGAAGAGAAAGTATTGATGCCAATAGGACGGAAAAAAATGATTCCGCATAGCTTATAAAACTTTTTTGTCGGAAAATTTTCCGGAAATTTTCGGAAAATTTTCCAGAAAAATTAGAAAATTCTGCATTTTTCCTGAAACAGATTTATCACTAATCATATCGATAAAAAATTTTCCGATGACTTTCCCGTTTTTCCGGGTTTTCCATGCAGTTTTCCACAAAAGCAACTTTATGCAACTAATTTCGCTCTACAACTTTGTCTTAGTTTGCAAAACGCTCAAACGCTTCCTTGGTCGGAAAAACTCCGGAAAAGCGTTTTACATGAATTTTCCTTGATTTTTTCTGCAAGTTTTCACCATTGTCGGAGAGAAAGTAATGATGCCGGTTGATAGGGAACTTGATCCCGCATAAGTTCGATAACTTTTTTACCGGAAAATTTTCCGGAAAAGTCGGAAAATTCCGGAAATTTTTTCGGAAAAATGGAAAAACTCTGCATTTTTCCTGAAACGGATTTGTACCAAATTTTCAAATGATTTTACCCGATTTTCCGGGTTCTACATTGAAATTTCCGGTTCAAATTTTGATAGATTCAATTGTCACGCGACATAAACCTGTGTGCCAAATTTCAGCTCGCTGTGATGACGAAAAGTGGGTCTACGAGAGTGTCGAAAATAGTAAAAAAGAAATATATAAATATACAGACAGACAAATTCGTGTACGAGTTAAAGGTACGGGCTGGCCTCAAAAATTACATAATCTGATAGTAAAATCAGCAAAATCAGAAAGTTTTTTTTTGCTTCCTGTGTGCTTCCATTTTATTTCAGCCTGCCGCTTTCCAATTTATGTTATATACTTTTTTTTTGGTTTTATATTATTAAGCCAAGCTCAGGGGATACCCTATGATGCAAAGCACAGCATGGCAGGAAGGAGATAGGGAAAGGATTAGGGGATATGAGGAGAGCGGCGGAGGTGCCGATGTATGTCGCCCTTAAACTTCCGCAGATTGTATGCCGGGGGAAAAACAGAAGATGGTAAGCTGTTCCACATTCGCGCTGTTCGGGATAAAAAAGCATCACAGAATTTTACTGTACGGCCGAAAGTAATTTGAAGGGTTAAAGTATGTGCGCGGTTTGCAGCGCGAGTATTGCGTGCAGGAATCATTCTACAAGGGATTAGACTAGATATTTCATCAGAACATTGACCATGCATATAGCGATAAAGGAGCGAAAGGCCCAACATTGCGGCGGTACTCGAGTGAGTCGATATGACAAGTTATTGCCAAATCGCCAATGAGCTTGAAGGCTCTCTTTTGGACAATATCCAATGAATCTAAGGCTGTGGGACCAGCACCGGCCCATAAATGGGAGTTGTATTCCATTCTAGGTCTAATGTAGGACTTGTAGAGGAGCGCTAGATTTGACGGGCAGAAATATTTCTTACACCTTTTCAGAAATCCAAGACATTTCGATGCTTCTTTGGCAACATAGAAGATGTGATCCGTTCAGTTTAACTTACTGGAAATATTAATGCCAAGAATGCTTAGTGACGGTGAATCAGAAATTAATGCTCTATCAAAAGAAACGGTTGTGGTTAAGTTATGATCTTGTGTTAATGAAATGAGATAGCTTTGGGTCTTAGATGCATTGAATTCGACGCGATTCGCTTTGCCCCAAGCGAGTATATTTTTAAGATCGTTATTCAATGATCTAATCATGCAATCTTTTTTAACACATGCGGCATTCCCCCTGGAGTCCGCAAGAGTGTCAAAGGAGTAAGCGAAATCAAGAGTACTGTCATCTGCGAAACTATGGATGGGATTGAAAGTAAGGGAAAGCAGATCATTAATGAAAATTAAAAAGAGAGTTGGAAAGATAACAGAGCCTTGAGGCACACCGGCATTTATGGGATGCGGTTCAGATGTAACGCCATCTATTTGGCGACTAGATAGGAACTTTCAACCCATAATAGAAGAGGAGGAGAGAGACCAAGTGCTTTAAGCTTGGCTAAAAGGGCTGGATGCCAGACTCTATCAAAGGCCTTTGAAATATCTAGGGCAACGATTTTAGACTAACGAAAATTGTGAAGACTACAGTTCCAACGTTCCGTAAGAAAGGTCATTAAGTCTCCAGATGAGCGTCTAGCTCGAAAGCCATATTGGCGATCGTTGATGAGATGATTAGTTTCTAGATACTTCATTAATTTAGAGTTAATGATAGATTCAAAAACCTTTGAAAGAATCGAAGTGATCGCAATTGGTCGATAATTTGAGGGATCGCTACCCTCTCCTTTCTTGGGAATAGGCTGAACGTGAGCTAGTTTCCAAGCAGTTGGAAATTTTCCTGTCGAATAAGATAAGTAGAATAGTTTGCGCAGATGTTTAGCCAAGGAAGAGGCACAGCTTTTAATTAACAGGGGCGAAAAACCATCAGGACCTGCGGCTTTGGAGACGTTGATCCCCTTAAGTACGCTGAACACATCTCTCGTGCGAATGTGTATTGGTTCTTATACACATTCACACGGGCGATGCAAAACAGGTGTTTGTGAAGTGAGTGGAAGACAAGAATTTGAAGCGGGAGTCAACAATCACTTCACCATTATTTAGTAGTGAAGGTATAGAGCAATTGGTGGAATTGTTCCTGATGGTTTTGACCAGAGACCAAAAACCTTTCCTGCCTTTGTAGCTTGTCTAATATTCTGGTCAAAAAGAATTTTTTCTCTCTGGATAGTGGAGTTGCAGGTGTTCCGTGTAGTCTTTTAGACTTGTTTCAGTTCCGGACATGGATGCAATTGATAGGCGCGAAAAGTAGACTTTTTCACTTTTATAGCTTGTTTGCACTTATCGTTAAACCAGGAGCGATCATGCTGTTGTTGAGATCTGGCTTTTGTTAAGACAGGTAAAGCACGAATGCGCAAGTGCATTTGCACTGAGAAACTTCGGGTCTGTCTCTTTTCAGCACAAAGAAAACGACCAATAACAATAGTTTTATGCCTAATTACTGTTAATTGAGCTTTATTTAATGTTTTTTAAAGGAAAATACTTTTGCTGCAAATTCCTTGACCCAGGCTTAAATCAGTTGGACTCTAACCAAAGTTGAAAGAAATTGGTAAATTTTGTAAGATCCGTTGAGACTTTCTGCCTCAAAGAATCTACTAAAGAAGAAGAAAATTGAAAATATGTGAATCTGAAAGAGAGATAATATGACTCTTATTAAAACGTCGCAATATTTTTATAGTGTTGTTAATAGTAGATCTAGATCACTGAAGTTCTCAAAATTGAATTATGTAAAATACGACATTTTCAATATGTGCAATATCATTAAACCATGAATAATCGCAAATTTTTTATCATTAAGATTAAAATGTCTACAACTAATCATATTTGTATGGCCTGATTGCCTAAAGGCTTACCCTTGTTTATGTAAAAATCTCCATGCTGCATCTAAGTGTCCACCATTGCAACCTCTTTGTCTTCGTGCACATGACAGAATATGCTGCGGTGAAAGCTGAACAATTTCTTTTCCTTTGCTCATAATTGCAAATCGATCGGAAGCGACTGAAGTAGTAGATACGACCCACGATGATCCACACCATCCTGTAAAGAATATGTTTTTTTTTTTAGATATAAAACAAAATCATGCAAAGCGTGCAAGGTTACCTTGATCTTTGATATTTGAGATCAGTCCTGAGAATTGATCCAAAGCATTGAAATATCTTGGCAATTTAGCAGCCCCACTTGAAATTCTTGTCATCGCTCTCACCTTGTATGTTGGCTCCAAAGTACCTAGTGGATAAATATGCATAATTTTAAGCTTTAGAATTGAGTATAAGAGTATCGATTACATACCAAGTCGTAATTTAAGTCCTTCTCGGAATTTTCTTCCCCAAAATTCTTCATATTTTTTTGCTGTCCAACCTAGAGAATCTGAGATGCGATTGACGTTTTGTATAATGGCATCATCAGTAAGGCAAGTATCTCTTTCACAATCGACTTCTCCTCGCATACCACATTTACACGTGTTACAATTATCTTTAAACGTCTCTCCAAACTTATGATATTTTCCATTATGCAAGCAAGTTACAATCGCTGCAGGTTCGTTTCGACAAAAGGTTAAGTAATCCGGGCAACAATCAGCCCCTCTGGTTCGGTCACAGAAATCATCACAGTAGCACAAAGTAGCTAAATTCTCTTAAATTAGCTATTTTTTCAGCAAAAACTATTATCACATACTTGATATAGGAATAGAACAGTTATCCTGTCTGTGATCACAGCATCCCCCTCTTTGGGCACAATATGGACCTGGAAAGTCTACATACAGATCACGAAAAGCTGCAACTGTTGAAATCACTAAACAGAAACTTAGCAGAATGCGTTGAAGCGTCGTTTGAGTTCTGAGATTCATTTTAAGTCTTGTTTGTCTGGAACAGAAAATAAAAATTTATAAATTTTAATAACGGATGTAGGTATTCTATTAATTTTTTTCAGATTGGCTAAGTTCAAAGTTCTGAAAGTGTATAAAATAAACGAGGAAGGATTGCTAAGTCATTAAATATAAACATCACTTTTACCATAGATTTTAGACTATTATAAAATTGGCGGCGAGTTGGGTTTGTTACGTTATTTTATGTTTAGTCTGTTATTTATTCGTTTGTTCCCAGATAACAAAAGGGAACATGTTCTGAAAAGATACTTTTTGGACACAGAGGATCAGCTGCAAATTGATCAACTTTTCATTTACTTTTGGTAAAAGTTTTCCACTTCATATGAATAGAATATATTTTTAACATGTATTTTGGAAAATCGAATTTTCGTTTCCGTCTTGGTACAGCAGCTTTCGGGTTTGTATATACATACATCGGACATAAAAGTGATACCTACTTTTTCGATATTTTACTTTATATCGAATTTTCGTTTTGAAACGGAAACACTACTGATGCTCTCAGTTAGTTCTAGTATCTGCTGGTGGTGGTTTTAAGTGATTAATTTTAGTACTGTTTTAAAACTTCATAGTGGAATTTTTTATTTTTTTTATTTTTTTATTTTGATTATAATTTAATTCAGGTGAGTTTCATTAATTTATCGAAAATTCGTGAAAATAACTATAACTAACTGCACAATATTTATTATAAACTGGGGTTTTTTGGTGAGATTAAAAAAAAAAATTTACGTACTATGATTTGTCACTTTTATCTATTACTGTAACGCGGACGCCTATGGATTTTTGGAGACGTTTTTAAAAGAAGAAAAACAGGCAATACTGTTCAAGAAGAAGAAGATAGTATTGTATGAGAAGGAATGTAAGAAGGAGATTGGTAGAAAAATAAAGTTTGTGTGTGCAAGAAGTATTTTTTGACGTATTTTCATTTTTAGTTCGCATTTGCCCTGAGTTAATTAAGCACAAAGCCTGAGGAAAATTTTTTTTTCCTTATTAAATGCGTCAACTTCTAAAATTACTTGCCAAACTGGCGTAGTACATTTTTATTTCAGTATAGTCAGTTAAGAGGAGTCAGTACCAATATTTGCAAGTTTCATATATTTTTCAAAGCGAATTTCTGGCAAACTATTTGTAAAGACTTATATCTTAAATTAAAGGAAGTCAGGTAAATAAAGTCGGCAAAAATTAAAAAAAAGTGTATTGGAATATAGTATCTCCAGGAAATTTATAAAAAATGGTAAAAATTGAAGTCTTTTGAATCAAATTCTTGTGGGTAGGTATTCTCACTGCTTTAAATTGTGACTGTTTTAGAAAGAAAGGCCTAGATCTAGCAAATAACGTCGAGTGTTTTCATTTTTAGTGGCGATTTTTATAATTATTTGACTCTAATGATACTTGTTTTTTCTCCCGACATTTCACCGACCAGGAATTGCAATATTTATTTGAAATTTTTTAAAGCAAAATAGCATATTTAACAATTATGGGCAAAAAAATATAGGAGAGTTAATTCTCGTTAAAAATTTTTAATTTATGTGAACTGCAAATTTAAATTTTTCGTCTTAAATTGTATAGTTTTGTCGGATGTTGGGTTTCTGTCTTTTGCGGCAGATGTCTCTGATGTGCACTGTGGTCTAGGCTACTTTTATATGAATTTTCTCATTTTCAGGACACAAACCTACGTATAGTTAACTTTATTACCTACAGGTTCGCTGGTATCTAAGTTGAAACTTTTGCTAAGTACTGACTCCTCTTAAAGTTGGGTGAAGTTTAATTTTCTCTTCTTGGTTTGGCAAAATGTGACATTTTCTTCTAAGCTGGAGCAGTTGGCCTAGAATTTAATGCAACAGGTTACATAAGCAATATTCGGGATTACATAAGAAAAATAAAATTGAAAAAAAGTAAAGATTTGTAGCAACAGGAGCTAAAAAACCATCACAGAGTGTACATTTTCTCGAAAACAAAAGAAATGTCTATAATTTAAAAAATACATGACTTAGATTTTTTTTATATTTTTCTGGTAACTATTATGATTTGGTCTATCACCTGATTCTGGCTTGACTCGACTTACGGGACAGCCTGTATATATATATTTATTTATTTGATATTTTTAATTTATTTCTAATATTATTTGGTATCCAAAATTTAGTACAGTGTTGTTGCTGAATGAACTTAAGGAAGAAAAGGAGTTGTTCCGTTGAAATAAAATAATTTTACTCTCTATATCTCGGCTCATCATCATTAACTCAGAGCTTACAAAAATGTTAGTTAGAACCGTGTTGTTCTATGGTCGCGAATTAAGTATTAAGTAAAATATTATAACAAAAATACATGTTTTTAAGTACACAGAATAAAGTGTAGTAATATTTAAATTGAATTAAAATTTGTGGTGTGAACAAACGTCTGCGAAGAATAGTTGCTTAAGGAAGAGAGTTCCGCAATAAACTTTCCGCCCAAACTTAAAACGATAAAGGCATTTCAAATCAAACTTCCTGTGAAGTTCGTGGAGATTTTTTGAAAGGTAGTAAAATCGACAATAGTGTTGCAAACTCTCTGTGAAGGTCCCGATAAAAATTTTTCAGAAAGAGATTCTGGCAGCTATTATGAAGGTGTTGATAGTGATTATTTATAAATTGACAGCGTCGTTGAAATGTTTAGAACCACAATTATTGGAGCATGCAATTCATATATGGAGGATCACATTTCAGCAAGGAATTAACGGGCCTACAACAAACCACAACTGTCTCTGCCACAAGATTACTAGAACTCTGCTGAAATCTCCTAGATAGATAATATCAGTTAGACCAGTTTTACTAGGCGTATACCACCATTTCGTTGAAATTTATATTATTTCTTATTTCTTACGTTTTGTATGTCAAAGAATTAAACGGAAGAAATAATTTCAACAAGTTTTTTCAAAAGTTTATGACGGACGATCTTGTACACAATTGGAAGAGAAAAGCTAAAACAAAAATCTTTCGAAAATTTTTAAAATACAGTTTCTTTTTTATCGTAAGTTTTAACTAATTGTAGTTTTATATAGGGTGTTCGTTAATTAGTTTTGTAGCTTGTTACAGCTATTCATAAAAATAATTCCTTTTAATTAAATTTACAGATGAAGAAAGGTCCATTAATATAAGGCTGTCTGGTGTGCTGAAGGTAATAACTGAAGCTTTTAAAGACATCAATAAGAGTATAATAAAAAATAGTTACGATGCACGTCAAAAAGCAAAAAAAAAAATTTTTTTTGGAGGAGATAGTCCTTATAAAAAAGTTATATGTAGGTACTGGAATTTTGGTTTTTAAGTTTTTGTGTTACTTGAATTTCTTAATGAGTTAGATTGCATTTTGTATATCTTATATTTTCTGAAATGATTTTTTTTATTTAATTACTTTTCGTTTTTATTGAATAAATTTTTATTTTAGTTAAGTCAAATAATTTATTTAATTTTATTTAATATAGTTTTGAATACATTTTGAATATGTTTTTGTGGATACTCATCTATATAAATTTTATATCCTTTCGAATACGCCCACAATATGGATACTCACTATTGTGGAGCATAACGAGAAGATGGTTAGAGCCTGTTCTGTGTTATCTCGGTTGATACAATTACTGGTCCTTTATGTAGGTACAAATTTCATAAAATTTCTTAATCTTCAGATACTTTACATACAATGAAATTGAGTCTTATGTTCTTCAAGACAGTTGGAATCTTTTAGCTATTAGTGTTTTTGATAATATAAGTACGTACTACTACTGCAAATTTTGTATACTGAAGCAGATTTCTACTTTGACTTATAGAAACTCATGACGCACAGATAGCGTTTCCTCCGATTTTCAAAGAGATTTGATAAGTCCTTTGTTTCGTTTTTTTCCTATTTATTTAACTTATCTACTTATTACTTCTGGGTCTTCTTTAAATCCTGGAAGCTTTTGATGACTATTACCACTACCGCAGAAATAAAAAGACAAGAAGAAATATGTAAAACATCAGAAGTGAAGCGCTTTTGCATTCAACTGAGCTTGTCTTGGTCTTATATCGAGTTATTTTCAATAAGTTCTACACCAGTGCAGTGCAGCTTTATGTGTTTTTGTTCTTGTAATGCAACAACAAAAACAAGTAAAGCTGCACCACTTCACCGGTATAGAGCTCGTTGAAAGCATTCAATATTAATTTTATACTTGAGGGAAAGTTTTTTTATTTTGCACACTTTTGGGATTTTATTTTTTAAGGAAGAAGGACAAAATCTAGAAATGGGTGCAAGTTCGATTGTGTAGTTCGGCAGTTAATACCTGCACCTGCCTGTTGCTATTAATGCAAATACCGTGCATACATAATCATGTCGAGGTCGACCTAATACCTATCGATCTATTCAACTGACATCTACTAAGAATGAACTGAGCGTTCTGCTTAAAAAATGGCACACATTTTCAACAGACGGTGAAAACCATTTATTTCGTACAATTGTACACCGATTCATAATTTATTATTATTTGCCAGAGCTGGGCAAGTACCAAAGAAAAAGTACTTAAGTACAAGAACAAGTACCGGAGGCCTGAGTACTTCAGCGTAAATACAAGTACCGTATGTAAGAAAAGTACCTGTAACTAAGTACTAAGTCTATAAAAAGTACTGAGTACTTTTTGAAGTATTTTTTAAAGTACTGGCAGTAAGATAATGGAGTTTGTCGAGTTCAGTTAATAGATATTAATAAATAAATGCCTTTTGAAAATTATAATATGTATAGTAACCAGTGGCTACTACTTATAGTTTTTTATAGTTTTCGACGCTACAGGTAGAGTAAAACTTTCACCTCTCATTGCTACACTCATAAAAACGACTAGAGGCCCGCCCAAGCACACCCATTATTGCCTTCAATAATGCATAACAATTCTAAGAACAAAATTTCCAGTAAATTTCTAAGAAAAAATTGAGTCCTTTCTTCAGGTCGAGGCATCGTTGATTTTATATACTGGAGCGAGGCATTGCTCGCTTTCCCTTGTTTATGTCCACTGACGTATATAATATGGACTGCTTACTTTTCTATTTTACGTGGGCACAATTGCTTGTGTCAAAATGAGTTCGTACGTCGGTGTCAATATTCAAGAAAATCATTGGCGGGAAGTTGAAAAAGTGTACACGCAGCTCGGAAGGTGATTTTAGTAAAACATTTAGAACTTCTTCTGCGTATCTAATGAATATATTGTTTTTGGTAAAACAGTTTTTATCAGTAATAACCGTAAATGATTAATTTAAAATCATGTATTTCGACGAATCCACTATTTGATTTAGTTTCAGTTCTCTCTCAGTTGGTACTTGATGCTTAGACGGAAAGAGCTAGCAATATAGAAGTGAGCTCACATTCTGCAGTGTATTTCTATGAACATAGTCAGTCCATATTATACATGTTAGGGATTATGTCATCAAGTCGAGGCAGACATCGTCGATTTTATATTCGAGCGAGACGTTACTGGTTTGTGTTCTACTTGCCCAGTCTTGTTTGTATGTTATTAGTTTGTCTCAGATTCTGTCTTGACGCGTGAGTGCGGCACATCCTTTGACAGCTCTTTGCGTGCTTTAAAACTCAACAAAAAAGGAGTTGAGTGAGAGATTGCGTTTTCTTTTCTACGAAGAGTTAGATATTTGTAGATAATTAATATACTCAGAAATACGTAAGTAAAAATCTTGGTACTTAAGTACAAAACTAAGTCTTAAGTTCAAATAAAAGACGCTAGTACTTATGTTCACATACTAAGTAGGGGCATTTCAAAAGTATTGAGTAATAAGACTTAAGTAACGAAAATGTACTTTAAGTAGTACTTAAGTCTTTTTTTATTTAAGTATTGCCCAGCTCTATTATTTGCTGATTAGAAACACTAATGATGTTATAAAATAGTATTGCATTAAATAAAAATTGCTTTGGAATTTAAACTTGAGAAATCCTCAAAACTTTGGAACACATTTTGCAATAGGGGCAGGGAGTTCCAGTTGTTATTTTCTGCAAGTAAGAAAAGTGTAACTAAAAATAAAAAGTTTTGCTAGAAAAAGAATTAAAATCTAAACGTGCCAACAAAGGTCTTGGATGTTCCAAAACCCAGAGAAAACAAGTAAAAAACCTAAATTCATCTAAAACCAATTTTTTTTTATATCCTCTAGACTAGATGAATGTGCGTATGTAATTTCGCATGGTCACCTTCTTGCAAGTTTGATAGTTGAAGTGATTTTTCGCAAATATTTCTAGAACGGACAGTAGAAATAATTATAACCAATTTCATAGGATTTCATATTCTGAAGAAGTTTTCAGTACAATAAAAATGTCTAGGACTGATTGTTTTCACAGTATAAGTAAAAAATCCAAAATTTTTATATGGCAACACCTGAAGGCAAAAAACGGTTGCATTTGGCGAGAAAATCGTTAAATTTTGAAAAAACTAGAATTTATTTTTAATTGGGAGAAATGTAACCAACACTTCAAAACACTGGTTTTGGTTGGATTGTGGCAGGGAAGGTCAATCATATTTCTCAATCTCTACGCAACCTGTGGAATATGCAGCGAAGATGAAAGATTAGATCAGCAAATTCACGTTTTAAGAAGTTGAAAGAGACTGAAGGGTGTTCTACAAATTTTACAACGGCAGAGAAACGGTGTGATATACACTTCAATCAAAACGCAAGAAGTTTAAGTAGACGTTGTGTCGTAAGTCTCCCATTTCTAGACCAGCCTACTAGATTAGGGGAAGTGAAGCCATTGCTCTGCAAAGAGTTAGATCATTGGAATGAAACTTACCCAATAATGAAATGGTTAAAACACAGTATGTGGAATTTATGGACGAGTATACTCGCTTGGGTCATATGGGGGAAGTCAACATCAACATCATTAAGGCACCATACTATTTCATGCCTCATCATTATGCCATGAAGCCGGATAGCAGCGCCACAAAACTTGGAGTGGTATGCGATGCTTCGGCAAAAACAACGAAGAACATATCTTTAAATGACATATTATGCACGGGTCCAAATATACAGAATTACATTTTTTCCATTTTTTGACGTTTCTTATTGCCACGATCCATATTTACTGCCCACATCGAGAAAATGTATCCGCAAATAGAAGTTGAAGAAAACGATAGTAAACATCAACTAATTTGGCGGAAGCCTGACCCAAGTTAATCGCTTAAGGTTTATCAACTGCTAACAGTAACATACAGAACGACGTTGCTCTATACCTAGCCACTAAATGTCTTCAAAGATTAGCGGAGGATCAAGGTCAGACTTATCCTTTGGGGTCCGAAGTGCTCAAGTATGACTTCTACATCGATGAGGTCTCACCGGTGCAGACACCTTATCAGCAGCTCTTGACATCTAAAGTCAGCTCCAATCGATACTTAGCACATGTGGTTTCACATTAAGAAAATGGTGTGCAAATCACCAGCGCCTGCTGCAGAGCATACCTCCAGTAGATCAAGAGCTTCAATTAGACTTCAACAATAAATTAGACGAGCACATTAAAACCGTCGGTCTGATCCTAAAACCGACTCCTTTCGTGTAGAAACACAACAAATTGTATCATGTAAGGTGACAAAGCGAACCCTGTATTCGGATATTGCTCACCTCTATGACCTATTAGGTATTATGGCTCCAGTTGTGGTAAATGCTAAATTATTTCTTCAAAGGCTGTGGACACTCAAAATAGATTGGGATGCAGCGTTACCCCAAGAACTACATACATCATGGATTAAATTACGAGGGGGTCTAAAGTTACTGAGCAACATAAATTTTCCAAGGTACGTATTTTCTCATAGAATCCCCAAAGTAGATGCTGCAGAGAAAGCATACGGTGCAGCTGCATATATCAGATCCATAGATAAGGAAAAAAATATTGTAGTTCGCTTTTGTCGACTAGAGCTTTGTGCAGCAAAGCTAGCTAGCCGCATCAAAAATTACTTACGACTGAGGAAAGAACTGGTATTTATGGTCTGATTCTGAAATAGTCCTAGCATGGCTAAATTCTTTGTCATCACACTTTATTACGTTCGTTGCAAATAGAGTCTCAAGTATCCAGGACTTCAGCATTCCCACGCAATTCCGACACGTGGGTTCAAAGGACAACCCTGCTGTCATTCTTCTTCGAAGCATCGATCCCGATCGAAGGTTCCACACTTTAGTTTTACGGCCCCATGTAGAATGGCACTGAAGACATTTAGCCTCCACCATACATGAAAACAGCAAAGTGTAATTTAGAGAAAAAAAGGGTTCACGTTATCTGCCTAGGTAGCAGAAGTATCAACACACGTAATAAAAGAAATCGATCACGGAAATTCATTTATGAAGCTGCCGAATAGTTTTGCTTATATTTCACGCTTCATAAATGTCATGAAACGTCGCAATCAACTCCAAAGAAGTAGCTAGTGTAAATCATTTTCCATACAAGAAATCAACGAAGATCAAGTAGTCATAAAAAAGCACATGCAAGAGAAAGAGTTCAAAGATCATGATTTGCAGAAGTTACCAAAAACAGTTCTCTGAACAGTCTTACCCCATTCATAGACTCTCGGGGACTCTTCAGAATTGGAGCCCGACTTGCAGCGTCAAATCTTTCATATGACTCCAAACATCAAATATTGTTGCCGTATACACATCCTTTTACAAAATTGCTGTTAAGTGAGCTACATAAAGATAATTATCATGTTGGGCCTCAGGTGCTATTGGCAATCGCAAGACAAAAATTCTGGCCCTTAAAGTAAAAAACTCGGGTTAGATCCATAGTAAAGAACCGTACACGATGTGAAAGGCAGAGGTCAAACTGGTTTCACAATTAATGGGTAATTTGTCTGCAGATAGAGCTCAGCAGGCAAGACCGTTCGTCAACTCAGGAGAAGACTTTTGTGGATCAGTATAAAATCACTACAAGATCAGAGGAAAAAGTCCACAGGAGTCTTACATAGCCGTATTCTCTTATGTTGCTACCAAAGCAATCCACCTCGAATAAGTCACCGATTTAACAACACAGGGCTTCCTTGGAGCATTCAAAAGCTTTATGGGTAGAAGAGGCCATAGCGAAAATATTTATTGTGATAATGCAACAAACTTTGTGGGTACGAAGAACCATCTACAAAAAGTAACAGACATGATTAAATTTGAAGCTGCAATAGAAAAGATAAGATGAAATTTAGTACGAAGAGTTTCACTTTATTCCCCCTCTTTGGTGGGCTCTGGGAAACTGCGGTAAAATCAGCAAAACATCTTCTTCAACGCACTTTATCATCCGTTTTACTAACATATGAAGAGCTCGAAACTGCCATCGTTGAAATTGAGGCAGTCTTAGATTCCAGACCAATCATACCAATGTCATCCGACCCTAATGATCTCAACGCCTTAAATCGGGGACACTTCCTCATCGGGGAACCCCTTGTTGGTATGATAGATGCGACACCAAACCACTTAATATAAACCTTATTACACCATGGAAACTCGTTACACACATAAAATGAGTTCTGGAGAAAGTGATCTGGCAAATATTTGAATCAGTTGCAGCATAGATATAAATGGAAGGAACGCTGCCAAAATGTTCAAGCTGGCACTATGGCACTTATAAAAAAAAGGCAATATACCGACATTAAAATAACCATTAGATCGAAATATCAAATTATACCAAGGAAATGATGGCCTGCTTCGAGTAGCTGATATTAGAACCTCAAGTGGAGTGTTACTTGCACCATTACCTATCGAAAAAGACCAACTTTTATGGTTCTAAATGTCTCATTTAAGACTTTCACCATACAATGGAAGCCCGAAATCCACGTGGATGATACACACGCAATAAAAGGACGTCTACATACATATAAGAACGGTGAAAATGTAAATCAAACTAAATAAAAAGACTGTCGATAAGAGTTGAACTAGATTGTTTTTTTAGCGGAAACAAAAAAAATGTATTATTATTAAGTAATTAAGTATCACTTAACTGAACGCTAAATTTAACGTATATTAAGCAAAATTCAATACATCAGTCAGTAATAACTTCAAATGTATTAGTGATCTTGCTCACATGTCTACTACTGACATTACAATTCTTTGTGCTATACCAAAGCCCAGTCCAGGTTTCAAAAAAAAAAAAAAAAAACAAAAAACAAATCAAGAAATTTTGAATGACATATTAAATATATAAAAAAGGAAAAAAACATGTATAAAATATTTCGCTCCCATCACATAAAAATGGAGTGCCCACCACCCGGGGTAAGCCATGCCTAAGAAAGCCAATAATTAATATCGTGTCATAATAAATTCCGAAATAATCGAACCTTAAGCTTCAAGAAATCGAATTGGAACATAGTAAAAACATGGCAGGCAGAGTCATGATGCTGCTCCCGAGGAGGACGAGAGAACAACAGACTACATCTACTTCGAAACACAGCGATGACAATAACCACTCACCAGACGCATATTCGTCCCCGAAGAAAAAGGTACGACTATTATAAGGTTCAGCATTAGTCACATTACTGCTGATATGCCTGTTAGCACCATTGCACGGCCTTCGTCCCGCTGAATTGAGTCTATTCCACTCACAGCCGGGTTATACTTTGAAAATTTGGGTGTTACAAACATTATCTCAAGTGATTAGAATGTAATTGCTTAATATGACATCCAACACTATTGGAATGCGTTCGATTCCCTTGCGAATTCATCACAGATATTGAATTACGTCAGTTATTTAATTACAGACAGGGACATTTGTTTACGCACAGTCGACCATTTCGCACTAAAGACATATCAAGAACCAATGAGCTACTTCAACCCAAGGCTAATGCCACCAGAATAAAAAGAGGAGCCTTAAATTTTGTAGGCAACATCACAAGTAGACTTTTTAGAGTACAACTACACAAACAAAATGCCGGACATCATTGAAGGTATAGAGCAAAGTGAAGATCATCTGCTAACCCTGATAAGGAAATTACTTATAGATACCACATGAAGAAAAACTAGGACATAATAGATAAGCGATTTCAAAACTTAGATGGGCATATCGCCTTGGAAGAAATATCAATGATCTAATAAAAAAACTTGAAGAAGAGAAATTGTCGCAAGCATTTACATCCTTGACAGTGCAAGCTACCTTCTCCGCCATACGCTTTCAACAAATTCAAGCCTCGATTGTAGATGTACTCGTCGACACCCATCATCGAAAAATCAGCCCACAGCTCATCTGACAAGCTGACAACTATAAAGGAACACATTCCACTGTCGTTACGGCTTCCAATAACCCAGGATGAAGTATTAAAATTTTACAACTTGATGACAATTGAAGCAAGAATCGCAACAAGGCATTTGATATTCAGACTCAGAATACCATTATTGATTCTCGAAGACTTTGAATTATTCAAACATGTCCCTGTACCAGTATTGGTCAACAAAAGTTCCTCACCATTCATCCGTCAATTCCATATTTGGTAATAAATTTACATTGAGATCAATATTATCCGATAACGGAACACGAACTTCAATCTTGCACAATCATTGCTGAAGGTCAACATATTTACAGACAAAGAAGAGGATCAAAGATCAGCACCTGTGAATTTGATCTAATTAACCATCTGCCTCAATCATCCTCCTGTCAAACCTCAAGGGCTGGAGGCGGCCCCCAATGGATACAGTTGAATCGAATCATCCAAATGAATGATTTATGCTTTGAAGGCCAAAACCACACTTAACGTAGTTTGGGTAAATAGCATTACACAAACAATTCTGGAGAAAACAGAAATTTTAAAATTTCAAGGCGACTGCAATATAAAACAGGAACTGATAACAATAAAGGGACATAACATTTACCCATCAACTTCGTGGCATGTAAGAAAGCCCTCCGGAAATTTAACGGATTTAATAACCACTCAATGGTTGCCATTCGAAGATAGCCAGACATATCCTTATCATAGGCATTGGGCAGGACCAGATGCCATCGAAGGACAGATTAAACAACTATAAAACGAGTCATTCGAAGTTTAGCGTCGCCTTCGATGCCTAATACTATAATAATATATATATAATGTTTAATCTTAAGTATATTTTCAAACTTATTTTTCATTAAATTAATGAAATAATCAACGTGTTTGCATTTCATAAATCATTCACCTTCTTTCAGAAAGCATAAAGGCATTTTCTGACACATAAATTGGCTTGCAACACAAGAGAAATACGGCGCCACTAAAGGCCATTCACATTAATAATTTGTGAATGCAGCTAATTCTGCCTATGTCAGCAATGTATTTGCTTCAGTTAATTTGTTGATGTAATATTTATTGACCCTAGCTTTAAGTACACGTATTAAGTATAGCATAAGCTTTGTAAGTATATAAATATCTTGCCAAATAAATTAAATCGTTCAGTTCAATTCTCAATTCAAGGTGTGATATTTCATTACGTTTTGTGTGTTATTATGAGTGGCGTTGTGTGCGTACAGGAACCGAACATAACTGCAACAAGCTTATGATACAGGTATCATAAGTATCATCATTATTACTATCATCTAGACTGCGACGGTTATCAACTTACTTACTGTGTCGGTAGAAGACCGGACACAGCCCGCCTCTTCTACATTTCTATCAGAATAAAAGAATTTTGATTTATAAAGTTTGTCTTAAAGTTTGTAACGCATAGAAATAATGACGTCACAGATAAATGGATTACACTACCATTGAAAAAATTAAGAACCATTTCCATTCTGTCTGTTCATCTGCACAATTACTCGAAAACGAGTTGGCATAATAGGAAGCTAACAGTCTTCTTACAGCCGTCTGGGAAATAAGTAATACTAATTCCCTAGACACACAGCACGATCTAATGAATCATTAGTACTAACAACTATGCATTAAAATGCCGTGTGTCACATAGTATACGTCATTATGGCTCGAAAATCAGATCATAATGAAGTACTGTTTTTCCCCTTCATTATAGCTATAATGAGGATAAATGTGCTTGACTTGGCATATAATACAAATACAAATCTGAAGTTCAGCTGTGCATCTGCTCATTTGAAAAATAAGAAGAAGTAATACAAAATATTTTTTAATAAAAATTTTTTTTTCATTTCCCAATCGTTAAATAAAATAAAATAAAATAAAAATAAAAATAAATAAAAGTTAAAATAAATAAAAACAAAGCTTATTGCGTTGATTCGATCCATATCGTTTCTTTAATGGCATAAGTAAATCAAAACCAGTTTGACAGAACAACTTAATTAAAGCAATGGATGTGTGTCTGCAGTTTATAATGAATCATTACAGACTATTGAGTCGTTAGTTATTTCTTCATTAAGAGCGCTGTGTAGGACATAAGTTTAAAAATGGATAAAACCAGGCCATAACAAAAATTTTGATTTTGAACATATATTTAGAAATTAGTCAAGAATACCTTAGGAAGTTTTTTTTGGAAAATTCACTAACAATTTATTTCTTTTGGCCTACTCCTAGTACCTGTAAAAGCCATTTCCAAATTGACCCTACTACTCATATTGACGTGTCGCACATGCAATGTGCACCTTTGTTCTGCAGTAGTATGGTATCATATTTGGAAAGCTTTTATAATATGCATTTTAAAACCTAAGTGCGTGTTTGTAGTAACAACTGGTTGCTGTATTGGAGTTACAATAATTGCGACAACTTTCTGACATACGAAACATTAGTTATAATTCTAAACTGATATATTATCTTATGTAATCAAGGAAGGTAGTCACTCTGCCCGGTCACCAATAGAGCATACAATTCCTTAAGAAACTTACGCACGACGCATTTAATACTATGTTTGGTATCCTATCCATTTTGCTGTTTGGCTTAAAGAACTTAACGCTACTACAAATTTTTGTGGAAATATAGGGTCCGCCATCTAACGTTTTTTTTTCAACTAGTGCTTATTTCGTGAATGGTAACACTTAGCTCATGTCTGATTTGACAGATAATTAGTTTTATTCTTCCGCTGAACGAATATGGTTGTGTATACGCTTGAACTACGCTGGGAAATATTGCCTGCGATCGACTTACAGAAGATGCCGATTTTGCCAAAAAAATCATCTTTTCGGATGAAGCTCATTTTGATCTTGGCGGGTATGTAAACAAGCAAAATTGTCGCATTTGGGGCACAGAAAACCCGCACGCATACATTGAAAAGCCGATACACCTAAAACGAGTCACTATTTGGTGCGGATTTTGGTCCAGAGGCATAATTGGGCCATTTTTCTTCGAAAATGAGCAAGGAGTGGCCGTTACAGTCAATGGCAATCGTTATCGGGCCATGTTGAACGAAAATTGAAGAGGAGGATATTGGCATCATTTGGTTTCAACAGGACGGCGCTACGTGCCACACAGCCGAAGCTACATTCGATGTTTTGCGCCCTGTTTAAAAAAAAAAAAGAAGTTATTTGGCGGACCCTATATTTCGAATCGTATGCATAAACAAGGTCCAGGACCAATTCTTACGAACGAAACCCTGGATGAATGCCTGTATGTAATCATATGGTCATAATTCTGCAAATTTGATTGTTAAAGTCGGTTTTCGCATATACATATTTCTAGAATTATTTGTCGGAAAGTAAAACTGATTATAACCAATTTTATAGGGTCTTATATTCTAAAGAATTTTACTGTACAATAAAAACATTTAGGACCGATCGTTTTCGCAGTATACGTAAAAAACCAAAATTTTTCTATGGCAACATCAAGAATTAGACTATTTTTTAAATTATATTTAATACTTTTTTTTTAAAACACCGTGTACAAAATTTCAGAGACTACGTTGATGCGTTCTCTGACAGTGTTCAATTATATAGTGAGAACCGAATTTTTTGTATGGTAACAATACGAAGAATTTACACGATTTGTCCCATATTCGAATTTAGTTCTACTTTTTTCTTTAAAAGTCCGTTCACAATATTTCAGGTCTCTAAATAAACGTGTTTTCGAGTTATCGAGAAGATAGACGGACGGACGGACATAACTTTTAATTTTAAGCATGGTTGACAAATCCATTTTGCTCTACCATCATTATTTCCAGGTGATATAAACGGAATGGAAAACTTAGTATACCCTATGTTTTCATCAATTTGCGTATATTAAAAGGAGTAAATACTTATTATATTATTCTAGTAAATACGCAATGTAATATAGAACAAAAGGTCGCAGTATATTTTAGTTTTAATCAAAATATATATGTATGCAAAACTATGCATATTAAGATGAAGGAGAGCCGATGCCTAAAGCAATGGTTAAACAAAAAGTCTTCACGGTCTAAGTCAGTATGTTAAAAATACTGTTTTTTTTTTTTTTTAAATCCAAGCACCTTTGGAGTATATATATTTAACACAAGTCTTAACAAGTAAAAAAGCTAGAATGGGTCTAAGACTAAATCTTATGATACCCTAGATGAATGCCCGTATGTTATTTCGTATTGTCACCCTTCTGTGCAAGTTTGATTTTTGAAGTGGTTTTCGCATTTATTTCTAGAACGGTTTGTCTGTCGGACAGAAAAATGATTATAACCAATTTTATAGGATTTCGTGTTCCGAAGAAGTTTTTAGTACAATAAAACGTCTAGAACTGATCGTTTTCACAGTATACGTAAAAAACCAAAATTTTTAATTTTATATGGCAACACCAAAAAGGAGTTGCCCAGTTTAAGACATAAGACAGTTTTGAAATTTAAAAATTTAATAAGGGGGGATGCGTATGAACCGTTTCGGAGTTACAAGGTTATTAAGAAAAAAAATTTAGTTTTTCACAAAACATCTTAATGCATCTTAATGCAGTCAAAATTTGCGACTTTTTCACTGTAAATAATAATGTGACAGCCAAAATAATGTTCGTGCATACATGCTGATTCTCAAACAAAAGTGTCTATTGTAATGACGGTAAAATTCTGTAGTCTGTGACAGCACAAACCTGATATCATCAATAGATATGACAATTTTTTTTTATATTTTAAGATTTGAAATAAACCACAAACAATTGAATATGTATTTATGCAAACGTTAGCTACGGTTTACAAGAGATTCCGCCGGAGCAAATATGCAGTGCAAACGCGCAGGTCCAAATGCGTTACCGTTCAATATCAAAATATTATTTTCGTGTGTGAACTTTCTAGTCGATACAACAAAATTATATTATTTTAATAATAGAATGAGTTTTGAAAGTGAAGGTTTTTTTGCTACATGAGGAAGATATAAATGAAGAAGATCTGTTAATGTTAAGAGGCTTTTGAAATTTTAATTAAAACATAAATCAATGAGTTCATCATTCTCCTTCTTTTATAAAATTCACTCTTTTTGCAATAACAGCGTGATGTGATCTGGCGCATTAGCGTCCGCAGACGCAAGCGAAAGTTTATTGGGCGTTTTTTTGGACACCATTAATATAATATCCTTCGTGTTTGATGATAAGTCACTTGCGCTGGCGCATTAGCATCCGCGCACTTGAGCTTGGAAACCGAGGCTTTGATAACTTGACGGGCGTCTATTAGTCTAGATTTGAATAACAAAAGTATAACGACATTATAATCGAACTTGAGTAGAAGTTTTTATAAATTTGAAATAGAGATCCACAACCCAAAACTGCAGCGAAGTGAGCTAACGTGATCAAAATCTTCATAGGTCATTTATCATTATCACTCTATTGTTATAATTCATAACACAACGTTTCTCCTATTTCTATTTACTGCTAACTGTTAAATAGTTGGAAGAATCAAAAATATTGGGAAAAAAAATGAAGAAATATATTATTAGCAAACATATTTGAAAAATACGGGAGATCTTCTAGATTAATGAATAAATCTTAATGCAATTCACAAGGCAAAGAATGAAAAAAAAAAATGACTTGTTTTGTTAATTTAAGATTGTTTGTTTTACATTAAATCTAATTCATATTTCTTTACACACCCCGATGCTACTGTTTTATGTCGCGACAGCATAATTTACAACCAAATAGCTACATATGATATTCGGGCGCCACAAGTGTCATCATTTCATACCTATATTATGGCGTCTTAATCGCCTTCTGCTTATTTACTTCTCAGCTAAAGATGAAAGTAATCGGAATTTGCAAATTTTCACAGAGAACAAACACACTTGTAATATTTTTGGAAATGACTAGTTACATATCTTTGGAACGCAAATTGTGTTTGTTTTTAAAAAGTAGGTACCTACCACAGAAAGAAACATTCACTGTTCGAATTATGAAAAAAATCAATATTAAAAAAATTCCGCTGATAATATTTTTGGGAAATTAACTCCTTGATAACTGCAACTAGATAATTCCAAAAGATATAATATCTACATATATGTATAGTATAAAGACATAAAACAGAATATGCACATATTTAAATTTATTAGAGAGTAACGCACCTTTAATAGTAAATTAATTAACATTTATAGAAAAATAAAACTAATTGGCACCAACTGATTAGTTGCCCTCTGTGCTCAGATTCGAGCAATCACAGAACTATAAGTCACAATTGTTTGAAAAAAAAACTTAGAACACTATCTAGAACGCTAGATTTATATTTGCAGAGCTTTCGTTGCTCCGACTACGTGCTATTTTTCGCGCTTCCAAAATGAAACTGATTGTAATTTCATATTAGGATACAGCAGTCAGTCACTGATCGAGTCGCAACTCGCACCTGACTAGTTAGTGACTAGCTGAACCTGGGTTGTTCGTAATCGAAAGCTCAGATGCCTCGATTCCAACTGCAATCTACAGTCCACACTCCACATTCGAGTGCTAAGCTAATTGTAACATGTAAGCTTTTCATTGCAAAAACAATAGGTATTTTCGCTAGACGTATTGAATGACTCACGCAGAAAAATTCCTAGAAATGTTAGCTTAGCAATCGACGTCAGAAATATGAATAAGGCTCCGCGGAAAAGCTTTCTTGTCGCGCAGAAAATTTTTGGAATGATTTTGTTTACTGTCTTGCTTGATGGTATAGCTCAAACGGGGTACTGTACTCAGACGTCAGGAATTCTGATAAGAGGCTGCTCTGTAAGTGTCATGAGTTATTGATGGAATCTATATTCTCTTGAATTCGATTAGATGAACTGAATAAATTCTAAATTTATTGTGTGATTAATTAAAAACAAATATTGTAGAAAATGTTCCATTTAATTTTTGTCTTACGATTGCGGAACATATGTTGGAATACCGCCTATTATAGTACCTACATTTTTATTGATTTAGGGATTTCAGTTAAGAATTAGCAAAATATTCAAATTAATATTTAATTTAGCATTATTAAATCGATCAACAATTAATTTAATGCTTGATAGCGTACCTAATAGATTAATAATAAATTTGTTTTGAAATGTGTCGTTCAATCAATAAAAAAGTAGACTTTTCGAAGCAAGATCAAATATAAAAAAATTGTAGCTGTTGGGAAATCGCATTTTATTATTTTTTGTAATCAGAAAATCTCAAAAAATCGTAATTAAAATTTATTGAGAGTATTTTGCGTCAACTCTCGGCAAAGAACTGCACAATAATTATGACGATTTTTTAGCAGGTAAAGTTCGAGACTGCTGATCTTTTGGGCACATGTCTGTTTCGTATTTTTTTTTTTTTTTGTAACACTATCGTTGCGATGTGAGATATGTATGTATGAGTTCATATGAAGAATACAAACAGTAAAAGATTTCATTTTATAAATCTCTATAATAATTTTTGTACGAGTATGTGTATCTACATATTTTTTATATTTAGTTTGTGTTTCTTTGTGAAACGTTAGGTATGCAAAGGAACAAAAATTCAGATCGGTAATTTTGGAAAAAAATGGTAGATCTATTGACATAAATGCTTAAAAATAATTTATAAAACAACATATTGAAAAGTTTTGTTTCGTATATTCAACCATGATGCGATGTTGATATTAGTTGATCGTCAAAATAAATTAATTTATTCGACTGATGAGTGAAAGAGTTAAAAATGCAAATAGAGTGCAAGCAATAGCATTTGAGATTTATGCGTAATCTACAATGCATGATAAAGCGACGTCGTCAAAACATAATCGTTTGCTGAAAAATGCATATAAATACACTGAAATATGTAAGTAGTGATAAGCTGTCAAATTAAACAGCTGTTGACCTGTAAATGATCATAAATGTAATTACTTTCTCGATTTTATTTCAGAATTACATCAAAGGAAGTATTTGCTCTCAATAATTTATACTATAGTACAGTAAACTATGAAATTGATTGGGACAAGCCGAATAATATAAAATATTGCATATTGAAAAACAAATATATAAAAATTGAATTTACAATTTATTTGTGCGCTTTCATCGTTACTGGTTAATGCCAGCTGAAAGCAAAAACGTGGCTTAGTAGGCTAGTTACAAGTTGATAAATGCAAGAGGGAAAATCATCTGTCTCGTTAGCTCAGTGGTAAGAGCAGTCGCCCGGCAAGCGGATGGTCCCGGTTTCAAACCCCGGACGAGGCGGTTGTTTTTTCTTCTTGTTTTTATTAATTTGATTTAGAATTGGTAAATATAAAAGTTCTTAAAATTCTTCTTTATCCATCAATTTTGTAGCTATAACTGCAATAACACCAACATGATAATGGAGTTAAATTTATATGTCATTAGAAATGAACAATACTGCATTGAAACATTATATCTCTATTGCTCTCCTAGGCGCCGCCCTTTTCGGATAAGTATATAGCGACCCAGATAGACAAAAAGCATTTCTTGACCGATATTTGACTGATTCTTCGGAGTAAAAAATCACTTCTTTTACTGATTTAAAAGTGATGTTTTCATATGCACCATGTCCGCTTTTTGTGGATATTCTATTGGCTGAGAAGTATAATGACAATGTGATACTAGAACCGTATCAGAATGGATTCGGTAGCGATCGCATCCTTTCGATAAACTGATCCAAATCGATTCCAAAGATTCTCATGGGTAGCACAAAGTCAGCACTAAAGAATCACTGAAAACTCAGGCTTGGATATAATATATCAAAAAATCTAGTTTTTTACAAAACACCCTGTATCTTACTACAGAGCGTACGGTCACAGTTACATTGTATGCAGAACTTCATGGCCTTTACATCGACTGGTCAACCATTCCTCATTGAGCCATCACACACGAGTATTCCTGGTGCGGTATGCAAACAGGTTTTCTGGAGAAGAAGCAAAAAAGATATTTCTCCAAATGGAAGAGATTTCGTTTTGCTTCTTCTCACCAATTTCCTAGACAACCGGTACGCATACTGCACAAAAATACTCGTATGGATGACCCATTGAACATCAGTTTTGTGATCGCGCTGGAATAAAAGGCATTCTGATCGTATTCAACTATTTAGGATCTATGGTTTTAAGTGAAATATATACATATTTTGAATTACGTGTTTTGAATTTAAGCAATTGATTAGTGTGGTTAAAATACCAAAAAGAAAACACTTATAGTAATTTATTTTTTCCCCGGACGGGAATGGAACCTACACTTGTTGGAATCAGTCAATGATGGATAAAGAAGAATTTTAAGAACTTTTATTTTTAACGATTCTAAATCAAATTAATAATACAAGAAGAAAAAACAACCACCTCGACCGGAGTTACTGGTTAATGCCAGCTGAAAGCAAATCGTGGCTTAGTAGGCTATTGACAAATTGATAAATGCAAGAGGGAAAATCATCTGTCTCGTTAGCTCAGTGGTAAGAGCATTCGCCCGGCAAGCGGAAGCTCCCGGTTTCAAACCCCGGACGAGGCGGTTGTTTTTTCTTCTTGTATTTATTAATTTGATTTAGAATCGTTAAAAATAAAAGTTCTTAAAATTCTTTTTTATCCATCACTTATAGTAAGCTGGTAACCCAGAACGATTGCGCAATTAAAT
The DNA here is from genome assembly GCA_963924295.1 of Dioctria rufipes. Classification (NCBI taxonomy): domain Eukaryota; kingdom Metazoa; phylum Arthropoda; class Insecta; order Diptera; family Asilidae; genus Dioctria; species Dioctria rufipes. Next base: position 224,895,792 of record OZ002740.1, read on the forward strand.
ATTCAATTACTGCATTTCACCAAATGAAATACACGCAAGTGTATTTATGATTAAATTGTTAAAAATTTGTCTTTTAAAATTAGTATATGTATATATATTTAATGAATTGGTCAGAGCCGAAATGAAGATAAATAGCGAAATGCAGTCGACTTTAAGCTCACATTGGCTACCTCATCTGAAAACACGCAATCCCCATTGGATTATTTCATAGTAACTTAAAATAAATGCAAAACAAAGTACATACATAAACTTCATATAGACGTAATAATTGCCACAGAGATAATTTAATAGTTAAAATTTGCATTTAGTTTGAATTTTTTTTTTATCAATTTATCAATATTGATAGGTACATGCTGAAAAGCACAAACTTAGTGTTTACATAAAAGTATTTATCCTTAATGTTTTTCTGAATAAGTTTTAATAGAAGTCTTACCCTATGGATAATAAAGTAATTTTTCATATTATACATTTTTTCCAAAATTAAAAACTAACCTTACTTTATAGAATAAAAAGGACTTGTGTTAAAAACATTGCATACCTGTATAATGTACGACAAATATTATATCAAATATCCTTCATCAAAAAAATACAAGTATTTCAAATTTACTCTTTCTATACTTTTAGGTAATTCCGTATTAGTAGTAGTAGGTCCTTTGGTACTACCATGTACTGTTTTTAATCGTAGTCAAAGACAAGTATCACAAAAATATGTTTCTTTGATATTTACAATTTAATTGGTAACAACTAGGTATAACGATTCTATGCCGGTCGGCAAGCTCTGCCGATTTCTCTCACTTGCCAAAGCTGGAGATTGCGGAAAGAGTATTTCAGAGCTGTCTCGTCAGCATGGAGACATTAGGATTAGATATTGTAAAAACCACACAGCAGTGGACTTGGAGTGTGAAATAGATTTTCTTTTCTTTTTTGTGCTTTGAATTGTGGTTATTAGTTCAAGAGTGCCTTGAACTCAACAGAATACTTGACTTTCTCTCTATCAGTGTATACTTCTCTAATATACTTGCCTCAAAATAATCGGGATAAACTTACATACCTAGAATTCATTAAAAAATATCTATCTCCAGAAACAGATTACTTCTATAATATATCCATACAAAATTTGCGAATAAAATGGCGAATAAAGCAATCCTACATACATATCTGACGGTCAAGAATATTTGTGACCGAACCTATACAATTTGACTGAGGTCCAAAAGAACGTACGAGTCAGTTGGAAAAAAACTCAAGAAATTCAACAAGGTCGAACTAAAACAGTGTTCGGTATTGTGATAGGTGTTACTGCATCATCCAAAATGCAAGTAAGATCACAGGAGCTGATTTTTGATGCGACGATAAGCCAACAATAATGAAGTACGTAACATTGACCAGAAAATGGCTACCTCCTTCGTCGGACGTACCAAACTGTTATACATAATTGCACTTATGGTCAGTGCATAATGGTACACCACTATTCGTTTACCGGATATTTTTTGAAAAGTGTGTAAAACACGACCAAGAAGGCATTCTCTTTTCCATCACGACAATACAGAATTACATGCCTTATCTGATCCTATCCTTTTCTGAATGCTCAAGATTGAAACAGATCCAGAATATAGTCCAGACTTGATACCTTGTGATTTCTTGTTATTCCCCTTCAAAAAGGATACGTGGATTGATATTTAATAGTTTTCAAGAGGCAATGGAAACTTACGAAAATCGTATTTCTGACGTGATTGGTGGGCTCAATGTTTTCAAGATTAACTGGAAATAAGCTAAAGATTATGTTTAATATTTAATATGTTGTTAGGTTAAATTTTCGATATTAGAGATCGTTCGAGCTTTCTAATGGGCTGCACGTTCCTACCTTTTCTTTTATGGAGTTAATCAATATTTGCAGTGATCGGTTCATATATGGTTTAACCAACTCCAGTAAAGACATAAATTGTGTGTATAATCTATTCTTAGGAAGTCCTTTTAATTAGTAATTTCATTTCCTCTAAGTTTCTTATGAGAAAATTCTTCCCTTCTTAACATCCAGCAACGCAGGACAGGACACCCAAGCATTATATTAAAAGTTATTTTGATTTTTGTATGTTCGTCTGTTCGTCCGTCTATTCGCACGATAACTCGAGAACGTGTGTACTTAGAAATCTGAAATTTTGCATATGGACTTTCGAAAATGGGACAAATCGGTTAACTCTTCCATGGGGTTGCCATATAATAATTTAGGCTTTTTACGTATACGGTGAAAACGATCAGTCTTATAGACATTTTTATTGTACTGAAAAGTTCTTCAATTATGAAATGCTATAAAATTGGTTATAACTCCTTTTACTGTTCGACGAACCACTTAAAAAATCAAACTTTCACAGAGAGATGACTATACGGAATTACATACGTCATCTAGGTTATCATACGAATTGGTGGTCAGACCCATTCAAGCTTTTTTACTTGTTTTCATTAATTTTGAAATATATAGGATGAACTACAATAGACGTAACGTAAGTACATTTACTTACGTAAAGCGAACGCGCCCTTTAATTTAATAGGCGTGCACAAATTAACTTTAACTCGTGTGAGGGGAACTTTCGTTAAGTTTAAAAGTCAAATTGCAGTCAGTAAAGATGCGGTAAGAATTGTTCATTCCGTAAGAACGCAATGTGTCAAACAATTAAATTAATACTAAACGATTAAAAGTGCAATATAAAAATTAAAATGGAATAAAAATGGTATCGCGAATTAATAGAAAGGACAAATCTTTAATTACATCAACTTTCATTTGTTATTTTTTTCACTTTTACCACTTTTTAAAATTGAAATCATTAAATATCAAGATAATAACTCTTACGGAATGTGATATATATTTAGGCTAAAAAAATAAATTTTTTCTAAGTAAACCTCAGTCTCGTTTAATTTCGTAAAGTTATTTACGTCTATTGTAGTTCAGCCTATTATCACAGCCAGCCGAAAATAAAATGCACAATATCTTCTTTTTAATAACTGATAACACTTAGAAGTACTAAGCATAAAAAGTTATATAAGACTAACTATATAATGTACGGAAGAAATCGGTCCAACAGGTGTATCATGTGTGGAATATTATACAACAATTGGCCTAAGGTTTGTACAACTGCCGATTGTTGTATTGTGTGTATTTCGTTTTTATCAAGACACTATCGTAGTCTGGTAACTTGGTTTGGAAAAGTAGATTTTTTTTACATATTGCGAAAGTACTATATATTCGGAATATATTGACGAAGTTATAGCACACATATGTAACGCGCAATGCGAATACGCCTGGACCCCTCTATTGTTTACATGTTACCTTTATACCTGCTTCGAGGGTTGTAGTACGCTCGTTACTTTGTGCGTTAACATCTTCAAAGAGCATATAAATGGATTGGAAAGGAAACTTTAAACGCGTTTTTCTCGATCGGCCGGGGTAATAACATATTTTCTATCCAACCAATTGGGCTGAAATTTGGATATGTTATTCTGCTCATCAATAGCTCTCGCAGCAACTAAGATCTTTTATTTGTCCCTAACTTTTCATTTTACAGATGGATTCTTTCTCGTCTACAGCAGACTGAAATTTATTGAAAATAATTTCAATGAATTTCTAAAATGCATTGAGCATGCAGAAAAATCGAACTTTTCGACCCAGCGATCAAAGAGGTCTCATCAGTATGGTTATCTCTGATCGCCTACCATAGGAGTTCGATAATAGGGTCACCCAATTGCCCATATAAATAATAATAATATAGAGTGCCGTATGGCTACTATGGGGAATTATCACTCAATTTGAATATTTCAGCGATAAATTGTTTCTACCATATAATTCACACTTGCTTTTGATAAAAAGTATTTATATTGACAATTGGGTGAACTTTTATGGTAGCCGATTAGAGATAACCATACTGATGAGACCTCTATGATCGCTGGGTTGAAAAATTCTATTTTTCTATATTCTCAATGCATTTTAGAAATTCATTGAAATTATTTTCAATGAATTTCAGTCTGCTGTAGACAAGAAATAATCCACCTACTATAAGTTTTTCTTGGTTTATCCAAGTGCCGTATGGCGACTATGGGAAATAATCACTCCATTTTACAGCCCGATTTCCACTAAAAAAAGTCACTTTTTTTCGAAATCCATCATTTTGTTATTTTTCAACAAAATTGTTTAATCCTAGTTCCAACCAGAATGACAAGCTTACAGAACAATAATCTTTTTGGTTTTTTTGTAAAAGATGTCCTCAAGCGGCGAAATCGCCACGGCTAGCCACCTACCTTTTATTTTTTTGAGACGCTCAATTTAATGCAACAAAACTATACAAATAATTAAAAACAAATGTTACACTCTTAGATAATATTAATAATATATTAAAAAATCAAACCGATTGAATTTGATTTTCTCCTAAAAAATAATCCCGAAAAAAGCATTAAAAAACATGCAAGTTACCAGACTACGACCTTAAGACGGCGGCGTCGAGATAGAGAGTTGAAATTTTGTATACGACGTATTCGTAATAATAGTTAAAGATCCAAGTTCGAAAATAGACTAAATTGGGGAATTCTTTCGTACATTAATACATAAATATTTTCAGATTTGAAGAATTTTCATATATATGTATGTAACTAGCTAAAGTTGCCTATTCTTAGAATTTTTGTAGTTTTGTTTTATCGTTTTTAAATTTTTAAATAGTTTTTTAAATATGTCTTAGAATAATTAATTATCTTTTCGAGACAAGGTTTAAATAGAGTAGCAAAACAATACTTTAGTTTCAAAAAATTTTTTTTATTAAAATAAAAATAAAAACTCTAGCACGTACGAGTTTCGGTCTATTCGACCATCTTCCGAGAGATCTCTGTTGCTACTAAATGCCAATGTGATATGATCGAACCTAGCTTTAAATGATCTAAGCTGGGCAAACCTAATACAATGACTTTAAAACTGGAGGTATTAGAAAATCTATCTGCTCATTAAGAATATTTTTGCCTACTGTTTTAGCTTTTACAATTTCAAAGTTTTCTAGGAGATCTAATCTTTTACCTTTATTTTCAATGTGTAGAACGTTTAAATTATCTATAGTACAATTGCGTCTACTTTCTGTTAAATGTCTTGCCATGGTTGAATATGTTTTTTGATTCTTCCATGTAGGAATATGTTCTTGAAACCTAATACTGAAATTCCTCCCAGTTTGCCCAATTTAATGGAATCACAATTATTACATTTTATCTCATATACGCCTGATTTTTCTAAAGTATTGATCTTTTTTTCGCATTCATTAATTTGTTTTTCACAATGTTTTTATTATAAATGGCTATATTCACTTCCCTGTTTAGTTTTATAATTTTGGCTAGTTCATAAGAAATTTTGCCTATAAATGGTAACTTAACATATTTGTCACTATTGTCGCTACTTAAGGGCGTTAACGCTGTGATGCTTTTTAGCATAATTTTCTTATTTTTGTTCCTTATAAGCTTATCAATCAACACTGTACTATAACCATTCTTAACAGCAATTAATTTGATAATGTCTAGTTCTATGAAATGATAGTGTGGACAGTGGTATATTAAACAATCTATGAATCATTGAGTGGAAAGCCGAAAGTTTAAGGTTAACCGGGTGATTGGAACTAGCTGGGATTTTTTGTGAAATTAAAGTATTGTTTTGTTACTCTAATTAAACCTTGTGTCGAATTAAAATGTTTCACAAACCGATAACGGTGCACAGCATTAATATAATTTTCTTTTATTTTTTTATTTAATTTTTAATTTTATAACTTTTGTTTAAGTTTTTTTTTATTTATTTTTTATTTTTTTAAAAAAAAATTTTAATAAAAAAAAAGCATCCCGGGACTCGAAAGTGTTACAGGCTGGGCTTTTCTTAAGTTTTATATATATTTTTTCATAAAAAAAAAAAAAATTCTAGGATTCCTCCGCGTTACAGGCAGAGCCTGGGTAATCCTATATATGTATTGTAGGTACATGTTATTTTCTTCTAAATCTAAAGAGAAACGCCAATTCAAAATGCAAACAGGGTATTGCCTGCTACATAAATAGTAGCTAAATGAAGATTAAAGCTTGAATTCCAAAATTTGCAATCAGTTGTGCCATAACTTCAAAATCGAAGAGAGAAGGAAAAATATCACAGAGTATAGATCTTTCCTATATGACTTTTAAATTTTTCTTTTCTAATGAATTTTAATCATCATTATTTAACCCTCGCACCTTTCCAAATGTTAGCACATGCTGCCTCTGTCTTCTACCATAACGTTTTTTGATAGTTTCATATTATATAAAAATAAACAATTGACATTTGTAAAACAAATTATTGAATCTTAAATATATTACCAAGTCTGCTTTCTTCCAAACTTTACATACTTAGAGAACATATTTGCAAGAAACTGTTTTGTCTAAGTTATATCTTCGTATTATATTCCATATATTTATATAATACATTTATAACGGTTATATCTAAGTTTAAAATTTCATTCACTCAAATTTAAATAATTCTTATTACTTTTTTATTATTTATTTATTTAGATATTATTTTATTTATTTTTTCCCAACAAGCTCATCTAAGATAATTCGTTGAAAATGTTAAAGAAATATCATAGACTCTATACTACACTAATTTTGTCATTATATTGAAGGTTATTTTAATTTTTGCATGTCCGTCAGTCTGTATGCCCATATTTCCTCACAATAACTTGAGAACCAGCTTACTTAGAGAACAGAAAATTTTGCACGCGAAAAAATTTGATTTAAGTTCGAAAATGGGACAAATTAAGTAAATGCTTCGTAGGGATGCCATACAAAAATTTTGTTTTTCAAAATATATTTGGAAACTGCCTGATATGATATTATTAGTGGTCTTCACTAATTATATATTTTTTCTTGTTTTAGAAGAACTTTAAAACAGATTTAAATGTGAATTCAAAAGAATTATTTTTGAACTTTTCAAGAAAAACTTACTTTATGTTGGCATAATATTTTTTCAACAGTCCTAAGTATTTTTCTTTTAAAAACTTGCGGGTGGTTAATGCTTTGTAGATTATATAATTAAGGTAAATTACTTCTCCATAAATTTAAAGGTATACAATATAATATGTAAGTAGAATGGGGCAGTTTATCGTTTCGGAAGAGTTATAGTACACAGAAAAAATAAAACCATGCCAAAATAAATATTCATTTTTATTGAAATGTTTTTCAAGAAATCTTTCCATTTATACATTTGGGCCAAACGTTGCCATGTCATTAAATACGAATTATGTATTTACATCAAGCACATTATATTTATAAATATATGTATGTAGAGTTCAATAAATTGCAATTTTCACAGGATGTAACAGTTTACGTAATATTTAGTATCTATAAGAAAATCAAATTTGCTGCCGACATAAGTAAACAAAAGTACCATAATTCATAATATATTTTTTCTTCATCAGATTTGTGAAACCAAAACTCCGAGATCTCTGGCAATGGCTTTGAACTTTTCAAGTTCATCGTTATCCATATTAAATTTGTTCCCGCGAACATAACTAAACATTTTTTTTTTATTTGAAGGTTATAATCTGATATAAATATTTAGTTTACGTATACCGGAGCATTTATTATATAAATATACCAGCTTGGAAGTTTTGGTAAGATACATAGAATTGAACGAAATACTCCGTGGCGCTAATCGCATTATAATTTTCAGATGTGGGAGGAATGCGATATGCTTAGAGTAGTAAAATAATTGTTAAAGAGTGTATGTTATGATTTTATTAATCATATGAAATACTGTATATGTATGTATGTAACTTAAAATACTCCAAGAGTAGCAATATCATATTGAGTTTGTTTTATGGGCCAAATTAGATCTATTGGCAATATAAATTATGATTTAGAAGGCAGGCATTGGCCACAAAATTTGTATATAGACGTTTAGAAATATTCTTATCTTTAAGGTAGGTAATTTATGTAAACATGATGATCAGACTTACATATAATATTAGTGGAGTGAAATGATATTCTGATAAAGAATTTGCTTTAAAGCAGAATATTGTTTTGATTGAATGCAGGCCTTTTTCGCCTGTTTGAAGTTACATTTGAAGAATATATACATATAAATAGAGCTATAGTAAAGTAATGAACACTCTTGAATTTGAATTGTGTTAGTAATGATAAATTCTCGGCTTTACCTGGCATTCAAAGATTAATAAATTGTGAAATATTTTAAATTTCTTTTCGTATCTAATCCAAGCTTCATTTTAATGGTGTACTTATATTAATGCAACAATGAAATAATCTTGCTACTATATCTGAAAAGATGTCTTAATTTTCAAAGTATTTCGGTTGAATGTTTTGTGGGATATTATTGGGGAAATATATTACGTTAAACTTTAAAAACAAATTTGATAGCACATTTTATTTAATGTTAATATTTAGCAACTAATACAACAAAAATTCACATTTTGTGTAACATATCATAACAAAATAAAAATTTCGATCGTCTAAATTTCGAGATAATTGACATTTAAATTGTACATATTCGTATAATGGTTTTTTTTTTTGTTTTTTTTTTTTCAAAACAACTTTTGTTCTGTACTGGAATAGGATTTGTATTCTGTTTTCATTAGCAAGCCAACATTTGTCAAATATAGACTCGAATACGGACTATTGTACTCTACTTATTGCAATACTTACTTTCAAATGAATTTTTTAGACTTGTTCCAGTATTGAACTGATCGATATAGTATAGACTCCATGATCAGTAAAGGTTCCTGGATCAGTCCAATAAATGATAATAATAATAAGTAGCTGTAAAATATTATAGTACAAAATAAAGAAAAAGTAAAAGCGTACTGTAAAAGTAATATATACAAACTTTATTTAATTTTCTCTTTTGTATAGACAGCAAGAAGTAACGACTACGAGTGCTCTGAGTCTTCAGGCTATAGGGAAACCTGTTGTACCTCGGGCACTTTTTCAGTTATGTTGTTTTTTTAAATGTTGAGATGCTCTTAGCGTTACTTGATATATACCGTTGAAAATTAACACTATCCCGCAATACAATGTTTTTTTTTTTTAAATCTCAGCGTAGTTTTTTAATGCTATGAGATAAAAAGTGAACTTCTGTCTAAGGTACAACATACCTGATTACGTTGGACACATCCCGTTGTGCCTCAGACAGTAGAGCAAATAAAAAAATATTTGAGATAAATACGATATTTTTAGTATTATTCGAGAACATTAAAATAAAGTAGAAGGGATGTTTATACGTCAGCCATATACTCCCACAGCATTTTCTCTTTTTGATTGATGAATCCAAATAAACGAAAATTTAGTTTCTTCATAAAATAATGAATTTATTAGCAAATTATTAAAGAAAATTGTCCCAATATTTTGGCCATTCTTTGACTATAAAACTATTTGTTTTTGATTGAATTTTTTTAGGCGGTTTTATTTTCTGAACAATTTCGGACCAGTGCCGGTACTGCATACAATAAGTTTTTTCAGTCCACTTTCAGATTTTTAGAGACTTTTGCATGGAAGATATTCAGGCACCCACTACATTAATTAACAATATGCGTCCGGGACAATATTCGCGTTCATAAATACCACAAATACCACAAAGTCTCCAATTCCATATCTATGATGAGAGTTTGCTGAAGGATCTATTTACATGGTTAAAAAATCATATGAAAATTTGGAAGGCCTGTTAGAGTCCGAGGAGTATTCAACGTAGTACACATCACCATCTCGAGTTAATGTTCGAAAACGCCTTCCTTATGGCATGACTTTTGACATTTTTTGTTTTCCTGCTTTCCTATTCCTTACTTTACATTCTCTCATATTTTTTTTTACAATTTTACCTTTTTTTAGTTCCTCAATTCTTTTTTTCTAAGTCGTGTCAGACAATATAAGAAATTTTTTTTCTCTTCCCCTACGAATATTTTTTCTAAGGCCAGCTTTCGGATGTGGTCTAATCATAATAAGCGTAGCAATATTGGAAGTTGAAGGGTGATCACGTATGACTTGTAATTGTGAAGGAGTAATTGGAAATTCATCATTTTGGACTGTTGAAATGGTAAGAGAGCGGTCAGTAACATCAGATGGTAAGAATTCGTGCTCACGAAAAATGTTTACATTATTAGGAAATATGCCACTTAGTTTAAATCTGTGGATTATATTTAACGGCGTGGGCATTTTATGGATAATAACTATGTGGGGTAGGTGGAAGGTGACTAAAATCACACAATTTTCTTTTACCAGATCAATGAGAGGAACAGAGATGTGACTCTCATGGTTGTCGAACGAGATTTCTTCGATCGTTTGGACTAAACAAATTTTTGATTTGACCATCCAGTGGGATTTACTGCATCAATTGTACCTGCAGGAGACTCAATTAGCATAAAATATTTAAATTTAACGCGCGGAAATATTAACATTGGTGGTATAAAGCCAACACAAGTGTTAATTGATGCTATCATCGTAGTACTTACGTTCCATATATTTACAGTCAATATGTTGGGTGGGCATTTTTCTTATGCTGTTTTGATGGTAGAAAATATTTTGGCAACATTAGTTCTATTAAAAGTTGTTGACCGTGCCAGACTTGTAGCTTCTGGCTTGCGTAGTGATGATGAGTTTGATGAGTTGTTTTCTAAATAAATAGAACCAAAAGTCACCAGCCGATTTTTTGTTATCCCATAATGGAAGGTAAATTTATAATTTTGCTTAGCAAATTGATAAGCTAATTCTCGTAGATTTGTAAGGCTAAGCCATATTGTAATGCAGCATCTTCTTTCATATAGTTAAGAAGAAGTAGCTCTTCCTCTTCTGTGAACATTTTCATAATGGAATTATTTTCGTATATAGACTAATTCGTTCATTTTAAGTGCTCAAGATGTGACATTGGTGTCCCAGGGTGCTTCTGGGTATTCCTGTAAGCTTTGACATACCCAGCAGAGTTGACGTCTTATCTTTTAATAATTGAAGAGCTTTTATAAATTTCTCATTGTCTATTGGTACCCTTTACCCTCTACTTTTACTATGCGGCATAGTTTCAGCTATAAACTATAACGTTATATGTAAGGAAAAAAAATGAGTACACACATTGTACCTTGGACATCTTGTTGTACCATGAACATACCCGATGTACCACGTGCTTATTGTGTGTAAAATGACATTCCATTTATAGTTTAAGCTTATAGCAATTTTGGCTAATGGTTTCAAAAGATTAATAAGTAATAAAAGTTTTAGGTATTTTTTTCAATTTAGTTAACTGTAACATGGTGTTGATAGTTAGGCAATAAATACCCGAAAAAATTACTTTTTTAGTGAAAAACTTTTAAACACGACCAATGCCTGCCAAGAAAAACTTGGAATTAACGAACACTTAGCATGTGGTCATTTACCAGCAGACGCATTGAAGACGATGGGTTTCTTAAAAATTCTAAGACGGGAGCCTTTTAAAGCAGTTTTTTGACCGAGGTAGAACCATGTACGAGGACAACACCTTTCCCAACTATAAGAAAAAATAATACCTGTGAGAAATACTTATTTGAGAAGACTATCCTAGACATGTATAGGTACATTAGATAAGTAGTAAATTGTAAAATAAAGCCGGAAAGAATAAGGCTATTTTCACGGCGATAGCGGTGCCATTGTTCGTTACTGTACCGTCGTGCATATAAAATATGTAGAAAGAAATCTGCCCATTGCACACATGACGACAACCACACCGGCACGGCAATATAGCATTTATAATCGCATGACACCGGTTCTGCCGTGACTCCTCGCTTATCCAGTGATATGATTTGATATTCTTTACATGGAACATTTCATACACAATTATCTAGCCATAACATGGATTACGGAAATGTTTTATGGTAGCTCTAATAGTGTAGTTTAATATATATGCAGGAACGAGTTTACACGATCTCCTATCATTGACTTGTTCTTCAACTACTTTGCTGATTTATAATGAATGTGAAAGACAGAATATACCTGGTCAGTGAAATCTACGGGTTTGTAATGTACGATAGATTTAGTTTAGAGCACCTAATAAGTATTCATTTGCTGTTTCTCAATTTCCGTTATACTTTTGTCAAGAATGAATGGATATGAAGGAAAGTTATTTAAGGAAAACGAAATGGTCAGCATGATTTTAGTTTGTCTAAAAAATAATGAAAAGTCGTTTTAATCACAAAAATTAAAGAAAAATAAAAAAAAAATCAATAGTGTCACGGATGGAAAACGCAATGAATCCTTGGGAACGGTCAGGGTCTTCTTACAACTCCATTTATACTGAAACTTTATATGTGGTCTGCTTAGCATTTTCTTCTGGCGTCTGCGGTTGGCAGAAACTGCCCGTACTGAAGAGTATTTGTTCCTGCTGATACGAAGCACCAGGTTTAGGTTGAACTCAAGTAGGTCTACTCTCTATTCTGCTGGAACTTTGCGAGCTTTGACATTTATTTTTCTGCTGTCTTCTGGTGAAAGTATTGTTTACGGAAGGAAAAGTGAAAGTTTTAAATAAAAATTATTGCGAAAATGTTATTCGAAGAGAGAATTATTAAATTAGTAAGAAATCACGAGTTTCTTTTTAATTTAAAATGTCAGTATTATAGAATTGCTAACAAAAAGAAGATATGCAGGGTGTCCCGTAAGTCGAAGTCAAGCCGGAATAGGGTGATAGACCAAATCATAATAGTACCAGCAAAATATAAAAAAATATTTAAGTCATGTATTTTTGAAATTATAGACACTTCTTTTGTTTTCGAGAAAATGTACACCCTACGATGGTTTTTTAGCTCCTGTTCCTACAAATCGTTACTTTTTTTAAATTTTATTTTTCTTATGTAATCCTGAATAGTGCTTATGTAATCTGTTGTTTTAAATTGTAAGCCAACTGCTCCAGCTTGGAAGAAAATGTGACATTTTGCCGAACCAAGAATAGAAAATTAATATTTCACCAAACTTTAACTGACTGTAATGAAAAAAAAAAAAATGTACTAGCCAGTTTGGCAAGTAACTTCAAAAGTTGACGCAAGAGCAAGATAGTGACGCTAGCTCGTCAAATCATTGAGTTTTTACAAATGTGCGTCGTCTACTCTCCACAGAGGGCCGACTTCCAAACCAAGTACATGGTGAAGGAAGAGTTCCTTACCTTACGAGTACGCATACATCAAGCAGTTAAAGAAGACCCAAGTACTTCGGTACGTCCAATCCAGGAAAGCACAGGAGTGCCTAAAAGTATAGCTTACCGAATTTTACAAAAACATGAGCTCCAGAATTATGGAAGCAGTTGAATTTGTCAACAATGGCAGATTTGTTCGTCTGATAACCCGATCCATTTTAAGAAGATGTCGAACTTGTATTACAGCCGAAGGAAGGCAGTTTGAACATCTTTTGTAAATAATAAATCTTAGCACCCAAATAATTTCGTGTTTAGTTTTAAACTTAAGGAAAATTTGTACTAAATTCAACAAAAAGATAGGATCTCTAACTTGAAAGCGTCACTATCTGTCTCACTCACACTTCATGTAATGACTCTACGTCTCACTCAAACTAGAATCTTAAAGTTACGGTCTTACGACAATCTTTGGGTACACTGAATCATTTTTAGTAGGTTAAAATAAATTTTACGAAACTGAATTTCTTGAAGAAAAAATTCTTTTTTCCGTAATAATGTAGCAATGTTATAACATTTTAGAATCCTTATTGAATGCGTCAACTTTTAAAGTTACTTGCCAAACTGGCGTAGTACATTTTTTTTTCATTACAGTCAGTTAAAGTTTGGTGAAATATTAATTTTCTCTTCTTGGTTCGGTAAAATGTGATATTTTCTTCCAAGCTGGAGCAGTTGGCTTAGAATTTAATGCAACAGGTTACATAAGCACACTATTCGGGATTACAGAAAATAGAATTGAAAAAAAAGTAAAGATTTGAGCTAAACAACCATCACAGAGTGTACATTATCTCGAAAACAAAAGAAATGTCTATAATTTGAATAATACATGACTTAGTCTATTACCCGATTCCGGCTTGACGTCGACTGACGGGACACCCTGTATAAGGAAAAATATCTCAGAAAAATTAAGAGTTTTGAGTAATTTTTGATTTATAATTATTATGAATTCATAAATAACAGCAATCAAATTACAAGCAGGGGTGGAAAAGTCTCGGCGATAGCTTTAGGAAAGAATGCGCATGTTAACAGATGCCATCAGGAAGTGGACATAGAGGCATATGGCAACCCTACGAAGGTGTTGCCCGATTGGTCCCATTTTCGAAAATATTTGCAATTTTTATGAAAACGCCGTGTAAAATATGAGTTCTCCACTTCTCAGGCAGCTACCAAGTATGTAGTGAAAAACAAAAGTTTTGTATGGCATCACTAAGAAATTTAGTCCACTAAACAATTTTGATCATTTTTAAAATTTTATTTACTATTGCTATGAACCACGTCGCAAATTTTTTGTATGGCAACCCTACGAAGGAGTTGCCCAATTCGTCCCATTTTTGAACTTAAATTTACTTTTTTGCCAAATTTTGAGCTTGTATTTGCAATGCTCATGAAAACGCCGTGTATAAAATTGCAGCTCTCGCCGTCGACCAAGAAGAGTTTACCCGATTTAGCCCATTTTTTAAATTTTATTTACTATTGCCATGAAAACACCACGTACCAAATTTCAGCTCTCTACGTGTGCTCGTTGTAAGGCAGTGTCCAAATATATACTAAAAAACGTAATATTTGTATGGTAACCCCACGAAGGAGTTACCCGCTTTAAACCATCTTTGAACTTGTTTGCAATTTTTATCAAAACGGCATATAAAAACTTTTAGCTTTCGGGGTCGAAGCGTTTTCGGGCAGCGTCATTTATCGTGTCCAAGACTATCCTATCTTTTAAGCTGGAACCACATTCACAAAATTTCATTGAAATCGGTTGGGCGGTTTCGGAGATTAGCGTTTACGAACACAGTAACACGGGATTTTTTATATTAAGATATTTATTCAATATTCTTCAAAATGCTTTTCTTACTTAATTTATCATTAAATAAATATTCATTTAGAGCATCTCTTATTTCTACAGCGTTCCTAGGAGGAAAATTAGAAGCAAAATGCCGGCAATCTGGGAGCGTTTCTACCTGTTATCGCCATAGTCCCTCATACCACATTCTTCGAACTCAAAGAACTCTCGGGGGCAGTAATTGCTGGCGTGCATTTTCACAAAGCTATGCAAAAGAAAGGCAGCCTTAATCATTTTTTCGGTATTGGATGGCATCATATGCAATTTGTTTACAAGAACGTGCCACTTCGCAATTAGCACACCTAATACATCCTCAATAATACGTTGCGGTCGTGATAGCCTGTAATTGAAATTTTTACGTTTTTCACTTAACAGCTTTCCAGGGTATGGCAGAAAAAGAAAAGTTTTTAGTGGAAAAGCTGCACCACCGATAAAATATTGAGAATATAATAAATTTGAATTTCTCAGTACTGTTGATCCGGGTAATCAATGTACCACTTAGGAGTTTCTTTCCAAATGATGACTGGCAAATAATCCACCATAGCTTTGGCTGCCGTAAGCGCCAATTTCCACGGCCGTAAAGGTATAGTTGGCATCGCATGCAAGAAGCAGGACTATACTAAGCTGATCCTTGTAATTAAAATACTCGGAGCCGGCATTGGAAGGACACTGAATATTGATGTGCTTGCCATCTACGCTGGAAATACAATTTGGCAAGTTCCAAATATTTTCATAACTTTCGGAAATTTTCCTATACTCGTATGTACTAGGTGGTGACATGTAGACGGACTATAGGAAATTCCAGATTATGTCACAAGTTTCATTATAATTTTGCGAACCGCGGCCAACCCTGTTTTGAACATCCAACCTAGAATTTGCATGGGAACACCTTCTGATAAATACCTGAAAGGAACTAATGTTTATTACAAAATAAGTACCTTAGTGCAATAAAAATTGCTGTACGCTTATATAAGAGTTAGAAATCATCTAAATTCAGGGACAATAGCTATTCTGATGGATGCCATTTCTAGCTGATCTCCAATTAACGAGAGATGAAGCTAAAACGTTGTTGATTTCATGCTAGTAACCTTTAAAAATGTTCTGGGTCCTGAATTTTAAAAGTTTTGATAGAATTGGGCAAAATAGCCATCAATATCCATGGTTAAATTAAATTTTCTAACCCACCATCACCTTTTTCAGACGGCTTTACACTTTATGGCCTGTTTCGCAGCTTTACAAGCCATGTAACTTAACTTTGAAAGTTTTACTAAATTTCTCGCTCTCTTTATAAAATTTTTCACTTCAAAAAGTTATTACTGTCAAAGTTCGTCCTGTGTCTTGCAAAAGTTGACAAAGTTAATAAGGTTGAGGTTCTTAAAGTTAAGGTTGGAAAGGCTGGCACCGTGTTTCCTGCTTTAGCGGCAGATACTGTTTTACTACAATAGACTCGTTATCGAATTTGATAATGGACTCATTTGTACTCTCAGTTATTATAATACATACTAAACGCGTTTATTAGCTCAATAGCTTATGAATTTCATGCAGCTTAGTCGAAAAATTACTTAAATTTGCCTAAATTACAGATTTATCGAAAACTCGAACAGACTTCGGTATTGAATATCTTCTCCAATTTTTTATCAATTATCAATGTTTATATTAGAAAGATTTTCAGACTAGACATCTTGAGTTTCGTACTATTAAAACTTCATGCCCAAATGTTTCTGGAGTTATCTGATAATGATAAAGAATCTTCAGTACTTGGAATGTCATTCATTCAGATTCGCTCGCTAAGAAATCTTATCTTCCGACGAATAATTCTCTGACGAGAGTAAGCTATGATGGCTGGAAAACATATCCATAAAATTTGTACCAACATTTCTAACCGTGTGGGAGTATCACAATGGGTCGTGAATCTGTGTACAATCAACGTTGAGGAATTCCCTGTATAACCCTAATCATCAGAAAAGTTTGCAATCATCAAAGGTCATAGAGAGGTACATGTATGCGTTGTCCATTATTTTGTTTAATGTGGAATTAGAGTTCCTTTTGCAAAAATGACAGGTACATAGGTACTTAGATATGTTTCATTCTTACTTCCAAATCATTGAAGAAAGTACAAAAATTACTTGACTATGTACTTTAATTAGACATAAAACAACGATCAATCATGATCATCTGTCGATGGGCGATAATAAATTTGTGACCTTAAATATTTTTGTACTTGATTGTATTAGATTATGAAAATCATACGGTTACGTGTAATCTCAAAAAAGCTTGATAAATTGAAAAATTAAATAAAATTTCGTACAGTTAAGAAATATCGTTTGCCCTCCATTTTAAATTAGCGTAACGTTTTTGGTAATTTGACACATAGGTACGGAAAAAACGTTAAATGAATTCCTTAAAACTTAATTCTGCCGCACTTTGAATAGAGCGTTTCTACAACAAGTTTTTTAATTATTTTATTACGTAAAGCAGTAACAATACTTGAAACTTATTTTTTTTTTATTATAAATGTATAAATGCAGACTAATTGTCGAGGTTAGAAGTTACGTTGGCTCGTTGCGTTAAAACAAAATTATACCGGAAACGTGTTGGCTGATATGTTTGCTACAATAAATGAATATCACATATGGGAAAATGCTCTCTTGAATTTTGTGTAATTTAGTAAAGTTTCAAGTATGTTGCTTATTCCCGCAGTATGCTTAATATGCATTGAACTAATAAACTAGCCTACCATAGAAGCGACCTGATTGGTGGAAAAAATAACTCAATTTTTGATTGCATTTTGATTTATAATATCTCGAAAAAAGTGTCTTGTAAATTATTTACAAAATTAACAAAATTTACATGACTTATTTTTATCCACGCAAATGTCCATTACCATTAAAGCTTAATTACTGTCCGTTTCATACTAAAGAAAAAAAGTGAATTTAACGAAAGAAAGTTTTTTGTGTAACTCCATATATTTTACGTGTATACTGAGGTATTCGCTTTTAAAGAAGATTAAGAAAATAATTTGTAATTGTATATGAATGATTGATAAAGGAACAGTTCGTTCGAAAATTCATTTAGCATTCTTTTTGAAATATATTTTAAATCTTTCGTCTTCTTATTTTTAATATATATATAGCGGGAGTAGTTTTCGTAAATTATTTTGTTCACAATCAAAATAACTCTTTAACTACATACACATATTCCAGTAGTACCTTCAATAACGAATTTGTTTAGGAATCCTTTTATACAATTCAAAAAGCATTTGATTAAGCTTTATGGAAACGGAACATATGCCTTTAAAATGTATACATATGTATATGTACGTATATTAAAAAAAAATAAGTAAAAAAACTAGAATTGGTCTAAAACCAATTCTTATGAAACCTTCGATGAATACCCGTATGAAATTTTGTATGGTCACCCATTTGAGCAATTTTGATTTTTGCAGTGATTTTTCGCATATATTTCTAGAACGGTTCGTCGGCCAGAAAAAATGATTATAACCAATTTTATAGGATTTCATATTTTGAAGAAGTTTTTTGTGCAATAAAAATATCTAGGACTGATCATTTTCACAGAATCCGCAAAAAATCTAAATTTTTATATAGCAACACCAAGAAGGGGTTGCCCGATTTAGTCCATTTTTGAAATTTTACTTACTATTACTATAAAAACATCATGTACCAAATTTCAGCTCTCTATATCAACACGTTCTCAGGTAGTGTCTAAATATATAGGTAATGGAAAACGAAATTTTTGTATGGCAACCCCACGAAGGAGTTGCCCGATTTGTCTCATTTTCGAACTTAATTTTACCATTGATTGTAGAAACTAGTAGATATCCAAACTCGGAAAGTAACAGATGTGTCATTAACACGTAAAGATTGACTTTTTCCAATTTTTTGAAAGGTTTTAAAATTTGCTTCGTACAGGTTCCTGTCATCGTTTTTGGTTGTTGACATTGGAATTATACAAAGAAAAACACAAACACAGCCTATTATTGCTACGTGGTGAACATAAGCAAAACCCTTGAGAATACTTCCAAAACCCTCGAGAATACTTCCCAAGCCATGAAACAGAAATCTATATGTGTACATTCGTAGTCCGTTTTATAAAATGTTCTATATTGATACTTATGGAAAAGTGCTAAACATTGGCTTTATATATGCCATAGAGCCTAAACTACTATCCATACAGGAAAATAGTCTTCTAGTAATTTACAGCTTGATTTCTTATCTTCCCATAGGTTACACTTCCTATATACCTTATTTAACAAAATAATAAAATAGCATTGATTACAAAGTAATCTTACCATTTTATGCTCAATACCTCTCAGCTGAGTGATAATTGCATGTGTGTATGTGCAGCCGAAGTCTGAATCTGTAGGCAGCTACATTCGATATCATCAGCCCAAGGCATGCCTGTATGAATAGTAGTTTTAGGCGCATGAGCTATTCAAATTAAACTTTTGTCAATCTTCCATAAGAGCACTGCAAATATTTTTAATGTTAGGATTCCGTTGTGGCTCTCATGTCGTAGTGAGGGAGTCTGTTTCATGGCTTGTGAAGTATTCTCGAGGGTTTTGACATAAGGCATGAAGTATGGTGTTCACATTTATACTTTTATACTCTCATGAAGGACGAACTACGAAGCTAAAACAAATTGCAGCCCAATAGGTTCTAATGTCATTAAAAAAATATGGAATGTAGAGCGAATTTATGGAAATTATGGTGTTTAAACGAAATCCAAGCTAGTTTTATATGAAAAAGTCTAGTAGTAAGGCAAGGCAAGAAGTGTGCAGTGTACAATTTTTAATTGGCATTCCGCCATTAGATTTAATACTGGAATTTCCGATGTGATTAGGAATATGCTTAATCTTGCTGAATTCGGTTCCTTGAAACATGCAAAATTTTGTACGAATAAAATTAAGAAATTAGATTAAGATGAAATTGATTTATATACAGTACTAGTACGTGATGTATCACGGGAAAATAAATTGGAAATTTCACTAGACATAGCTCAACCTGGAAATTCTGTTGTTAGTACATTTGAATTTAACTAACTAATGTAGTTTTTTGGTTATCTAGTTAATAAAGTGGTAATAACTGACAAAGTGTAAACAAACAAACACTATATGGTACATTACAACTCAGAATTCTCGGAAGAGTACTATTTAATGACTGGTTTCAGTAAAATAAAATTTGCCAAAGCAATAAATGGTGCCAGACAAATTATAAGGAAAAGTGTCTGAAAAGCAGCACAGATTGGACACATTTCGTTCACCCCCTTGCCTGCTCCTCATGCAAAATATTTTATAAGTTCAAAAAAAAAAATCTATGAAAAATCCGGCAGGCAGTCAAATCTCGCCATGCCTATGCAATCCTACTTCTCTGCAGATGCCCGCAGTGAAATTTCAAAGCATCATAATAGTTGGAAAAATGCATGTATATTAAAAGGGCAGCAGTGATTTCATCCAAACTAATCATTAAGATGTGTCTCTGCTTTAATGTCTATTCGATACTAGTATCACCATCTCTTAGGTTAATGACACATTGGAGTTTGTATATCTACCAGTTTCTATAATCAATGATTTTACTAAGTCCGCGGTCAAAATTTCAGCTTTCTAATTACACGCGTTCTCGAGTTATCGTGCATACGGACGGACGGACATACAAAACTCATAATAACCATTAATATTGTGCGTGGGTGTCCAATAAATTTTGCTGTACCATCATTATTTCAGTGCGTTACAAACGAAATGACAAACTTAGTATACCCTATAGATTTCATCTAAGATAAAAAGAAAAAAATAATCAGAAATTAATCGGTAAAGACATATGTATTTTTACGAACAATTAATTCGGTACGTAAGTAATGCCAAATTGAAATGTATATACTTTTCGGTTAGAAGTTTTCCGCTATTAAAAATTATTCTCGTTTTAACTACGTCACTCACGGCAGGAATTATATTTGCCAACAGAATGATAAAATTAAATCGAAGCTTAACTTAAATAACTCAACCTAAAAACGTACCAACGTACAAATCGTTAATACCTTAGACAGGTGAAGAACTGAATTATAGTAACCTTAACATAACAATTTAATCTGAAAAATAAATTAATTTCGATTATTGAAAATTTATTAGAGTTGTTGTAATATTTCGATAATTGCTAACTGTTAGTATACTTATTATCTGTTAGTCTAATTTTTTATTCACTTTACAACTAAAGAATCAATAAAAAATATGATATTGAAAAAGATTTTGTACAAAGTTGACCAATTTATCACTTCATTAAAGTGTTCCGATTTTCAATATGATGCAAAAGTCGTGACTGTAACAATTACGTTCGAAGCGAACCTAACCACAGAAGCATTGCAATACGATTCAGAAAACCGGTTGAAGTGCACTTAACACGAGCTTGTTTATAAGTGCGGTATTTGAAATTTTATAGCCAAAATCAATTGGAACTCATCAAAATCGGCCACTGGGTATCGTTTGGTGGTTTCTATTTAATGAATAAAATTCATTGCGTAACCGAAATAAGATCGAATGGTCAAGATCATTTTGACTAGATCACAGTGAATTCTTGGAATTCTTTTGACGGCGAAGATAAGATAATAATTGTCGTCGATGGCTTTATAGCTTTGCCCTTTTTTTTCTCTGTGAAGACTAGTTTTGGGGAAGATAATCATATAATAATGCGCACTAATTCCGGCTGATCACTGAATAGTATGTAGGTATATTGGGAGATTGTTTTTTTGTTTTTGTTTACTTTTGTTGTTAAATTTAACTTGGTTACTATTCAAGTAACCACTTTGTGTTGATATTCATTATTAAAAAAATATGTTTTTCGGTTTAAAATTTAAGAAAAATAAATTTAAAGTTCAAGGTATTGCGTGTAATTGATATGGGAAGCTAATTAATACAAATTAGTGCCATTAATATTGGCTTAACGCTTATAACTGAGCCCTTTAAGTTCTGCAGGGCAGAAATGTTGCCGCGTATTTTTTAATGTTTTCAAAGAAGAAAATCTAGTATTGCGTGGAAATATTTGATTTGTTTGTTTTTATATTCGTTCTTCCTCATTTATATTTAGAGCACATATGTTTGCTTATAATTTTTTATAATAGCAAATAATTTTGGTCGTTTTCCTTTATAGAGTTATCATCACACAAAGTAATATTTGTATGTTATTTTCTATATATCATTTGTTAACTGAATTGTTACTGCACAATCACCTACTGTTGTCGGTGACTAAAAAGTCAGTTGACTTTGCTCGTTACAAGCAACAGCGTTCGGTACCACAAACTGTTCTATTTTACGTCAGTCAGCAACTAAAAAATCAGACGACTGGCAACTGACTGAATCGAACCGATTGTTGTACTCAGTTTGCATCAGCAACCTTAATATCAATCAATTGATTGTTGTTGATTGCTGCCGCCGTAAGTAAAGGTTTTTCTTTTGTTAAATCGTAATAAAGTTTGCCCACACTAAAGAACTTAAGTACATATTTCTATAAACAATTTAAAAAAGCGATTTACATATAATATTTACGGGGTGAGATCTTATTGCTTTTCTGAAGAGAACATCCTGAAAATTGAAAGTGGAAAAAATTCGTATTATTTGTGAATTTTTTTGAAAACCGCCAGCAATTTAGGAATCTTACCGATTTGATGAAATTTTTAACGTTTAAGTAAAGTTGGGTTTATTTTATTATATTTTAAAAACATTCATATCTGTTTATGCTCGGAATGGATGGATGGATTTTTCCTCATTATTTTTCTTGAAATCCTTCTTCTTTTTCTCTTTCTCAATAGTAAATGTTTCTTATTGCAATTTTTAAATCAGTTCTCTAGTATTTAACAACACGAAAATCGAAATACCACTCAAACATTCATCATCTTTGACTGGATTACTAAGCTGGCAGAAGACGATGCAATATGCGGACATGCTACGATAGTAAATCAGCAACGATTATAAATCAATCAGTCGGTGGCAAGTCAACAGACCAGTCGCTGACTGGACAATCAATTTACTCGGCAGTGTACAGTCTGCCTCAGCCACTGTTAACATAATTATAAAAATTTTAAAACTGAAGTATTACAAACATATAATTAATTAGTGATATTTGTGGCCCTATATATGTTAAAATGCAATTATACTTATGTCAGTTTTATGATAAAATGTACAGTGTCCTGGAATCGACTCATTTGAGAATATTGGAAATCGTCGCATATGACATATATGAGGACTTTGTAGCCTACTAATAGGTTTCTAATATAGCTATATAATTTTATCTATCAGAGCATCTTAAGCACAACAGTTAAAACTATAACATGCGTCTGTTATGATTTTTTTTTTCCATAATAGAATTTTCTTGTATTTATTTTACCAAAAATGGTACAGTTTTGATTTGATAAATAAATTGGTATATAAAAGCCATATAAAAGATTGGGTTTTGTACGTATACTGTAAAAATGATTAGTCCTAGACGTTTTTATTATACTGAAAAGTTCTTTTTATGGAATAAAATGAGAATGATTTCTTAAATTTCTCCGACGCGATGTACAGTTAACAGAGTTATCGGAAATTATAACTCAATTTTAAAATAAATAAAATAAACCAAAGCTACCCGTGTGTGGGTATCAGTATTGAGAAAGCTAACTTCCCGGTTGTAGAAAATGAACAGAAAATCTTGACGCACATAAATAGAAGGAAAAGTAATATCCAAAATAGAAAAGGCTCACCAGTTATAAATAGGCGAAACTCCCTGGGTGGATTTAAACCGTGGAAGAGGTTAATTGAATTGCGTTATAATGGCTTTACATTTTTTTTAACTGTGCTAAGCACTTGATTAGGCTTAAGAAAATAGGCAAAACTTTAGAAACTGTCCAGCACGTACTCTGCAAATGCGCAGCACTTTCTCTTTTTTGGGTTGTAGAGCTCAGAGGAGGCCCGCATCCACCCCAACTCTTATATAATAATAAATATTATTTTTATGAAATAAGTTTTGTTCGTATATTATTTAAAATTGTTTCAAAATAAAAAAAAAGAAAAAAAAACAATTACAAAGTGGAAGTACATGCACACATATATAACGGATTACTTCATGAACACAGCAGATAGTTAAGTTAGCAAAACTGAAGTGAGGGAAATTTTGAAAGCAATCCTTAAATATTCTGACAGTATTCTTTGGAACTACTATTTGTAAAAAATTTATATTTATAGCCGAGTTGAAATCATATGGCTTTCAGTTTGCTTTGAATTAAGTACAATATTAGCAAGTAAAAAAGCTAGAATTTCTCTAACGAGGGAAGAGTCCTTACTCGTCATCGCCGATTTCTTCGAAATTCACAGTATAAATAGGACTTGACTAGAAATCAAAGTGACGCAAGTGGGAGCTCCAGATGGCCGAACAAAACCGAAATAATGCATTGATATAGAGTCGATCTTATCAGCGAAAAGAAACTATCGCATAATAAATATTTGAGGTACTCCGGAATTCGTTAACAAGAGCTCAGAGGTTAAATTTTTGCAATTCGACCATTTGCATTCTGTTACAGAAATAAGATGCGACAAATTTGCCTACAGAGAGTGAAAAATTGTAGTTGTTGTCCAAATTATTGATTAAATGCCTACGATTGAGCTTATCGAAGACCATAGAGAAGTGCCGCAGTACAAGCACAGTAACTTTTTCTTTATCGATTACTAGTCTTATGTCTTCAGTAACTTTCAAGGGAGCTGTCGTCCAACTATATCTAGATTTAAAGCCATAAAATTTTTTCAGACACTTTTGACAGGAAAGATAAAATAGGTATAGGCCTTTATTGTGTAACAGTTGATTTTCTTATAGGAATTATTTTTGCTCTCTTTCTGATGCGGGGGTATGAATAAATCATTTTATGCTCCTTAACTCCTTCCGGAAGGACATCATAATAACTAATAGAGCCTGCAACCTACGCCTACACCTACTAAACTTGACCCATCAGATTGAACACGTATTACCGGATGTACGAACTGTTACTAATTGAAGGACAATTTGCTTGCTGAGGTACGTAACGGTATTTTCAAATATACAGAACTTCAAGAAAATAACTGAAAAATATCCCAGAACTTTATGATTTAAAAAAAAAAGCATCAACACTATAACAGTCCATGAATTTTCCATAAATGAAAAGGTAGGAAACATTGATACATTTTTATAAATTTCTTGTGAAACAAAATGTTGTCAAGCATATTTGCATTAAAATTATATCGTAGGTTTAAGGCTAAGCTGGGTAGTTCCGGGATTTTAAATTGTACTGTGTAGTCTAGGATAGATAATTTGTGAATTTCAGTGTGAGTGATTAACGAAAGTAACGAATGCCTGTTCTGCGTACGTTGCACCCCACCATCAGCGAATGCCTGTCAGCGTACGTCGCACCCAGCATATGTGCGTGAGTTGCATAATACCTGCTTTACTCCTGCGTATGTCACATCCTTAAGAAACTGACCTAAACATTATATTTAGTTCATATGCGTGCGTCGTAAATACATTTTAATGTATGAATTCCAAGGTAACAACGGTTCAGCGTAAGTCGGTTTCTTCAACCTGGGAATGCTCTATTAAACTTGACGGAAAACAATAAGGATGTAGTGAATTTATAATTGAATGTATATGTGGGTGTTAAGGATGTAGCGAAGATATGATTGAATGTTGATGCGTGCGTGAATATAAAATAAATGCCTGCTGTATCTCACTGAGTTTTATACTCAAAAGTTGTTCTTCTTTTTTTTCCACAGCTCCCGGATAACAGCAGCTAGTTAGTAGGTAAGCTACTACATTCCGAGGTATGCAATTAATGGCCGGTTTCACAGTCAAGGCTTAAGCCACAGCGATGGCTTAAGCCAAGGCTTAGTAAATATTTCGGTTTCACAGTCAAGGCTTAAGTGATATCACTGGCTTAAGGTAAGCTTAACTTAAGCCCGTCTTCTCTAAGGCTTAAGCCTCAGATTTTACTGTGAAACACATAGGAAATTATTGCTAAACATATATTTTGCCTAATTATTATAAATTTGGTTATTAAACGAACGTAGGAACATATTTCAAAAGTTATACTTTAAAACTAAATTGAAATTTTCCAAGCGAAATATGGTTATCTAATTAGCAGTTTTTTGAGTACTGTCTGGCAGCTAGTGTCAGCATTCTATTTGACGTTTTAAGAAGAAACCAAACAGTTTAGGACAAAAATGAGGTATTTATCTGATACAAAGGATATAAGCGACCAAGAAAAGTATATTATAATATCGCAAGGTGTGACCCGTGAAAAAATTATAAGAAGGCGCCCGCAACATTTCGAGAAATGGGATTACGTTGATTTTTATTCTCGGTTCAGAATGTAGAAACATTCGGCTTTGATGGTTTACGTCGTCGAAACATTCTTCAACATTGGATTTGATATCCTTCAGATAAAAACCACAACAAACTGGTAAATAAAAAGTTCTACTTCTTTTCGTTTAGTTTTTAATCCACAATGGCAATTTTCTTTCAAAATAAATCACAATTACCGCAGTGCTGACAGCTTAAAATTTTTTTATCCGCGGCTTAACTAAGCCTTAGCTTACTGAGTACTGTGAAATCAAGTAGGATTAAGTTCTGGGCTTAAGCCACACCCGTGGCTTAGCTAAGCTCTGGCTTAAGCCTGGACTGTGAAACCGGCCATAAGTGTATATATAAGAATGAATATATGTACCAGCAGCTACAAAAAAAGGATCTGTCAGTACGTCTACATGAATACTTGAAGTATACTTGAAGTATGCTTGAAGTAAAAAAAATAAGAAAGTAAGTCAGTAATCGGAAAATTATATCCAAGAAAAATTCAAGTCAATTAATTGGACTTAATTCAATCAGCTGCCCTACGTGAGCTTCAAGTGGATTTCAAGTCAAGTACCCAAGTATTCATGTAAACGTACTGTATGTTTAGTCACATTCTACCTTTCCTGAATTTCTCTTTGTTTCCCTTTATACCAGATACACAGGAATGCAAAAAAATACATTTCAAGTTCAGGATACCAATATGAATAAATTTGTAAATTTCAAAATAAAACCAAATCGAAACAAACAGAAAATGTAATTGAACTTTTAAAAATTACTTTCTTCTTTGCCTGCTTAATCCAAAAAATTTCCTCGCTATCTAACTTTTCTTTCTCCATTGGGAAAATGTATTGATTTGATTTAAAATATTTATCAATAATTTTTAGATTTTCGTTTTACAATATTTACCAAAATATATAAATTTTGTCTCTGGGTATGATAATTTTGCATTGAATTTTCTCTTTTGATATTAATGCCAAATTACTAAGCAACTCCCTTGAAATGAAAAATTTGGATAGGTCTGCGCATCATGTAACCAGTTTCTCTCTTTCCTTATGCCAAGCGAAATTAGGGTTTACTCAATTTTGGAACGTCAAGTGAAATTTTTTTCCACAATGTAAAGTTGATCCATAAATAAAAGACGTGCTCAGTAAAGCTGACTATATTTCAACCATCGTGTACGTGAAGCATAATTACACATGTTCAAAGCTTGTCTGATTTGATCTTATTTAATTGAAATGACTTTATTTCCAGTTACGAGAGCTGCATTTTTAATATTAAAATATCTAAAACGTTAAACTATTCAGTGGATAGGTTTATTTTTGATTATTATCTTCGAGTTTCATTTTATATTTGCGAACCTTTTCAAGCATGACTCTTTGTCTGGCTGTTTGCTAAGTCCTTGCCCCTTCATTGAGAATGAATATTTGATATATATTTAAGCTGTCGCTGCTCTCAGTCGGATACAAAATTTTAAATACATATTTATTTATATTTTTATTAAAGTTCAAATCTAATTGAAATTCTTAAATATTTTATTACCTGCTGTAATAAAAGAAAGCGGAAACAGGTAGGAAACTTCAAACGATTTTGCGATGGAAACGAATGTAGATTAAATCAAATTTGAGCCTTGCGAAATCATGATCTAAGTTCTTTCTTAATTTCTCTTTTTAGTTACAGACACGTAATCCAATTTTTTTTGTGCTCCTGGAAAATTAAGAACAGCATCCAAATCAGACGTTTTCCACATCTGTTTAGGTTAATTTATGCTTTGAAGATGAATTGAGGATAATATTGGACATATTTAACCTAATTTTCATTTGAATTAATTAATAAACGAACCATTAAAATACTACATTCTTTTCCACTTGAGATAATTCTACGTAGAGCTCACCAGTACAGTTATGATATTAATTTGTCAATGTAGGAACTTTCCTGAAATTAAAATCTATACCTGAAATTCTATTTTTTCAATATACTGCAGGTATTTATCCAAATATATATGAAGGGTACAGAGAAAGAACAATGTAACTGACATTTACTCATGTTTAATGAGATATTTAATGTTAAAAGTTTCAGTTTGAAAGACAATTTAAGTTTTGGAAGAAAAGAAAAATTGAAAAAGTATCCTGAAAAAATTAACAAAATAGTGTGTTCAAAATAAATAAAATTTTAAGTATTTCATCAAAAGTTCATTTTATATAAAAAAATTAATGTAAGTCCAAAAAAACAGAAGAAAAGTAGTTCAAGTCTTATAATGTGTGTTTATATTTGAGTACTTTTCAGGGCATACTTTTCATATGAGGTAATCCTTCGAAAAATTTCTGTGCCCCACCTCCTGAATAATTTTTAAAGCGTGAAAATCGTTATATTTTGCTATAGATGACTGGAGTGTACTATACTTTACATTTGCGACTTTCCAATTTGATTTTATTTATTAAATTGTTAAGCTCTGAGCAAAATGAGTGTAATGCAATGCAATGCAATGGGAAATAGTGATATAACATTTATCTAAACGCTTAAAATATTCTTCAAATTACATAACCGTACAAGCAATTTATCTGGAAAACAAAACAGTCACTTTTTTTTTTTGGAAATCTGAAGGTGGTGTAACCCCTTAAGCAATAAGCATTAATTTCTTTTAGAAAATGGCAGAAAATGTTTCTCTTGGTGGATGACAGGAGTTATTTTCAGATTCTGTGTAGGTCGATTTTATATTGGAATTGGAGCATACATTCATGTATATAGTATACTACACCACTTCATTCACCTATTATACATATATATTATATCACTAACGAAAATCATCCAACGTAAAAAATGCAAGTAAAGTTCCTTTTCTTATTTCAGGATAATTTAAAGAAAATAAAATAAAATCCTCAGAGAAATTGTAAACAGAGAGCTATGTGTGCAGAGGCATTGTTAATGCCTGAGAAGGGGTCGTACGGGTTCTACTAATAAATCTCAGAAAGCGATTTCATGCCCTATCCTATCATATTTTTGGTAAAATTCTGGAATTCTTTAAAAATTGTAGTTACTTGTTTGGGCCTCAAATTCCGGGCCCCCGCTTGTTGGGATCTGTGGGTGCCTTATCTACGCCACTGGCCATATAACTATGGTTTTTTATTATATGTGTATTTGGATACTTACAGGAAAATCATTGGCATAGATACCTGAAATTGTGTATTCAGTACTTAGGAAAAATACTAAATACAATTCTAAAAATGGACTAAATTGGGCAATCCGTTTATGGTGGTGCCATCAAAAAATTAGGTGTTTTATGTATATTGTGACAACTAACATTTCTAGACGTTTTTATTGTACTGAAAAGTTCTTCAGAATATGAAATCTTATGAAATTGGTTATAAACATTTTTACTGTCAGATGAACCGTTCTAGAAATATAATAGATGCGAAAAACCAATTTAACAACCAAATGGCACTGAAATTACATAGGGGCATTTATTAAGATTCAGGCATTCGTGCATTTCCGAAAAACTGAATAAAATAAATTTTCATATTGTATTACGGCGTTTCGTTTTACGTTTTTGAGAGCAATGCTCATATTTACGTCTCGAATCGGTCGTTTTACATCACACGCATTAGCTGAACGACACTGACAAGTTCGCGTCAATAACACAGAGAAACCCCAAAGGCATAAAAAAAATACCCTAAAGTTACTCTTCCTGCCATTTGGATCTCTATTCAAAGGCCTGGGTTACTAGAAATCTTTTCAATGACTAGTTTACGCGAAACTTCATACCTGAAGTCACGAATTACTTTGCTTAAAAACTTAGCTTACACCCTTGTGTATAGAACTATCTAGTGATTGCGACTTACCCCGTAGCAGACGGAAGGCGGATGCATTCCGAAAAAATTCTATGAAATGTTTGGAAGCAATACGCTCTGATACCCAGTTCATTTCTTTTAATGGATTGATGTCCTATGCCGGAAAGGTATTTAAGGTGGCTATATACAGGGTGTTTCCGTCTAGGTGATTCATAGAGCAGGAGGTGATAGTACTCACTCAGACGAACAAAATATTGTTTGGGAGTTACAGAGTGATTAAGAAAAAAAGCTAATTTTTTTATAAAACACCGTATATCTTAAAAAGTATATATGTAGCAACGGTCACTGTTAAGGAATCATTGAATGCAAATCTTCATGACCTTTCTAACGACTGCTCAACCAGCCCCATTTCCTTCTCATCTCAGGAGTAATGGGGGTCTAACATAAAAATTTCAGAATTTCTTACCTAGTTTTTACTTTGACATCTATGTGTTTTTTTTGCAAAAAGGTCGTCAACATAACTTTTTTTTTATAAAACCTGTAAACTCTCCTCTTTAATTTGATCTATTACACTTTATGTTCTAACTATAGCCGTTAAAGAGTTATTAGCTCTTAATCTATTCTCAAATCTATTTTTAAAGATAATTTGTTCCTGACTGAAAATCGTAATTTAAATAAACAAATCGTCTAATTTCGGTATGACCTGAATAGGTTATGAGCTAATATTGCTTTTGGATAATGCGACAGTCAACCGCACAGGCATAAATCACAAAACAAAAAATTTCAACATTTTAGATGATGTGAATAATATATACATATATGCAGATACGACATGGGAAGAAGTCAACTTTACAGGAGTTGGGAAAAAGGTTGGCCACGTAACGTGACCCTCTCATCGTGAACATAGTAAATAACTTATCAGGAATAGAATTCGGGATGGAGATGTAACGGAGATGCTGTCCTCACATTAGCAAGAAGTAACTGATGAGGATTAAGTGGAATTCAAAGGAAAAAGACTTAAAGCGAATCAATCTAATAACGAGGCCTCGAAAAACTTAATTGAAGCTTTTTGTCATCTAAGAGCGGCAGTGGAAATGTGGAAATAAACGAGAAAAATGTCCCTAATTTTTAATGGAGTTCCTAGGTAATCAATAAAATTAATCTCGCCTATATGCAGATTTATAGGACCATACATGGAAATTAAAAATAAAATGCGAAACAGAAATTTTTTGGGGGACCTTTTCTATTTAAAGAACCTATTTGTAATGATTGCGTGACTGTTATTTTGTGGTTTTTTTTAATAAGACATGTTTATTTCTTCTGATAACGGTTACTCTTTCATACTTCAGAACCGAATTAAAGGATTTTGTAAGAAATGTATAAAAAAAGTGGTTCGCCTTACGTCGTTCCGTTTTACGTCAAATATTCCTGGAGCGTAACTTGCTGTAGAAGCGAGGACTGCCTGTATTATATAGCGAGACATCAGTGTTAGATAATTGCTTGCCAGCAGAAAAGCTCGGCAGTGAATTGAAAAAAAAAAAACTAATTGCTTCATGTTTCATTACAAAAAATACATATTACTAGGTAATGTATGCCTATTTAATCAGAATCTTGTTTATTCAACTTAAATAAACAGCTTGCAGTAAATTTCGTTTTTTTTCTTATTTGTATTAATTGTCATTTATTTTTCAATTAATGTACCTATATACAATTTTATAATTTAATAATTTCAGTTCAGCCTTCCTCACAATTCTGTG
Organism: Dioctria rufipes; assembly: GCA_963924295.1. Classification (NCBI taxonomy): domain Eukaryota; kingdom Metazoa; phylum Arthropoda; class Insecta; order Diptera; family Asilidae; genus Dioctria; species Dioctria rufipes. Next base: position 224,927,714 of record OZ002740.1, read on the forward strand.
TGACTCAATTTAACAGTCTGTTTTTTGCATAAATTCTTAAAGATATTTTACAGTCATCAGCTTAGTCAGAAGGAACCAGTAGAATTGATTAATTCACAATTATACTAGCTTTAATGAGTCATTCTGCAATGATTGGAAGTATACCTAAAAATTTCTTTCAACGAGGAAGTTCAGATGCTTTTCATCATACCAAATACAATAATTACCAAGGAATACATATTGTTAGTGCGAGTAGGTACGCGACTTAAATAAATAGCGCGATTTCTCATTATAATTCTATAGTCGTGTGGATCATTAAATCTGTGCTGTAATATTTCGATTCAATTAAGCAAAGATAGCTAACAGAATGAAACCGAAATTTATAAATGAGACCTCAATGTGGTGGAATTGAGCATGTTGGGAATCAATTATTTAATTTCCTTATTACTTTTTAAAAGTCTTTAGAGTTCAGTAGAAAATTATAATTCATACTTGCTCTACAATTTCTTTTAAAATTATTCAAAACACGGATATATAGGTACATACAAATAATATTTAAATGTTTACTGAAGACTTTTAACATTAAGCACATTACACGCCCGCGTCTTGTCTTCAAATATTGATAAATATAGCAAATCATGAATTATTATTAATGCACTACATTATCATATAAATCTAAGCCAAATAAGCTTTCGATACAACATAGACTGCGGAATTATCAAAATACTTCAATTGAATTTCAATTGATAGAGCGAAAGTGACTCTTTATTTAGTCAAATATTTACAAAACGATCTGCGTTATTCGGCATAAAGTTAAGATAAGAAATCATGAAGTGATATGTTCACAATAAGTTTTCGCACAAAAATTACTCTATAAATTGAAGGCAAATACTTCCCAATAATTGAAAAATTCTGCCGAGATTTTTATTATTAAAAACATCAGATTCCACCGTTTGTAAAAATTCCATGTTGTTTACTTTTTAATCAGACAAATTAAATAAAAATTCTGACATGTGATAAGTGGTGATAAAGATTGCATGAATTTCGACTTTCAATCCGTTGTTGATGTTGACACGGGATTAATAAACTTTCCAAGTATTTTCGGACTTCTGGTAGATTTATTTAAGATTATTTCATTGCTTAAGATTCTTTTCTGCTGAAAGATATCGAAATGATGTATCTATTGAGAAATGGTTGTTTGTATTGTAGAAAAACAATATTTTCGATTAAAGAAAGGCAAACAAAGTTTGATAACATACATATTAAGTATGCAAGTGTGAAATATAGTTTAAATATTGGAAAAGGTGAATAACATTTTATAATTTGTTGAAATTAAATATTTTTGATCTTCTGTAAAAGAAGAAGAAGTCGCTTTTAAAATTTTTTTAAATCATATTTAGTTAGATATCAGAAAATCCAATTTTCGGTTTGATTTGGAAAACCTGTCGATAATATTATCCACAACAATGTCGATCTCAGAGTGGTCAGACTTTAAGGACACATATACAGATACTCCTTCTCGTGCAAAGATTGTAGAAATAGCTGTGACGCAACCGATTCTGTCACGGGTGAAGTAAATGACTGAGATTGAGAGCTTGCACCTTGAGTCACATTCAAAGGAATAGGAGTAGAAATACATGATATATTACTGATGATTTATTTTGATGAGAACTTAACTGATCTCGTTTTCTTCTGAAAAAAGGTAGGAATGGTCTTATCAGTCTTCTGCTTTCCACTTTCGCGGTAGTCAAATTAAAAAACACTACTTGAATTAATCCGAAAGTACGAGCAAAACAACTGCTACTGTCACAGGCAGGCGAATGGTTTTCATTTTTATAGCCCTGGCCTTGCAGTAAAAATTGTATGCCTTCTAACGCTCATAAATATCATTAGCGACCTAGATCAGCAAAGGCACCTGAATCAACTCTTTGGAGCCATTATCCGCCGCCAATTGCGCATGAAAAATCTAAAGAAAAATTTGAATGCTTGTGACCCCTGTCCACTGACATATAATAAGAGCCATTCTATCTAATTCCTATAGTTAAAAGTGGCACAAATGTTTACTAAAAGCTATTTGTCTCTTTCAAGCTCAAAATGTACACTGAACTGTAACCAATTTTGGAAACAGTATGGCTGTATTGATTGGAATGCATCGGAATTGACATAAAAATGCAGACAAATATTTTATTTATATACGTCTATCTCTTACAAGCTCAAGCACATTTGACATCAAATCTGCAGAGGAACACCTTTTTCAGTAATATTAAAAATTAATTTTTGTGTTAATTAAATAATTTAATGCAATACGATTTTACATTTTAGTGTTTCCAATCTACAAATAATAACTAATTATAAATCGGTGTGCAATTGTACGAAATAAAGGGGTTTCACAGCCTGTTCAATAATTGTGCCATTTTTGAAGCAAGAACGCTCAGTCCATTCGTATTACATGTCAGTGCCCCTGTCCGAAAGATTGAACCATCAGAATCAATACACCAATTCGTTTGGACCGTTGTCGGTGAATAGTTATTCAGTGAAATTCTTAAGAACAATTTGCAAGTATATTTCTAAGAAAAATTTAATGCTTCCCCACGAACTACTGACATGTAATAAGAATGGACTCAGCCATCCTATCTAATTTCTATAGTCAAAAATTGGACAAATTTTGGCTAAAATCTATTTGTCTCTTTCAAGCTCATAATATACACTGAACTGTAACCAATTTTGGAAAAATTACGGCTGTACTAATTGGAATGCGTTGGAATTGACATAAAAATTCAAACAAATAATGGTTTATAAACGTCTATCTCTTGCCGCTGTAGTGAAAGCTCAGTACAGGCGTGTAGTAGAATCAATATTCAGAGCGGTGAAAACAAGATATATGTATGGTTGAAAATACTGCAGTTGTTCCCACCGAAAATGCCCTTAGTCGTGCTCTTAGTCGCTGCCACTGCGCCAAGATACCCAGGGATTTTCTCAGCTGACACAACCATAAACAGATCTTCAATAAACAAATATTTATCTTTTTCGGTATTAATTTCAGTATAATTTAATATAAAAGTGCGTGTAAAGTACACAAAATAATATTTCCCACGTATATTTTCACCAGATTCAAATTGTTGGAAATTAGGAAACTTGGTTTGACAGCTGAAAAAAAAACATTTGTCTCTTTCTTCAATATAATTCTGACCAACTTCGCAATACCTTGAAAAAATCCACGCTCATGCACACGAGTTTTACAGGTATCAACACTTCCTGTTGTCTCTATATTCTCCATTCCTAATATATTTCAGTACTACGAACGTAAAAATTTTGAAAAACTCAGTGTCGCTATAAAAATCAGCGGCTGGCTAGACGTTGATTGCATGGAACTAGGGTTCTACTGGAAGAACCGTAAATAAAAATTTGTTAAGTCAAGGGCACTGACATGTATATAAATGGACTGACTGATCTCCTGTTTCATGTGGCACTAGTTTTGATTTCAAAAAGTATGCCCTCGTTGGCGCTATATTTAAATTATTTGGGAGTTTACTTATATGCATGTCAGTGGGATTTACCGAAATTACCACAAAAGTATTTGGGACTATTGTTAAATTTTAATTATAAGGCGAACGAATTTTTTTTTACAAGACTGTTTTGGTTGGAAATACCGCTGAATAGTTATTGTTCAGTGGGAAAGTATGCTCTCACGGAAAGAGACAGAAACACGAAAGTAGAGCCATTGGCTTTCATGCATATTTGGTTCAACGCAGCAGTCCATTTATATACATGTCAGTGGTCAAGGCTTAAACACAATTGTGACAGGCAAACGATGAAAAAATGCCGCTGTCAAACTTCTAAAACTACAGCAATGCGAATGCCCGAAATTACGACGAGTGACGGCCAGCGGTCGATGAAGTTGCCGGTGGGATTGATCAATTTTTAATTTTGTCGTCGTCGCTGCAATACTACCAACAAAATCAAATGAATGAAATTTTTGTAGCATGTATTTTGGTCAAGGTTGTGGGACGTGGCGGTAATTTAAAAACAATAAATTTTGATGAAAAATTGATTGAGGAAGTGAAAAATCAAAAATAATTAATGATATACAAGACAACCAGTATGGACGACATGGTTTGGATGGATATTTCAAGGCGCTTAAATACAAATGATAAAGTTGTGATATTTTTGGCATTTAGTTTGATTTTAATTTCAGTTAATTTCTGTATTTTAAATTTTTCCTTTCCACACTATGGTCTATTGCAATTGTTTCAAAATAATATAAAATATTCTCGATAAAAATCTCTTTCAAAACGCACCTTCACAATCGCCGCTCACTGCCTGTCGTTGCAATTGTAATCCCAATTTTTCGACTACCTGTTTTGACAGCGAATTTCCCGTTGCCGTTTACCGACCGCTGACCAATTTCTTAGAAACAATAACACCTTTCAATCTCGAAATTGTGTGATTTTTCATATATATGAGTAATTGGCGCAACAAAAATATAAAAGCATCTTCATAACTGGGGTGCTAAGCATTACGTGCCATTTTCTAAACAATCATATACTAAAATAAATATGTATTCCAAAATTACTTACTATTCTGTGATAGGTATGATAGATGACTTTTCGACACTATATAAAAACGCAAGAAAATTCTAAAAAATTTGCCCACGTTTAAAAGACGAAGAGCTACAAGCGAATGACTATTATACCCAATCCACTATAACCAATCATAAAAAGACAAACAAACCATACAAACTAAACCGTACCATACTAAAATCATTCTGTTAAACTTTTACAGTTCGCTCTACAGTGCAATGCCACATTCAAATCACCGCGAGGGTTAAGTGGCGCTTGGGGGGTCATGACCCCCGTGACCCTGCATCTATATACGCGCCGGGCTATCATCTAGCCATTTCTTCAGCAGCTGACACGTACGCTGAACTTTTCACTTTCCGGAAAATCGGTGTGAGTTGTCAAATGGGTACTCGTACCAGTCAAATTTTAAAGTTGTACACAAAATTAAGGATACAGCCATCAATAAAAATTTATGGCCACCACAATGCTTGGGGTGAGGACTAGGCAGGTATAGTGACACAAATATGAATACTTTTGCTAGCAGTACCATCGCATGCAGTACCAAAAAAGTACACAAAATTTATATGGCTGAGTTGTCCACTCCGGAATGGACCAAAACAGTCGAGTGATTCATATTTTTTCGTATCTGAAGTTTTGAGGAAGTCGATCAAATGTATACAAAACTGATATTATAAAAACATTTGCTTTCGGCACGGTCTAAAACGGTACAGAATGCACTACCCATTTCACAATCTATATACTCTGCTCTTGTATGCCATGCGACATCTAGCTCTTTTGCCATCTATGCTAGTACCAACTAGTCTGAATATAGCTAGCTATGGGACTAGATAAAGCTTGTAAAATTTCTCGCCTGAAAGACTGAAATTCATTGAAAACAATTTCAATAAATTTTCAAATTGCATTAAAGTACAGAAAACTTGAGCTCTTCGACCCAGCGATCAGATAGGTCTATGGTTATTATTGAACTTCTATGGTAGGCGATCAGAGATAACAATACCAATAAAATCTCTCTGTTCGCTGGGCCGAAAAGTTCAAGCTTTCTACGTGAAGCTTCCACAACAGTTAGAGGAAGGAAGGTCGGGATATAACCAAATCAGAAATTTATCGACATATTGGCAATATGTATCTGATTAATTATCACTAGGACATTCGATTTGATCTGGATATACGGAAAGGTCGCCGGTTTTGTCGACGAAGTAGGAGTCCACAAAAATAAACCTAATAATTTTGTATTGAATAATATTGCACTGAACATTAAAATAAAATGGAAACTCTCTTTCTAAGTCCAACAGCACAGACAACTTTTAATAGAATCTTATTAAAATGAAATGAACTAATATTTATGATATGAAAGAGGGGTGATACTGTGATAACATCCTGACAAATAGAGAGTATGCTAGGCTTCATACAAGCAATACACACATACTGATAGACTATATATAAATATATAGAAAAACTCGGACTCTGTCTGTAACGCGGATGAATCTTAGCATGCTTTTTTTAATGAAAAAATATTAAGAAAATAAAAAAATTTAAAAAAATAAGAAAGGAAAGCTAAAAAAATATAGAAAAGCCATTTACTGGACAGAATTTTAGAGCACTAATTCTAATTCAATGAATATCTCAAATTATAGGAAAAAAAATAAGCTTGGAAGAGGTTCTACACCCGGCGAAGTGAAGGGTAAAATTTTATACACATATTTTAATCAGTTTATAGTCCGAGAGCTAGCAACGTCACGAAAAAAAGAACTTTAGTTCGGCTGATTCTTTGCTATCATCCCTCTTTCATTATCTCAATAGGCATGCGGTCCATCTGGCTGGTGAGACGCGTTGCGTTTACTTGTGCGCATTCCGTTTTACAGGTAAAAAAAGCATTTTTCAAAATCATTTTAGTTCGATTTTTGTATTTTTCATCTGTTTTCATAAGCATCGGAAATATAAATTCACTATTCCCAGACAATTACCTCGTTGCTAGCACTGTGCCAGACGTTTTTTTTTTTTTGTTTTTTTTTTTTTTATTTAAAAAAAAAATGTATATTTTATTACGGCTGTAATTTTTATGCGAGTTAGTTTAATTATCGAAGCACATGAAATTAATTTGCCAGGCGATAACTCGGTTGATTAGTAATAGCCAGATCGATTCGAGTGTGATAGGGAATGTGCCATCCCACACGAGTACTCTTGATGCAGTATGTAAGCCGGTTATCTAGGGAAGCGGTAAATGAAGCAAAGAAATATCTCTCCCGAGCAAACCTGCTTGCATGGGAGTAAATGTAGCGGCTATACATAATTATGCAATGAAATTTTAAACGGAAAATTTGGAAAAGCTTTAAAAGTAAATTGTATCTCAACTGAAAGAAACTGGCGTTGATGTTTTACACCATCAATCAAACATAGTAAACGTAAACGTCGAGAAGAATCGGCTAGCGTGGTTTCAATATGACTAAATCAAATTCGTCCTCATAATTTCACTGCTCAAGTTAAATTTTTTATCAACCACTGGACTGATGATATGGCGTCTTATATTGGTGATAAAATAATTCACTTAAAATTCAGCAAATGCTTCTTTTATCGAGTTGCAAATAATAGAGTCATTAAAGCAACGGAATAGCTATAACATGAAGAAGCAGATTCGAGGATTATCTACCATATTTGCCAAATTGATATCGACGCTTCCTTAAAATTTTGGATCAACATGGGCGTGGATAATCATGAATGCTACATCAACGTCAATGAATTGTACAAAACTCTGGGTTCTTCCATCCATATCTAGAGAATTCTAGGCCATAACATATTGTGATTACACTCAAGCTTTTTTTCACATAGGGAAATTGAAGCCTTTCAAATTAATAGAAGACGCGGAAGATTATCAGCTTGCATTTCAAAATATTGCCACCGATGATGAAAAAATACGGAAGAGTGTATTTGTTACCTTGGAAAGATTTGTTTCGGCAGTTCGGCAGATTAACAACGTCAACGATGTCAGATTTCATATATTTTCTAATACGTATCAGTCACAAATTTCAGTGAAAGTTAAATGCAGAAGAAAGTTAAATATGCAGAAATTTCGACCCATCAAGCTTACCACCGTGCAGAGCTGAATTACGGCAGCATTTATTGAGAGTCCCATATCTGACTACATTTTGGAGAAATGCTCACTCTAAATCTCTTACATCTACAGAAGTCAATGTATTCAAAGTAAAATTTGTCATTTTTTATATTCCAAATAATTGCTCTTATTAATTTTTCCATGGAAATCTATCCAAGTTCTAACTCAATAGCGAATGTGTATAATAGAGGATTTTTTCTTCCAGTATTTTATCAAGAATATGCTCAAATCTGAGCCAGATATCTCAATTTTGACCAGAAGCTTTTCTGTAGCTCTTGAAATTCTCTATAAAAAGAGAATAGGACAAAATTGTGCTATCTCGCTGGGTTCATGAAATATTCTCAAAACATCATCGTTAGAAAAAAAAACCAGTTCACCATGCTCAAATTGGTCCGGTACCTAATGAGCAACCGAGTTATCGCGTGGCAAATTAATTTCATGTGCTTCGATAATTAAACTAGCTCGTATAAAAATTACAGCCCTAATAAAATATCTTTTAATTTAGTAAAAAAAAAAAAAACCAGACGTCTGGCACGGTTCTAGCAACGAGGTAATTGTCTGGGAATAGTGAATTTATATTGTCCGATGCTTATGAAAACAGATGAAAAAAACAAAAATCGAACTAAAATGATTTTGAAAACTGCTTTTTTTACCTGTAAAACGGAATGCGTACAAGTAAACGCAACGCGTCTCACCAGCCAGATGGACCGAATGAGTATTGATATGCATATCAAAAAACTAGGCGAACTGAAGTCATTTCTCGAAAACGTTGCTAGCTCTTAGACTATTATTTCATAGTCCTAGCGTACCTACTCAAAAGATGTTAACGTAATGAATTTATCATTATGTTCTGAGCACAACCGATTATGGTATTCTATAATAATTCTAACAACCGCCTTTTTTACGACTGACTATAAGATAAGCTTTAGTAATTTTAATTAATTAACGAACAATTGTCGAAACTAGCTCGAGTTTGTCGGAGATTTTATGTATTAGTTTAGATGACATATCTGCATTAGTTTTGAAAAATGCATTCTGTCTATTGGGTCTATTCTCTCTTATTCATTCTATTTATAATATCAATAATAATAAATATATAGAAAAGCTTAGACTCTGTCTGTAACGCGAACGATTCCCAGCACGCTTTTATTTTAACGAAAAAAATATTTAAAAAAAACTTAAGAAAAGCTCGGCCTGTAATGCCTTCAAGTGCCAACATGATTTTTTTTTATTAAAAAAAAAAAACGAAAAAGTAAAAAAATTAAAAGATTAAAATAAAATAAAAAAATCCAAATTTAAAATATTAAAATAAAAAAAAAAATAAAAACAATAGAAAGGCTTTACAACTTAAGAGAGAATCCTCTTCTAAGAACGGGCAACTTTAGCTAGTATAATAAGTATACGTTGTCAAATACACTTTGTGTTGGAGGATAGCTCTGAAAGGCATACACTCTTTATTGGGAATGGAATAGAAGCGATACAAGATTCCTCCGTACTACGGAACTTCTAATCATACAAACATTGAGGGTGAACCGATGGCAAGCACAATTTATGATCTAAGAAGAAACCAGTCGCAGATGAAGAGAATACCTTAATGAAACCAACAACAATGAACAACAAAAGCATCAATACCAGTTACAGAACGAAAAATATGAATCTATTTCGGAAATAAATAAAAGAAGACACATAGTAAAAAAAATTTCCCTAAATTGAGTGGCAACAATTTGTGTCACAAAGTTTAGATATTTTTGATAAGATTAGGGAAAGCTCTACTTGGAAAACGTAAGTTTTTATCCTTACAATGCAGGTAGGTTTTTCCCCTAAAATGTGGGGAATATTTCCTAAAATGTAGGGATTGCTAATTATTTTACCCCTCCCCCCCCCCCCCCCACCCACCACCCCCAAAGTATGGAATTTACAAATTTTTTGTGTTGTTCCAGCTGTAGTATTCAAGCCAGAAGCATAGCATCGTACTGAAAGAAAGGAATAATGGTAAGACCTCCAAAGAAGAGGGATCTCAGAAAATTTAGTAGTTCTGATAATTCTCTCTTCAGAGTAGAAGGTATAGAGCAAAATATGGGAGAAAAATAAGATTCAGCGAAGGTGTGGAATGGATTCATAAAGCAATCAAACACCATAAGGCTAATGTAGAATATCGGAATGGACTGCCTTGTACCTACATACATAGCATTCATTGACTTCGAAATAGCGTTGAACACATTAAATAATGGAGCAGTATGAGTGCACTGCCTCGCAAACGAATACCATGAAAAGCGCCTGCGTCATTCACAAGGCTTCATGTGAGACTGCACTAGGTATTTCATCAGAACAATAACCATGCATTTAGCGATAAAGGAGCGCAAGGCATCCAACATTGTCGTTGTGCTCGTGCGAGTCGATATGACAAGTAATTGCCACATCGTCAATGAGCCGGCCCATATATGGGAATTGTATTCCATTCTAGGTGTAATGTAGGACTTTTAGAGGAGCACTAGATTTGACGGGCTGAAATATTTCTAACACTTTTTCAAAAATGCAAGACATATCGATGCTTCGTTGGCAAGAGATAAGATATGATCTGTCCAGCTTAATTTACTGGAAATGTTAATGCCAAGCATGCTTACTGACGGTGAATCAGAAACTAATGCTCCATCAAATGAAATAAGAGTGATTAAGCGGTGATCTTGTTTTAAAGAGATGAGAGAGCTTTGTGTCTTAGATGTATTGAATTCGACCCGATTCGATTTGCCTTAAGCGAGGATACTGCGAAAGTCGGTATTCAATGATCTAATCATGCAATCTCATCACATGTGGCATACCTTCTGGGGTCTGCAAATGTGTCAAAAGATACTGTTTTCAGCGAAACTATGAATGGGATTGAAAGTAGGAAAAATCAGATCATTAGCGAAAATTAAAAAGATAAATGGAGAAATAACCGAACCCTGGGGCACACCGACATTAGTAGGATTATGTTCAGATGTAACACCAGATAATAAAGCCCATATTTGGCGACTAGTTAAATATCTTTCAATTCATAATAGAAGAGGAGGGAATAAACCAAGTGCTTTAACTTTGACTAAAAGGGTTGGATGCCAGACTCTATCAAAAGCCTTTGAAATATCCAGGGGAACGTTTCGTAAGAAAAGTCAGCAAGTCTTCAGATGAGCAGCCGAGTTAACTGCCATATTAGCAATCGTTGATAAGTTGATTAGTTTCTAGATATTTCATTAATTTTAATTAACAGGGGCGAGAAACTATCAGGACCTGGGGCTTTGGATAAAATTTGAAGCGAATCTAGGAGCCAAAATTTTAGCCGTATCCAGGGAGTCAATAACCATTTCACCATTGTTAACTAGTGAAGGTATAGAGGAACTGGTGAAGTTGTTCTTGATGGTTTGAACGAGAAACCAGAAGTTTTGCTACCTTTATGGCTTGCCAAGACTCTTTGTCTAACATTCTGGTTAAGAAGAAAGTCATCTCTCTGAATAATGGATTTACAGGTGTTCCGTGCAGTCTTGTAGACTTGTTTCAGTAACGGGCAAGGATGCAATTGATAGGCGCCAAAAGCAGACTCTTCAGCTTTTATAGCTTGGTTGCACTTATCAGCTGTGTTCTTTTGTGTCCGCAGAACAGAGCAGAACTAAAGATACACAAAAGAACGCCTCATACATTTTCATAGAATATATATAAATTAAGCGAACAGTACAAATAGTTCACTTCAATCGACAGAACAATTTGTTCTCTCCCGTATATGAGAGTTCTAGAACAAGGTACACAAAAGAACACAGCTATCGTTAAATCAAGAGCGATTTTCCTGTTGTTGTTTAGATTGGTTGAAAGAATACGGAATACTTTCATGGATAGAAAGACTTAGTATGTTAATAATATGTTAATAAACAACCGATCAATTTAATATAGCATAGTTGCAAAGTGGTTGACAAACAAAACTGTTGTTTCCTTGTCTTAATTATAATTAATATCCAGTGAAAATCTCCTTGTTTAAGGCATAATTAACATCTAGCAATAATGGCTTGAAATCTAATAAAAAAAAAAAATAATAGTGTGCAATACACAGAGAATAAAAAGTTCGTGTATTTAAATAATAAGTATGACGTTTGTATTACAGTAGAGCATATGTGAGTAATCCCCAAATGCAAAAATACATGATTGTTTTGCTATTAAAAGAAAATATAACAAGTATAAAAGCTAGAATCGGTCTAATACCAATTCTTATGATACTCAAGATGAATGCCCGTATGTAATTTCGTATGGTGATCCATCTGTGCAAGTTCGATTTCTGAAGTGGTTTTTTGCATATATTTTTATAACGGTTCATCGGACAGGAAAAATGATTATAACCAATTTCATAGGATTTCATATTCTGAAGAACTTTTTTGTACAATATAAACATCTAGAACTGATAGTGTTCACAGTGTACATAAAAATCCCAAATTTTTATATGGCAACCCTACGAAGGCGTTACCCGATTTGTCCCATTTTCGAACTCAAATTTATTTTTTTTAAAACCGCGTGCAAGATTTCAGCTCTCTAAGTACACGCGTTTTCGAGTTATAGTGCGGACGCACGGATGGACAAATGGACATGAAAAAATGAAAATAACTTCTAATATTATGCATGGGTGTTTAATACATTTTGCTCTACCAGCATTATTTCTCTAGTTACAAATGGAATGACAAACTTAGTATGCCCTATAGACTTCATTTATGGTATAAAAATTTAAACAGGCTTGCATTTCGAGTAATAAGTGTGATAGATAAATTAGACAACCCCCGCTGCCGCGATTTAAATTTAACTATTATGATGTATGATCTTGACCTCTCTCTTGTTTGGTTAAGAGGTCCGGGTACACTGTATTGAAGGTACCGCTGAGTATGCTCGCTTCCTACAATTTTTTTTTATTATTTAATTGCTAGTTTTATCTATTTTATACAATCTCATATTAACATTAATACAAAGAGTAATAAAAAAACTCCTTCATTTAGAAATATATGCGTCACTCTATACATATTAGTCAAATAGGTACCTACTTGACTTTAATTTGTCATCTTACGAGATTAGTTGGCAGCAATAAATTACATGGAACAGTCAAGCTCTATTGATTACGTAACAGTGAATACAAAGCATTTCATCACAACCTGAAAAAAAGTAGTAGACGGCATGACGCCCGTTATTGAGAAGACATTTCAGTAAATTCGAAGAACTATGTAGAAGCAAATATTGAGAAATTAGAACTGGAAAAGCTTTTATAGAATACTTTACTTACATATAATTTATTTACATAATATAATTAAAAGTGGTGCACCATAAATGCAAGAACGCATCATTGTGGGCAAAAAACAAGGGGGAGGTAATTATGGAAAATGAAGAGATTAGTGGAGGTACTAATGTAAGTCGATCTTGAACTTTCACAGATTGTAAGTACGAGAAAAACTGTTAAACTGTTCCACATGTGCACAGTTCAAGATAAAAAAGCAACTCCGCATTTCACCATAGGTTCGCATACGGCTTTTGAATGGTAAATAAACACGCAGTTTGTAGAAATATTGGAATTATACTCTATTCTACTGTCTGACCTTAGGAGGTGGCGGAAGAAGACTGTGAAGCTTAGGACTTCCAAGGTGAAAAGCATATAAGAGGAAAGCATGCATACTTGATGGAAGATGGGTACGATGGCGGTTGGAGATAGGCCTATGTCACGTACAAAGAATGATGGTTAAATGAAATGTGAGATTTTTATAGGGTATAATGGCGACGAGCGTTACTGTCCATTATACAACGAATTTAAGTGCTCACGCAAGCTACATAGAATAATCAAATCTCAAACAATAAGTTGTTCATGGAGAAGTAGTTGAGGGTTAAGTAGAGGTTGATGAATGTTGGAAATCGAGTATGTATGTATGCTATAAGATTACTGGAATTAATCTCTAGCTTCTCCAGTCTTGAATCGGGCATATCTTAACCTATTATAACTTTTAGATGTTGCTAATAAGATCTTGGGCCCGAATGGAGTAACCAGTCCCATTAGAACAAGGATATCTACATATATGCATGTCATGTTATACAAAGCCATACCAATTGGGTAGCCGATATTGCTAACTTGGTACTACGGGGTTGAGGAGCCCTGGATAGTGCTGCAATTAGTAGTACTATTCGCCTAAACGTGGAGAAGGTTCCCTTGTGGGAGCATCGTAGTGGTTGTGGTGGCCCATATGTGAGCAGAGAGAGATTGCCGGAGTCTGCATGACTTAGGCGGGCATTCTTGTTTGAACAGAAGTGTATTTCCTGTATAACTGCAACTGCATCCGACGATCTGAATGATGGTCGCTTATTAATGTATGCTGGGTTCCATGACCCACAGATCGGGAAAGAGTTTAGATAGGTCGCGCTTCGACCAGTAAGTCCAATATCTCCAATGTCAAGCATGCAGTGACATAAACTGGACAGAATATAATATATTCTGCCCCTTGAGGGCGTTGATTGTCTTTTGCCTACTAATCCGTGTATTAAGACTGGCTTGAGATTAAGACTTAATAACTAAGTACTCACGTAAAACCTTGACAGTTTTCTGTATGACCTGAAGAGAAGCACCATTTCGGCATTTCGAAATAGTTCGTTAGTTTGGAGTTACTGATAAATTCAAAGGCCTTCGAAGAAATTTATGGCTAATTAGCGGGACTGCTACGCCCTCCTTTTTGGAAAATTGAATAAATGTGGGCTAGTCAGGGCCTTAAAAACATTATTTATCTTATAGATTTTATATGATACACATCGAATGAACCTGCATCGAGTGTTGCATACATCCGTGTAGAGGATGCGAGACAGGTATCTCGTGTCACTGCATTAGTTGGAAGACCTGATTTTTAAAGAATGTTATGAAGGAAACTAGTAAAATTATTCTTAAGGTCTTGACAAGAGACTGGACGCTTTTACTGTATTTGAGACTTGATAAAATTCTTTGTGTATGGTTTTGATCAAAAAAGATTTTCGTTCCTAAGGTTATGGACTTACAGGTATTTTGATAGCTTTCGATTCGGGTCTGGGATGCAATTGATAGGTTTGAAAAGTAGCATGTTTAAAGCTTATGGCTATACTTATTATTGAATACAGATCGATTATCTTGTTGTTATGATTTCTTGTAGAAATACGGAATGTACATTTAGATTTATACGTGTTAGACCATACAACATTATTAAACGTTGTTGTACGTTAGTCCATGGTACCTACCACTGGCCGTTCAGTCAATCTTCCTCCCGAATGAGACTAGCACCAGTATTTTTGTTATAACAGAGTTGTACTTTAAAGTAGCGAAGTAAACTCAGCCGCTATTGAACTGTAGCCTTAATTGGTAAGAGGCCCTACATAGATCAAATTTCTGTCGTGCTAGAGGAGAGAAGCAAATTCAATGTATGATAAGCTTACGTTGATGGAGTTTACCAGTTAAGCAACTTGGGATGCGACTAGAAAATCGTAGTAAATGATGTGTCCGTGAAGTTTAAAATTTATTCAGATATGTATTTTTGAGCTTTAAATTTGTAGAAGAAATATGCTTAATATAAGGGCAAAATTGTTTAAGATTGGGAATGAAGCATGGAAAATTATATCACCCAGATCCAGTGGTGGATGCGGGGGGGGGGGTGTAGGTGTTCCCAGGTGTCAGAACCCCCCCCCAAGTTAAAGTAAAAAAAATTAATTAATTTATTTGAAAACTGTTTCCTCAGAATTTGAGTTTGGGCCCCCAACTTTGGGCGATCCAAAACTCTCGAGAAACATTTCCCAAGTCACGAAACAGACTCCCTTACTACCACATCAGAGCACTAACTTAGTCCTAACTCTTAACATTCTAAAATATTTTCAGCGTTATATTCAAAGACACTCAACTGAAATTCGGAAGGTTTTATTAAAGATGAAGAAGAAAAATTATCATCTTCCCACCAATGCTTTTTTCAATGTTGGCACCGACGTAAGTACTATTTTTGAATCTAAAAATTGAGCAGTCCATATACAGCCAGTGTGTAAAACTGAGAAAAGTTTGGTTTGAATGACTCCTGTAGTTTACACTCTAAACTAGTATTCTATTAAAACAGACTATTTGCAAAAAATTTAAATTAAACAAGTAAAAAGCTAGAATTGGACCAATTCTTATGATACCCTAGATAGTGCCCGTATGAAATTTCATATGGTCATCCATTTGAGCAATTTTGATTTTTACAGTGGTTTTCCGCATATATTTCGTCGGACGGAAAAAATGATATACGAAATTTAAAGGATTTCATATTTTGAAGAAGTTTTTAGTACAATAGATCGTTTTAGTACAATAGATCGTTTTAGTACAATAGATCGTTTTAGTACAATAGATCGTTTTAGTACAATAGATCGTTTTAGTACAATAGATCGTTTTAGTACAATAAATATATCGCTTTCAGTATTAGTAAAATGTCAAAATTTCTATATGGAAACACCAAGAAGAGAGTGCCGGATTTATTTCATTTTTGATTTTTTTTGCTATTACTGTGAAAACACCATGTACTAATTTTCAGCCCTCAATGTCAACGCGTTCTCAGGCAGTGTCCAAATAATATAGAGGAAAACGAAATTTTTGTATGGCACCCCACGATGAAGCTGCCCGATTTGTCTCAATTTTGAACTTAATTAATTAAACTTAACACGGGTACAAAATTTCAGCTTTCTAAGTACACGCATTCTCGAGTTAAGGTGCATGGACGGACGGACGGACAGACCGACATGCAAAAATCAAAACAACTTTTAATATTATGTGTTTGTGTCCAATCCATTTTGCTCTACCATCATTATTTCTGTACGTTACAAACGGAATGACAAACTTAGTATACCCTATAGATTTCATTTAGGGTATAGAAATGATACATCATCCACACCGTTTAATGCGGGAACCTTCCTAGTACCTCACTATAGTACTGCGATGGCTAAACTAAGCGACTTACGGCACTGGACAAGTGGTGCCCCATTTCCTTTGTTTGCTGTATAAATCTGATTCTTTATAGTACATTTTGCATTGTTATTAACTTTTTGATGATTATTTTTTCAAGTTGTCCGTTTTTGCCGTAAAACATGCCTTTCACAATATGAATTGTTTCACATGGTGTATGCGTTATGGATGTGTTCGCATCGCAAATTTTCCAGTGCTATGGCATCTATTTCACTGAGATGAGACTTTGCTATATTTCTCCATAATATATACCATTCGCTGTTACTGAATTCCCTTCCGTATTTTCAAAAGAAAAGGAGCTCCAACATACATCTTGCACTTTACCAGAATGTAATGATAGCTCATGGATTGATCTTTGTTCAGTATCCCAATAACGATTGTTATGTTTGTTGACCATGACACTGAGATGAAAATGAATCTCGTCACTTAGCATGGTTTTTTTCAAAAAATTAAAGATCGCCATTGATTTAGTTAATCATCATTTCGCTAAAGTCCGTCTGCGGAATCTTTCGAATTATATTTGCATAGAAACAAGACGTTTGGATAAAATTGCGAGAAGGATCCAGTTTTTGAGTATGATGACGAACGAAGGTGTTTGGTTGTTGTCCAACACTGAGCCTGTTTAGACCGTGCCATTTAGGACTAGTTTTACTTAAATCGACTTAAGTAGAACTAATAGGCAGTGTTCTAAACATGCCGTATTACGAAAAACCAGTCCTACTTTAATCTGGTATCAGATCTGGTACTGACCTTAAAAATTAGTATTAAACGTAGACATAAACCCATAAACCTCACAGGAAATGTTTTCAAGCTTGTTCATTAACAGAGAGAATTTTTATTTAGTTTGAATGAATTTAGTGCAATGAAGGATTAAAATACGAACTGGTCAGAAGAAAGTATTCCGGATGATCAAAAATTTAGAAATTTGGAAATTTTAAAATTTTCTTCTTGGCTCCATTCTCTTCTCTTGTGCATAAGGTGTAAAAACAAATACAAAATATTATTTCTCATTTTCCTCGTGAAATAGTAGGCAGATCTGACAAATTTGACAAATGTCCAATCTTTAATATGAGCGGACTAAATGGATATTGGAAGTAGGGATATACGTAATTCCACTTAGGTAAAACTAGTCCTAAATAGCTTCGGTCGGTCTAAACGGGCTCACTGTTCTACTTGATTTTAATGCTTTTCTGCCAAACGTCCGGTTTGAGCTCGGCCATATCTCTCAAATCATTAAATTCTCGACAAATTCTGACAGCTCTTATAATCAGGGAATTGCATAAATGCTAATGCATTTGCACTAATCTTAGGACGTATATATAGAATAAATAGTTACCATACTATGCTTTTGACCAGTATTGAATGTCACTCAAAATTATTCAATAAAAAAATTTCAAACAATACAAACAGCAACTGTGAGCTCATATCTTCGTCTTTATAAGAAGCAGATATTTTTTTTATAAGAGGTTCTTTCACAATAATAGGATGTGTTCTCAAAACAATTTAATGGTTGAATATCGTAATCAATGTAATTCCATGCTTCTGTAAGGGCGATATGAAAAGCAATCCTGCTTTAATTTAAAAGCTTTAGAATAGTAGACTGCCGCAGCGACAGACTAATGTTGATCCATAATTGAGAAAAAACTGCCCCATAGAAAGCTTGCAAAGAAATTATTGGCAGGAAAACAATATTTTATTTATTTATTCTTTTTAAAAACCACAGTTGAGATACAAATTTCTAAAGCCCCTGTGCTGAAATCCCTCAATTTCCGTGCGCTATCAACCCCCAAAGGAAGACTATTCCAAAATCAGCATAAATTAACAAGAGAAAAAGTTATAATTGGTATAAGACTAATAACATTATACCCTAGATGAAAACCGAAAGCTTTGTATGGCACCACCAAGAAGGTGTTGCCCGATTTAGTCCATCTTTGAAATTCTATTTACTATTTTTATGAAAACGCTGTGTACACAATTTGAGGTGTCTACGTCGACACGTTCTCAAGAAGTGATGAAATATACAGGGTGTCCCAGACAAGTTAAAAATTGTATGGGAGGAGGGAAGGGGGAGTAGAAGGGGGGGGGGGTAAATCTACCAAGCTATGAGCTTTTAACCTAATCAGGTCACAGATAATTTGTTCTCTTAGTGACTGAAATCACGTCATTTAAAAAAAATATCGTCTAATTTCCGTATGACCTGAATAGATTAACAGCTAATAACTCCTTAAATGTCACATATATGTAGAACATAAGTATAATAGGTGAAATTAAAGAGGAGCCCTTGGCTTTCGTTTTGTAACTCAAATATATGTTAGTGGGGGTATTAATAAACAAATAGCGAAGAAATAAAAAAATGAAATTTATGAACCAAAATCTTGAATTTAAAGCGTCATTACTCTGAAGTGGGGAGGGATACGAGGTGGTTTAATACTTATAGGAAAGACCCGTAAACCCTGTACTTTGCAAGATATAGGGAGTTCAAATTAAAAATAGCATATTTTACTAATCAGTGGGTCTTCAAATCGGCCCGGGCAAATAATGACAAACCAGTCCCAACGGTCTTCAAAAATTACTTTTATATAAGAGGCAAACAACCTAAATTATTACTGAACCGAGCACAAGGAGAGAAAGACAACGTTTTCTATGAATATTGAATTCCATGCTAAATAAGAAGAAGGAAAGAAGAATTTTATACAGGATATATGTATGCATAGAATATGTGTAAGAGTCGGTTGGCCCCATTTTTGCCTGTGCTACAAAATTTGCTGAAGATATTGATATTTGTATACAAATTTTTGAATCGGTTGATGTTCTTTTATTTGAACTGATGAGGAGATACGACAAGCTGAAAAAAGTTTCAGAAGATTTTGTATTCCTTTCTGGCGACCTTCTTAACAAAATGTACCCCGATAATCTGAGAAAAGCCGCTTTTGGATTCAATCAATTCGCTACTTTAGCTTCCAAGAATCCTATCTAAATGTTGAAATCGCGATCAGAGTTTTTATGACATTGCCAATGACGAAGTTTCAGAAAATTGAAGTTAATAAAAAATTACATCTGATCTGCAGTGGGTCAACAAAGATTGTCAAATGTGGCTGTTTTGTAAACCGAAAAAGAAAGGACAGGAATGTTTTGTCATTCTGAGAATATCCATATAAAAAATCTTGCAAATATTTCTATCAAATTAACTCACCTCAATGTTTTTAAATGTACTTTACTCGCAAAAAATTAATATTAGCTAATAATTTTACGTCCAATTAATATTATTTACTATTCTTCTCTTGATCATTTGTTGCTCAACTTTATTCAGTCATCTGATACATCACGTCAGGATACGTAAATAAGGGTATGTTAAGAATTTTATCAAGGGTACACATTTATACGTTTGCCTCAGGCGCCAAAACGAATTGTTATGGGACTGCGTGAAGAAACTGAGGAAAGAAGCGAATTCTTAAGCGCAAAACACAATTCCACCGTTTCGATCCGTTTCATACGACATACGTGCAATTGGACACGTTACACCGAAATGGATCGAATCGAAACGGAGAAGTTGAGCAAATTTCAACTTTTACGGACGACATAACCTAGAAAAATCATCTGTGAAGATTTCTTTATACTCAAAGATGCATGAAAAGGCTTTTGTTGAGAAAATAAAAAAGACATGAATTATATGACAAAAAAGAATGTTTTCATGGATGAAAGACAAAATCTGGCAAAATTTTAAAGTTAAGTTTGAAACCGAACGGAAGAATTGTGCTCATGCATCCGTTTGGATCGAAATGGGTTGGATCGAATCGGATCGAAACGTCGGAATTGTGTTTGGCACTTTAACCGCTTTCTCCTACTCCTTGTTTTTGGAATCTTTTGTAACCGCTTAGAAATTCAATCGCCCCTTCACTAACTAGTATGGCCCAATATAGTAACAAAAACAAAGCCACTGCTTCATCAAATGTGGCAAAATTCAGACTGTTTCTAATATTTAGGTACTTTATAACACTGGAAGTTTGTCATAAGTAAAAGCTGACTGTAATATATTCTACTTAAAAATTGATTTAAGGACATGAAATAAAATTACATTATTTTTTTAAATTGGAAAATAAAAACAAAATTTAAAATTTGTTTTCATATTTTTTCTTCAATTCCGAACTTGTTTTCAAAGTTTACATAGGTATAGGAAACCT
Organism: Dioctria rufipes; assembly: GCA_963924295.1. Lineage (NCBI taxonomy): Eukaryota > Metazoa > Arthropoda > Insecta > Diptera > Asilidae > Dioctria > Dioctria rufipes. Next base: position 224,948,549 of record OZ002740.1, read on the forward strand.
TTGAAAGCCTTGTTGAACCTTTCTGATAAAAAACACATTTTCCGTGCGTTTTGCGAAATAAAAATGAATAATGTAAATAATGTAAAATGCTTTTCAAAAAGTTATATGCTTTTGAAGCCACGAGAATGCCAAATTTGCCATATATTATGCTATCTTGGGAACACCTACAAGCTATCTTGGCTCCGTGTCCTGTAAGTGTTTATAAGTTGTGGAACATTTTTGAGTATTTTTAACTCATAACTCTCCTCTGTCCACATGGCCTCGTTGCCATGGGACAATTAACTTTATTGTATTGGGCTTTTCGGTTATGCAATAAAGTAGGTACTTTTTATACCCTAGATGAAATCATAGGGGTATACTAAGTTTGTCATTCCGTATGTAACACCTCGAAATAATGATGGTAGAGCAAAATGGATTGGACACCCATTCATAATATTAAAAGTTATTTCGATTTTTGCATGTCCGTCCGTCCGTCTGTCCGTCCGTCCGTCCGTCTGTCCGTCTGTGCGCACGATAACTCGAGAACGCGTATACTTAGAGAGCTGAAATTTTGTACACAGACTTTAAAAAAAAAGTAAAATTAAGTTCGAAAATGAGCCAAATCGGGCAACTCCTTCGTGGGGTTGCCATATAAAAATTTCGTTTTCCGCTATATATTTGGACACTGCCTGAGAACGCGTCGACGTAGAGAGCTGAAATTTCGCACATGATGTTTTTACTACATTAGCAAATAAAATGTCAAAAATGGACTAAACCGGGCAACTCCTTCTTGGTGTTGCCATATAAAAATTTCGGTTTTTTACGTATACTTTGAAAACGATCAGTCCAAGACATTTTTATGATACTAAAAACTTCTGCAGAATACGAAATCCTATAAAATTGGTTATAATCATTTTGTCTGTGCGACAAACCGTTCTAGAAATATATGTGAAAAACAACTTCAAAATCAATACTTGAATAGATCGGTGACCATACGAAATTTAATACAGGCATTCATCTAGGGTATCCTAAGAATTGGTCTTAGACCAATTCTAGCTTTTTTACTTGTTCAATTTCAATTCAATTTCATAGTTCTCCTCCTACCGCAGCCGCAACAGTCGTCCATAGTACGTGGTAAATATGTGTGGTCGGGATACCACCGGCCCAACGGACTAGCGGCCGATCGCGCGTACTGCCAGTCCGACTCTTCTAATCAACCTGTAACTCCAAGGTGCCCCCCCCCCTCCCTCCTGCCGTATAATTTTTTACTTGTCTGCACAAGAGGAATCATTAGGCAAAATTTAGTCACATTAGCCTGAATCACCCTGTATAGTGAAAAGCGAACACCAAGATCAATGCGTTTCGTAAAAAAATAATGATTTTGTTTGTTTCATAGAATTTTCTTTTTAAATCAAATAATATTTTTTTGTTTAGCTAAGACAATACCATTTATAAAAAGTTTATATGTGCTTATGGAGCTAGTTGCAGGTTGTGTGAGAGGAGTGAAAGATTTTCCCTTCAACAATTTATAAAACTACGTTTACTATAAATCCGTACAGTATATCCGAAACCATGGGATTTGTCAATTCCTCTTGAATACATTATTAGTGGTTTAAGTTATGAATACCATATATTTTTTTAATACCATCATCTTCATAACTGCTACTTGAACCAGTTCTTACATTACACTTTCCAGAATTTTTAGTTTTCGCTCAAATCTTTCAGCTTTTGATTTTGAAGATCCTGTCGGAGGGCGATCTGTTTGCTTTGTTCGTTGTGAAATTCTATGAAGGCTGGTCAATATGTCTGAATAAGAGAACCTAGGAGATTATTAAAGCTGACCATTGCCACCTCATGTGGATCTGTTATTTGGCAATGGCACTGCTACTATTGAATAGAACTTTGTATTAAAGATACATGCCGGACGCCTTCTCTCCCATCCACACCTCAACATCTTCTAAGCTGTATAGATATAAACTGTATTGACTAAGATAGTTCTGAAATATAATGAATAATTTAATTAGCTACTTTCAGGTAATAATATAATTCTGGATTTCATGTTGCTCTTTTTTTTATTAATATTTTGTTATTTTCTGCAATGTCATTACGGTTTTAGGCTAAAATTCTAAATTAAGCTATTTATATGTACATTGTTACCAATGACCAATCCCTTTGACTAATATTGTCATTAATTCAAATCTTGAAACAAAAGTTTCTTTATTTAATCACGTTATGGTTTTTAAACTGAGCTCTAGTTTGATGGATTATTTTTAGATTATGATACATTATTTCTAAATATTGTAAAAATAATTGGCTTGTTTATTGTTCCTATTCTGTATATTTAGTCAATTGGCGTGTTTTGGAAAGATAATTATGCTTATTTTTCTGTCCAAAATAGTTAATAAGTGCAACATCTGGAATCACAGATCTAGGCTTGCGATATAGAGAACTTTCAATTTTATGCTCCTTCCAGAATAACTTAATGGAAGATAAATCTACTAGAATGAATTTCTTATATTGTTCCAATCACTGTACATCTACTATTGAAACTAAAAATTAAGTTGAATACAAAATTACTGACTTCAGTCAGACATTGTTAGAATTAAAGGCAGAATTTCCTTAAACTGTCCATTTTAAAGTTTCAATCTACATTTGTAATTTCATTCCAATTTTGTCTAATTCTATTTAACATCTTTCAGATGAGCTCGCCTGACGAAATTAACAGTACTCTTGGCGCCCCATAATCTGACCGCTGCTATTCATCATTTATATCAATAACGTACCTACAATATACAGGGTGTCACACGTAACGTGTTCCCTGGGCATTTTTCTTGAAAATGTGCGGAGATATCGAAAAAGTCCTAATAATAAAAGTTACGCATCGTTAGTCAAAGTATCGTCTGCCATAGCCAAAGTCCTTGAAAAAGGACTTGGGAAAGGATATATTTAAACAATGTCCTTTTCGTCCTTATTAAGGATACATTTAGATTGCATTTTTGAATTTCGCAAATAAAACTAAAACGAAAATGTTATATTGAAAATTCCGGTTTAACCCTTTATTATCGAGATATAAGACCTCAAATTGTACTCTATGCACCATGTTCCTTTGCCATTTTTTTCGAAAATGCACACAGATATCATCGAAGTGCTAGTAACAAAAGTTACACATCATAAGGCGGGATATATTTTGGTATGGTAAACATTTAAAAAAAAAAAAGCCGCACAATAAAGGATATCTTTAGTTTGGTCCTTTTGGTGCTTTCTGAGGATGCATTTTGGCTACCTTGAATAACTGCAAATCAAATTAGAAAAAAAGTGGTATACCTACTGAGAAATCTTCCCAAAAATAAGTTGTCATAATTCCTGAGACAAAAGGGCCGGCATTTCGTCCCCATTCAATTTTCAGGTAAATTATCTTTATCTTATTTTTATTGTTAATGTAAACTTCTGTAGGTTTGTACATAATATACTCATACCTAACTATATCCAACTTTCGCCTAGTGCACGCTTGAAATAGTATAAATTGGTGATATGATAAAAATTGACTTTACTAACGATGCGTAACTTTTATTATTAGGACATTTTCGATATATCCGCACATTTTCGAGAAAAATGCCCAGGGAACACGTTACGTGGGACACCCTGTATATACGGGTGTCCCATACGTACCGTATTTCCTTTATACCCCGGATTACTCACTCAATTTCGAGAAATAAATTGTATGGTAGGAGAGCCGGAAAATGCACGGTGTGGGCGGTAGGAGGGTTTACGATTTTTAGTACTGTTTCCACTTTACACCTTGTAAATTTCTTGATATACACCCTATCAAGGCGAGATTCATCTCAGGTGATAGCAAACCATCTAAGCTTTGCAATGAATGTCCAACCAGTCCTACTGTCACCTTCAATCTTAAGTTGTAGTACGTCAAAGTCCAAAAATTGGAAGAAAAAAATCCTATTTTTTTCAAATTTTAACGATTTTCCCGCCAAAATACATGATAAATATACAGTTTATTTACAAGATTTGGAGATCCCGGAATGTTATCTTTAATTTGACTATACGCACGTACCTACCTAAATGCAACCGTTTTTGAGGTATTCCCGTTTCTATGATTCATAAATTCATGAATTTTTTGCTAATTTGCGTGGAATTGCATAAATTAGACGCTATTTCTATTGTTATTAGCAAAATTAATGAAATTATGCATCATAAAAACGGGAATATCTCAAAAACGGTAGCATTTAGGTAAGTAAGGATCAAATAAAAGGTAATATTCTGAGGTCTCGAAATCGTGCAAGAAATTGCTATCCTTATCTTGCCTTTTAGCGGGAAAATCGTTGAAATTGAAAAACAAATTGCAAAATTTTCTAAATTTTTGATTTTGACGTCCTATATTTGCCGACGGAAAAGGAATAGAGAGATGGTTGGACATTTGTTGGAAACCGTAGAGGGTTTACTATCACCTGAGATGCAAGTCACCTTCATAGGGTGTATAACAAGAAAGTTACACGAAAGTTACATGGTATTAGGATAGAAAGAACAAAAATCACAAAACCCCCCTACCGCCCTCACCTTGCATATTCCGACTCTCCTCCCATACAACTTTTCTCTCGAAATTGAGTGAGGAATCCGGTGTATAAAGGAAATGCGGTACATATTGGACACCCTATATATATTATGTATATCAATAATGTACTTATATATGTTTACTTGCTTCCTAATTTTAATCTTTGCTACTCTAACGATGCCAATATTTTACAGTTGTGGAAAACTAAATCTTCTTTGGTCGGGTATCGTTCAATGGTAAAATATTTTAGATTCCGAGTTGCTCAGAGGCAGCTTAGTAGAATTTTTAGAAAAACTTTTTACTTTTATGATTCAAAATCATATTCTTAAATACAAGCGAAAAACCACCCTGTATGAGTTCGAGATCAGATAATAAGACCAATTCTTATGATACCCTAGATGAAAGCCCGTATGAAATTTCGTATTGTCACCATTCTGTGCAAGTTTGATTTTTGAAATGGTTTTTCACATATATTTCTAGAACGGTTTGTCGGACAGAAAAAATGATTATAACCACTTTTATAGGATTTCGTATTCTAAAGAAGTTTTTAGTACAATAAAAATGCTTGGACTGATCGTTTTCACAGTATACGTAAAAAACTTAAATTTTTAGATAGCAACACCAAGAAGGAGTTGCCCGATTTAGTCCAATTTTGAAATTTTATTTGCTAGTACAATGAAAGTACCATGTACCAAATTTCAGCTCTCTTTATTGATGCGTTTTCAGGCAGTGTCCAAATATATAGTGGAGAACGAAGGTTTTGTATGGCAACTCCACGAAGAAGTTGCCCGATTTGTCTCATTTTCGAATTTAGTTTTACTTTTTTTTTTAAAGTCCGTGTACAAAATATCAGCTCTCTAAAAATACGTGTTCTCGAGTTATCGTGCGCACAGACGAACGGACGGACATGTAAAAATCAAAATAACTTTTAATATTAATCGTAGGTGTCCAATCCATTTTTCTCTACGATAATTATTTCGATGTGTTGCAAATGGAATGATAAACTTAGTATACCCTATAGATTTCATCTAGGGTATAAAAAAGTTTAGTATATTGCTTAGGAAGATCAGAAAAATTATGAGTGTAAAATAAATTTAATCTATAAGTTTCAGATTAAAAATTTTAAATATATTTTTTTTTTTAGTTTCAGTCAAAGAATAACGCGTAATATCATCTGCTCAGGCATCCAAATTACTGGCAAAGCATTGATAAAGCCTTTTATGACCCCCAAACCTATACTGGTACATAAAACCACACTGAATTCTCTTTTCCGGTGTAATGAAGTTCTTGGCCTATGGGTACCAGGTCACAGAAGTATAACCGGAAACGAAAAGACTCAAGACTTATAATATTCTGTCTTGGGGGGTCGACTGCCAACACTGTCGGTTTTGGTGAGATGATCTCACGGGTAAAATATGTGACAACTAAAGCTCAACTAAAATGCTATTTTGACTAAATAAGCCAACCCTGAGAGCTCACGTTATCATTACCACTGGACAATTCTTTCTCAGAAGTTCACCTATGCAGGATGTGGCTTGACTGCTCTGCGTACAGAAGATGCGGACAGGAAATTCGACCATTTTCTCTGTCACTGTGCGGATCTTTCTAGTTAGCTATAGGTACATGAAACGGGAGGGGAGGGTTGGGAGCCTATTTTAAATTTTATTGGAACATTCGGCTGAATTTTTCTTAAAGACTTCTTCACGTTTTACTTCGTACTTTAAGTTAAATAAGGCAACTGAGAAAATAAAATTAATTTTAAAAATTTAAACGGAGTTTTAGAATCACAACAATTAGCTGATTTTTTTTATAATAACAGAACATTAAGACCGCAACATCAAAATAAAAGCAAAGTTGTAAATTAATGAATTTAAATATATTAAATGAAATGATTTATATGGCTTACCACAAATTCGCATTTACTTGAAAACGCTGAAAGAAAAAATGTTCATATAAGTATACGTAAGTAGTACAAATAGAAATTAATAAAATATGCATTCTAAATGAATAAAAAAAAAAAAACCGAAGGTGCTAAATAAATATCTTAGAAAATGTTTTTACGAAGGCTAGTTACAATGAAATTCCACTGCATATATCGTCAGCAAAGCCCACGCAATTTCCAATTTAAGAAAATTTCCTGAAATCTAATATTTGCGCTTTTCTAAACAAATTAGTTATGCATTGTCAGGTTTTTATCTATTAATCGAATGTGACGATGATGTTGTTTCATGACTTCAGACAATCCAATTAATGCGTCGGCTAATTGCTAGTTAATTGATCACACAAATTACCACCGTATCTTTGGATATAATGGAAGTAAATAGGCAGTAAAGTGCTTGTCAGATCGATAAGTGTAGAGACATGATCAGTTTGGCGGGCGCAATAAATTTCGATGTTGGCCTCAGTCAGCTTCGATCAGAGTAATCGATTTTTATCTGTAGCTAAGCTATACTTCACGTGAGTGTAATAAATCTTAAGTTAACTCATAAATCTTCATATCACTGTAGTTATTAGCACAAGCTATAAGAAAAGGTTATGGCTGGTATCACATTTTTTCAATCTATTTTACTGAATTTTATCTTAATGTTGAAATCTGTAGAATTTGTAATCGAGTCTCATTTGGAATGTTGAACAGCTTTGAAGGTGTTTTGATTTATTTTTTCAAAACGATTATAGTTGAAATAGTACAGTTTTAATTTCTATAAAGGATTGGAGAATGATAAAGGATTCAAAAGGCAAACAATTATTAGTTATTAGGTGCGGCGTTTGGAAATAAATTCTTCCATATTCTGCAACAATATTTTGCCATGAAAATAGTTCAGTTCCGTTTTGACACAATGCAGTTGTCTAATTAAAATTTGACGTATTACTGTAGATTATGTGCAGGTGGTTTGTGCTGCAATAATTTAAGCTCAGTTTCATTTGGATTTATTCTAGAGATAAAGATGTGACCTGTTACACTGTTTTCATTAGGAGTATCATAGCCAGTGCATTACTAGTAGATGCTAACCTTAATATCTTGATCAGTAATCAACTCAAGAAGCTCTGTGCTAAATATGGAATGCTCTACTCATTTTAAGAGAGTTTGAACTAAAGCTTAGCCACCTTCTGTCCTTGAAAGGTTAGTGCAGCAGGTAGATGTAGATAATGACCCGGATAGCAGCCAGATGCATGAGTAGTTAGGAAACAGACAATTACAACACCATAGCTCGCATAGTAAGAGAGTTTCGAATTTCAATTTGTTTAATAACAAAAATGCCACAGTTTCTTGCTAGCGGTAGTTGCTTATGCAACAGTTTGTTGTAATTAGCAAAACACTGCTGCTTTGAAGGTCATATTTATACTTCCTAATATGAGGTGACAAGAAACGCAACTATTCTGAAGTGCTCTAATTAAAGAGTAAGTCGCATGTATGTAATTAATATGAATCTGGTCGAGTAAAATATTAAATGACATTGGTCAGTACTTACTGCACGTAATCATCAGTGAAGAGTTTAGTATTAAATTTGCAATGAATTGTTTTGTGCATAAAAAGAAGATTCGGCTGTTTGAAATGTAAACATGGCATAGCGGTGAAAGTATTTTTTTTTTGCAATTTGGATTATTACAGTTTAGCGTAATCAACTTTATTCTAAGAGGTCTCAATTATAATATTTTATTTAACATACTACCGCGTTAGATTGGAATGTTAGGTAGATAGATTTTGCCTTAATATAGATATTTATATACATAACGAGTGTATTTATAATTGTTTGTTATTTATGTTTTGTCTCTATATATCGAATTGGATTATTGTAGTGTTCACTGAATTTTGAATTAATAAAACTGAATGTAATTTGATATATAAAATGTGAAATAAGAGTGTACTTGATATATTTGTTCTATAAGCATGAATATTATCTGACAATATTCCTCTTTTGGGTGAAAATAAGAAAGAAAAAAATGAATAGATCTTGGTTTGTAGTAAATAGGAAATGCAATGCAGTTTGATCCTTGATTGGAAAACTGAAAGAAATGGGGGCTTTGTGAACTTAGAAAAATTATGCTGATGATTATTTGAGGCAAATATAGTTGGAATTTAGAATAATTAATAAATGTAATAATGTAATTTTGTAATATTTGTTATATTAACTATAAGTCATGCTTGTTTTCATAGCATTGCTCCACTTTTCATTGATATCTTCATGGTTGTAGTACTGACAAGAAATATTTCTCGTATTTCTTGTCTGTGGTAGTAGTTATAAAGGGTTTTCCAATAAGAGGTGTTATTTTAATTAGCCCGCTATTTCGGTAGATGTCACTTCTGGAGCTGTCATTTTTTGACATTTGACAAGTAAAAACTACGCCATTAATAAAAATGGAACGATACACCATTCAACAACGCATTGAAATTATTAAAATTCACTATAAAAATGGTGAAAATGTGGCAGAGACGGTTCGTAAAACATTTATGGGTCGTCGTGAAGCACGTTGTCGGACCGGAATACAGAAATTGGTAGAAAAATTCGAGCTGTCGGGACAAGTTAGTGATGTGAAGAATAAAACCCGTGCACGTCGCTCAAGAACAGCCGAGAATATTGCTGCTGTAGCCGAAAGTGTTGAAGAAAACCCAGGTTTGTCCATTCCTCGTCGTTCTTTAGAATTAGACATTCCACAAACGTCATTACACCGTATTTTGCATAAAGATTTGGGTCTTAACGCTTATAAAGTTCAGTTAACACAAGAACTCAAGCCGGCCGATCATCAACAACGTCGAGTCTTTGCTGATTGGGTCCTTGAAATGATGAAAATGATCCGGAATTCCATCGAAAACTCATCTTGTGTGATGAGGCCCATTTCCACCTCGATGGCTTCGTCAACAAGCAACATTGTCGCACCTGGGGCTCAGAAAACCCAAGAGTTATTGTTGAAAAGCCTCTCTATCGTCAAGGTGTGACTGTTTGGTGCGGTTTATGGTCCCGCGGGGTCATTGGACCTTACTTTTTCGAAAATGAGGCTGGAGCAACAGTTACGGTGAATGGATTGCACTATCGACAGATGATTAATGATTTTTTATGGCCGGAATTGGATGGTATTGATCTGGACAACGCTTACTTTCAACAAGACGGCGCTACTTGCCATACAAGCAACGAAACCATTGATCTTTTACGGAAAAAGTGAAAGAGAAGGTCTACGCCAACAGCCCTGCGTCGATTCAAGACCTCAAAGATGGAATTCGTGAGGCTATCGAGGACATAGGGCAGCCACTTTGCGATTTGGTTATGGAAAATTTCATGAAAAGGATATGGTCCTGTAGACGTGGTCGTGGTGGTCATTTGGCTAATGTTATTTTCCATTATTAACGGCATACCTTCCTCTTTATAATGAAATAAAAATCCGGTCATTTATCTCAAAAAATGGCATTTTTCTTTGAATATCAAAATAACACCTCTTATTGGAAGACCCTTTAGAAGCATCGCAGAATTTTACTGTACGGCCGAAAATATTTTAAATGGATCTGTGCGGTTTGCTGTGCGAGTACTGTGTGCAAGAGTAATCTACAAGGGATCAGACTAGATATTTCATCAGAACATTGCCCATGCATGTAGCGATAAGGGAGCGAACAAGGCGGTGTTCGAGTGAAGTCGGTATGACAAGTTATTTCTACATCGCCAATGACCTCGAGGACTCTCTTTTGGAAAATATCAAATGAATCTAAGACTGCACGACGAGCCCCGGCCCAGTTATGGTAATTGTATTCAATTCTAGGTCTGATGTACATAGGACTTGTAGAGGAGCACTAGATTCGATGGGCTGAAATATTTTTTAGACCTTTTCAGAAATCAAAAATATTTGGATGCTTCTTTGGAAACAGAGAAACAATAATCTGTCCAGCTTAACGTACTGGAAATGTTAATGAGAAGAATGCATAAAGGCGGTGTATCGTGAATCAGTGCTCCATCAAAAGAAACGGAAGTGACAAAATTATGAAATTATGATCTTCTTTGAAAGTGATAGGACAGCTTTGGAAATTAGATATGAATTCAATGATTTAATAATGCAATCTAGATTAACACATCTGGCATTCCCTCTGGAGTCTGGAAGAGTATCAATGTAGTAAACCATGGGTGGAATTGAAAGTAAGGGAAAGCATATCATTAATGAAAATTAGGAAGAGAGATGATGAAACCTATCTAGCACAACCCGTATTAGGCGAACAGAGTAAAATCTTTCAATCCATAATAGAAAAGGAGGGGAGAGGCCAAGTGTTTTCAGTTTGGCTAAAAGAGACTCTATCAAATATCTTTGAAATATGTAGGTCAACGATTTTGGACTCACAAAAATTATGAAGTTCACGGTTCCAACGTTCCGTAAGATAAGTCGGCAAGTCTCCAGATGAGCGTCCAGTCTGGAAGCCAAATTGGCGATGAGATCAATGATTTCTAGCTACTTCATTATTTTGGAGTTAATAATAGATTCAAAAATCTTTAAAAGAATCAAAGTGATTGCAATTGGTCGATAGTTTGAGGTATCACTACCTTTCCTTTCTGCTAACTTGTAGGTACTTGTAGAGTTGTTTCAGGTCTGGACATGGACGCAATCGATAGGTACGGAAAACAGACCGTTTCGCTTTTATTTATTTTCCCAATACGGGAATGGAACTTAAAATTTTTAGAATCGATCATAGATGGAGAATAGACAAATTTTAAGAACTTTAATTTTTAACGATTTTAAATTAAATCATAAATGCAAGAGGAAAAAACAACCGCATCGTCCGAATTTTGAAAACGGGACTATCCGCTTTCCGGGCGACTACTCTTATCTGTGAGCTAACGAAACAGCTACAAAAGGGAAAGCATCTGTCTCGTTAGCACAGAGTTAAGAGCAGTCGTCCGAAAAGCGGAAGGTCCCAGTTTCTAACCCCGGAGGAGGCGGTTGTTGTTTCTTCTTGCATTTATGATTTAATTGAGAATCGTTAAAAATAAAATTTCTTAAAATTCTTCTATTCTCCATCTCTCACTTTTATTGATTGTTTGTAATTATCGTTAAGCCAAGAGCGATTTCACTGTTGTTGATATTTTCTGTAGGAATACGGAATGTATTCACTCTTGCCAAGACTTGTTACTAAGTGATAATGTGCATTCATCAATATCCCTTTAAACAAAACATACCGGCCAATCAATTTCTCTAAGATACTGATTGAGAATTTCTCAATCAGCAGTTTAATTTTGTTTTTAATTAACGTTTCATGGGATAAGTATGTATTCTGGTAAAACTATTGCACATTTAAATCAGAGATGGGCGTTTTTGTATTACCACTAAAATGGCAGCAACACTAAATTTTAATGATAGTTAGAATATAGGTTGCACTATCACTAAATGATTAGTGATAGTGCAAATTTTTTATCACTATCACTAAACGAATAGTGGTAATGCATAGTCTATTGCATTATCACTAAACGATTAGTGGCAGTGCAGAGTCTATTGCATTATCACTAAACGATTAGTGGTAGTGCAGAGTATATTGCATTATCACTAAACGATTAGTGGTAGTGCAAATACTTTTCACTATCAATGAGTGATAATGAATTCGTGCATTGGTAGTGCAAACACCTTTCACTAGCACTGAACTAGCAACGAGCGAACATACAGAATAAAAAACCTTCCGTTCAGTTTTCTGTTTTGCGGAGATGGAGATGATTCATTAACAATTAACACTAATTTTAATCGAACGAGCTACGCGTAGTGCTGCATATGCGTACCATTAAATTGTCGTTCAGTGCTAGTGAAAGATGTTTGCACTACCAATGTACGAATTCATTATCACTCATTGATAGTGAAAAGTATTTGCACTACCACTAATCGTTTAGTGATAATGCAATATACTCTGCACTACCACTAATCGTTTAGTGATAATGCAATAGACTCTGCACTACCACTATTCGTTTAGTGATAGTGATAAAAACTTTGCACTACCACTAACCATTTAGTGATAGTGCAACCTGGCTTTTAACTATCACAGAGGCCTCTAGTGCTAATGAAATAATTAATGCACTGAAAATTTAATGCACTACGCCCATCTCTGATTTAAATATATAATAATAAACAAATTATTGCTTTAAATGCTACAACTCACAACAACAATGCACAATGATTTGCTTGTCGTTCGTAGATTCGATGAATTTCTCCAATTACTGGTTATAAATAAAATATGTGTTTGCTTTAGTAATGTTCTAACAAGCCGTCTTTACATCGATGATTTATCGAGTTATCAATTAAAACAAACCTTCCATCAATTTTACCCGAATAGGCTCTGTTCAAACACCCCGAGAAAAGCCACGCTATTGAACACAAATTTTACATGACCTAAAGTAGCGAAGACCAAGCCGCTAGCCATAAGACCTGTGGTCTTAAACTTATATTGAACGCTTCCATTTATTTTGTTGGTTTTGACAACAAGTGCAGTAGAATAGTTACTGCGCAGTGAATCATTTTGTTAGGAAAATTTCAGAAGATTTAGTTGTAATTGTCCTCAGGGGGGCGCGTGCTGGATCCGCCCCTGTTGTTGGATGCGGTCCGGAAAAAAGCACGGTTCTTCAAAAAGATACCTCCAACTCTGAGTACAAAATAATAATATTTACCTTATATGAACGATGTTGAGTAAAAACTTCATCGAAGATATACAAACGTTCCCCAATTCCATTCCCACAAGAAAAAAAACAAGTTCAAATAGGAAGCTTTTCTCTTTTACTTTACCCAGTATAGATATTTCTATTAAAAATAGATTGATTAGCTATTAATATTAAGTTTATCATTCTATTTGGGAAATGGTCGACCACGAGTTTTTTAATAATTTTTTTAATAACAATCTGGACTCGAGTTTGCTAAATCCACTAAATTCAGATAATTAGCTAAAAGGAACATTGCACGAAATTTCAAGTCCGGCAGATTGAGAGCGTCGTTGTACAAAGTTGTCGTTTTCGGCAAAAATGCATATAAGCAGTTTGTTTGCGACGTTGGTTTTGATCGTTTTAATACCGATAAAATTAAAATAAATAGAAAAACAAACATTTTTGGATTACAACAGTTTTAACTTGAAGCTAGACAAGTGTGCAATGTAGAAGCATTCAATGGATACTACCTCAGAAATCTTTCCTCTTACCCTTCTATTGGGCAGTCAGCTTGAAAAATAAAATTCTGAGTTTTGTTCATTTTCTACATTGAATAAAATGGAAATTTATAATATGTTTTGATTTTTTATTCCTCTATATAATGAATCTGTACTGTATATAGAATTCAATAAAGTTGGATTTGGTCACGATTTATAATAGTCTTTCTTAAATTATTGTAGCAGCATGAATGGACTATATGATAATATAGACGCTATGTTGTAACTACATATATACCCAAGATTAATTTCTAAACAATTTTCAATGTCATTTTCACATACCTATGCCTAACATTTGTTATTAATAATATATATATATTTTTATTCTTTCAATTATTTTTAGCGCCACATCGCATATTCGACACACCTGCTGTTATCTTCAAGGATATGTATTCTTTCAGAGATTCCGTAAATTCTGTTTTTACTTTCTATAACTATACTAAAAGCATTCGCGCGTAATACGACATGCCAGAAATTTAAAAGCAAATCTTTTCATAAATTATTGCCGCTCTTCTCAAAAATGTTGTAAATAAAAATAAATAAATTAAAAAAAAAAAAAAATAAATGAGCTCGCATTGTTCATTCCACAAGTGGTTTAATACTAAAACTTGGAGAGCAGCCAACCAAGATCAAAATGTTCAATTTTAAATAGGCTCAATTTTGCGATCACTCTAATGACAGCAGTATGCTCATCGTAGCCTAATTTTAGAATTCATTCATAATGAAGAGAATTTCAAAAGCTTTAAATAGCAATGCATTTTCTTTTTGACGTAATAAAAGCACTTATTCATTTACATTGCAAACTATGTATATCATATGTGAGCAGAGTTATGAAAAGCATGTTGATGTATTAATATTTCTTTTTAATGATTCAGTTTCTTATAATAATTCTCGCATTTAAGACCATTCCTTCTTCATTCAATATAAATAATAAGTAAGTTTTCTTAGGTATTCTGCATTAGGGCGTCTAAAACCATTTGCGTTGTATATGCTTAAGAAAATGTGCAAAAAAATAAACAAAAAGGGGTTTCGTTCTAAGAACAACGTGTGACAAGTAATTTCAGATGAAAAACTATCGATTTCAACAACTGATGATATGATTTTTGATAAAAATTGCTAAAAATAAAAATATTTAAATAAATAAAACTATAATACTGAGTTAAATTCCAATTTTTAGGAAGCCCTAATAATAAAACAAATTTTAAATCATCATCTTAGGGTGTATCGTTCAGTACCCAAAGAAGAATTTTTGTCCTATATAAATCTCGGAGCTCTGCTTAGGGAATAAATTTTGCGAACTTAAAGATAAGAAGCCAAATTATAGTTTCACCGAATCGAATTCCTAGGGAATTACACTAGGCTAGTGGAGAATCCAATATCATGCTCCGGGAATAAAATTTAAAACTTTTAAAATTTTTTAATAATGCACTTATATCTTAATCTCCTATTGATGCTCAGAGTTTATACAGGACTTTATACATATAGTATATTCCCTATTGTAGAAATTTAATGTTACTACGTTGTTGTTTATTTTTCTAAATTGGTCCACTTCACTTATATAGGAATTAAATATATCGCTATTTGATAACTTATTTGCTCCTAAATTATCTTATATAGGAAAACTGGTCCTAACGTAAAATCATTAAAAGACGCTAGATTCTATTTGAGTCTGCAAATTTAATATGTATGTGGAGCTTATAATGCAGGCGCGATTAAATTATACATATTATATAAATATTTCTTAATATTAAAATTAATTTTTCAAAATGGATATGATAGAATTTAACAACGAGTAAAGTTTTACTGTGAGTATCTAACACGCTAGTAATTTCATATGGCCAGTTACATGTGTAAGATTGATTGTTAAAGTGGTTTTTGCATCTATTACTAGAGCGGCTCGTCTGACAATACAAATGATAATAACAAACTTCATTTGATTTTATATTCTGAAGTACTTTCTAGTTAAAAAAAAGCGTCTATGACTGATTGTTTTCACAGTATACGTTGAAAACATAAATTTGTTTATGGCAACACGAAGAAGGGGTAGCCCAATTTAGTCCATTTTTGAAATTTTATTTACTATTTTGTTAGGATGGAGAAACTGAAGGGCAGATAATCAAATATCAAAATAACTATTAATATTATGCGTGTGTATTCAATCCATTTTCCCCTACCATCATTATTTCACTGTATTACAAACAGAATGACAAACTTAGTATACCCTATGATTTCATCATTGGTATACAAATGAGAAAGATTATCGTCGACTCATATATACGTAGATAGAGCTCCACCCTCGTAGATCGGGTCCGAGTAAGCTGGAAATAATATTAGAACACATACTAATTACTCACAAATACTTTTATTAAAAACATGAATATGAACACACCATGATAAAAATATGGACGAAGTCTACACCATTTGCAGGCTTGTTTACTACAAGTTCGTTTTCTACTCTCTTTCTTTTTTTAAACATTTCTTAATTGTATAATAACTACTAATCGTGAAATATGAAATGTAGAAAGTTTTAAGTTAAGTATTAAAACTTATTAGTATTAATTTTTTTTAAATTTAACTCTGTATGTAGGTATATACTTTCGCCGCTGGGAGAAATAGACTCTTCGATATAAAATAGAAATAAAAAAATACAAATTTACTTTTATAATTTTCGACTAAAGATGGCAACCGGAATCGCCTCCATCCGTAGTTAACCATGACCAATGAAATCTTGCTGAATGAAAATAAATACTACGCAAGTTTTGCAAATATGAAAATTAGTCCTAGCCTTGCAATAATAATTGGAAAAAAATGTTAAATTAAAATTAATACCATGTTGCGGCACGAGGTAGTGCGAATATAAATATAAATTGATAAGAAAATCATTCAAGTAGTTCTTCTTAAATGAGCTGTGCAAAGTTATGGAAGAAAAAGAAAAAAATAATTTGTAAGATTCTTCTCTTTAAGTAAAACAACTTCACTGAACTCAATTCAATTCATACCCGTTTCGACAGAGCTGGCCATTTTTAAGTTTCATGTCTTTCTGAACAACAATAGTTCTTTTGGTTCCGTGCAAATCAGCAGAAAGCGAGTTCCATACACGAATTGTTCGAACGTAGAAAGAGCTCTCCACAATGAATGTCTGTGTCGAGGTACAGATTGTTCCCCTTTGTAGAAGATCGCATGAATACAAGTTCATTGTTTAAGTAGCTAAGGATTTTTTGAATAAACTAGTTGATGGAGGAATATTATGGAAACCCTAACTAAATCGGAGTTGATTCGGTCCCGCACAATCGTCCATGAGGTCAATTGGACGTGCCAAATAGCCGAATATTATTCGTATACAAACAAATACTGCAGTCATCGATAACATCTGGGAGGTCATTAATGTAACTGCAGAACAACATTGGGCCTAGTGTGTATCACTGGGGGATGCCACATGTTATCGACAGTACATTAGATAAACAGCCACCTACCGAGCTAGGAACGAACTAATTAAGCTAATGGCAGATGGAGAAAAATCAAGCATACCTGACAATTTAGACAACACTTTAGCATGGCTAATACCATAAAAGAAAATCAAACCTACTTGACAATTTAGACAACACTTTAGCATAGCTTACACTATCAAAACCCTTAGATAAGTCCAACAAAGCCAACACGCATTCCAAAGCCCTACGAATATATTTCGATACTTTTAGGAGAGTAGTTTCACAGCTATGATAGCCGCTCAAACCTGATTGTCTGAAGATATTCGATCATTTGAAATTCAATGATTTTTTCAAGAACTTTGGAAAGGAAGCATAATAGCTTAATCGGTTTGAAGGCATTCAAGTCCTCAGGGAAACTTTTCTTAGCTATTGGAAACAAAATAGCGTTTTTTCAGAGGGGGGAAATTCTGATGTAGCATGACAAGTATTGAATAAATGCAAGAGTGGAGGAAGAATCTAGGGCAGAATAAATTTATTGAATTTCGGGAGATTTCATTCGGCCCGATAGAATAAGATTTAATAAAAGAAAACGCCTTCATAATTTCGTCAGCACCAACACAGCATTAACATTTGAGGACTGCGATGAAATGAAATGCGTGTTCAGTACATCTGGATCTATATCGCAATCTGAATACTCCCTCCTAAAAATAGCAGCCTTTTTCAGATGATTCCAGAGCTTTTTGGGTGGAAGGTCTATATTAAACTTCGAGCGGAAATACGAGTAATGACGTTTAGCAGCTCGAATCCTAGAGTTCTCCTTATTTGTCACAGTGTTATGGCGAATGTAATTATCATCGGTTTTGTGACGTAAATATTTACGATAAAGAGAATCCTGCTCAAGTATCATTATGTTGATTTCGCGAGAGAACCATGGGCAGCCGAAACAAGGAACAGGTCAAGTAAAGAAAGGTTAGATATATTAAAATAAGTGTGTAATAATTAACAGTGCCCAGAAGCAGTGATTGCGTCTAGTTATACTGATTGACATTGAAGTCACCAGCTACATATAATTATATTTACGTAGGCACGTGTTAGGCTCGAAATTTCCACAAAATCTGAAGCGGTTTTAATACTGAAATAATCGGTGAACAGTATACAGCTGACAAAATATACTTACATTGCCACTACTCACTTCATACAATGCATACAAATTGCATATGTAAAATCGATAAATTACTCTCGACTTAAGTTCCTCGCTATAATATATTATCATGTCATGTCTCTATCGTTACGATATAACGATATGTATACATATATCCGAAGATGGAGATCAAAACGAATGGGATTGCCGAGTGAAACCATGATTCACTAACTAAAATTGCATGAACGTCGGAATCTACAAATATCTCACGAATCTCATCAATTTTCGGATTAAGGCTTCTGGCATCGATGATAACAAACTACTATTTATAAGCTAACCACAAACACAAGCAAGTAGCGAAGTAACGAATAAGCATAATATTAGAAGTCTGCATATTTGACAACGAAACCGATCTCAACTCTTTACAAAGTCAATTAATTACAAAGTGTTAATGAGCATACACAACTGAGTAATTTCAGAATAACAGATAGAACTAAAAAAAGTGCAAATGAGAGAAAAGCATCAATAATAATAGATCAATAGATCCACATCTCCTACGACCTAGTGGCCTATTCGCCCCCTAATCTTAACCTAACCTAAGAAAATATCAATGCAGTCAGTTATTTGTCGCGTTGAATCGTCTCTTTCTCTTCTCACAAATATCACGCCATTTCTGGAGAAAGCAGAATGAAGGAGGTTGTTGTAATGCATGCGTGGTGCATCACGCAATATGGCATGGTTTTCGGATATGAGACTTTAAGATACCAAATTCGGAGAAAATGGGAACAACTCTAGAAAGCGAAGCCCTAATCTACTACACCGATGGTTCTAAACCCCAGAAAGGAGTAGGGGCAGGAATACCTATATGGTATAAAGCCAAGAGCTAACATTTATCCAAGCCATCACCAGATGTGCATATGGAAACCTCAGTCTCTAGCAAAAAAATATATATCTATACAGATGGCCGAGTAGTACTGAAAGACAGCTCATCACTTGATGTCACAAGGAAGTTTATGTGGGAGTGTATCCAAGAATTTCTCGAAGGGCTGAAATGACGTCTAATTTAGTTCTATACGGTTTATTTGTGTTGCCTAAAACGTTATTATAATATAAATCTCCATCGTATCCTATTTTTCGGTTGCACAATCAATATGTTACTTAGTATCATAGATGACAGAAGAACTAGATGTCGCATGGCATATTAGAGCAGAGTATACAGATTGTGAAATGAGTAGTGCATTCTGGAATGGACCATAACATGTTTTAGACCGTGCCGAAAGCAAATGTTTTTATAATAGCAGTTTTGCATACATTTGACCTCCTCAACACTTCACATACGAAAAAATATGAATTACTAGGCGTATACATCATTTCAAATATTGTGGTCCATTCCGGAATGGACCACCTAGCCATATAAATTTTGTATACTGTTTTTGGTACTATATGCGACATCTAGTTCTTGTGCCATCTATGATAATATTCTGAGCAATTTTTGTATAAGCTAATATACTTTAAAAAAGCCCAGACTCTGCCTGTCTGTTTGTCTGTAACGCGCTCGAAATCGAGTTCACGTATGACAAGTGCTGTCGTTTGTACTCCGATCGGAGTATTTGTACTACGAAATCTAATAGCAAGTCCTGTACTGCTCCTTTTTTAAAAGTACTCCGATTTTGGTATTAGGTAGGCAGAGCTGGGCAAGTACCAAAGAAAAAGTACTTAAGTACAAGTCCAAGTACGGAGTACCTGAGAACTTCAGCGTAAGTACAAGTACCGCATGTATGAAAAGTACTTGCAACTAAGTACTAAGTCTATAAAAAGTACTGAGTACTTTTTGAAGTACTTTTTTAAGTACGTTTTTAGAATCTTTGTACGTTGGCAGTAATATAATGAAGTTTATCGAGTTCATTTAATAGATATTAATAAATCAATACCTTTTGAAAATTATAGTATGTATAGTAACCAGTGGCTACTATTTATAGTTTTCCTTAGTTTTCGGTGCTGCAAGTAGAGTAAAACTTTCACCTCTCCTTGCTACACTCACAAAACTATTAGAGGTCCGCCCAAGCACCCATTATCGCCTCCAATAATGCATAACAATTTTAAGGAAGAAATTTCCAGTAAATTTTTAAGAAAAAATTTAGGCCTCGTTGATTTTATATTGGAGCGAGGCATTGCTTGCTTACCTTTGGTTATGTCCACTGACGTATATAATATGGACTGCTCACGTTTCTATTTCACGTGGGCACAATTGCTTGTGTCAAAAAGTGTTCTTAACGTCGGTGCCAACATTGAAAAAATCATTGGCAGGAAATTGAAACAGTGAGCACATAGCTCGGCAAGTGATTTTAATAAAACATTTAGAATTTCTTCAGTGTATCTAATGAATATATTGTCTTTGGTAAAACAGTTTTTGTCAGTAAGAAACCTAAATGATTAATTTAAAACATTTATTTCGACGAATCCACTAATTTATTTGTTGTTTTCAATTCTTTCTCAGTTGGTACTTGGTGCTTAGGCCGAAAGAGTCAGCAATATAGAAGTAAGCCCACTCTTTGCAATCCATATTATACATGTCAGTGGTTACGTCATCAAGTCTAGTCATCGTAGATTTCATATTCGAGCGACACGTTACTGGTTTTTGTTCTACTTGCCCAGTCTTGTGTGCATGTTATTAGTTTGTCTAAGGTTCTGCTTTGACGCGTGAGTGCAGCACATTCTTCGACAGTTCTTTGCGTGCTTTAAAACTCAACAAAAACGAAGTTGCACTACAGATTGTGTTTGCTTTTCTACAAAGAGTTAGATATTAGTAGGTATTTAATAGAATCAGAAATATCTAAGTAAAAATCTTGGTACTTAAGTGCAAGACTAAGTCTTAACTACAAGTAAATAGAAGCAAGTACTTATGTTCAAGTACTAAGTAGGGGCATTTCAAAAGTATTGAGTAATAAATCTTAAGTAACGAAAATGTACTTTAAGTAGTACTTAAGTCTTTTTTTACCTAAGTATTGCCCAGCTCTGTAGGTAGCCCATTTTATTTTTCAAACATCTGTATAGTAAACCAACCAGGAGGGAGGACTGAGTCAAGCAACTTTGTATGGTACATAGTACAGGTTGAAATGATCGTTTGGTAGTGATACTATATTGAAATATACCAAGTTCGATCAGTTAAGAACAAATCTCTTATTGAAAAGAAAGCGAGAATAAAGTAATTTCAAATGTGAAATATGATATGTGTCATCGTCATCCGTTTCGTTGGCTTGGATTATGTAATGTTGTTATGCTGTTGTAGTGGCGTAATTGTGCAAATGTAAATATTCTCTCGAAGAACATAGAATCCTAGATTTTTATTTAAAAGTTTAGTTTTAATCGCTCCTTTCCTTTCGCAAAGTTTGCCTTAAGACTGCGCCCAAATCCAAATCCGTTGAACATTTTTCATGGATGGTTTACTTTAGGTCCTAAAGTGGAGAAATAAATTCATAAAAAACTACTTCAAGAACAAGAGATACAAGAAATAAGTAAACAATGCCGTGATTTCTATTTTATCAAATACAAAGAAATATTACATCGTATAAATTTCGAGCATCCAGTATTAAAAAAGTAGTTGCAGGAATCGATCCAAATTGTTTAATCTTAACCTCAATACCTTTAATCAAACTTTTCCCCAACCTTATTAATCGGAATGATATCGATGCGTTAGACGAAGAAAGGAGTCTTATCATAGGTCAGTAATATTTCAAGAATACTGAAACTCGGTTTTTAATGTTAGAAATTCTCTAGATGAAAAAATCCTAAATTTGGAAAAATTTCTTCTTTATGTGCATGTGGAGAGCTCCTCAAGTGTGGAAAGAAGCTTTTCGCCGGTCGGTTTCTTATTAAAAGTAAAACTAGAAATTCTCTTGACGGTAAATTCCATAAAGGTTCTAAAAAAAATTATTGAAGTAAAAAACGTTATTTACATAATAATAAAAACAATAACAAAAGCTAGAATTAGTCTTGGACCAATTTTTATGATACCGTAGATTTATGCCTGCAGGTACATACATATGTAATTTCCTATAGTCAAGTGAAAGTTTGTTTGGCAGAATAGTTTTTCACATCTTCATCTAGAAAAGTTCGTCGGACAGTAAAAATGATTATAGCTAAATTCATATTCTGAACAGCTTTTCACTACACTGAAAACGTCTAGAACTGACCGTTCGTTTTCACAGTACATATAATAAACCACAATTTGCATATGGAAACACCATGAAGAGGTTCCCCGATTTAGTCTATTTTTGAAGTTGTATTTACCATTATAAAAATGAAAACGCCGTGTATGAAATTCCAGCTCTCTACGCTGACGCGTTCTCGGGCAGTATCCAAATATGTAGTGAAAATCAAAATTTTTTTATGGCCCCCGAAGGAGTTACCCGATGTTAGCAGCACTCTCGAAAATACGGAACACTTGGAACAAGCTTCATTGTGGAGTGACAGAAGTTAGCAAGTATAATAACATTAGTCTTTTTTATATGATTAAAGTCAATTGTGTTAACAAACAAGAGGAAAGTAATTATTTCGCCTGCGCATTGAACCCCAACATTTATACAAAGTACACAAACACTCAAGTATACAACAGTGGAAAATATAACACCCGATTTGCCAATTTCGAACTTAAAACTACAATGCTTTTGTGTTTTTTTTTTTTTAAATACCGCGTGGAAAATATATATATAATATATATATATAATATATATAATATATAGACTAATAGAGAGAAATGCAGAAATCGAAATAATATTATGAATGGGTGTCCGACCCATTTTACTCTACCCGCATTATTTCTGTGCTCTTTGGGATTTCATATTCTAGGGTATATACATACATATATATATATATATATATATTGCGAAATAAACATTGATAACGGGATGTCTGTAATAACAAGCGGTAGCAGGCAGCATACAAATATAGTATTGCCAAGATTTTTTTATTGTAGAAAATTAGTAATTTATATTCTTGCAGAACAGTTTAATGTCCCAAATGGGAGCAATGATTCAGAAATACTGAAAATATGAGGTAACATCCATAAAGAAAAACAGTCGAACAGATAACCTCCACTTTTTAAAGTTGGTTAAAAAAGGATATCAATGATTGTAATAACTTTTACTGGATTCTTGAAGATCTCATAGAAAAAGAACAACTCGAATAACTAAAGTGTTCTTCAGCTATGGATGATTAAATACGTTCGCCGAAAAAAGCCAAGAAAAATCACTATTTCACCACTAAAATATATTTTTTTGAGTTAAGTTTTTTAATATGCTGTTGTCTTTGTTATTGTTTATGCGACTGTTATTGTTTATTCTCTGAAAAATACATCAAGAAATTTTTATACAAGGCACACATAATAACTTTTAATTTAATAAGTATGATCGGTTTTAATTTCGTTAGTCGTGTACTCCGTTTTTTCCAAAAGTACTCCGCTTTTGCAGCAAACGATTCTACTCTTGAGCTTTTCCAAACGACAGCACTGCGTATGGCTTACTCAAGAAAAGACCAGACTCTATCTGTGGTTTGTCCGTAACGCATTCGAATCACAGCATGGATTTTTTTCATGAAATTAAGAAGCTTTCATGTAGTTTTCGTTTCAGCGCATGGGTTCCGGATGTGCATAACTATTGTAGTTACTCCGCTGATTACACGAGTCAGTAGAACTGACACTAACACAGCGTCGTGTAACGTCAGTATTGACTATATTTCTGGCCAGTCTATCAAACGAAAATTTAAATGGGCGAAACTGAAAATAAAAGGTCGTTTACATTTCTAATCTTCTCTTTTTTGAGTGCAAAATGACTGTAAAGACTTTAATATACAATCTTTATTTATTTAGAGAAAAATGACGGAAAAAGGAAGATAACAAAAGAAATGTATACAGAAGAGGAATGTCCGTACCACTTTACGACATTTTTGTAAGGAATTGGGGTGTCCCAGACTAATATGATTATATTTTGAAAAATGATTCCTATTCCTCTCGTCCAGACAAGTAAAAAATTGTATGGCAGGAGAGGGACAAAATGTCACCCTACTGAGTTACAGGGTTCTTAGGAAAATATGCTCTTTTTCATTAAACACACTATATCTTGAAAAGTAAAAATTTGAAAAGCCTAGAGTTTTCTCTTTAATTTCACCTCTTAGACTTATGTGCTATCAGTAATGATTGAGAAGTTATTAGCTCTTAACCTATTCAGGTCATAGCGAAATTAGACGATATTTTTATAAAATGATATGTTTTCAGTTACTAAGGGAACAAATTATCTGTGACCTGAATAGGTTAAAGGCCAATAACTTCTTAACTGTCACAGATAGAAATTTTGTAACAAAAATGTATGTTAGTGGGAGTATTTTTTAAAAAAATACGGAAAAATAAAAAGTTAAAAACCGAAATTTTGAACTTGACGCGTCACAACTCTGGAGTGAAGATAGGTACAGGGGTGGTTCATATGAAAGACCTTCAGGTTGTGCATATAATGCCGTCTTAAAATAGACCGTATACCTTGTTCTTTTCAAGATATAAGCTGTTTAATGAAAAAAAGAGCATGTTTTACTAATCTAATCACTCTGTTACTCGGTAGGGTGACACTGGTCCCCTCCCCCTCCTTATCACAATGAGAAGAATCATTTGGCAAAATATAATCATGTTATTCTGAGAATTTCTGTATAACCTAGCTTGCAATATTCTTCAGAATTTAATAGCAGGTTATGCTTTGCTTTTCTTTTTTCATTGTAGCAATCACTATTATACATATTACTTTAGTTTTGATTTGTTATTGCTTAAATTAGTTAGTTTTACTGTAACTTAGTATTTTTAGTAATTCCTTCCGAAAGTGGTTGTAGAAAATAATCCATAATTCTCTTGTAGACTACCTGCAATAAATTAATTGAATTAACTTACGCCGCACTTCCCCGATATCACAGAATTGACATTTTTAGACCAATAGCGAAAATTTGTACCATCTTTTATAAGATTTCTAAAAAGAATTAAAATATATGAAAATTTGGCATCAATTATTTATACTCATGGTTAAGGTATATAGAACACAAGGTATTCCCATTAAAATTTTGGCACATGCTCTGTGACGTAATTTCGTAATTAATGTATATACATTTCCAAAGGAAAGGCAGAGAGAGCGCAGAGAGTAGAGCCGGACTGATAGTATGAGCGGTCGGGCGCCAGCCCGATGGGCCAGTGGTTGTTGGGCGGTGGTCGCTGGGCTGGTGGTTTCCACGTTAACGCGACCACACGTATTCACCACGTACTCCGAACGAATGTTGAGGCTGCGGTGGGAGAACAGCTACGAGATTGAATTGAAATTGAAAAAGTACTTTATTGCATAACCTAAAAGCCTAATACAATAAAGCTAATTGGCCCACGACAACGAACCCATCTGGGACGAGCAGAGTTATGAGTTAGAAATACTCAGAAATGTCCCACAACTTATAAACACTGACAGGACGCGTTGTCAAAATAGCATTATATGGCAAATGTGGCATTATCGTGGCTTCAAAACATTCACTTTTTTGTAAAGCATTTTACATTATTTTTTGCATCATATTATTTTTATTTTGAAAAACGCACGGAAAATGTGTTTTTTATCAGATGGGATCAACAAGACCTTCAAAGGTTTGCTATACCTGTCTACTTTAAAAAAAATTGAAGAACAAATACAAAAACAGTTTTTAAATTTTGTTTTTAATTTCTAATTAAAAAGAAAAGTAATTTTATTTCATGTAAAATCAATTTTTAAGTAGAGTATATACATGGTCAAGGTATATTACATTCAGCTTTTACTTATAACAAATTTCCGTGTTAGAAGTACCCAAATATTAGAAACAATCCAAGTTCGCCGCATTTGGTGAAGCAGTGGCATTATTTTTGTTACTATATTGGGCCATAATAAGTAAGTGAAGGAGCGATTGAATTTCTAAGCGGTTCAGAAAAGATTCCAAAAACAAGGAGTAGGAGAAAGGGGTTCAGAGTTCGCTTCTTTCCTCAGTTCCTTTACGCAGACCCATAACAACTCGTTTTGGCACCTGAGGCAAACGTATAAATTTGCGCCCCCGATCCATAATATTCTCAACATAACCTTATTTAACTTTAGCTATTCTGACGTGGTCTATCAACTGACTGAGCAAAGTTGAGCAACAATTGATCATTAGCAGAATAGTAAATAATATTTATTGCACATAAGATTATTAGTTGATATTAATTTTTTGCGAGTAATGTACATTTAAAAATATTGAGCTGAATCTATTTGATAGAGATATTTGTAAGATTTTATAGATGGATTTTTCGAGCTTTCTTCGCCATGAATTAATTTATAATATTCTCAAAATAACAAGCATTCCTGTCATTTCTTTTTCTGTTTACAACCATATTTGATAATTTTTCTCGACCCATTATAGATCAGATGTAATTTTTTATTAACTTAAATTTTCTGAAACTTCACTCACATGAAGCTATCGTCATTGGCATTGTCACAATAAATCTGAACGCGATTTCAATATTTAGATCGGATTCTTGGAGGCTATAGTCATGAATTGATTGTTCTTACCCTAGTTCTAACATTTCGTACCTCCCCGTCAGTTGGAATAAAAGAACATCAATCGATTCAAAAATATTTGTACGAAGCTTTCATTTTGTGCCAATATTGGGATCACTCATCCATTATTTTGTGATTCAAAAAGTTCGAATCGCTTCTTTGTTCTTGTTTCTTTAACGTTTGCTAGTATCACCATATCCTCAGCAAATTTTGTAGCACTGGCAAAAATTTCTTTCATGTCAAGATCACGAAGAAACCTTAGCCTTGTCAAGCGGATAAATTCACATCGAGCACAAAAAAATTATTTAACAGTTAAAGTTCAAAAATAATTTATATTTGTCAAAAGGAAAATGTTGTTAATGTTATTGTTTTCGTCCGCAATAATTTTTTTTTAACGGGCGGCGCCCTTTTGCTTCAACGTCTGCCTTACTTGCATTACTCTTGTTGTAGCTGTATACGTAAAATTGTTGGACTTCCGGATACAGTTTCCACAGAGAAACCCTGATTTAGTTATAATTTTAAATATGAAAGGACCAACCGCTCTTACACATATTTTCTGTGCATGTTAAAAATTAAATAAAAACACATTTAAATTATGCAAAAGCAGTACCAATCCACCTGCGCTGTGCTTAAAGGCAGTTTGTACGTAGATGATTTCGTAACAAGTACTGATGACATGGAAACCGCTCCAAGGATATATGAGGAATCTAGACATATCGTGAATAAAGGCAACATGAACTTCAGGAAGTGGCAAACGAATGAATTGAGTTTAAAAGGGTTATTCACTAAGGACGGTACGTCCGAAGGTGCGGGTTTGATTCACAAGGTTTTAGGAATTAAATGGTGCAGTTTTTCGGGTGATATCAGCGTGGACTTGTCGACAATACGAAAGTTTGTAAAATCGTTCAACAATGCAGTGCCGGATCTAGGAAACTTTTGAAGGGGGGCAAAGACGTTAGTTACCGCCCCCTCTAACAACGATCTTTATTTGGGATAAATTTTATTACAGTTCCAGGGTATACCAGGCATTATATGTACATATATGATAGATGACCTATTTATAGATACTGCATACCCTAGACCTATGTAGAACCAGAATTGTTAAAAACTATTTGAATTTGAAACAAATGATTGTTAAATAAAACGAATTTGAAGTTCAAACGAAAAGTAAGATCCATTGTAGATCTTAAATATCGTTTGAATCTCAAACTGTTTTAAAATAAAAGGAAAGTAAAAAATCGTATCATTACAAACACAGTTTATTTTATACCAGAGACAGACTTGCAATTTTCATATTTATATATTGATAATGCAATTATGTGAATTGCAATATAAAATTTCAGAGACACACTTGCATTTTACGATACTAAGAATTTAATTAGAGAACTTACACTTGATTTATCACTTGATTTGTCATTTGACATAAGAAAGTTTCAATTTTACAAGTGTCAAATATTAAATGTCAGAAAAAGTTGTATTAAGTATTAAATTCGATCTAAAAGGTTCATGTATTAAATGATTATGAACTCGGGTCATATTGCAATAAAGTCGTATACCGCGTACGTTTTTCGCAATTTCAATATTGACCTCCAATGTACTAACTTCTGATTGTACACCGAGCGTATACCGAGCTCCTTCTCAGTATATAGAGACAGATTTCGCAAAATACAATATTGAAATTGCAAGTCTGTCTCCGCTATTATTAACATAAGGATAACAAATTAAAAATTTAAATTATTAAATTTTTTTTATTTTTGCCGCTTTTCAATATGAATATTCTCGGCTAAAACTACTAAAATTTAATACAGTTTCAAAAAAAATCTGTGTAGGAATTCTGGCAAACTGCCGTTCAGGTTGAATGGATTTATCCGATTTTTTACTCAGATTCAAAGGCCTTAACTCCGGCTAAAATGGTTACAGACTTAATTTTAATAGACAGTAAGCTGCTTGACTGTATAAGTATACACACAATTGAAAGTATGATATCAGCAAAGCAGCTTTTAGATTCCGGAAAGAAAACTGAAGTGTTAAGTATGGTCTGAAAAAATTTTCCAATTCTTGTAATTAGATTTTTTCTCGTTTAGCTATGGGCTCAAAAATCCGTCGTATTGCCGCCCCCTTAATGTTAGCGCCCGGGGCAAGTGCACCCGAGTGCCCTCCCATAGATCTGGCCCAGCAACAATGTTACAAAACGAAACGTTCTCATTGCGGTTCAAACCATATACGATCCGATTGGAATTTTGAGTCCATTTGTCATTAAAATCAAGCTCATTATGCAGGAGCTATGGAAAAGGCATATTGATTGGGATGACGTTCTGCCGGACGATTTACTTTAGATTTGGAATAGTGTTTCTAGTGAAGTAGAACTTGTAGCTAGCTTCGCAATTCCTCGATGTGTCTTCAACGAAAGAAAGGACAATTTTACAGACATACAGCTGCACATATTTTGCGATGCCAGCCTATCGGCATACGGGGCAGTAGCTTACGTCAGAAGCATGAAACGAGATGGTGTAGTGTTTGTAAATATGTTGTGTTCTAAAGACAGGGTTGTGCCAATTAAAAGATCAGAAGAAGACGCCTTGACCTTGCCAAAGTTGGAGCTTACAGTGGCTTTGATTGGATCACGATTGAAGAATTTTATTTGTTCAAATGTCAAAGTCAAATTTCACTCAATTTACCTTTGGTCAGACTCTAAAATATCATTATATTGGATCGAAGGCACTGTATCGAGATGGAAACAGTTTGTATAAAACCGAGTACTGGAAATTCGAAACCTTACCGACAATTGTGAGTGGAAGCATTGCCCAGGAAAATTAAACCCCGCAGACTTGGTCACAAGATCTTGCAGGACTAGAAGGCTTTTTAAATCGATCGATTGGCCGAATGGACCGGAATGGCTGTTCAAGTCTGAACGTGAATGGCCAACAAATGAAAATGTGGAAAATGATGTTATGCCAGCGATAACGTCGCTGCAAATAGTTCACACGAAATTAAATTTATTGGAACCAGTGTTTGATGTAGAAAATTTCAGCGATTACAAAAGGCTGCTGCGTCCGAATGATTATCTAATGAAATTTTGTCATTACGTGAAGCATAAGACCGATTCTGAGAGAAACGTAACTCCAGAAGACATCGAGAGAGCTGAAAATTATTGGATTAAAAACACGCAATCAATACATTACACAAGTGAAGTCGGTTGCCTAGGAAGCAAGTTATCTGTTGAAAGGAACTCTAAATTATTGAGGCTTAATCCTTTCCTGGACAATGATGGTGTTCTCAGAGTCGGTAGCAGGCTAGGGGAAGCAGATAACATCGAAGCCTATCCAGTTATTTTGCCTAAGTGTCATCTTACGCGACTGGTGATCGAAGATACTCATCAAAGATTGTTTCATGCGGGGTGAATGCCACACTCGCAAAGTTGAGAGAGCATTACTGGATCATTAAGGAACGGCAATTCATAAAAAACGTTTTGAAAAATTGCACAATTTGCAAATGGCTTCACAAAAAATGTGCGAGTCAGCCCTTTGCGCCATTGCCTAAAGATCACCTTAAACAGGCTAAGCCATTTGAAGTTACGGGATTAGATTTCGCAGGACCGCTGTATATAAAAGATCCGTCTGATGAAACGAAGTCAAAAAAGGAGGTATACCTACTGCTTCTTACGTGTGCTTCTGTAAGGGCGGTGCACCTCGAAATCGTACTGGATATGACAACCGAGAGCTTTTTGCGAGCATTTCGAAGATTCGTTAGCCGAAGAGGATTGCCTCAAGTAATCTACTCGGATAAACATTTAAACGATCTGAGTTAGAATTAAATAAGTTATTCGAGTTATCGAAATCATCAAAATGGATTGAATATGCCAGCCAAGAGAAAATTAAGTGGCGATTTATCCCTGAACGAGCCCCATGGTGGGGAGGCTGGTGGGAGCGCTTAATACGGACGATTAAAAATGCCATGAAGGCAGCTATTGGAAATGCTAGACTGGACCTAGAAAGTCTTCACACCATAGTTACCGAAATCGAATCTATGGTCAATTCGAGGATATTGACATACATGACGGACGATCCACAAGACTTGTTACCATTAACACCGTTTCATTTTTTTACAGGTCACTCCTTGAAGGGTTTGCCATCTGGAAGCGCGGTCAAGGGGAGTGAGATTTCGTTACTTTGGACTGAGCGTCAACGAATATCACATTCTTTCTGGAAGAAGTGGTCAACTGAATACATCCAACAACTGAGGTCAGCTCACTACAAGCATCCGAAGATTGATTGCTCGAATCTGAGTATTGGTAAAGTTGTTATCGTTGGTGAAAAAGGTATCCCTCGACTGCAGTGGAAACTGGCAATTGTTGAGAACGTGTTCCTGGGACGTGATGGAAGAGTTCGCGCAGTTGAAGTTAGAACTTCTAATGGAGTTCGTATGAGAAGGCCCATCCAAAACTTGTGTCTGTTAGAAATTAACTAAATAATTATTTAAATTACAGTAAAGTTTGAATTTGTATTTGGGGGCCGGAGGATGTTCAAAATTAAATAGAAACTTTAACGTATTAGTGTATATAAATGTATTTTGGATTACATTCTTTGAGTTATTTATTATTGAATTCTTATGTATGCGTTAGAGAGAGATGTATTTATTTATGCGTTCAACTTAGTTAATAAAGAAACAGTTGTACTTTATACCCCGAATGGAACGGTCGTTTAATTTAGCGTTGCATGCCTTACTTCTCAGGCAATATTTTTTTCAGTGCATACATACACGGAAAGAAAAATTTACTAATATTAAGAAAATGTTGATAAATATCAAGTAAAAAAGCTGTTGACTTTGCGCCAAGTAAATTTTTATTATTTTTTAGAAAACATATTCTTGATTCAAAATTTTTTTTGGTTGTATCATTATCAAGAAAATAATACTAAATTCAAGAGGTCATATTTTCTTGTTCGTAGCATTAAAATAATAAAACTAGAGATATTGAAAGTTAATATCTATGTTATATTTCTTATATTTAAAAAAGCTTTATGCCAGATTCAAGCGACCTGTTTACTTAAATTAAACATTTAAAGATTAATATAAGTAAATGAAATTTTATTTTGCCAATAAATCGAATTTTAGTTTTGCTAAAATGTATACCATGAAATGTATAGATTAAGAAAACTAATGCTAGATTTTATATATTAGTATACAAGTGTATTTTACTTTATGCAGATGTGCTTTCTCAAGATTTGCAATTCATGACAGAACCTTTATGCTTGATGCAGTTATGATTATCTGCAGCAAAGCTTTCAATTATGGAGTCTTTTAAATCAACATCTATCAACTTTAAATTTGAAACTGGGGAAAATCATATTGCTGAACAAAATCGTGGGAAAATCTAAAAAGAAAAATCCGTTGTTTCCATATAAATCAGTACTGGTCAGAATATTTAAAAAAAATATATTGCACACATAATCGCACTCGATAAACGAAAAACACACAATATTATCAACAAATTTAATTATTTTTCGCAAATATGAAGAAGCACAGTATAACTTATGAATTTGGATAAATTCTATAACTTCTTTAT
This sequence comes from Dioctria rufipes, assembly GCA_963924295.1. Lineage (NCBI taxonomy): Eukaryota > Metazoa > Arthropoda > Insecta > Diptera > Asilidae > Dioctria > Dioctria rufipes. Next base: position 224,980,951 of record OZ002740.1, read on the forward strand.
TGCATAAAGCCGGCGTCTAAATGATAGTAAATGGTGATTTGTTGTTGATCAAATTCGTTTTCAGGAACCAACTTGCTGCAATTTATTTTCAAGTGAACAAGTATTCATCTCACACATTCTAAAATGTTTTGTAAACTGCTGCTAATTATTTCCACTGATACGTGTATATTTTTCAAAGTATTGTTTTACATGCAAATTAACTGTTTGATTTAGTCCCAACAGCAAAAAAAACATACATTTATTGAAATTAAGGAAATGATTCCTGAAACATAATAAACGCTTGCTAATTTCTATTTATTTGTGTGATGTTTATTGACTTCTAGCAAATAATGATTGATTCTAACATTTAAGTTTAAATTTTTATCACTTTTTCATACAGAAAGATATATTTAATAAATCATTGATTAATTTCCGAAAACTTTTTCTGAAGTGTATTCGAGAAGAATTTGATAGTTTTTAGTAAATTAGAATAAACTTTGAAAACTTCATCTTTCTCAATATTAGACAACATTTTTTTATTATTTAGAAAATTTGGATTAAATTGATCATTTTTTGAATTGATATTAAAAAAACATTATTTACTGTGTTTAATAAATCGAAGATTTAATATTAGTAAAAAATTCTTTCCGTGTATTTCCTGTATAAATTTCTTATTACTTTCATCTTATTTAGCATGGAATTCAATATTCGTAGAAAAAGTTGTCTTGCTATCCTTGTGTTCGGTTCAGTAGGAAATTTTAGGTTGTTTGCCTTTTATAAAAAAGTAATTTTTGAAGACCCTTGGGGGCTGGTTTGTCATTATTTGCCCAGGCCAATTTAAAGACCCAGTCCGGCCCTGGCAGAGAGTATTGTGTCTGTACCGTACCTTCCTATACATTTTCGCGATAATTCATCACACTAACTACGGACGAAGAACGGTAACAAAAAAGAGACATTATAAGAAAATCTAATGAATAATTTGATTCATTGCTTAATGGATATGACCTCAAGATCTATGAGCAAACATTACCATTAAACAATTGATTCCCAGTTCAAAATTTCTCTGAAGAGTCATCAGAGATAAAAACTACTTCCATTTATATTCATTCATCCTGCAAATATTACTTAGGTATTGGCAACAGTATTAAGAAAAATTGCCTTCAGTTGACTGAAGCTATATTTTAATAATGTACTTTGTATGCCAGGCTCAGATTATTTATGTAGATTAGAAGCGTCTTGCAGTTCAAGTGGTTAATTTGAAATGTCCACTGCATTCATGCCAAGTTGATTTGGGTATTACATTCTACTTAACTCTAATGAAACTGGGTTACTAACATAAATTTATTGTACTCGTACTTTCATTTCATTGTTCTTCAATTAATAAAGCTGTCACGTGCGGACTGTCAAGAAATAAAATGACACACCCACCCACACCGAGCGGTTGCAAATATCTAATAGAAACGCACATACCTATATGAACCACCTTGTTAAGGAAATGTTATTAGTTTGTCCTACTTTCAGTTAGATATATGATAATATTAAAAATATATTTATTGTATTTTATTTTTACTTTTATATTTATTTTAACCTTTATAAAGTCCACATCAGGAATGTGACCATTTAAAATTAATCAACTTCTGCATTTGGGAAAATTGAAGGACAAAACACTCACTAGATCATAAGTTGTTCTCATAGGATCACTTTGAGCCTCTTTGAAATTCATTTAATGAATTATGCGCAAAAGCCGATCTCACTTTTTTTGAAACTTATGCGACACGTGCAAGTATCATAAATGCAGGGGGTAACGAAGTCAGTGAATTCCTTTTAATCTCACTTTGATACACATATAAGTTTCGGTTGCGACATTTAATATGCTTCTGGGCACCGAATTGTGCTGAATACTATAAATGGTGCGTCAAAGTCAAATGGAGCAATTAAGTTGATCGTGAACTTTTGCATGATAGAATTTATTTGGATATTTTCGGCATCAGTGTCGAGTATGACACTATAATAAGGCCTTGGAGTAATTTGAGATAGCAATGCGTGATATGTATGTATGTAGATTCATTATGCGGCATTAAGATACTTAATGGTTCCACTAAAAAACACAACAAAAAATATAAACATTATTGTGGAGCACTAAAAATTCTTTCTAATTAAGCAAAGCATATCAAGATATAATAAATTAGTGTCGCTGCTGTGTCAATCTGATGAACTGACACTACTTGATTGTAATAGCTTTTTAAATTATTGTCTGTCTTGTAATTCAACTCTATTTTAGTATCCGTTTAATTTTTTCATTCGTTGTTATATATTATTACTTTTTATTTATATTTTCAAGTACCGTAGGATTTTATTTTCAGTTAACACCAAGCTTTTTTCTAAGAAACGTATATTCTAACTACTAACTAGAACGTGTCTTATACGCTAGGCAGACGGGCAAAACCAATGATCATTAGGTCGTAATTGAATTTTTCAAAAATCGATTTACCATTGAATTTTAATTTTAATTATTAAAAATATGCTGTCAGTTACATACAAAAATTTACAGGGCTTTCGTTTTAATCAACAAAACCTTGGGTAACTGGATTTTTGAAAAAATCAATCACGAATGAATGATCATTGATTTTGTCAGTCAGCCTAGGGTATTATAGTCTCGAAAATTTAATTGATTGCTAAGAATTGCTAAAAACTACAGCTTTAAAATTTGTGCAATGTATACATTAGGCTTAATGCTCTTGTAAAGGAGTACCATGTGGGTGGCGAAGGCGTAAGAGGAACTGGCGTACAATGACACAACTTTTGCTGAACTTCAGTAGTAATCTCAGAAATCCATCATGATTCAGAAATACATATAATGGAAAGCTAAAGAAGTAGTCTTAAAATGGGTTAAATAAGACGAATGGGTTCGACAATTTTTCGAAGTATGTGTATTCCATTCAGATTTTTAACATATTCATACAAGCAAGAAAATTTAAGCGTGTAACACAGTGCTAGACTTTCGAACTTCGACCTCAGAATAACTTTACTTTAACCTCAACCTGGTGAGCCTTGCAAACTTTTGTAAGTCACAATACAAACTTTACCAACTTCTGTATGATAGCCAGTGATGGGCATTTACGCGTAGATTTGGGTTCTCTACATTTTTAAGTAGACAACGCGTAAACAATGTAAACAATGTAGGCAATATGTAGACAACGCATACAACGTATATAACCGCTGTCACTTTTTCATTTTCTTGTAAGTTCTCGAGAAGGTAAGATCAACTTTTGTTTAGTGTATTTTATTATTTATGAAAGAGGTTGTGCAATTCAAAATACCTCGTGGAAGCCCTAAAAATAGTGCTTTTGATGAACCAAGTTTTTTTTTGGAAAAACAAAATAAAAAATATATTGCAATATGCTCCATGTGCAATAGAAAGATGTCAAATACTGCTTCTTCCCGTTTAAAGGCACATAGGTAATCATTCTTCTTACTTACAGCAGCTCTGATATATTGAAACCCAAATCATTGCACTTCCACTTGCTTTTAGGAATGTGTGTAAGTTAGCAACAAATAGTATTGATGCCAGATCCGACACGATTGCATTTATAATAGATGACAATGCCAATGAAGGGTCTGAAAGCTTTGTTAATCTTGGCGATCAAAATATATTCGTTGTTGAGAAGGATAACACTGTAATAAGTTTAATATAATATTATCAATTTAAAGTACTTTTTTTAATTAAGAAATTTAATATTTAAGATCCAAGAGCAAGATCAAATGATTGCGCCGATGTTATCAGAAACAGAAGACAGCTCTATCCGATCAGTTGTGATTTCGTCCCAAAATGGTGTCAGCACTTTGCTTCTGAGATGATTCCTCACTCTACATCTTCTGTATATTCACTTAGTTCATTAAATGTAAGCCGAATGCAGTTATCATCCACATCATCTTTCTATTGGTCATCATCATCTGTAAGGAATATAAGACCATCTTCATCTGGCCACAAAAAAGAACAAAGATATCTGCATATATGGATAAATTGTCACTGAAAGAAGATGAGGACATTAATGATGCACCAGCAAGATTTATATTCGGATGCAATCTTCCGCTAAGTGTGGTAGAATCACAGTATTTAAAAAAGTTCATCAATAAGATTCGACCTTCCTAACACGATAAAATACCCAGCAGAAAATTATTATCTTCAACTCTTCTCGATAAAACAAATGAAAATTGTATCGCGTCTAACAGGAAAACCATCGGAAAGGAGTCCGTGTTATTAATTGATGGATGGAACCATCTGTTGCAAAACTGCTTTTTGAAGAAGAATTTGTTGAATGTGTAAATGAAGCAATAAAAATATTTAACCCAATATGTGATATACTGCCAAAGGAAAGACTATTCTTTAGATGATGCAGTGGATATTTGGTTAAAGTTAGAATTACGTGAAAGGTTTAATGATAAATTAGAAAAAAGGAAGAATATGGCTTTTAATGTACATATATGCATTGACTGCATTTTATCTACATCCATTTTACGACAGCAAACAACTTCAAAGTAAATACATGGACAAAGTTAACAACTTTCTTTTTAAGCATCTTAATTCAAAACGAATCGAAGACTGGGATGCTTATAGAAATTCAAGACGATTTTTTAAAGATTTGTATAATAAGGGAGAGATGAATCCTTTAGTATTCTGGAACATCGCAGAAATTAAGCACCCACAATTGTCATTATCAGCCAAATGGCTTAGGAATCTACCTGCTTCAACAGATCAAATTGAGAGAAAACTGAGATGATGAAAATTCAAGCCAATGAAAAACTTCCTTTTATAAAAAATTTAATAAAATAAAAATATGTTATATTTTAACCTTGTAACTTATTTTTCCTATGATTTCCCTTAGTTTCATCATATTTTACGTAATCTATACTTGTCTACGTAGACTAAAGGCCATGTAGATTACATAGTTCTCTACGCGTTAAGAACGACGTAAATTACATTATGTAGATTACGCGCCCATCCCTGATGATAGCAGTTAATTGGGCTATTGGGTTGAAAATTCAAATTATTTTGTAATATTTTACTACAGCAGGAATAACTTTTGAGAATAAATGTTACCCAATTTTTTTTTTTTTTTTTCAATAAATTTTCCGGACACTTTCCTGTAAACAATTTTGGATCAAATGATAACAAATATTCACTGTCAAGGCTGAGAAAGTTTCAACAGAGTAGAAAGTAGACTGACTCGAGTTCAAGCTAGGCCTGGCCGGCCTCAACAACTTTCCAATTGGGAGCTCGATGACTTGATCTTATAGATGCTGCAGACCTGTCAAAGTTGGTGGAAAAGCCAGCAACTAATTTGAAAAATTTATTTATCTCCTGTACATACAAATTATTGATGATTGATACTTCAGCGTTAATCCGGAGATCATTTATAATTTTTCGAGTTAATCCTATCTAGCGGTAAACACTGCTGTGGATGTATAATATTTAGCATAGATGGCACAAGAACTAGATGTCGCATGCAGTCTAAAAAAGTATACAATATTTATATGGCTGATGATTCATATGAAGTATTGAGAAAGTCGATCAAATGTGTACAAAACTGCTATTATAAAAACATTTGCTTTCGGCACGCTCTAAGGCTGCTATCAGGGTGCGCGCGAGAAACGGAGCCGAGCTGAAAGCTGGCCAATGCGAGAGCTCACGCGAGAAAACTATGTACATATATTTTCATACAAAATCGCACGATCATGTCAAAGTGGAAGAAGGCTTTGACATGATCGCGCGACTTTTTATGAAAATGTATGTGCATAGTTTTCTCGCGTGAGCTCTCGCACTGGCCAGCTTTCAGCTCGCCTCCGCTTCTCGTGCGCACCCTGATAGCAGCCTAAAACATGTTATGGTCCATTCCAGAATGCATTACATATTTCAGAATCTATATACTCTGCTCTAGTATACTATGCGACATCTAGTTCTTATGCCATCTATGATAATAGTTACGGGTACGCTAAACTCAGCCCGCAGACGATGAGTTGGTGTATAATTTTGTTAATGAAAAATGTTCAATCACAATTTAAACAATAAAATTACAATACATTTGTTGACAAAATTAGTTGGTAAACATTATTATGCTAAAATGCGTGATCATAATGAAAGTTTTCACAAACGTAAAAAGATATGTTTTGATATCGGATGAAGGGATGTATGTACATAGGATTGTATGGATAAGGAAGCGTATATAGGGTGAAAGCAACATATGCATCGAGGAGGAGATAATAAAACTTTTCTTCTCGTAAAAGTAAAATTAAATATTTTTGAAAATGTCATTAGGAGGTAAAGAAACCTGGGAGTAATTACCACTATCCTGGTTGAATCTTTCGCGGCTTCTTGCACAGTTATGAGTACTACTTCGAACTACCATGGCAGGCATGAGAACTCAAGGCTAAACAATGAGAAGGCTTCATAATCAAACAAAAATTAAATGGCGAAAGGAGTGGACAATATGCTACAACTTTGTTAGTATACATTTTGATCCGTGGATCTATTAAACAATCGTAGAAACTTATCTGTGAGAACATTTGATAGAGAAGTCGAGACTAAAAAAATTTAAATCAAAGCACCCAAGAAATCTGAGCACCTTCAGAATAGTGAACGGGCTAACCCTTGGAACAGAATGGTCATAGCCACCACGCAGGCAAACGTCACGAAGGAGTAAGTTATAAGATAATGCCATTAAGTGACCGCAATGAACGCGGCCAACGGATCCATAACTCAAAAGTTGACCAACTTTCAACTTTTGAAACAATTATCCTGCGTTGACATATTTCAGATTGCTAGCTGATTAATTTTCTGTTTGTTTGAATTCTGTTACCTTTTAAATTTTTTTTGGAAATGAGTAGTTTTGAGGAAAAACTAATCATGGAAGTGAAGAAATACGCTATGCTGTACGCAAACTATTCGGGAGGGTATAAAAATATAAAGGCGAAATTTAGAATTTGGGACGAGATTGTGACATGCTTGTCTTCAACAGGTAGAAATATTGCTTAAAATTTAATAAATATTAATATACAGCTGAAGACTGCCAATGTCGCTGGAAATCTCTACGGGACAGATTTTCGAGGGAGGCCAACAGCAAAGACTTACTGTCAGGTAGTGCGGCAGATAAGGTGGGAGAGTGGGAACACTACGTTTCCCTACTATTCCTTAAGGAGCACATTAAGCCTATAAAAGTAATTATAGAAATATAAATTTTGATTGCTAATAATTATATATTTAAAACAAATTTCAGAGGGAGAGGAAATTTTTCAGAAATTACCGACGAAACCATTGATCTGTCTCTTGATGAAACCTTCACAGGTTCACACCCCGCTCTGGATTCATCTGCTTCGATTGATGCTGTGGATAGTGAACAAAGTTTTTCATATTATGACAGAGCAGGAAAAAGAAAGGAAAGTGAAACAGGAGGACCTTAACAATGAGCTCTTTCAGACAATAGGTGCCTTCAAAGATTATTTGGCAAGGGGAAATTCGAAGAGCACTGTACCACAGTCACCCCCAGAACCAAATGATGTGTTTGGGCGTTCGGTGTCAGCTATTATTTCCGAAATACTAAAATATTTAGCAGATGTCCAACTGCAAGAAATAAATAATTAAACTACACAAATGTTTTTTTATTTTTATTTATTTTTATTTGAAAATTATGTAAAATATTTGTTGGTGTGTCTTGTAGGTGCTAAAAAGACAGCTTCATTTTATCTTGTTTGGCGTTTCAATGGCTCCCTCTTTCATAAAATATTTCATTAGTGTATCTCTCAAGTGAAATACTCTTCTGCTTGCGTTGTTCGATCCAATTTTTATTTTTCCGAAAGTTTGGTTTACTTCCTTCCGCCATTCTCCGGGTTGTAGATTGCCTTCCCCATCTTCTCAGTCAGCAAAACGTGGTGGGTTGTAAGCTGTGCTTAATTTATTAAGGATAAAAAAGTTGTGTAAAACAACAGCCGCTAGAACAATTTTTTCTACGTTTTCTGGAAGACATTGCATATTTGTGTGAAGCCCTCTCCATCTGGCTACAAGAATTCCGAACGCATTTTCAATCACTACACGAGTCGTAGAAAGTCTATAATTGAAAATTATTATTATTATATCCGAGTTAGGGAGAATAGAATTCGCTGGCAAAGGCAATTTATTCTCTAGAAGCAACTTTCCAAATTCTGAATGTTGTAGAACTCCTAAAAATTAAATAATACCTTTACATTTTACTTCAAATTTGTTAAAGCTCAACTTCTTATCACCATCGCTCTGGCTGCCGTACGCACCAATATCTATGACTGTAAAGCAATAACGAGCATCACATGCTGCCAACAATACAATGCTGAAGCTATTCTTGTAGTTATAAAAATTTGATCCGCTTTTGGGGTGACGTTTGATATGAATGTACTTTCCATCTAGAGCACCTATGCAGTTGGGCATATCCCAAATGTTTTGGAAATCCTTGATTACATCTTTATAACCTTGATTGATTAATTGTTTGACATAAATTGGGGATAAAAGATTCCACAGAACATCGCAGGTTTCTAGAATTATCTCTCTTACAGTGGATTTCCCCCATTTTATAACTCCACGCTAGAAATTGGTGAGAGACTCCCTGAGAAAGATACCTACAACAGTTTCAGTAGGATTATGACTTTATTCTAGACTTTTAAGTTACATACGAAAGTGTGACGGCTAATCTACACTCAGGATCAATTAGTGATCGTATCGATTTCTTTGCCAGGTCCTCTGTTAATAAGTTTAGTAAGAGGTCATACACTGGTCTTGTCATCCTGGTGTGCTTGAAAAATTGTTTCGGGTCATTATTTTTAATTCTCTGATAGCAGGTTTTGAAGTAGCCATCAATCTCCCTCGTCAAGTTTGCTTCTCTAACCCACCATCGTCTAGAGGTTTTGTTTGAATATTGTATTACAATATAACACAACATTATCATGAACATCATGATGCAAACTTCAATATCGTCCATAGTTATAAAAATTATTTAAATAGTTAAAAATGAATTAATTGCTGTGACAACTATTTGAAGTGTGACCTAGACGCAGTCTCCAATGCCCATTCTGTTAGTTGGTAGCTACGATTTTGACACTTCATCGCGGCATGTCTGCGGGATGGCTGCGATGCATTCTGTTCCAAGCATAATTGTTTTAGGCAGTTCTTATTAATTCTGCTGGATGATACTACCCTGATAAAGAGAATGCTTTCATCAGTACGTACAGGATTAAATAAGCCGATTGGTTCACTCAAGTTCCTAAGCAGAGATCGCTTCGTTCCTGCCTCCCTCGAGATTTCCAACGATGTGGTTTTGCCTCTTTAGACATGCGTAAGCATGGATTACACGCTGGAGCTGTAGAAAGAAGTCAAAATAACCTCTTTAGCGAAGGCTATATGGGTGACTTTTTAAAACTACTTCCTTCTTCTGTAGAAATTTGTCAGTTAGAAGTTTTCTGAGTTTTGGCAGTCAATTGCATTATCGTGTCAGTAGAGTGACGGCTTTTTGTACGGAGAAATTCAGCGAGACTAATACAAGTTAAGCATCTATCGCGAAATATGGAGTGACCAGGTTGTAAGATCTTAGTAATGGATAAAATAGCTGTCCCAGTCCACAATTCTCACAAAACATCATTTTTATCGTTTATGATAAAAAATTGGAAACAATGCCTCCCAGGTCCGAAAAGACGAAATTTTACCAAATGGCTTTGGTTTACCTCTGACATATTCTTTGAACACACATCTTCCAGTAAATGTTGCATAATATTTCCATTTCTTATCCTGTCTATAAATGGATGCACCTTCCACTATTGTTCTTTCGTCTTTTGTAATTATGTCGAGATCATCTTCGTACACTTGTTAGCAAAGTTCGTATATTAAAGAATTTATTACGAGTGATTATCTGTGCTAAAGCATCGTTTACTGCACCCTCAGCCTATACATGTGTATTTAGAATTGCATAAAACTGTAATACTTTCGAAGAGTTAACATACACTAATTAAAATTTGGACATATTTGGCATATTTTTAATATATTATTAAGACAAGCTAAGTGATGGCACAGCATTGCAGAATAGAGATAGGGAAAGGATTAGAGGATATGAGGAGAGTGGTTAATGTGCTGATCTATATCACCCTTTCGGCATGAAAAAGCATCATTGAATGTTACTGTACATTGAGAGAAAAAATTACTACTTTGAATGTAGGCATTTTTTTTGCCTACATTCAAAATAGTAAAGTAAGTTGCGATATGTAATATTCCAAAATGTTCTGTAATCGGAGCATTTACACAGCAGGTTTTGAAAGCTTTCAACCTCTTCCTCGTCCATACAGCTTCTTTAGAAGCCTTTGTGTGGAGCTTGAAAGCGCTCTGCACGTTGCGATTATTAGCAGAGTTTCTGTCAACGTCGGACATATCTTGGGCTATGAAGTCGCACATGTGGTTCGTTTTCTTAATCTGCGATTAGCCAGCTTAACGGCTTGTAGTTCTAGAATTCTCTTCGCTTATTTAGGACCCGACAATTTAAATAAAGGAGGCAAAATAATTATAAAACGTTGCCGCTCGACACAAAAGTCACTGCATAAATGAACCTTTCTCTCTCACTTCACGTTTATATTGAATGCCGTAGCTTTTTTAACTTGTAATATACATAAAATTTACTGAATTTACGGTATAATTGTGCACAACATCTCAAAGTGTGGACAAAATTACTTGATTTATATTTAATGTAAACGTAATTATATTATTTTTTCCCGGACGGGAATCGAACCTACACTTGTTAGAATCAGTCAATGATGGATAAAGAAGAATTCTTAAGAACTTTTATTTTTAATGATTCTAAATCAAATTAATAAATATTTACAAGAAGAAAAAACAACCGCCTCGTCCGGGGTTTGAAACCGGGACCTTCCGTTTGCCGGGCGACTGCTCTTACCACTGAGCTAACGAGACAGATGATTTTCCCTCTTACATTCATCAATTTGTTACTAGCCTACTAAGCCACGATTTGCTTTCAGCTGGAATTAACCAGCAACGATGAAAGCGCACAAATTAAATTGTAAATTCAATTTTTACTTATTTTTTCCCGGACGGGAATCGAACCTACACTTGTTAGAATCAGTCAATGATGGATAAAGAAGAATTTTTAAGAACTTTTATTTTTAACGATTCTAAATCAAATTAATAAATATTTACAAGAAGAAAAAACAACCGCCTCGTCCGTAATTATATTACTTTAAATTATTTCTTCTTAAGATTCCCTGATTTCTTTAATATTACATCCATTTTATTAGTAATTTACTCCAGGGTTATGTAAAATTAAGGAAAAAAGTGTAACTTTTATACTATTCAAAAAGTAGTAAATTTTAATTTATTTTTCTCAGTGTACGGCCGAAAGTATTTTAAAGAATGAAAGAATGTACACGGTTTGCAGCTCGAGTACTGCCTACCTACAGGAATTAGTCTACAAGGAATCAGACTAAATATTTCATCTGAACATTAATCATGCATGAATCATGCATGTAGCAATAAAGGACCAAAGCCCCCAGATATAAATATTCTATTCCATTCAAGGTCTGTTAGAAAGAAACGCTAGATTCAACGGGCTGAGAAGCCAAGAATATTTAGTGACGCTCTATCGGAAACTAATACTTCATCAAAATAACCGGAAGAGCTAATTTAACAATCTTGTTATAAAGAAATTATGCATTGAATTCGACACAAATCGCTCTGTAAGAAGCATAGAACTCATAAAAATCTTTATTCAATGATCTAATCATGGAATCTAGATTGACACAATGTAGCATTCCCGCTAAAGTTCGCATCAAGAGTGTCTGTTATGGTCGTAGCGTATTGCATATAACAATATGCTACATGACATACTGAAGCGTGAAGGCCGGCTGGCTGCTGTCCATAGCAGAAAACTTGAACGCACCTCGACCGAGAGAGATGCGTTTCCTCAAGCTCGAGATGACATGCGGATGCGAAGGAGAAGAAGAAGACTGGTTACATCTATCTTTTCGGCAAATCGTTCAGCGTACTGATCGGTCCAGGAAAATTTCATCAGCTCATTTTCGCGTCATCGAAGTTTGGAAAATAATTACTCACGTAAGTTTTAACAGTATAGTAATTTTATCGTTCTAATTAATGACCTATTCAGGCCATACAGGGGATGCACTATATGTACGTCCACCCACAAATTATTGGTGGTATCATCCTTGTAAATTTATATTGCAAAATTTTTGGGAACTTGCTGTGGTAAACAGGGACAGGCAATACAAAAACATCGTGTTCGTTAATTCTAACGGAAATATCTTTGAGTTCGAGAGGCAAAACATCGGTCCATTAAATTTACCCGGAGTATGACATATTTTTCACAAATAAATCGAGAACCCGAAAAATCTGTAAGTTTTCAATCACAATTTTGACTATCATCTATACCATTATCAACAGGATTTTATAATCGAATGGCCCTATCACCAAAATTTAGTAATAGTATAAGTAAAACTGATTCGCAGTTTTTTTGCCTGAAAATTTAAGCAAATTTGAGGCTAGTAGTGCCAACAACAATTTACGTTATAAAACGGATACATCGATAAATGGTTTCAAAAATTCAACAAGTACAAATTATGAGCCAAGAGGCCAAAAGCAACAAGAACACGAGCAGGATCCTAAAATCATCAAACAATATCGGTAATTGATAGCAGTAGTATACATAAAGCAGACGAAGCTGTCAGTTCTAGTGGCGTTGGAATATCTGTTGATCGTGTTGAAGTCTCTTGGATAGAGCCCGCAGTACCATTAACCAGCGTAGCTTTAAGACAGGCTTGGACGAATGGGGACGCAGGTCCTCCTTCCTTTTTTATAACACGTTACAATTTTGCAGAAGAACAACCCTAGGAGACCTCTCCGAGATTGTCAACAATGAGTAAAATACAACTTTGGTGAGTACCCCAGTTTTTGTCTATTCCTCCAAGCATATAAACGTAGATTAAAATGTTATTCGAAACTTAAAAGAACATGTTATTCTCCAGAAATCTATATGTGGGGTGGAACAGGTAGATGTGCAATTCCTCCTATGTGCAATACGCACCCAAATATATACATCCTTTTTAGCTTACAGAGAATTAATACACACATACCTGATTCCAGAAATTTATCGATTTATTAAACATAACATAGAGAATTAATTGGATTATTGGATTTAGTTGATTAGATTAGGTTGGTTATGAGAAAAGTTAATTGATGTTATTATCTTATTATGTATTCATAAGTGCAAACATACATACCTGAATATGGTACCTATGTTGATTAACCAAACATAACGTAGATCACTAATTGAGTTTAGTTATTTAAGACATATGAGAAAATTAACAATTCGGTTTTTTTTATGATCTTATTCTATGCATATATATCAACATACACATATATAACTAGATTCTATCTATTCGGGTTCTCAATTTGTGTTGACCGTATTGATTTTTTTTTTGTTGAAGCTAGACTCTTATTTAGAATTGAGAGCATCTTGTGGCCCAGTAAACTGAACTGCAATTTATTAATACTTTATAAATGTTTTTTTAGTATCAATGTGTGAGAAAAATTAGCGAATAATTTCTAACTTGAACTGACGGAAAACCTTGTAGGAATTTCTTTTCCTTTTGCCTAAATTCTTGTTTTTTTTTTGCTTGATTTCTATTTTAACAGTTGTTAAATGGAGAACTTTAAGAGAGATCATTTCTCACTTTTATGCTGTCTCTAGACCTTTTTGTTTTTTTTTTTAAGAATTTAATTATTCTAATACTAGAACGGTTGTAAGGTGCTCTTGAATAGTTTTCACTGCCCAAATGATTAAAAATAAGGCTTCCGATAATAGATTAATGTAATTATTCCACTTTCTGGTTCTCTATACTTTAGAAGAGAAAATATACGTATAATGGAAACGATGTTTTGTTAAGCACTTTTATTTTTCTTTCATATCCCGGAGCCCTCGCCTAGTCCCTCTCTCTCTCTTTACAGGTCAAATAGGGACTCTGAATAATTATGCCCCTCAGAGTTAGATGAGAGGACGGGGCCGGCAAAGAAGGCAAAACATCTGCGCCTTCCACAAGGTATGCAGGTAAGTGACGTAAGGGTCCCTTCAGGACCGAATGTGTGCCGGCTTTTGTTGGATAGGCACGAAATTTTTTTTTATTATGGCTGACGGCAGCGGCAGGTTTTTCGTAGAACCTCCCCACACTCTCCGCCAATGAGCCGAGGCGAGCTAGCGTGCCGCCCTGCAGTTAACGCTGTCCGTCGAGTGATCTGTCAGCTCATGCTGACAGTCTGGACTCTCTATAGTTCCATAACATTTCAATGGAGTAAGCAAAATCAAGGATACTGTCCAGTAAAACTATGGATGAGATTGAAGGTAAAGGAAAGGAGATCATTACTGAAAATTAACAGAGCGTTGGTATTTATAGGGTGAGGTTCAGATGTAATGCAATCTAATAGAACACGTTTTAGGTGATAAGAAATGAAAAGTTTCAATCCATAATAACAGAGAAGGGGAGAGATGCAAATGCTTTAAGTTTGTCTATAACGGTTTGATGCAGTACTTAATCAACGGCCTTTGAAATATCTAGGGGATCGATTTTGAGCTCACGAAAATTAGGGAGGCAATGGGTTCAAAGTTCCGTAATAAAATCAGTGTCCATACCGGAAGCCAAGTTGGCGATCATTACGTTTATATTCAGTTAAGAAATTGACACTTTGTCAAACCAATTTTATAAAATTGCGATTAAAGTCAGTTATGGGTAGATCAGGAAAGTGCTTCTATATATAGTTGTCATACAACAATTTAGTTTTATCATGCTATTTTTGAAATTGTTCGAAAATGGGTGCAAGTATGCAATTTCATCATGGGCCATCATGCAAAAATTTAAATTTTTCGTTTAAAATGTAAGATTTAAAAGTTTCTTATAATTTATTTTACCGAATTTGAATAAAATTTGGGAAAAATATCAACATCATTGTCTTCGATTAATTATGATATAACTTTTTTTCAAACTCTTGTGCTTGGGATCTATTTCCCTTCCTTACCACTTTTATGGATTTTATTCTTCTCAAAAATTCAAGGTAATCTTAAATCAACAACGAATTTAAATAAATCTTTTAATTCTTTTAGTATAATAGATATCAGGAATCTCTGCAGAAAAAGCGGTGAATAATGTATTTGATAATATTAATTCATGTATTTTATTAGACTTTTTAATAAACATCTCTAACGTTATTCTGTTTGTATCCAGATTAGATAAAATGTTACAAACGACAATATTTAAACTTTAAACCAACTACGTAAAATATTAATTAGCTTCTATAAATTGCACTAAAGCAATTACAGCAGCACCCATAAAAACTGTTGTGTAAATATTTTGTAAAGAAAGAAATTTTAGCAGCTGCCGCGTTGTTGCGGTGAGCATTGTATTCTCCCTCTGATAAAGAATTGGTGAATTATTATAAAGTGCACTAGTGTTGGCGTGAAAAAGTGTATGTATATGTTCTAATATTAACATCCAAGCTAATTAGTGATATCTTTATACTTCTCGCTTCTCACTTCTCGAAATAGGTTTCATGCAAAAAGTATAATTAGCACACCTGAGTCGCTTAATTTTGCAAATATGTAATTAAGATAGAGATGTCATTGTCAATGCCACAAGCAAGTACTGAAATATTTGTCTACAGTTCAAGAATTTTTGAATAATGTAAAGAAGTTTGTCTTGCATTCAATTGTTTTGGCGTTTATTTTTTAAGGAATATTTTTGAGTATGAGAGCAAACCATATTAGACATTTGAAGCTTACAATTACAATCATAACCGTTTAGAAGTTTCAAAATTCTAAAAGAATTAACCACTTTGTTTAAGTAAAACGTTTTTTTTTAAAATTGAAATACTTATTAGAACCACTTAATGCATGTCTTAAAAAACAGAGAGGTTTCCCCCGAGGACAAAAATACAGGTCCAAGACGTTTTGCGCGCGGCTAACCCTTTGCCAGACGTAGTTAAAGTACTGAAAATTTCGGATTTTCCAATAATCTATATAACTATATGAAATTCGGCTCAGAAAAGGTGGTTATAATAAGTATTTAAATATTGAAAAAAAGCGTGTTTTCAATTTACTATTACTCACTTAGGCCACGGAGATTTCCTGCCAGACGATTGTTTTTGACATTGCCTTTCCTTTAACTTAATACTTATGCATATATTTTTTGGTTATACTTCACACCAAAAATTTACTGCCAGAAAGTTCTGCATACAATGAGCTCTTGACTGTGACTGTACACCCTGTAATTTTTTAGATACATGTTTTGTGAAAAACTAGCATATTCTCTTAATCGCCCTTAAACCCCAAAATGCTTGTACCCCCCCCCCCACCCCCCCGACCAACATATAAATTTTTGTTTGCCTAGGTGAGTACTATCACCACTAATTACTCGTTTAAAAGTATTTAATTAGGTATTCATAGTATTTGTTTTATGACCGATTACTGATAGCCTTAAAACATCATTTAATTCCATAGAGGTACATTATGATAGACTAACTTATTCCAAAACAATAGCTAAGCGAAAGTATTTCAGAAAAATCAAATATCTGCTTAATATGTCATGCAACTAAATGCAGCATATTTCAGTTATCAGCAATTTCATACAAACACGATCATAATTTTCGATTTTTGGACCCGACCGAACTTCTAAAATTTTTATATGAAATTTTGCGTAGCCTCTAATGAAAAAAAAAAAACTGTATAGCCTAAACTAAGAGCTGAACATCCGCAAATTTTTTATATGATAAGTATTAATTTTAGAGCATTTCTTCTGGAAGGGGCAAGAAATCCAAAATAAATAAAAATTGCTTTTTGTTTCATTTTTTTTTATCTTATTTTAATTTCTTTGAAAAGCTCCATTTAATACTTATAATTTGAAATATCGTAGAAACGAATCGAATAACCCGATCCAAGTAATCAGCTAATTAAAAAATACGTCCACGGTGACATTTAATTTTGAGTTCATGCCCTGAGGTCGCCAGTCTAAACAAATAAAAAATGGGTCCAATATTTTTTAATACTTAACTAATTCTGAAAGTTTAATTGTAATCGGAGGGAATTGGGTTCGTTTTGGTATGGAATTGCTGTTATAAGGCATTAAAAACGCTAATTTCGATATGGTCCAGTACCAAGCTGTCAAAATAAGAATATATTTAAAAACTATTTGAATCAGAAAAATGAAGCTGAAAGCATAGATCTAATATGTAGAGGACATTATTAACGGAATTTTTCATTGTGATGTTTTTATTTTAGGGAGAAATTCAACCGCTACGATCATAGTAATGAATGTAACAGGCAAAAATTAACTTTAATTAAATAAAGCACAATTCGACCACAAAACCAATGACAACAGCTTCGCCACAAAAAGCATCGCTGTCAGTTCCAAAAGAGAACCCACTATGTAGTTTGCTTTGCTTCCTTTTAGAACCAGACCAAGTAGAGAAGGCATGCTTTATAACTTCATCCGGGCTTCCACATAGTTATGTCACGTGAATTAAAACCATTACCGGCAAACCCTGACGCAAATAATTCATTCTTTCATCATAATAAAAGGAGTACACCATCCCCCGCACCAGGCTGGCTATATCGTTACAGTAGGTATTAATTAAAGATTTATTAGATACATGAATCTGAACGTTTTCCCATACTTGAAAAACGTAGCCCAGTTCTATTAACATTATAAAAATAACATTGAGAGAAATAGTTAAGTTAGGTTAGGTAGGGTTTTGAAATAATGTCAGGAGTATTCTACCTATACCAGGAAATGTCAATAAGCCTATTGCGCAGGGCCTGCCTTATCCTTTACTTTAATTATCAGAAAATGTTTCCAACATATTTACGTGTCTTATCGAGACCCGATTTGTTGGATAAGTTGATGAAAAATTGTACTCGAACACTCAGCAAACAATACGTCGGCAAAGGTATGCATAATTTATAAAAATGTTCAAATTATGGCTAAATACAAAAATTTTAGATCTCGATAATGGTAACAAAGTTTCCAGCACATTTGGCTCGTAGTAGCTGTATATTCTCGAAAATATATTCCGTAAATTTAAGTAAAAGTAATTGCATAATTATTTCTCCCTGACCTTTGGCTTTGTACCATGATTCTAAGATATACCTAACTCAGCTTATCTGTTCAATATTTATACACTGCCAAATGAAAGCTGCCTGGATATTAGAGCCAAACTCAATATCAACATGCTGGCCGATATTGTACATATTTTTTTACGCAAACTCGACTTGTCGGCGGACTTATGTAGTCCTAGCTTAAATGGTCTGCTAAATAAGTATAACAATTTTCAGTGTCATTAACTGCATGCCAGACAGCCAATTGTTTTAACCATTAACAAAATCAGGTTGCTGACAAGAGGTACCTATGCCCGATAATTGTTTACTGTTATTCAAAACCATATGTTGTACATATGTAAACCGTGTTTATATTCACATCAAATTTACCTTTGTGTACTACTTGCGCAGTCTCGCATTTATTACCACGGTCAACCTTGTTACGATAGCTAAATCGATCATATAATGACCTAATAAATCAAAGGGATAAGAGAATTATTACCAGTTACAGATTGAAGAAATAACTTTATCTGCAGTGGAATTTATTAGTGGGCGGTTGTTATCTAATTACATGCCAACAAATCGCAGTATTTACAACATCTATCAGTTTTAATTGAAAATAAATCTGAAGTGAGTTGTGTACATTTTTGTATGTATATTGTTCATTTGTAGGTACACATCAATTTGATGACAACATTATTTCATTTATCTAAAGTAAATAAATATACTTATGGGATCACAGAAAGTTATTTAATATTTGAAGAAGCCAGTTAATTTTAACGAGCAGCATATTTACAAATGACAAACATCCATAAAAGTAGTTACAGTGTACATACCTATATACACATGTATACAGAAGTCATAAACGTATTTAATATGGTAAGTAACGTAACGCCTGAGTAATTATCGACTAGCGTCAAGTCAACTAAGATAAGATCGGCATGCGCACGCGACTTATTTAAAAAAAACGAAATTCACATCACGGTCATGTCGCACTATTAATTGATGGGTTCACTGTGGAAATATATTTTAGCGATAAAATACCAAGCATTTCTTGGCAAATGTTTCAATTGCTATCAATGATTGCATCAATTGATGGAATATATAATTCGTGGGATTTTAATGAAATAAAAAAAATTTATTTTAGATTTTATAAAAAGGCGTTGGATATAGCGAGTGTCTGTATATATAATTTTAAATTTACTGCAAAAAATTTATTCATTTAAAAATAATTTCGTGTAAAAAATTGCAGCTACAACTTTTATAGCAGCACCTACGGGTATGAGTAATCGGAATTTAAAGCAATTATTGTATTTATTTTTATCAATTAATATCATCTATTAAGACTCTGATATAAAAATTCCTATGATTATCAGGTACGAAAAAATTTTTTCCACACATTTCTACTTGTTAAAATAATCTTAAATTAATCCATATTACTGCATCATTAAAAATTTTTAAGCAGAAAAGCCATTGTTATTGGACTGCTGCCAAAATTTCTTGAGGATATTTTGTTATGTTTTTTGTTCTTTTGTTTGTTTTTTTTTTAATTCTAAGAAATTTTATAATCAGCGGGATGCCAGTTATAATATAATCAAATTGCGAACATATCATCTTAATTAATTACGTGGTGATCTAAGTTGTGTTGACTGAAGTAAATAGATCGCAGATTCTTTTAGTTGTCATAGATTATTTCTGGGTCTTCATGAATTAATGCGGCAATTATTACAGCGTAGATGATTGAAATGTAGTTGTAATGGTTGCATTTCAGCCAAGAATTAATGTTAACATACATAAGACTGTACGTTACTAGATTAAAGGGTAATTATGTCTGTAAACACCGCACACAACTCTGCCAATTGGAACTACTTGTCCCTATCAGGATAAGGTTTAGATTTATTACAGTTGTTTATGTAGAAAATTGAAATGTTTATTCGACTTATTACTTTTGAAATTAATTGTTAGTACTTATATTTATAGACTTTTCTATAAAAAATCTGATAACTCCAATAAAATTTCATATCTTACTGAAACAGCAAGCTTACATGGCGATATTTTTCCCTGAATCCAGAAATTACTAACTTTTTTATCTTTTTCTTTATGTACGGTGTCTTGAGTTTTAAAAACATTGCATTAAATTATGCTTGTTTTATATAGTGTTTCTACAATAAAATTGTTTTATAAACATAAGAAACGCTTTCTTTTTAAATTGCAAAAATTGGGGTTTCGCTGTCCGCCTCTGCAAATTTCGCAACCGAGGATGATCAACATCTTTAGAATTACTATTACTATAAAATTACTTAACAAAATAATAAAAAAGTTTTGATAAAAAATGTAACCTTACCATTTTAAGCTGAGCAATAGTTGCACTAGTGTATGTGCGGGCCGTAGTCCGAATCTGTAGGCAGAGTGATTCGAATTCATCGGACCATTCACATATGCAATTATAACTCAGTTGAGAGTTCTTGTGTGGGGAATCGAAGTAATTTGATTAAGATAATTTTGTTTTTAAAAAATATTTTTGTTAGGGAAGATATAAAAATTTGATATCGGTTGGGAAGATAAAAAAGTAAGCTTAAGATAATCAGAAGACAATTATTCTGTATGAATAGTAGTTTAGGACGCAGGAGCTATTCAAATCAAACTTTTGTCAGTTTTATATAAGAAGACTGTAAATATTTCAGAATATTAGGAATAAGTTAGGGCTCGTGTGAATTATTGGTGGCTTAAGCCATTCCAAACAAGTTGTGTCTGGACATATAACCATTCTGCATGTTCTTTCTTGCTTCTTTTACAAGTTCATCTGTCGGCTTCTGTTTGTTGCTTGCAGACTTTGTGCTAGAAGCTCAAGATATGTTAGAGGTAGGAATAGAGGGTCTTTCCTTGTATTCGCTGAAAGTTCGAACACGATGCATCTGCTGAAGGGATTTTCATCGAGATATTTCTTAAACTCCATTTCCGTCGGATTCTCACTGTCCTTTACAACTAGTAAAAAATCTAGAATTAGTCTAACACCAATTATTATGATACCCTAGATGAATGCCCGTATGTACTTTCGTATGGTCATCTGTGTAAGTTTGATTTTTGAAGTGACTTTCCGCATATATTTCTATAAAGTTCAAAGGATTTCATAATCTGAAGAAATTTTTTGTACAATAAAAACGTCTAGGACGGATCGTTTTTACAGTATACATATAAAACCTAAATTTTTATATGGTAACACCAAGAAAAGGTTGCCTAATTTACTCCATTTTTGAAACTTTATTTACTATAACTATGAAAACACCATGCGAAAAAATTCAGCTCTCTACGTCGACGCCTTCTCAGGCAATGTTCAAATATATATTGAAAGACGAAATTTTTGTATGGCATCCCTACGAAGTAGTTGCCCGATTCATCCCATTTTCGAATATAAATTTGCATTATTTTCAAAGAATATGTGCACTAAATTTCAGCTCTCTACGTTGACGCGTTCTTAAGCACTGTCCAAATATATACTAGAGAAACAAATTTTTGTATGGCAACCCTACGAAGGAGTTACCCGATTTGTGCCATTTTTGAAATTAAATTTACTTTTATTTGAAAAGCTCGTGTGCAAAATTTGGCTCTATAAGTGATCGCATTCTCTAGATGGACGGATGTCTGAGAACGCGTTGACATAGAGAGCTGAAATTTGGTAAATGATGTTTTCATAGTAATAGCAAAAAAAAATCAAAATGGAATACATCGACCAACCCCTTCTTGGTGAAAAATTTCGGTTTTTTTACGTATACTGTGAAAACGATTCGTTCTAGACATTTTTATTGTACTAATATGAAATTCTATAAAATTGGTTATAAGCATTTTTTTTTGTCCAACGGACTGTTCTATATATATGTGAAAAACCACTTCAAAAATTAAAATTGCACCGATGGGGGCCCTAAATTTCATACGGGCATTTATCTAGGGTATCATAAGGATTGGTATTAAACCAATTCTTTCTTTTTATTTGTTCTCTACTAGAGTTGTTTCTGTGCGTTACAAACGGAATGACAAACGTAGTATACGGGTAAAAGAATTTTTCTCTTAGGAATATCTGATGCGGTTTTAGTTTGCTTACTGAAAAGTTTTCACAAATTTTCTAAAAGAATACAACATTATACGTTATATTGAATTTACCTAGAACTTTGATTTGAGTAGGTAGTTCTATCCACTACTTTTCCTTTAAGTCCACATTTTTATAGCTACTTTTCCTTTTATTGAATATGCTATACTATCCCTAAATATTTTTGATATAATATGATGACGACGCCGGCGTCAACTTCGTTAATGTAATTTAACCTATTGGTCTTATTAGATGAGATTTCGTTCGAAAACGAGGTATGTACTGTTGCGTTCGTGGCTTTAGTTCGTTATTCAAACCACAATATTTCAGATATAGGTAAATCGAATTTTTTTTTTATTTCACTCTACTATTTACTTTTATAAAATTCACAAACAATTATCAATAAACTCTACTTTAGTTATCCCTAGCAATGTACTACTTCAAATTATTTAAGACAAGAGTCGCTCCTGGCGGTGACAAGTGCTGTATTTATACTCTAAAAATTATCCAGAACTTTCCCGAATATTCTATTCCAGAATTATCGATTCTCCGAACCTTAAGTTGTTTATTGTTCACCTTTTTACTAATCTCACGCAAAGTTTCCATTTCCAGTAGATGTTATCTGTCTCTTTGTGTTGCACCTTAACAGTATGAACGGACAAGAATTGTTAGGAGTTCGCTGAGGCCTGTGAATGGGTTGCCGTAAAACAGTCATCGATTCGTGCATATGTGCTGTCAAAAATATTGGAGTTGTTTAAATTTCTTCATTCGCTCGGTTTAGTTTTAATCGGATCGGGAACGGTGGAAGGAGAGAATTTAACGATGAATTTGACTTTTATTAAGTGGCAATACGAATGTCTTGTAAATACAATACCATACATGACGCAATTTTTTTTTAAATTCGACAAAGCGCATAAAAATCATCAACAAAACCGAAATAACTGACAACATAATAGATACCATCAACGTGTAGCATTAGTAAGTATACATAATTCCTTAACGAAGATTTTTTTAAATGTTTTTTATTTAATTATTTTTATATTGACCGATTAAAATAAGATTTAGAGTTTTCATCTCGAATGTTTATTTATCTACAGAATATATTTAAATGATGATTTGCAATTGTGTCATGTCCTAGTAGTCTAAGCAATTGGAGATAAACTTAAGGCTGTACTTTTTTTTTTACAAACTAACAATCCAAAAAATGGTATCAAGTTTTGAACATAAAATATTAATTTCTTTACCCCATTCAGTATACGAGCATGATTTAAAATTTTACTTTTAAATTAGTCCCAGAAAACTATGCGGGTGATAAATTGCTGTGGCGATAAGAACGGCAATAAAAATTGTGCTGCTTGAAATGTTGATTGGCCTACGAATCATTTTCTTATTGCTACATTATTGCAATTTTATTGCTTGGATCGCTGGTACCAGATGGGCTGAGTGCGATGTAGCTATAAACTTATTTACATATTTTTTGTCGATATCGACATTATTTCAGTACCCATTTGAAAATTGTCTCCCTTATTTGGAGTTGTGATTTCTTCAAGTGTGGTATAAATAGTGAAAATAGTGAACATCCTCAAAATATGCTAAAATTCTGATTTGGCGACTTAAGCATAAATTTTATTAGAATAAATAAACTTACTTAGTTACATACGTATTTACATACTTACTTACGTAAACCACTGTAACCGTGTAAATGTGGTATTAGTGTTTGAATAACTGACACAAAATATAAATTAAGCGGGCGCGATAGAAATACATATGTAAACAAAGACTAGCTTATTTCCGATAAAAAAGTGTCTCATCAGCGATTGAAAGGAAAACGCAAGAAGATAAGAATATAATCGCCATAGCCATCATTGAGTGATTCGCTTACACCATCCATATGTGATGCAACATTTACTCTTATCAAAGGAAAGGTTAGCGATAAAAATGCATTATTGCCGGCAATAAAAATGATCACTGTGGCAATTAGACAGCATAAGAAATCGATTCGTATTCAAATTGTAATGTTTGCTGTTTTAAAAATGAGTATATTCAACAGGTTCAAAAAAATAAAATACTATTCAAGTACTAGTATGTTAATAGAAAATATTTTTGAAATTTAAAAGGAATATTTTACGATTTACAACAGTTTGTATAATAGAGCCTTAATGGGGCTCCAGTATATTGATTGTAATGCACTTGGGCATGTAGTATAGAAAAAAAAATCACATAGACAAATTAAATCCCGAAAGCAGAAATTTTCAGTTTTCTGTCAATTTTATGCCCTTTTACTTCTTTTCTTGGATTTCTAGGCTCTCATATTCGAATTAAGTAAAGTGAATATTAATGTATACATGTCCAAAGATATCCTAAAATTTCCTGAAATAAAACTGAGATCTACATATACAGTACATATAATAATAATAATAAGTTATTTCTAGTTTGTATACGCAAGATTATTATCTTTTATAAATGCATACTAAATAAAGAACTAATGCAAATCAAAAATAGATTCACAAAAGAAATTAAAATAAATGAAAACAAAATGATGAAAAAAAAATTTAGTAAAAGTAAAGAATTTAAAGTAAGAAATTATTTGTAAGAAACACCACAACAGAATATATAGATATATACAGGGTGATTCCGATTAAGATACCTTCCGGTATACCAAACGATTCCTTGAGGTAAGCTGATCAAAAAATTGCACATACCCCCCCCCCCCCCCGAAACCTTCCTTTACGAGTTGTGGCCAGTTGAAGATTTCGCCAATATTCGTGAGCCCTGATGAGAATAAATGAGTATAACTTTTGAACCTTTTGAACCACCTTACAGATTTTTGGTTATTGTTGGCTTATTAAATAGCCAAGAATAGTATGTAGCTGTCGAAAAGTGTATTACTCTGTATTTTTTAATTAAGCATCTTTAAATTATTCTCAAATATTTCCAAAATTTTGATTTTTTTACATTCAAATTTCATAAATACCGTTATTTATTTCAAAAACTTTCTTCCATGTAATCCAAATCTATTGTTTCTTATTAATGCCCCTACTACCCTCTATCACTGAAAACAAAAACCGCATGTCAATACCTGTATCAGTTTTAGTACTGGAGGTTTATTGGCACATTCAAGCCAGATCATAAAATTGCATAAAAGCAATAATCACAAGTAGTTACGTAAGGTTTTTATGACTGAACCCACAATTGCTTTGGTTATAATTTTGGTTATTTAATAAGCCAACAATAACCCAAATCTACTGGGTGGTTCAAAAGTTGTACTCATTTATTCCCATCAGGGTTCACGAATATTGGTGAAATCTTCGACTGGCCACAACTTTTAAAGGAAGGTTTCTAGGGGGTTATGTGTAGCAATTTTTTGATCAGCTTACCACAAGGAATCGCGTAGTATACCGGAAGGTATCTTGATCTGAATCACCCTGTATACATAAATAAGTATTTGAGGAAAACGGTGCTCATCATCGCATTACTCCTCAACAGAAAAATGCTTCCACAGTGCTAGTCTAAATTCATGCGTCCTGCCAAGTCTCCTGACATGATTGGGAAGGGTATTCCATAATCGAACTATTGTAACAAAAAAAGAGCGCTGCCCCACAATGTATGAAGTTTTAGGTATAAGGAGTCTATATGAGTGCAAAAATTCAAAAAGTTCTATCAGATAAGAAGGAGATTTTGTATTAACTATTTTATGTAAAAACACCAGTGCCCTAATATTCAGATAAGTGAACAGATAATGAACAACCCAAGACAGTATTTTTGAACTTATGAATTTGAATTTAGAACCGTACACAATCATTAAAAGCAGTATTAATCTTGAGGTAACACTCAGAATCTAAAACAGGGTAGACAGTACTACAATAAATGAAATGTGGCATCAACAGAGATTTTACAAGTCTCAGATTTAGATTAGTAGAAAGTAGTTTAGCAGATAACCACAGTTGCCTAAGGCCAATATAAATCTTGCCAAGAGACTGTTTTACATGGTTACAGCAACTCAGCTTACTATTTATACGTACTCCCAGGCTTTTAGCTTCTCTCGTATAGGGGAGAATCATTCCATTAAGGTATATGGGACAAAGATCAAAATGTCAGAGTTTACCCTATCAATGCAGTTTATTAAACTTATTGGTCGAAATAAATAAATCTGAACATCATCAGCGTAAAGACGAATATTAACATCATGCAGTACGTCCGGTGGATTATTGATGAGCAGACAAAATAGCAAAGGTTCAAGAATATACCCTTGTAGGACTCCAGTATGTATTCCTTTCCATCCAGATTTTTCATTCCCTGTCCTGATCTGCTGAAAGCGACCAGAACTTCTCTGATTAATTTAAGCGACGACGATGAAAAATTATAATTTTTTTTTTAAGTTTAGCAAGAAGTAAGCAAATTATTAACTGTGTCAAACGTCTTGCTAAAATCAAGCAAGACCAAAGCCGTGAAGTAGTTACTATCCTATACTCTTCTTCTATCCGACATTACTTTTAAGAGTACTGTTTCTCAACTGTAACCAGATAGATAACCAGATTGCTATAGGGAGAGCAACCCATTTTCGAGAACATTTTGAGGTATTTGATTGTTTATAAGTTTCTCCAGAGCTTTTCTAAGAAAACAAAGTCGATTTATAGGACCAAAATCATTAGCAACAACCGGAGTAAAACACTTAGCTAAAGGTAAAACAATAGCTCTTTTCCAAAAACAGGGAAATTGTGAATATGTCAAACAAGATTTAAAAATGTAAATTAAGTTATCGGAAATAATAGGGAACAGATTTTTATAAAATTTTGGTGGAATATCATCAGAATCACAGGCTTCAAATTTTACGAACATGACTGCATTAAGAACCTCCTCATGAGAAGCGGAACGAAATCTGAAACCATCGTGATAACCGAATAGCTCCCCTTCCATAGAAATTAAGTTAAGGTCATCAGGATTAAATTCGCTACCTTTTCACATATTCCATTGCGTTTTAAATTAGACCACAATTTCCTAGCTGACAGGGATGGATCTAACATTCCTGCTAAAAGTAAAATAGAATATTAATATACATGTCCAAAGATATCCTAAAATTTCCGTTTCCTTACATTCCAAATATATGTATTTCAATTTCCATTTTCCATACCCTAATTATCAAATTAGAATACCCTAATTACCAAATCTAGAATAAAAATTATTTGAAACGAGCTTCTATTCTTCTGAAAGCTTCGGTAACAGATATTATATTTATACATTTATCACGATAAATTAAGGTAGGTCAAGTTTACTGGATGTAAAATACTTACAAGTGTTAACCACCCATTGATTGTTATATAACTTACATCTTAATAAACATCATAAAGAAAGATGAAATATGACACAAAAATACCAAATCTAGATATTATAAGCTTTCAAATCAAATATGCATAACTGGTTTGTTTATAGCTGACTCAGAGTTTGTCGTTCTCTTTAAAATTTTTAAATATTTACGTTGGGGGCGAATTGCTTAACAAATAGATGATCAAAGTCCACTCTATTTACTACGTCTTCTACATATTTGAACAAAAGTATAAATTTCTTTTAATAGAGGTGATGTGCTAATTTGATCAATTTCATAAATAATTTCAAGTACCAATTATATGCATGTAAAAAAAAAATTAATTTTATTGACAAATATTACCAAACGGGAACTACGAGTATATTTGGGAAGAATTACGTAGTAGTAAGACCGTAGTAAAAATTATTTAAGTATTTACATACATATGTATATGTTAAAATGAATTAATTTTTAAGGTGAATTTGTTTTTGTCTAAATGACAGAAATTTATTTAAAAAAAATCCAATAAATTTGCAAATTGCATTTAAAAAAAGGATTTATATGGGCAATTGGTGTGACCTCCACATTGAACTTTTATGGTAGGCCATCAGATATAACCATGATCGCTGGGTCGAAAAGATGGATTAATCTCTTTTCTCAAACCGACGTCTCAGATTTTTCACGACCATCATAAAAATATATTAGTGTTTGATATTACCTATATATCTCTCTGTGAGATCTGTGCTCAAGGAAGTGGTGCCGGCTGTAAAAGGTCAACTCAACCTTTTAATCCAAACATAAAATTTTATTTGAATATATTGCTGACACAAATTCAAAGAACAATCCAATAGTCTTAACCTAATGTATCTAATCTTTGGTAACAAATTCAATGAAATTCAACACCCTTAACCTATCATATCACAGTGAATTCAGTATAAACTTATATTTACTAAAATTTCTTAACCCAATTCAAATAAAAAGCAAATTCCAAAGTGTTCTCCTTAAATCTGAAATTAAGAAGAAGAATGCTCCTTTAATTCATTGGATTTAAATTTACATAAAGCAAACTGCTACGTATGGGCATCTCTAGAATAATTGAAAACGGTGCAGCAAGTAGCTGCAAGAGTGTGCTGCTGTGTGAGAGCAGAGTTGAACTACTAACAAAGTTGACGTATACTGTGCGTGTAGTCGCAATAATATGAAGTTTTGTCCGTGCTGTCATTGTTAGGATGGTAACAGAAGCAGAAATCGATTTCTACAGCAGAAGTAAATTCCTGCTTAGATGTAGGATGGAAGTGAAGCAGAAGTAAACTTCCACAGCAAGAGTAAATTTCTGCTTAGATGTAGCATGGAATGTTCACAGAACTTAATTTCTATGATTATAGAATTAAATTTCTATATAATGGAAGAAAAGATTCGATTTTTTGCAAAGGATAGGAAACCGATTAAATTCTGGTGGAGGATACGTTCCGACGTCTCTGCTTCATGATGAGGTACCCTGGCAACGCTCGATCTCAAAGTTGCATTCCATTGAACTCTGACTGCGGCGAATCCAGCTGACGTCATATCGTCGGAATGTCATTTATTGTCATTAGCAGAAAATGTGAATAATCGGATGGAAATCAGATTTAGATAAGTTTATAATCCTTTTGATTTATTTTCCTAATTATTAACGAGATTTTATTTATTTTCAGAGTGAATAGTACTCAGGACCGATATAGGCAGTGATTGAGGTGGAGCATCTGTTGTGATTAGATAAGTATATTGTGATTTTAGAAGTTTAAACTAGATACTTTGTGTTCTCTTTTATGTATTCTTAGGAAATATGTTGCAGGAGAGGAAAAGCATCGAGCGATCCTCTGGAAAGCACGGTGTGGCCTGAACACTCTTCAATGATATCTTATTTATTTCAGACTTGTTTCCATTTTAAAATTAAAGTAATAAATTGTATTACCTAAAAAGTAACAATTACACATATTTATGTATATTTGCAAATACGGTTGATAGAAATCAGAAAAATTCATAGTAACCTATAAAATATAAATCAGCAGTCCTAGGAAAAAGCTGCATTTTTCAGACTTATACCACGTTTACATGCTGAAAGATTGAATCAAGATTAAGTTGAGTTTCCGACTCGTGTTTTTGAGCACACGGTTGAGTGATTCAGTTAAAAATGGGTCCATATATAGTTGAAGTGACAGTTAAATGTAACATCTTATTTATGGTATTATTTGTGATGGAGCCATAAAAGTTATAAATTTTATTTAAATAATCAAAATAAACTCACAATAAATGTACAACCTAACTAAACTTTCGAGAAAAGAGTAAACAAAATAATTGCCACTGTTAGCTGCCAGCTCGATTACTCAATCCGCGTTTATACGACACCATTTCGACTATGCTAGCCAAGCGTAGTCGAGTCGAGCGGTATCAACCTGGGTATCTTTGTACTGTACATTCTGGAAATATGAGAGCTGGGATCAGTTAAAAAATTCGACCTTTTTTTGCAAGTAATCACAGTACATACGTCATTCTTATCATAGTAAGAACACCCGATGGGCTTCGCATTGAAGAACTCGACTAGACAAAAACCACTGGTTAAAAACTAAAATACTAAATTATTTAAAAAAAATACATATTTTAAGAAAAGCCTTATTTAAAAAAAAAAAAAAAAAAAACTATTAAAATGTAAAAAAAAAATTTGTTCGTTGCATAAAGTGTGCGTGGCAGAAACATCTGAAAATATTTCTTTCACACATCTTAAAATATTTGAATTCATACATCTGGAAACTAAAAGCTATGTGGGCGGCAAAGTATGTAGCTGTGCAACAGTGTTACAAAATTATTTGAAAGAACATTTTTCAGAAGTCTCTTAGGCGCGGTTTTATTTATATGCAACGAGCGACGTTATTTTTTGATAGGAAAATAATTATTTTTTTTCTTTTTAGTAAATTTTTTTAAATTAAAGCTTTTCTTAATAAATATGTTTTTTTTACATAATTTTATTTTAAGCTTACATATTTACTATTGTAATCAACTTTGGCTCGATGACTTCACGGGTAGTAGTAATACATAATAGATATGGGGAAAACTGAATCTAAATTCAACAAGGAAACTTTGAGGCGAAGCAGGCACTTTTCTTTTAGAGTCCACTTAAACAAAATTAAACTAAATGTTAAAAAGGTTGGAGCTCAGGCAAGACTAAACGGGGGCTGCAAGAACTCCAATATACATTTGTTCAGACAGCCAAGCTGCGCTGCTGGGTCTGTCCTCTCAAGATTTTGAGTCGAAACTAGTCTGCAGATGCCACTTGAAGCTCCAGTGGCTGTCTAGAGACGGCAAATTAACGTTCATTGGTGTTTCTGCACAACAAGGAAAGGAGAACGGTAATGAAAAAGTTGACGAACTGGCTAAACCACAGCCGACAGTCTGTATACTGGTCTCTACCCAACATTTGGTTAACCTAAAAGTCACTTTAGGGGGAGCTGCAAAAATTAGGAAAACAGACAACTGAATCGCCGCTGGTGGCGTAGTAGTAGTACACCCTAGTATGAGGCAAGCGAAAGAATTACCATCTACTCTCCAGACGCCCAAACTAATTGACCTTAGCAGACAGCCGCTCAGGTTATTTGGGTCATTCCACAGAAAATCGACCAAGGCTATCTCACATTTTAATATAATTATGCAAAAAGGTTGTCTTTTATTCGAAAAATATTTGTGTGAATTATTTTCTATCAGGACACATTTTTGGTGGAGATAATTTTTAATAAAATGACAAATTTTACTTGGTGGAGGGAATTTTCTCAGCACAGCTCCATGAAATAAGTTTTAGTTTTAAAAAAGCCTTACGGTATTTGCGAAAAATAAAACCAAGTTCGTTGTTATAATTTCTTATTTAAGGATAAAATATATATCCTTCATCGTTGAATATCTAAGAAAGTAATACTTCAATTGTTTTTATATTTTTTTTTTTAAAACAGAAACTGGAATTAATGGAATATTTATTTAAACACCTAAGGCAACAAAATAACGTTTTCTAATTTTTAAATTTGTCCTCCAATTTTTATTGAAAATGATTTAAAAATGAAAGTTAAATGTGTTTTTTTCAATTTCTCTGATTTGCGGAGCGGGGCTGCCACAAATTTGAACTAAATTAAATAAATTTTTAACATAAGCTTTTTGAAGTTAATAAGCAGAAAATAATATTTTCACTTATATCTACGACAATTTGTAGCAATAGATTGGTTTACCTGCATTTAACCCATTAAGAAAGCAGTATATTGCATCAAATTTTCATACAAATAAGTATAATTTTAAAAATCGGAAAACGTTATTTACTGCTTATTAACTTCGAAAAGCTTATGTTAAAAATTTATTTAATTTAGTTCAAATTTATGGCAGCCCCGCTCCGCAAATCAGAGAAATTAAAAAAATTCATTGAATTTTCATTTTTAAATCATTTTCAATAAAAATTGGGGGACAAATTTAAAAATTAGAAAACGTTATTTTATTTCCTTAGGTGCTTAAATAAATATTCCATTAACCTTGCGATTTATTCAAAAATCTTAACGCCCCGCCTCATCTTGCGAATTGTGGACCCAGCCTTAAGTTGTGCCGCTTTTCTTTGTTACTAAATAAATATTTTTACAAGGTTTTTTTTTTAAAGTGGCACAACTCAAAATATAATTTTAAAGAATTAAATTCCGTACTTAGAATTTTGTGGAAAAATGTCATAACTCAAAAAAAAATGTGTAAGAATTAAATTCTGTTTTTTGGAAAAGGGACACAACTTAAAATAATACTGTTAAAATGTCGAAAACATATTTACGTTTCTAATGAAGATCGTCACAATTCAAAAAGTGACACTGATCTATGACGAATATATCTGTTCTTAAGAAAAAGAAAAGTGACACTATCGCTATCTAGCGGAAAAAAAATCAGATAGAAATATGCCTATTTCACAAAATGATAGAATCTAATACCATAGGCAGACGGATAAAATCAATGATCATTCTTTCGTAATTGATTTTTTCAAAAACCAAGTAATCCAAGATACTCTGAATTAAAATGAAAGTCCTGTCAATTTTTATACGTAATTGACAGGACATTGTTAATAATTAAAAATATAATTCAAAGGTAAAGCGATTTTGGAAAAAATCAATTACAAACGAATGATCACTGATTTTTCCCGTATGCCTAAGGTATCTGATGGTGTAATTATCTCAAAAACTAAAAATCTTGAGTTAGGTCACTTTTCTATCTGACGTAAAATATATTTTATCCTTAAATAAGAAATTATAACAACGAACCTGGTTTTATTTTTCGCGAATACCGTAAAGCTTTCTTAAAATAATAAAACTTATTTTATGGACCTGTGATGTGTGCAACCTGAGATATAAATTTTTGAAGTTCCCTCCACCAAGTAATGTGTCACGATAGAAAATATTTCACACAAATATTTTTCTAATAAAAGACAACCTTTTTGCGAAATTTTACCAAAATCTAAATTAGTCGATTCAGAAATTTACATAAAATTGGTCGATTTTCCGTGGAGTGACCCGTTTATTAATGCAGTCACTAGACATAACCCCTTCCGTTATTGTTTGACGAAAATTTACAAATCCAGCAGCGAACTGTGTCGACTATGCGAAGATGAAGATGAAACCTCGAAGCATATTATATGTGAGGGTCTCGAGCCTGCAGCTTTAAGGACTAGTCTCCCATTCTATTAACCTAACCTAACCTAATCTACCCTAACCTGATGAGACCTTCGATAATCACTGATTCGAATAAATCTTTTATGCATTTTGCATTTTTATGAAGTATGAATAAAATAACTCTTCTAAATTTATTTTGGAAAATGGTGACAATAAAACATCTTCCTTAGAAGTCGCAAGCCATCATTTAAATATTTCGGGGTTATTTTGAAAAGAAATCACAACTGTGTCTACCCTGTGTGCATTTATCGCCCGTACAATGAAATGAATATAAAGTTTTTGACATATAAATTTTCGCTAAGCAATTTATCTGAATTAAATGCAATAAATCCATAAATCCCGAAAATATTTCCATTCAGTGTGTACTTTACATGTGGTTATTTGACACTCTTTTATTTACCAATTTGTCCGAGAAAATATATTGAACCAAATCGTTAGCATAGTTAAAGCGTCATAAACTTATTTATTGCAACTTTTAGTCATAAATTTACTTAGTAGTTTGTGGGTGTGTTCGGGTGTTGAAGTGGTTTTCTTTTGTTAGATAGTTCTCACCTTTGAAATACAAAAGTTGGGCATTTTGAGGAAAATCGTTAATCATGTCTTGGTAGAAATAAAAAAATTATAACAGAATTGATTCATCGTAAGTTTATATACTAAAGATCTGTTAAAGTGAATATCGTGGATTTAGTGAAAAGCAGAAAAGATATTTGTTATGGAAATTTTTCTTTCAGGTCTCAAGGC
Organism: Dioctria rufipes; assembly: GCA_963924295.1. Lineage (NCBI taxonomy): Eukaryota > Metazoa > Arthropoda > Insecta > Diptera > Asilidae > Dioctria > Dioctria rufipes. The sequence continues at coordinate 225,014,944 of OZ002740.1, forward strand.
TAAGCCAACTCTAGGAAATGGAGAAGTGGTAGTAGTTAAAAATCCGCTTCAAAGAATATTTTTAATCATTTTTTTTTTAAGTTATGTTGACAGGGAATGTGATTAATGTTCCAGCAGATTGTGGGTGTCTTGTGTCGTGTCTAGACATGTTTTAAACAAAAGCTATCCGCATGTTACCTATTTAACAATAGAATATTCTTTTGAGTTCATCCTATGATGTAAGTATTCGGCAGCTGAGCCTTCTTAAGATTGACAGTATGAAATTAGTCGAAAAGATATTATCCGGATATTTTTTGTTTGTTTTGATATTAATCTATGTATTTGCAATTTGTTTGTAGCATACCACTTTAAGCAATTAGGCAAATATATTCAGAATTATGTGTATAGAGTTCTAACTTCCCAATGCAAGGACATTTTTCAAACTCGCATCGATTATTATTAAATTAAGTAGTTATAGTATAACTTGATATGAATGCAATATAGGTGAAACAAGTGATATGCACAGCAGCGACACGAACAAAGCCAAAGCAGTAAATAAATTTAGTGAGACATCGGTTAAAAGTGATGTGCGTCTACGAGTGTAATGTAATAATCGACATATTTGTGTAAAGTATATGTAGAGTATGTAGATTACGTAAATTATGTAGATTATGTACACAATGTAGATTATTACGTCACAAATCATCTTTTTCCTATTTACGCCTCACTCTACTTCACTGCACTTTTTTGCAGCTGTTCTTGCCTAACGCAGTTTCTTTTCATTGTCATGATTCATTTAAATAAATCTACCATCTTTGCGAACGGGGGTAATAACTACTGATTTCAAAAGAAATAAACGATTGCAAGTTTTGTAAATAAATTTCCTAGAAGATAATATATAACATAAAGAATTCTGATGAGGTAAATTAACTGAAACCATACCAATATTTGTGTAGAGCTCAAGTTTTCTAGTGTGAAAGCACAGTGCATTTGCAGTATATAAAATAAACATTTCAAAAACATGTTGGCAAAATTAAGGCCAGCATACAAAAAATATATTCCAGGTCGAAAGGCGCTTACAGGAACATTACTTAATAATGAATATGCGAAATGTATAGAAATGGCTGCCAAGACGGTAAATAAAAAATCTGTCATTCTTATTGATAGGTGAAAAAATACCTCGAGCAATACTAAAACTGTCGTGACTATGTTACATACATTATGCTGATGGGAAGCCTGTATTACTAGATGCATGGGATTTGACAAGTGCGTCCGAAACAGCAGAAAAGCTGGTTGAAATAATTGAGGAAAGTTGCAAACTGGCTAAAAAATTGTACGATACAATTGTGTATGCCATTGTATCCGACAACGCTGCAGCTATAGTTAAAATGGGGAAGATTGTCGATTTGTGGCATAGTACCTGTAAAAGCCATACAGGAAATCGAAAGATCTTGTGAATAAGGAAGTAGCAGCGAAAGTTACAACAATATTAAAGGAATTTAAGCACGCAGATTTTGAAGCAGCTCTGATTCTACGAGGAGGGACTCGTATTAAAACTCCATGTGATACGAGATGGTTCTCGTATCGTGACTCTTTTGCTTGCCTTGTTAAAAATATCGGCATAACGAAGCAAATAGCAACTGATCCTAATTTTAAAAAAGTCAAGCAAATAGTTTCTTTACTGTTGTTTGATGACGAATTTCTAGAAGAGGTTGAAGACTTGATTAAACTTTTCGATCCGGTATGCGAAGTAATCCACTTTTCCTAGGGCTCATATGCTTCTATTGCTGATTCCGTACAATTGTGGTTAAAATTAGAATTACCCGAAAGATTCAAATCTGATTTGGAAAAAACAAGGAAGATGGCCCTTAACGTATACTCACTTGTAGAATATTACCTTCATCCGTTATATGATAATGGACTCTTAAGCTCTGCGGAACAAGAAATCGTAAATGAGTTCCTTTTCAATCACCTGGACACCAATGGCATTGAAGAGTGGCATCATTTCCGGAAAAGCACCGGACCTATCTTTTTAAATTGGTACAGAAAAAAGTTGAAAAAGCAATCGTATTCTGGAACATGGCTGGTCTTAACCACCCACAATTGTCTAAATTAGCAGCCATTAAACTTCTTCAAATTCCATCTTCGTCTGCTGAACTAGAGAGATCTTTTTCTAATTGGGCTTACGTTCATTCACCAGTAAGAAATAGACTGTTATTTGAACATTCCAAACAACTTTTACATGTTTATTTCGCCTTAAAACTCGCAGACTCAAATGTTACTGAGGAGTACTATAATATAACGTAAATGAAAATAAAAAATTTATTATTTGAGTTTCATTTCCATCTTGTAGGTAGCAAATAATTTACATAGGTAGATGTAGAATATCCATATAAGGTTCATATAGATTACATGTAAATTATTGTGTATATTACACCATGTATTTTACACACACATCACTGGGTTAAATAGTGTTCTTAAGTCTGATGCCAGAAAGACTGTTTGTTGCTGCAAGACTTTGAATTATATTGTACCTCTAATGATGCTAGGCTGAGTGTTAGGCATGACCTGTATCATGAACTAAATCATTCGCTTGATGTAGGTATTACCAACTTCAACGATAGCAATAGTATAGCCTCAATGAGATCAATTTTTATGTGCAGGGGTGGTCGAGGGTGGCGAGGGCTCACCCTAATGATCTATTTGTATCTTGGAACAAGAGGAAGACATAGTACACTTTATTGAGATTTGCCCTATATTTAAACAGTGCAGAGTACAGTTCTTGGATAGCAATACACTCTCACGTAACGAAATCATTGATCTGTTTATTGGCAAGGATTGGACAGTCTTGTATAGTTTCTTTAGTATTGCATTTAAATATCCAAAATTTCTAATTGATGAATAGAACGAGTAATTAATTATAATTTTTTTCCCTTTTTCCTTGAAAAGGCATGGGCGCTTTAATTTGAAGCTAGCTTACTTATGAGTATCCTTGTTCTATAGCTCCATTTGTCTGCAATGAAAGCAAATAGCTGTTTTAAGAGAGGTTAATTGAAAGAAGAGCTATAGCTAAGCATGCCAATCTAGACAGCCGACTTAATAGTCAGTGTCGAATCAGTTTTTGTTGTAAAATCCTTTTACTCTGTACTCTGTCCTTTTTTTTTTTCACATATCGGTCCAGCATTTCACCTTAAGTGGAATACTCTACGGTGATGGTTCACTCCTGAATTGACAGATTCAGTGTGCAGTCATGGCAGCATGCATGCTCGAGGTTTTGAAGGTGACACGCATCTACTGACGGGGATATTAATGATATCTCTGGAAACTGTGTCGAATAAATACTATCACTCCACAACTACACGACCTGGCTGCTTCTGCGCGGGGGGGGGGGGATTTCACCAAGTTGGGACCAGGGACCCTGGCTTTAATTTGGAAGATACTTTAGTTCTGAACAGACCATCTCACACACCTTTCAGCACACTTAGAACACGTGTTCTCCGTGACATGCTTATGTCCATAAGACCTCCGGAGTATACCGGATATAACAGATGGCGAGCATATCTCGGAGTTAATATGGGCGAGATGGGAGGGATAACTTGTAGACTATTCTACAGCTATACTTCTAGTTACAAAGAGATGCTGATGTAGCATTCAAATTGTTGCATCACAGTTTTATGCATCCTGATCAGTTGTCACATATTGACCGGCGAGTTCAGAGGATCTGCACAGTTAGCGATTGTGAAGACACCCTGTTTCACAGGTTCTTCGCTTGCCCAGCTTTGGAAATTCGAATGGAAGAGTTTGTACTCAGGTAAATTGTTTGATTAGCTTCGTTTTGCCGCTCGCCGGATCTATAATTCACTTTTATTACATGAGAGTCGAACACACAACACCCCGCACAAGCGGTGATGGGGCATTTGTCTTTCACTGGTGATAACAGGCCATAGGTGGTGATAACAGGCCATAGGTGGTGATAACAGTCTACGGGGCTTCTCCCCGCTTAGGAATCGTTGCAAATGCTGTGGGAAGTACAAGAACTCTGTTAGAGATGCTAAGCTAAATGGATGATGAGGGCAGTTTGTTGAGGTCTACGATACTACAGGCTGCTCTTGCGCGACTCTATAAATGTAAAATGTAAATTTTTTGTTTGTTCGTATTTTTAATTCAGTTTCGGTCTCGGTGCAAAATTTCAAAATTTATATGTTGAAAGTTTGATTGTTTAGGAAATAATTTTTATTAGATAATTTTTTTTGGAAATTTGGTGCTTCTTGGAACTGCCTCTTCCCCTATTGGCAAAATAAGGACAAGTAATAAATTTTTTGTTTTTCATCTTTTGGGCATTTTTCAAAATTGTTGGTATCCGTTATATACAGTCTCTATTGAGAATTTAATGTTTCATTTTTTTCGTTTAACAGTTTACCATCTTCTGTTTTTCCTACGGCATACAATCTGCAGAAGTTTTAAGGATTAGGGGATATGAGGAGAGTGCCGATGTATGCACTCTCCTCATATCCCCTAATCCTTTCTCTATCTCCTTTCTGCCATGTTGTGCTGAGCTTGGCTTAATAACATAAAAAAAAATAGTAGTAATGGATGTAAGGTAGTCTTTACGTTTGATTCAAACAATTTATCACTTATATATTTGTTTATTAAATTGTTATGGGAAAGGAATTTTAGTATGGTTGCGATGATACCTGAAATCAAATCCGGGTATAAAATTAGGTTCGAGGGCTCTGATTATGTATTGTAAATAAGTACAAATTTGATTGATAAAATAAATAAAGGAAACGATATAAGCGTCTTTCCATTGCATTGCACGCAGAGCACATAAAAAACTCCGCCCAATATTTTAGCAATTATTGTTTAATATTAATTGAATAAATTCTGAAATCTTCTTAATCAGTTCTATCTCTTTGAGAACAGGATCTTAATATGAGAGATCTTCTATTTTCATATAGTCATGAGATAAGATTACCCTATAATGTAAATCGGAGATCATGTCAAAATCCAAACAGATTTTTATTGATTACAAATTTGTGGTCTTGTTAATTCACCACATTTACAATTTTCTTCATCTCGAACAAAATAACCAACATTTCGGAACCAGACAATTAAATGTTTACAGCAAATAAGAAATTCTCACATCTGCTCAATAGCTCAGATATATTGAAAAGACAAACTTAAATATGTTAAATACATGCAGCAAAATATACCTGTATGTATTAATAATTAGCGATGGTTAATAACAAAAAATTTCAATAAAGTTTACATGCAATAAAGAACACCCCGTCATAGTATTCGAGTATATGATCTACTTGTGGTTAGCAAAAGAATTCTGTAGACATAGTCCAGATGTGATTTAAACTCGAACTAAACGCGACCTGATATTTTCGCTGAAGTGGAAAATTTAAGACACTTTATCTCGCAGTGTTCATATTTACCACACTTTTCAATTGCAATTGCGTTTGACGTCTAAAACCATCTTGCATTAAAAACAACAATTGACAAGCTTTCATGTCAAACGGCATTGTCTAAACTTTATTGATTTTGAGGAATTTAGAAAAATATAATCTGGAAAGTGTTATGTAAAGGTAAAATAGTAATATTCGCCTAAGACAGCGCGTAGTAAAAAGTATGTCTTCAGGCAAAGTTTTATTTGTAAAGCTATGTATATACCTTTTCATGAGGAAAACAATTCTGTCAAGAAAAATCATATTTTCATAGGGGAGTTTGTAGGATAAAATGCTTTTGAAGATCTTATAGTAATAAAACTTGCATATAGTAGAGCATTTTTAGTTTTCCATAGAATAGTATTTAATAAGAAATTGTGCCTCGTTAATGAAGGCTGGTTTTTGCGTAGAATTTTAGGATAATTAGTTGTTGAAGCTATTATATGTGCTGTGTTGGGTATCAACATAAGTAACATAAGTCTTGGCATACAGGAACCTCTTGACCAAATGGTGGTCTTCTGGGGTAGAATGCCTGAAACTCTCGTAAAGGTGAGGATTGCTCCGATACTTCGTGTCGATGATATACCTGAGTGTCTTTTGCAACGTGGGGAACGTGGAATTCGGGAGACGTCACATCCTTTCTGTCCGAGTTGGGACTTCAGGGGTATGATGTTACTTGTACGTATCGTGGTTGGTACGGGTGTGGCTTTGATTGAAATACTGTTTACGCAATTCTGATTTTATTTTGTTGCTCACTTCCGAGCAGGAACTTGCGAAATCACAACCGTAATAAATAACAATAAAAGATGTTCCCTTAGAGCTTGATATTAAACAAGGTCAAATGTTTTAGCAATAACAACATAAGTACAATGAAACTTACAGAATTAACTTCATAAGTAATTTGAAATTACTTTTGTAAGACTTTATGTTTTTTAGAAAAAATTAAATACACTTATTGATATTATCCGGATAAAGGTTACTGACAGACTGAATTCGTTTTGCGGCCAGCCATTCCCTTTAACTCGTGCACGAATTTGTCTGTCTATTTATATATTTCTTTTTTACTATTTTCGACACGCTCGTAGACCCACTTTTCGTCATCATAGCGAGCTGAAATTTGGCACACAGGATCATGTTGCGTGACAATTGAATCTATCAAAATTTAAACCGGAAATTTCCATGGAAAACCCGCAAAATCGGGAAAAATCATTTGAAAATTTGGTACAAATTTGATTAGTGATAAATCCGTTTCAGGAAAAATTCAGAGTTTTCCGATTTTTCGAAAAAAAATTTCGGAATTTTCCGGAAAATTTTCAGGATCAAGTTCCCTATCAACTGGCATCATTACTTTCCTCCGACAATTGTGAAAACTTGCAGAAAAAATCGAGGAAAAGTCATGTAAAACGCTTTTCCGCAGTTTTTCCGACCAAAGAAGCGTTTGAGCGTTTTGCAACCTAAGACAAAGTTGTAGACCGAAATGAGTTGCATAAAGTTGTTTTGTGGAAAACTCCACGGAAAAGCCGGAAAAGCGGGAAAATCATTGGAAATTTTTTTATCGATATGCAGAATTTTTCAATTTTTCTGGAACATTTTCCGAAAATTTCCGGAATTTTCCGACTTTTCCGGAAAATTTTTCGAAAAAAAAGTTTTATAAGCTATGCGGAATCATTTTTTTCCCATCCTACTGGCATCAATACTTTCTCTTCAACAATTATGAAAATTTGCATGAAAAATCGAAGAAAATTCATGTAAATTTTTAAAAAAAATTCATAGTAATAGGAAAAGTCTGTGGAAAACATGGAAAATCGGGAAAATTCATGTTATATAGGATCAAGTTGGAATACAGCTAAAAAGCGCTGTTTAAAACATAATTTTAATTTCAGAAAACCGTTGCAGTACTTCAACGATTTGATACTCGAATAAATTTTTTGAAAAACTGGTAAATTAGTGTCTTTTCAGCTGTCATAAAATTGTTTTAAAATATCTCCATGCAGCACGTAATAACAATTTAGTTAAAGTGAAAAAGGCAGAAAATAAAATAAATAAAAAACGAGTTTTCAAACAAAACTGAGGCAAAGCCGCATGAAAAAGTAGAAAATAAACTTTTCTTCACACACAGAGGTGGATCAGATTTTATTCGCTGACAATCACCGATATATTTCAGTATGATCAATTTCAGGTAATAAGTGATTTGATTCATGAAGAGAAAGAATATTCAAGAGAAATGTCCCAATCAAAAAATCTGAGTCCACCTCTGTGTGTGAAGAAAAGTTTATTTTCTACTTTTTCATGCGGTTTGGCCTCAGTTTTGTTTGAAAACTCGTTTTTTACTTATTTTGTTTTTATTTACAAATTGGCGAATCAACACCTACTTAAATACTTGCACCCTTTCCCGATGCTCAAAGTGACTTTGTTCCATTTGTAAAATGTGTACAAATGTCCCGCCGAGATTGCCAACCAAAGGTTGGTGCTATGTAGCTTGTGGGTAATTACAACCACAGAATAATGTGTTTTTATACCCTCTAGATAATGAATGAAATCGTAGGGTATACGAAGTTTGTCATTCTATTTGTAACGTATGGAAATATTGATGTTAGAGCAAAATAGCTTGGACACCCACGCATAATATTTAAAGTTATTTAGATTTTTCCATGTCCGTCCATCTATCCATATCTCAGTAAAATTAAGTTTGAAAATGGGACAAATCAGGTAACTTCTTCGTAGGGTTGCCATACAAAAACTCCGTTTTAATTAAATATTTTTGCACTGCCAATGTGTCAACATATAGAGCTGAAATTTTGTACACAGTGTTTTCATAAAAAAAAAGTAAATATTGTTTTAAAAATGGGTTAAATCGGGCAGCCTTTCTTGGTGTTGCGATATAAAAATTTAGGATTTTTATGTATACAATGTAAGTGATCAGTACAAGACGTTTTTGGTCATTCCATAGCAAATCAATCAATCACGAAAAGTGTGACATGACCATCACCAATTTTTTTAAAATTTTACATACTTGGGACTGGTTTGCGAAAACAAAAATACGAATTAAAACTTTTCCTTCTACAGTGCGTATTTTGCGAGTTATGTCATTTTCAAAATTTCGAAAAATTGCTGTCCTGGTATTCTTTAAAAATTCATATATACTTTTCTATTTATCATGACTCATTTGAAAGATAGGATCTCAATCTATCTAAGATAAATGCAATCTTAAAATATATGCGAAAAAGCACATTAGGGATTAGGGATTTTATCCGTTATCCTTGAATATCCTGGAGGACCTAGTTTTCATTTTGATCATTTTTTTTATATTTTATTCCTTATATTATCCACCAAAACATATTAAAATTTTAACTTGGGATCTCAACAGGATCAAGAAGAAAAACTCAAGAAATCTTCAACAAAATGCATCTATAACTATACTTACAAATAAAAAAAAATTATTTATTACAGAGTGTCCCGTATGTGGTCTTGCATCTGAAGGCTATATATAGGTCAGCTTAGACAAACAAAAATTTGTAAGGGAGGTGGGGCGGGGGGAATCCTTACGATTTTCGAGATAACGGAATTTAAAAATATTTGGGTATGTTTTTATATATCACCCTGTAACTGCTTAATGTTGGAGCCTATGACGATGATATGAAATTTTTAGGTTGAAAATCGTCGGACCTCTTCAATGGTGTACAAATTCTACCTTTCCTCTTCTCCGTATTGAAGATATGGTTCAACAAATTTAAAATTTTGGATTTTTAACTCGTTTTTTTTAACAACTATTTATATTTATCAAAAAACACGTCATGAACACCAATATTTCATATAGCATTTAAGAAGCTCAAAAGCTTCCCTTTAAAACGACCTGTGAAACTCTGTACCTAAAACATAGCCCTTTCTGCGTTTTTTGTACATTTCCTTAAGCGTACCATGTGAAAAACTTCAATAAATGCCAGAAAGTAGGCAATTACCTTTTGGGAATGAGCTTTTGAGCCCGTTAGTGGATATGCTTAGAAAAAGGTCAGAAAACGCAGAAAGGGTTACGTTTTAGGTACTGAGTGTGAGAAATTGCTTCAAAGGGAAGCTCTTGTGCTTCTTAAATCCCATATGAAAAATTGGTGCTGATTACGTGTTTTTTGATAAACATAGTAGTTAAAAAACTGAGTTACAAATACAAAATTTTAAATTTGTAGACCCATAACTTCAAAACGGAGAAGAGTGGGTGTAAAATTTGTACACCAATGAAGAGGTCCAACGATTGTTAATCTAAAGAATTTTATATCATCATCATAGGCAGCAACGTTAAGAAGTTACAGGGTGATATATATACCCAAATATTTTTAAATTCCATTATCTCGAAAACTGTAAGGATTCCCCCCCCCCCCCCCACGTCCTTTACAAATTTTTTGCTTTATAAGCATGGCCTATACATAGCCTTCAGATACAACACCACTTACGGGACACCCTGTAATAAACAAGTTTTTTTTTATTTGTAAGCATTTGGTGAAGATTTCTTGAGTTTTTCTCCTTGATCCCGTTGACATCCCAGGATAAAATTTTAATATGTTTAAGTGGATAATATAAGGTAAAAAATATAAAAATATGAACAAAATCAAAACTACGTCTTCAGGATATTCAAGGATAACGGATAAAATCCTTATCCCTAATGTCCTTTTTCGCGTATATTTTTAAGATTGTATTTTTCTTAGATAGATTGAGATCGTATCTTTCAAATGAGCCATATTTCACTGTCCTGTTGCCTATTTGACATGGAATGACCCTTTTATTGTAAGTACTAAAAACTTGTTTAGAATATGAAATCATATAAAATTGAAATTAATTTTGCTGTCCGACGAATCGTTCTAGAAATATATGCGAAAAACAACTTCAAAAATGAACCTTGCACAGACGGGTACCATACGAATTTTCATATGGGCATTCATCTTGGGTATCATAAGAATAGTCTTTTAGCCCAATTATAGCTGTTTTACTTGTTAGTTCTTGGTGTCAATAAAAAACTTCAACTTGGTCTAAATATTTTAAGTATCTTTGATGAAGAGAGGAAGTACCGCAAAGCATCTTAAAATTCTGTCGATTTACCATTGATCGATCTACATCAGTATTACTATTTACGACTTCAATATATAATAATTTTGAATGATTCAGGGAGACTTGGATCTTATTTTGTTTATTGAATGTAATTAAAAAACAGTAATTTTTGTCCACCAATTCTACTAAGGAGTGGACAGACGGACGGACAGATGGACGAACCGACATACATGCAAAAATCAAAATAATTTTTAATATTATGCGTGAATGTCGAATCTAATTTGTTCTACCAGCATTGTTTCTGCGAGTTACAAATGAAATGACAAACTTATGTAACGAACCATTTCCAAGTCATCTCTTTCCTTGACCAAGTAGTAAACTAAATGTATAATTTTAGAACTGACTGTAGTCTGAGCTGATCACTAATAATTTTATGAGATATCATGTCACAGCAATAAACGCGTTTAAATTATAAGAAAATATTTTGAGCATTCATATTTGCATAAAATAAATACACAAGCTTTGTGCATTGTTTAGATGTAGAGAGCTTCTTTCTTTGGATACAATACAACTTCAAATGTTTGGGAACAAGAGACGAAGGAAGGCATATTTTTTTGTGGCCCTTTAAAAATTCGGGATGCATTATTTGGAAATAAAAGGAAATTTCTCTCCGGGGTTATGGTAATGTTCAAATCATGCCAATTGAGACATGCAGATAGACTCACTATTAACATCCATGCATCACGTAAAATTTGGCGAGTCCAAAACAATAGTAAGTAGCCTCCATTTAATGTAAGACTAACTTATAATCACTTAAATGCACTTACTTGTATTTGAAATATTTAATAAATTAGCACTAACCCATGAAAAATTACTATTAGTGATCGAGATGTAGCAAACTGTAGCTCTTAACCAAGAAAACACGAAAATACATCAGATCAAAAGATCTCTGGAGTATTCAAACAAACGTGTATCTAAAAATCAGATTCAGTTGCCTTGCTGTAAAACATTTATCTTAGAAACTCGGCTCCCAGGCAAAGAAGAAATATTTTCATCTTTGGAAGAGACTTAAGAATTTGACGGCTTTCTCTGTAACATCTTAGTGTATACTCACTGTGTCCCCTTGAGGTAATATGATGGGATCGCTCGGAAATATTCATTAAATTTACGGTGCTTGCTAAACCTTGTACATGGTAATTGTGGGCATCAAGCTATTGTTTTTGCGAACAAGATGCTGAGATCATAACAATAAATATATGGAGGCAATTACGGTAGACAGTAGGTGACCTTAAAAATGAACTCTAGGAGCTAAGATAAAGGCGGACATTTGCTGCACTGTGGAAAATTGGAAAAGTTCCAACTGAAACAGATTTGCACGTTTATTTATGTGAACTATGAGAACATAAAGTTTCACTTACAAGATCATTTATTTTAGTAGATTACAAATTCAACGTATAGATAAACAATTTTTCTCCTCAGGAAGAGAAAGTTTTATAATATCATTCATTACATTGCGCATAAATTACCATTTACATATACTGGTATAAGAAGCATACTAGTTGTTGAGTAGGCATACATAAATTGAAAGCTATTGAAATATGACAAGAAAAACAGAGCTATGTGAAACATGCATTTAATTTGATTTCGATAGTGATCGGCTCATACATATCTCACGAATTTTATCATGTTATGCTATCGCTTATAATATTCTAAAATGGAACGCTTGTAGTGGCCAGCAATGATTTATAATGGATATATTAAAAGAAATCGAGGTGTTTGATTTTTTAATGTTCGTATGGAGAATATTGATGGTATATCACCAATCATCTTAAGGCATACAAACGTTATTTTTTGTGCCGATATGAATGTAAATGCTCTTATCTCCAACTCCATGACAGATAATTTAATGTATCTATACAGAGCATTGAATCTAGAGGTGGTTAATGTGTTACCAACCTATTTGAATTCAACTTGCCCATCACACTACTTGACTATATTGCTACTGTAGACACTGTCAAAATTCTATTTCACCACCATGTCATTTTTACCAAGACTTTCTGTATTTAACTTACTCTATGAAGTTTAAACCTACTCCTCAATATACTTCCATTGTGTATCGTGATTATAAAAATATGAATAATGATCGCCTTCTAGCGGAGTGCCAGGAATTTTCCTGGAGCATCATCTACTAATCTAACTGTGTAGATGATAAAGCAGACATCCTTTCACATATTTTGACCAAAGTATTTAATAGACACGTACCTTTGCGAACGCGCCGATTTCAGCCGCAGAAATGTCCATGGGTCACAGCTGAAATACGGACAAATTATGGGAAAGAGATTGGTAAATATAAACTGATCCGTTCAGCTGATGCAAAAAATAGATATAAACGAGTCCGCAATAAGGCAAATTCTATGATAAGATCTGCGAAGCGTGCGTAGTTTTGTAAGAATCTAGATGTAAGTCAGCCTTCCAAGAAATTATGGAGAAATCTGGGCGAGAGATATCAGCTGTAAATCAAGACCCAAATCAATTAAATAATGCTTTGCGACAGGCGTGTTGGGATCGTCTCCTTGGACTGAAGGTTTTTCAGCTGATGGTTTTGCTTTTTATTGCGTTGATGAAGTTGAGATTATGCTGACTCTATCTATTATTAAATAAAATACAGCAGGACCCTATGGATAGCAATCAAAACTTATTGTGCCTACAATAGTGAAAATTTTAATGCACATCTTCAACCATTGCATCACTACATCTCAATTCCTCAATGAATGGAAATAAGCATTGGTTGTGCATATTCCAAAGAAGTCCACTGCATTTACCCCAAGTGACTTCTATGCTACTTGGCTAAAGTATTTGAAAAAATGGTATACCAGCAAAGCATGAACTACGCAAAAAGAAACTCTTTATTGTCAACCTGGAAATCTGGATTTCATCCTTATCACAGCTGTGAAACGGTTATGCTGAATGTGATATCAGATATTCACATGGCTCTTGATGAAGATCATCTGACTATCCTTATGCTACCTGATTTTAGTCAGACGTTCGACTCCGTAGATCACTCGAAATTGATAGCTAAATTGGGTAATAAATTCCTCTTCTCTTCATCAGCAATAACCTTTATTAAAAGTTTTCTAAGTGGGCGCAGCTAATTTGTAAAAATAAATAATGTTACCACGAGCAGTATATTTCTCTCTTTTGGCGTGCCAAAGGGATCCATTCTTGGTCCCCTGCTTTTCACCCGCATATCAATGATCTCCCAGATGTTATTATAGATGCTGCTGTTCGTCTGTATACTGATAATGTGCAAATATATCTTAGTAGACCAATTGGTTTAGTGGAAGATTGTGTAAGTCGGATAAATCAGGATCTTAAACGTGTATATGACTTATCTGAGCAAAATAACTTAGCCCGAAAATCGAATTGCCTAGCGATCTATAGACGTAATATTGATGAAAACTCTTTACACTCTTTACCACCTATTTATTATTTAAACGACAATAGATTAGCATATGTAAATTCTGTTAAGTGTTTATATCATCTCAGCTCAAAATTTTCTTATTATGATGCTGTCAGTGTTGCACTAAGAAAAATATATGGATGCCTGCGGCAGCTCTGGTTGAAATCCGATTGCCTAATGCATCATTTACGAGTTAAACTAGCTTAATCCCTACCCTATTTCACATATGGTTGTACGATATTTCCAGTTCTCGATTAAGTCTGTCGTAGGAAACTCTTGATTGCATTCAATGTTTATCATGGACTTCTTTTCAATGCAAAGCAAAGAAACATTAAATAACTTTTAATTAAATTTTATACAGGCAAGATTATAGTAGGTGTCCTCTGGGCCCGTCGACTGTCTCTCTCTCTGTCCCTCCTGAAATTAAATAGAGGAGTGAGTACGCTGCGATACTCAGTGAGGAATAATATAAAAAAACAGCACAAACGCAAGCACATATATACACTTGGGAAATGGCATGGACGTGGAGAACGAACTCAATGCCGAGGTGGTCGGCGAAATATACAGGCATGCGCACTGTGCCGAACGAGTAGCCAGGCGCCCGTATTATAAACAAACATGTACGAACATGAACGCCATGGGTACGGAACGAACGCGTACCCTATCCCGCACTTCACTTCAAATACACCAGACTGTCCTCATTCCTCCCAGCGCTTTCCGTACCAAGCAAACATAACAATTATACAAGCCAATACAAACTACATGCCAATACAACAAGCAACGTCAAACCTCACCAAATTTTCCAGCACCGGCCCCATCGTCCTGTTACCTCCGTTCTCCTAGAATTCTCAACGACTACTGCCGTACTGTTACCGGCCTTGAGAATTTGCTAGTACTAATGTAGCCTACTAGAGTTCATTTCAACTCAGTTCTACCCAAGTCAATTATACAATCAAAGGAGAAATTAGTACAATACAATCATCCCTGCACATGAACCTTTCGATTCCTCGTTGTAAATCACGATATGGTAAGCGCTCTTACTTCGCCAGGGCATTCGTTTATGGAATCGTTTGCCAGCTAACATACAGAGGACAGGATCCAGCTGAATCTTTTACAAATCGATATTGTCCCTAATTTTATCATAAACATTTGAGGGCGCAACTTGGATACATATTGTTATAAGCTATAGCTAAAAGGAATAGAGTCTATTGTTAAACTTATAATCATTTGTTAATTTTGTTTGGCTAAGCTTAGTTAGTTTTTAGTCAATTAATGTAATTCTCCAGATTTAATGTTGTACAATTATTTAACTAGTTATGTATAATTCCGATTCACTTTGCACGTTTACGATCTTGTTATCTTTGTTGTGTATTGAGCTTCAACGAATTTAGCTATCCCCATCTACATAATGTATATACAGTGAGTCATGGAACTCTGGGTAAAATATTGGAGATCAGCCGTACGATATTTCAAGATGCAATTGGATGCTCAGTAAGTACAATAATTCAGAGTTTAACTATATCTAGATTAGGTTCAAACTTCACAAGCACATCATATACTTCTGTTTTCTTTATCGCAGCCCAAATATGTCTGATGATGACACAGTATCCGTATTTGATAATATCTCCAACAATATTGATCATTTGCTTTCTGTCTCCCCCTCTTCCGAAAACGTCCTGGCAGGTGATTTTGATGTTCATAATATACCGTGGTATACCACCTCAAACCTGTGTCACCCTACTTCTCCATCTACAAGTAGGCTTCTTTGGCATTATAAGAATGCTGATTGGGAAAGTCTCAATAAGTATCTTAGAGAAATTGATTGGTCGGTCTGTTTTGCTTCAAGGGATGTTGATGAATGCACATTAGAATTTAGTAACATACTAAATCTTGGCATGTGTGAATACTTTCCATATTCTTCCAGCAGATCTCAACAACAGCAAGATCGCTCCTGCTTTAACGATAAGTGCAACTAAGCTATAAAAGCGAAAGAGTCTGCTTTTCGCGCCTATCAATTGCATCCATGTTCGGAACTGAAACAAGTCTAAAAGACTACACAGAACACCTGCAACTCCACTATCCAGAGAGAAAAATTTCTTTTTGACCAGAATATTAGACAAAGAATCTTGGCAAGCTGCAAAGGCATCAGCAAAGGTTTCTGGTCTCTGGTCAAAACCATCAGGAACAATTCCACCAATTCCTCTATACCTTCGCTACTTAATAATGGTGAAGTGATCGTTGACTCCCGCTTCAAATTCTTGTCTTCCACCCAATGCACAAACACCTGTTTTGCATCGCCCGTGTGAATGTGTATAAGAACCAATACACATTCGTACGAAAGATGTGTTCAGCGTACTTAAGGGGATCAACGTCTCCAAAGCCGCAGGTCCTGATGGTTTTTCGACCCTATTAATTGAAAGCTGTGCCTCATCCTTGGCTAAACCTCTGCGCAAACTATTCTACTTGTCTTATTCGACAGGAAAATTCCCAACTGCTTGGAAACTAGCTCACGTATAGCGTATTCCTAAGAAAGGAGAAGGTAGCGATCCCTCAAATGATCGACCTATTGCAATCACTTCGATTCTTTTAATGGTTTTTGAATCTATCATTAACACAAAATTAATGAAGTATCTAGAAACTAATCACCTCATTAACGAACGCCAATATGTCTTCCGAGCTGGACGCACATCTGGAGACTTGCTGACCTTTCTTACGGAACGTTGGAACCGTAGTCTTCACAATTTTGGAGAGTCTAAAATCGTTGCCCAAGATATTTCAAAGGCCTTTGATATAGTCTGGTATCTAGCCTTTTTAACCAAACTTAAATAATTTGGTCTCTCTCCTCCTCTTCTATTATGGATTGAAAGTTTCCTATCTAGTCGCCAAATACGTGTTGTATTAGATGGCGTTACATCTGAACCGCATCGCATAAATGCCGGAGTGCCTCAAGGCTCCGTTATCTCTCCATCTCTCTTTTTAATTTTCATTGCTTTCGCTTACTTTCAATCCCATCCATAGTTTCGCAGATAACAGTACATGTGTTAAACGAGATTGCATGATTAGATCATTGAATAACGATCTTAACAATATCCTCGTTTGGGTGGTAGGGTAGTTCTTATATGCCCGATTTTTTTTTAATACCTTTGCGGCACCATTGTAATATGTGCTACCACAACAAACTACTACGTTTTTTTTTTCAAACTTTTTAAATCTATTTTAGGAATTGTTACCACTTATAGAAATTATAGATTTGGAATGAAAAAACCGTTTATATACCTTAGATAATGAAATCATAGTGTAGGTACTATATATGACACTTGACATTATTTAGCACATCATGAAAAGTCTAGGCACTTTATGATATGTAGACAGATAGTGTAGCAGTTTTCGCTTAACGACTTTTTACACGAAATGTCTGAAACTTTCAGTCTCTTCAAGCCTTTACGCCGACAGTGTAATACCAACGCGCGCGCGTGTTTGTGTGTATTTGTGTGTGTGTCGCAAGGCTGTTCGTGACCTCCCCTTTCATGGCTCATATCCATATCGTAGTATTCGGTTATATCGGTTCATATTAAACTATCGGCGTAAAAACTTGTAGCGCTTCATGAAGAGATAAAATTTTCAGACACTTCGTGTCAAAAGTCATTAAGCGCAAGCTGTTACACTATCTGCCTACATTTCATGAAGTGCCTAGCCTTTTCTTGAAATGCTATGATACGTTAAGTGTCTACGACATATTGATACTAAGTTTAGGCTGAACTACAATAGAAGTATACGTAAGTACATTTACTTACGTAAGCGAACGCGCCCTTTAATTTAACAGGCGTACACAAATTAACTTTAACTCGTGTGAAGGAAACTTTCGTTAAGTTTAAATATCCAATTTTCCGTAAGTATAGTGCGCTAAGAATCGCTCCTTCCGTAAGAACGCGATGTGTCCAAACAATTAAATTATTACTAAAGGATTAAAAGTGAAATGTAAAAATTAAAATGGAATAAAAATGGTATTGCGAATTAATAGAAAGCATAAATCTTCAATTACATCAACTTCCATTTGTTGATTTTTTCACTTTTACCACTTTTTAAAATTGAAAACATTAAATATCAAGATAATAACTCTTACGGAATGTGATATATAATAATTAGACTAAAAATATCAATTTTTCGTAAGTAAACCTCAGTCTCGTTCAATTTCGTAAAGTTATTTACTTCTATTGCAGTTCAGCCTTTTATCATTCCGTTTTTAACGCATCGAAATAATGTTTGTAAAGTTAAAAGTTATTTTAATTTTTGCATGTCCGTCCGTCTGTCTACCCGTCCGTTTATCTGACTTCAAAAATGGACTAAATCGGGAAACCCCTTCTTGGTGTTGCCATATAAAAAGTTCAGGTTTTCTCGTATACTGTTAAAACGATCAATCATAGCCGTTTCTATGTACAGAAAAGGTCTCAAGAATATGAAATTCTACTAAATTGAATATAATCATTTTTACTGTTCGACGATCGATTCTAGAAATATATGCGGAAACCCACTTCAAGAATAAAACTTGCACAGAGAGGTGACCATAATTATATACGGCCATTCCTCTAGCTAGGGTATCATAAGAAGTTGTCTTACCAATTCTAGCGTTTTTACTTGTTCATAATTAAGCTCAGCTTTTTTTTTTTTTTTGAATCCACATATTTATATTTACATAAAGAGGCAAAAAAAATTGAAAAACTTCAAATAAAACTGAGTAATCGACTAAATCAATTAAAACTCAACAAGTCGCGCAAAAGTATGCACCGTAGGAAACTTTGATGATCTCTTAAGGCCGCTACAAGCAAAACTGTAGACAAAATATCGCAACGGATGTTATTAATTAGTAAAGGCTCTAAACCGGTTCGTACCTTCTGTGCACCAACTTAGAAATAGGTACTGCTAAAATACTTAGCGATATTTCAAAAAACTTGGACAACAACTGCACAAAACTTCAAATCCTCTGTTGCGAATTGTTTTGATATAGTTGCTTTGAATAAAACTTGGCTGCAACATGGCTTTCACGATGCTGAAATCCTTCACAATTCTTATCAAATTTTTAGAAGAGATAGACATATTGATTCTGAGGATCGCGCCGGTGGCGTACCCCTTGCTTGTAAAACCCACTTTAATTGTAGTCAGATTAAACTTCCCAGTTTGTCCAATGTTCTTGATATCGAACTTATAGCTCTCAGGTTGTCTCTCTTAAAATATGACTTATACATATACTTTGTTGCTATTTTCCTCCAGACTCGATAAATATTTACGACCTACTCATTTCAATATCTAATTTTATCTATGGTAAGATGAAACCTCTTGACGAATTACTACAAATTGGTGATTGTCCTTGAGAACTATTTTCCAAAAATCGCCCGATAGTTGTTGTTTCCCGCAGCTATGGAAAAATTCCTTTATCATACCTGTCCACGAAAAGGTAGTAAACATAAAATTTCTAACTATAAGCTTATTACAAAATTATGTTGCATGCCCAAATAATTCGAATCTTTCATTTACTCTCAACTATCAACCTCCTGTAAGAATTTACTCCCTTTAAACCAACATGGGTTTATCTCGGGCAGGTCTACAACCACTAACTTGTTAGAATATGTTTCGGATACCATTGGTGGGTTTGCAAAAGGCTATCAGACAAACTGTATTTACAAAAACCTTAGTAAAGCCTTCAATGAGTTATCACGTTCCATGATACTCTTTAAAATCGAAAAGTATGGATTTCCTCTAACATTTCTTAAATGAACAGAGTTTTATTTAGATAACAGAATATACCAAATCTATTTCCGCCATTCCATATGTAGAGTCTTGACGGCTTTGTCTGGCGTACCTCTAGAGAGTCATTTAGGCCCGTTGTTCTTAATTCTATCTATTAATGACATTGTCTCTGTTGTGAGGCACTAAAAAGTCCTGATTCAAGCTGACGACATTAAGCTTTTCACTCAGATTAAATAAATTATTGATTGCGAACATGTTCAGAGTGACCTTCAGAAATCTCACGATTGATGCAAAGACAATAATTTGGTTCTCAATAACGAAAATGCGAGGATACCACAGGCATCAGAAACCAAACCCTTATGATTAGGCGTATACGGATTCCTCGATTTGCCGCGTGGGTTCTATCTGTGACTTGGGTGCCAGATGGGACCATTTCATCTTCCACATAAATTACATGGTATCAAAGAATACTTCAGTGCTGGGCTTAAAAAAACGTTAGTCCTGAGAGTCTTGGAATTCCACTATAACATCTGTCTGTTCAGCGGAACTTTCTACGATTTGCTCTCAGGCACCTACCTTGGAACAATTCATTAATTCTTCCACCCTATGAGGATCGGTTGAAGCTTTTAAATATATACTCGCTTGAGAAACATCACATGGTTGCCGATGTAACTTTTGTGCATCAAATCTTAAACGCCAATATTGATTCTCCGTAGTTACTTAACAAAATCTCTTTTCGTGATGTTAGGCACAATTTGAGAAGGCTACCTCTGTTGCATGTTAACTTCTCAATGTCTAACTTTAGCATGTATGAACATACATATTAATCGCATGTGCATTACTGTTAGTAATATGGCTGGGTATTTTGATGTTGATGTTTCTAAGCACGTGAGTCTATAAAATTCAAAGTGCGCCTATTCCACTTTTAATAAATTCGACAGAAATGTGGGGGATTATATAGATTGTGCATGACTTCACATTGTGTGATAGAAATGGTAACTCCTAAGCTATCTTATTCCTTTACAAAACAACATTGAAATTTATTATCAAAAGCAAAATGCTTCTACTCCAACTTCGAGTGAACCTCAAAATGCGCCTATTCCGCTGATGTAAGGAAGATGCGTTTATTCGTTAACAAAATCCCAATCGCAGCATCAAAACGCGTCCATTCCAAGCAACGAAAAGGAGTGTAAAGGTCATACAAGTATGTTAAAAGGGGTTTATTCATATTTTAAATGTTACAAAACGCCGTATACAAAGAGTATGTAAGCAACATATGAAAACTGGTAATGCACCCGTTGAAAGACGGGACAGTGACAAAATTTCAAACAAGAAAAAAGCTGTGATTAATTTTTTTAAGACCCTTAAAACGTTAGAAATTCATTATTGCTGAAGCAAAATAACAAATCGACAGTATATTCCAAGCGAACTGTCAATTAATAAAATGTGGAAAGTGTATAACTCCTCAAATTTAGATGTCTAGGCTTGTTTCTTCCGACGGACATTAAATCAAAATTTTAATATTAGTTTCAAAACACCAGCAACTGACCTATACTCCACTTGTTTTTCGTGCAAAGAAAAAATAAGGCAAAAGAAGGATGTTAAAATTAAAACTCAGTTAATGTGTGGAAATAGGGCATATAAGATGCGAGCAAAGGCTTTTCATAGCTTTTGTAGAGAGGAAAAGAATGACATGATAATACTTTTATTCGCCTACGAGAAAATTCAGGTACTACCTAAAATTGCTGATCAAGCTACCTATAACAGCAGACAACTTTATATTTACGTATTCGGAGTAGTATTAGGCTCATCTAAATGTCCTCTCACCAAACAAAATGTAAATCTTTACGTATGGACTGAAAATAAAAGACCAAAAGGATCGAATGAGATTGCTTTGGCCGTTAGTCATAGTCTTGTAAATATTAAGTTTGAAGAAAATATCAAAGTTGAGCGTCTGATGGCCGATGGCTGTGCAGGTCAGAATAAAAACACGACCATTATAACAATCTGTTGTAGCTGGCTAATTAAAGATGTTCCAAAGCAGGTGAAGTCTTGAACTTATTTTACCCGTTGCTGAGCGTGTTTATGGACGAATTGAAAAGGATATCAAAGCCAAGCAAAGTATTATTAATCCTGATAAATATGTTGAAATTTTACAAAGACATGGCTCTGTTATTCATCTTGGCCATAAAACCTGCATAGTTAGAGACTGGAAGAACGAGCGTAAGACTTCATTAAGTCTGTGAACAGTTGGCGATTTAAATTCAATGAATATAAGAGACTCATCCTAACCAAAGCAAGCGAAAGGAACATTTTTGTTCATGGGGAGCCATTCTACAAATCGGACCTAGGCAGTAATGTCACAATAGAAAAAGTATGTAACATGGATCCGCCACAATTACCACTTAGTAATTCAATAAAAAAAGAAAAAAAAAGAAGATGTTAAAAGACTTCTAAGAAAACACTTTGGAGATAACTGGAAAACCGTAGGAAGTCTTTCTTTTTATGACTAAATTTTCAATTATTCCTGTAATTTAGACCAGCGCCAAACTTTTTGACCTCACAGACCAGTTAATTCATAATATAAATCCCGCGGACCACTAATAGGATTTTTAAAGTGTTAAATATATTTATAAAAAAATTGTGATCTAAGATCTCATAAAATATATCTAGTCAATAAAATGAAACTATTAATTGTAACCAAATTATGAAAGCTTTATTAATAAACCATAACAAAATAAGCAAAATAAACAAAAACTGTAAAAACAAAATAATTAAAAGATGGTTTAAGTATGTCAATTATGGATATTTGGATCCAATGTTGTTACTGCAAGACGAAGAACTGCATTTTTTTGAACCCGAGTTCGGTACCGTGTTTTGATGGGTGTGCTAGATGAAAAGGCCTTTTCACATAAATAAGTTGTGGAGAATTGAATCAGAATTTTCATCGCCTTTTCACTGAGAAAAGGATATTCACTTTTTATGGAAAGCCAAAACTGAGATCTTGATAAGTATGAATAAAATTTAAATTTGGGAATTTCGTCGGACGATAGGTCGATGAGGCTTTCTTTAAGACGCATGCTTAAATTATTATTCTGAATTTTCGCTGCAAACAAATCTATTATCCACATATTACCATATCTAGGATATTCATTCTTTGGGTGGGTAATAACGAGCAAAAAATTCTGTAAGTGATTCCAAGTACTTTTCAGCTAGTGTTACCACTTGCTCGTTAACGTGCGAATTGCTTTGTGTCGAATTTTCTTTATAATTTCAATGACATTTGATAATACTTCGTGTAGTTCTGGGGAAATTTTTTTACTGCAAGTTGTTCTCGATGTATAATGCAGTGTGTAGATAAAACGTCTGGGTGACCAACATTCTTCACCTTTGCCACAATTCCCGAAAAATGTCCAGTCATATTTGTGGTACCGTCTGTGCATATCCCAACACATTTTTCCAGTCAATTTCATATTCCCGGAAATAACTATTAAGAGCTTCAAAAATCTCAGAGATGGTTGTTCTATCCGGCAAATTAAGCAAACAAAATAGTTCTTCACATAACTCTCCTTCATACTCAAACCCACAAAACAAAATAGGAGTGATTTGTTTGTAATATCCGTAGATTCGTCTAAAGGGTGCACAAATTGCGGCCCTTTTATCTGTCTTTTGTGGCCCAGCATGCAATTAATTTTTATTAGTTTATCAGAAAATCTAATAAAAAATATTTCTAAGGACTACTAATGACTATTCATTATTGATTTTCTTTTTTCTTTAATTTTTCCAATACAGACATTTTTCGTCTGCTATTTTATTTTTTTTTTTTATTTTTTATTTTTGCGATTTTTCCGTAAATTATGAAGAAATCTCTTCTGCAAGGTCAATCAATTACTATTCGCTATATTGTCGAAAAAAATTTGGAGTGTGCCATGCAAAATGTAGTTCCCATAGTAACGCTTAATTTTTTTTTATTTTTTTATTTTGTTTGTTTTCTAATATTTATTTAATATGCCGAATTCACAATGCAGAGTGGAGCAGAGTGAGGTTTGAGTCCAGAACTGTATTCACAATGCAGCACAGAGTGAATTTCGAATTTTGAAATTAACATACCAAAACGCCATAACAACGGCAAATCAACAAACAAGCAAACAACTATCGCTTTCAAAACAATAAATTCGAAAAAGGAGAGTCCTCTCCTGCGTCGCAACTAGCAAAACTTTTTACAATTTTTTTTGGATTTTAAATCATGAAGTTTGCAAAAAATATCTGTTGTATTTTATTAGCATTCATAAAAAATATTAAATCAGGAAATAATATTAAAACATGTTAGTTATGATAAAAAAAAGTATTGGGAAAATGCACGCCAGCTACATGCTAGTAGTTCGAAATTCCGGTTTGCAAGCTTTTGGAAATGGCTGCGTGAAAATAGAATAGAGCCAATCTACTCCACTCTGCATTGTGAATTCGGCATTAGGGTTTTGTCTTCCTAGTTTCGAGCTTGAAAATTTTTTTTTGCAAAAACGTTTATTTGATAAAATTCTTTTGTTTTTGAGTGAAAATTTGTAAGATTACCAAAGTAAATTTGTATTTCGTGTTTGGATATAAAAGGTTGTGAATTATTTACCTTTTATTTCAAAACTAGTTTGAATTTCGAGTTTGCTTTTTTTGTCATTTTTAACAGTTCAATAAATGGCAGCACCCATGAAAAGAAAACTGGAGTAGGAAAATAGAAAATTTAACAATGCATGGTCGGAAAAATATTTTGTTATTGAGCAAAATAGTGGCGTTTTATGTTTAATTTGTCAAAAAACTATCTCTTGTATGAAAGAATTTAATGTAAAACGCCATTATGAAAACGAATCACCACGAATATCATAAAATTCAGGGAAAAATTCGATTGAAAAAACTCGATTTTCTCAAACAAAATTAACAAAGATGCTAAGGTTTCCCTGGAAACTAGCTATAATATTGCACTTTTGTTTGCCAAATCATGTCGTCCACTTACTGAAGGAGAGGTTACAAAAAAACGTTTAATAACTGCATCAGAAAAAAATGTGTCCAGATGTTACGAAAAAGTTCGAAAATCTTTCATTGAGCAGAATGACAATACAACGAAGAGTATTTGACCTAGCAGAAGATATTCGTACACAGTTTAAGGAAAAATAAAAAAAATTTAATCATATTTTCCTCTTGCCGCAGATGAGTCCACAGACATTTCACCAATAGCACAGTTCATGATATTTTTTTATAGGAATAACTGGTAATTTTGAAGTGATTGAGGAAAAGTTCGCCATGAAGTCGTTGAAGGGGCAAGCAACAGGAAATGATTTGAAGATGAATATGATGGATACGTGCAAGGCTGCTAACTTAAATTTTGATAATATGGCGGGAATTACTACTGATGGTGCACCAGCTATGGTAGGTGTCAACAACGGTATGGTATCATTGATTGAAAAAGATCTCGTAGGGCGAAAACATAAATTATTGCGATTTCGTTGCATAATCCACCAACAAAACCTTTGTGGAAAAGATCTGCGAATGGAACACATAACGAAAACCGTAATTTCAACAATTAATTTCATTAAGAAAAGAGCAGTGAATCACCGACAATTCAAATCATTTCTTGAGGAGGTGGAAGATGAATACCAGGACCTTATATATTACTGTGAAGTTAGATGGCTGAGCAAAGGAAATTGCCTCAAAAGATTTCTCGATCTATTGCCAGAAATAAAAATATTCATGACTGAGAAGGAAAGAAATGTTCCAGAACTTCAAGATGAAAAATGACTTAGTGAATTAGTTTTCCTGGTGGACATAACTACCCATTTAAACTTATTAAATTTGAAGATTCAAGGAAAAAATCAATTTATAGCAGATATGGCTTATCATCTGGAAGCTTTTGAAATTAAATTGAAGTTATTTCACACCCACTTTTTGAATGGAAAATGTTTTCATTTCCCAAATTGCGAAAAATTTATTACAAAAATTGAATATTGCCAATTTTATGCTGCGAAGATTGCAAACTTAATAGAAATTTTCGGCAACAGATTCGAAAATTTAAAAAAATATAAATTTGATTTCAAACTATTTTCGAATCCTTTTTCAATTAACCCGCGAGAAGTTAATTCAAATCTACAATTGGAATTAATAGACCTGCAGTCATGTGAAATGTTAAGGCAAAAATATAATGATAAGGGGGATTAAAAAAAATTTTATCAATGTTTGGATAAGAAAAATTACTCTAATTTGTATGAAAATGCTGCACGTTACGCATATTTGTTTGGTTCAACATATATTTGTGGACAAACCTTCACAATAGTGAACCTCAACAAAAGCAAACTGCGATCGCGTATTGCAGACGAAAACTTGGAAGCAGTGTTAAGGTTGGTCACAACACAATTTGTTCCGGACATTTCCAAACTTTCCGAAAAATTGTAAAATTACTTTTATATTAAGTATACATATGTATAAAAAACCAAACAACACATTTATTTTTTTTCAATGGCCAGTCATAACATATTCGCGTTTTTAAATTTGGCTCGCTGCTTAAATACTTTGTGCACCCATCTCTACTTCTATTGAATCAATTCATGAATTTTTCGCCATTTTTATTATCTGATTTTCAGTGTCTTCGGCCATATCTTCGATTTTGAGCTTGATAGTTTTAGCAGACATAGGAATTGTTTTCAATTTGTGAACAGCCTACATTCCCAAAATCTGTTCATAGGCTTTTAACATGCAAGGCTTAATTAATTCTTCTCCAATCGTGTACGGCTCTTTGCATCTCGCGATCTGATTTGCCATGAGATAGGAAGCCTTTAATAATTATTTATCTTGCATGGTCATTTTTCTTACAACAGTAACTTGCTTTTGCCTATTTTCATGCATTCTTTTAAAATATTCTAGCGGTTTTTTGCTAAATCCGGGTGTTGTGAATTCAAGTGTCTTTCAAGTTTGGAAGGTTTTAATGCCTCGTTAGATAAGCTTTCAGAACATACAACACAGAGGGGCCGTGGATCCAAGTCATTGTCAGGTTCTTCAATGAATCCAAATTTTAAGTAGTAGGAATGATATTTTCTCGATACTTTCCGTTTTTTCTTCTCTCCACCTCCCATTCCAACGTTTTTCTTAATGGTGCCTGATGAAGACTGTGGAAAGTCTGATTTATTGATCAGTTCACGGTTAGGTGAAGTACTATTAATGTTATTATTATCGTTTTCAATACTTTTTGAATTACTAAAGAAATGCAAAATGTTTTTTTTTTGATTTTTTTTACTCATTAGAAAAGGCAAACTAATTTTATCCCAATAAATATCAAATAAAACAAAATATTCACATGGTTAAGATTTAAGATCATACCTGTCTTAGAAAAACACCAATATACAAAAGAAAACACACAAAAACTTAATAACCCAACTAATATATTGAATATATTTTATATTGAACTCCCCAGCAAACATTTTAGCGAATTTCATTTTCAGCGAAATATTGTCGAATTCTGAAAATCGAAATTTCTTCGAGAATTCTTCGCTTAGCGATGTTTATCTGTCGGAAATATTCCTAAATTCCGAAATTTGAGATTTCGTCGAGAATTCTTCGTTTAGCGATGTGTATCTGTCGTCGGTACGCTCATTTCAATTTAATAGATTGGACCAATGAATCGATCGAAAAAAAAATCCGACGAGAAGCTGAAGCTATCGTTAATCCGGTTTTAAAAGGAAGTAGTGAGTTGCCTGATATTACTTCTCCTGTGGATATTCACAAACGACATTACTCAGAAATTCTGTTGGTTTGGCAAAAAAGACAAACAATCATCGAGGAAACTCAGAATAGTTACGACGGTTATAAAAAGTAAGTGTACACAATGCACTAGTAGATTGCATTTATAATTGTTCATTTTCTATAAATGCATTTCAAGAAAAGTTTCCTGGCCTTCCCGAAGAGTTCCTCGAGAAAAACGGCAATGCATCATTTACATTACGCGAAGGACAGGCTGACAAAAAAGCAAATTATATGCCTTAAGTGTAAACTATTTTCCATTTTTTTCTTTTTCTGGTAATTTTTTTTTGAAGAGGCTTTATTTTATTTTTGTTTAAAGAATTATTTTTATTTTTATTAACTTTTAATAAATCAAATTATCAGTAAGATATAATACTTTCAATATATTGCAGAAAATCCCGTCCAAATTTGATAAATTTGTTAGACAATATTTATTTTCAACTTCTGCAGCATATGAGCAGAGTTTCCATTTGCACGTATTTCTTATTTGACCAACATGCTTTCATTTAACTTGAATTTATTGAAATGTTTTAAATCCCCTACGAATATACGTTGAATTTAATTTGAGAAAGCGAATCAGTTTTGCATCGTTATTACGAACAGTTATCGCATCGTTATCGAACCGTTATTACGAATCGTTAACGAATCGTTACTACGATTCGATATAGAATGTTCCTTTTAGTCGTGGCCGGATCGAAATAGAATCGAGAACGACATCGAGATTGAAGTCAAACCCCGCTAAAACGAATCGCTTTAGATTCTATCGCGAATCGAAATGTTTGCTGGGTCAATACTTCCGGAAGCCCATCTTTAAATGCTTCAGCTGATAAACATATGCGACATACAGGAGAGTGAAATATTAGAAGAGTGCGAAACGAGACGAGACAAAACATGTATCTAAAACTATGCAGCTACAGCAGTACGACTTATTTACCGTGGCGTTATTCTATGCAATAGAGATGGCAGACCGCTAATCCAATGGCCAGTGTGTACAGAATGCGACGAAAGTTTTTATAACTTTTCAAGTATTGTTATGAATTGAATTATATTTCAATTCATCTTAAAATATAACTTAGCGTGATGAGTGAATATATTCCACATTTTTCTGCGGATTAGCGAAATTGTCATGCGGACCACAGTTTGGCGACCGCTGATTTAGACACCCTTCAAGCAGAAGATCAAATTTGTCAATATCAAGATACTGAAGAAGACTTAAGAATATGGAGTTCGAAACATTAGTTATTAGTTTGTTCGTGAGTTATTTGTGATTCGTTTTTTTATTATTTCAGAATTATGATATTTACTTATATAATATAAAAAAAAAAAAATGGAAAATATTTTTGTTAAAAATACTGGAAAAATTTTAAGGATTCTTTTTTATATAATATTAGGAGGAATATAAGTTTTGTTTTTATTATTAAAACATATGACTTTATATTTTTAAAGAAAAAATTGAACTGTTAAAAAGCAAATTAAAGCTGTTTACTTCTAAATATCCCTTGCTTTATTTAACAACAAAATGCGTCTATTCCTTCTTTTTTAAAATCAAAATACGTCTATTTCACTGGAACAAACAAAATAATGCTATTCCTGCTAATAAACTTATTTAGCTATTGAGCATATATCCTAGATGTAAACGGCTTTATCTTTGTAATAAAAGCTCGTAGCTTTACTCGATTGAAGAAGAAAATTGATTTATAATAACTGATAACCCATATTATGGTTTTTTGCGTTTTACGCGAAACACTTTAACATGGAATATACCTACTTTGCGTTTTATAGACTCATGTTTTAAAAAAACATCTAGATAATATTAATTTTTTTGTTATACTTAACTTTTTTAAATTTTCTTGTTCTATGTTGCATGTCATTTTATCCGGTATTCGGTTTATGTTTATTTTTACATACTAATACTAACACGTACTAAATGATGAAATGCATGTATTGTTAGTCGTTTATCTATTAAACGTGTCACTGCAGCTTGTGTTAAACTAAGTTCTGATAGTTTTTCTAATGTATTTACCAATACATTGAATATTCTAACAAATTCTACAGCGTCATTTATTTCCGACAATATAATAAATATACTTGTACGTAAATAACTTTTGGATTATCAATACTTTCCAGAATTTCGTCATCTAAAATTAACATTACACATACGTATCTTCGTACTCACTAACTAATATTATTTTCAAAATTGCACCCAACCTTGAATTTTGTACGAATATTTAATTGTTTAAGTTGTCCAAGATTCAAAATAATTATAAATGTCCTTCAGCTCTTTCCATTTCACCTGCAAATGCTGCAATTCTTAGAAATTTCAAAAAATAAACCAGACCGCAATATTTATTTTCCTATTCTTCAATCAGTTCCAATTACTTTAAAAATAAACTAACAGTTTACATATTTGCTTCTGTATATCAATCAAAAACAATTTAAAATATGTATAACTATGACTATGAGGTAATGCAGACGATTGCCAAATAACGAAATGCGCTCAAAGTGATGAATGACGACGTGCAAGTAATTTTGTAAACCGATTTGAAGAACATTCCTGTAGTCTGTGGATTTGTACTTGTCTAAGATCATTTGGTTATTTTTAGGTAACGAAACAAAGTGTTCCTTAAATAGCAAAGCTTTCACCACTCATAAACAAATTACATGCTCATTTGATTTTGTTATGTTGTTGATTCTTGATGCATCAGAATGTCTCACTATAAAAGCAGTCAAATGTGGTGATGAGATTATATTATACAAGGTTCAGATTTTCCCCTCAAAGGGGAATGCAGTTTTTTTTTTATGGAAGCGTCGCATGATTTTTTTTATGAGGGCCATTGATCCATCATAGCTTAATCGATAAAGGACATCAATAAAAACAACTAATCTGAGATAAGACAGTATCATAAATCACGACTGAGCTTACATAAGCACGTAAGCCAATCGAAACAGCGTATACGTACGCCAAAAGAGCTCTTCTGAAACACTTCCTTTTGGTTTGTATATGTAATTGATGTTTATGAGCCTTCCAAGGCTACAAAATTGGATGCTATAATTTTAAGAGATAACGATCTTTCCATTATTGTTATGAACAAAATGACGTTTTCATTCTGAACAGGGGATTTCGAACTTTATACAGGCCGGCAAGTAAAAATTTCCATTAACCTTTCAGCAAGCTTAGTCCTGTCAAATAAGCCGAAAAAATGCTAAAGATCGCATTGAATTTGTTTCAAGCTGAAGTGTTGAGGGTGTTTCTGAGAGTATTGCCGCAAAAACGCGGCATCTCAGGGCCAAAACAAAGGGATGAAAGACAATAAAAATACCCACGAACGTGTGACAATCTATTTGCCATGCCTGCGGAGCGGTAGTAATAATATTTTGAAAAAAATTAAAAATGCTATTTCATTCAAAATATGATTCTAAACAGAAAAAGGCTGTGGTGACCCACCACTATCTCGTAAGGGGGCGACATGGAAGTTAGAAGAAGTTACGGGTGAGCACATTGCTATAAGCAATAACCTGTGTCCGATTATTTCAATTCTGCAACATTTTGTTTCAAGAGCTGGCAAATAGAAGAAGCGGATTTTTTTCGGGGAAGTTATCGGGCTACTTATATGTTGCACACTATTTGCACTCATTTCTGATTTTTTCTTAGAAAGTGTGGCTGGTTGTGCAAAGCGATTTGGTAGTTTTCAGTTGTTATAAGCTTAGCTCCTTAGCCTTACCGTCCCAAAGGCGATACTTACTATATATGTACTTTACTTAACAAAATAATAAAATAGTGTTGATTTTAAGTCTTATCATTTTACATTCTGATTTTTACATGTCCGTTCGTCTGTCTGTCCGTCTGTCCATCCTCACGATAACTCGAGAGCACGTTTACCTAAAGAGCTGAAATTTTGCGTATGGCCTTTTTTTTTAAAAAAGTAAAACTAAGTTCGAAAATGGGACAAGCCTTCGTGAGGTTACCATGCAAAAATTTAGTTTTCACTACATCTTTGGAAACTACCTGAGAACGCATCAACGTCGAAAGCTGAAAATTTGTACATAGTGTTTTCATGGTAATAGTAAATAAATTTGGAAAATGGACCAAATCAGGCAAACCCTTCTTGGTGTTGCCATATAAAAATTTTGGACTTTTACGAATAATGTGAAAATTATAAGTTCTATATGGTTTAATGTACTGAAAAGTTCTTCAGAATATGTAATCCTATAAAATTGATTATAATCATTTTTTCTTTCCGACAAACCATTCTAACAGGGTGCAGCAAAAAGATCTGACAGTACACTGTTGAGCGAGTATGTGGTGGGGAGAGGCGCGTTCCAGAGCCCACGCGAGTTACATATACAGATATGCAACGTGACTTAATGATAAAACTAAATACATACCTCGACTTGCAACGTGACAAGACAGATGACACCTTGGGAAACCAACAGAATGTGAATATTCCAACCCGACCAAGCCAATGGCTTGGTAAGGCAAAAGTTTCTCATCTGTATATGTAACTCGCGTGGATATTTTTAGTAGCCATGGAGCAGTGGTCGGGTACCACCGTGCGTTTGGTTTGTTGCCGAGGCGTTTTTTAAAAGTGACGATTCCTGAGGAAGAGTCCTAACTCGTAACAAAATTCTGCTATGGTGTGGTTCCAGCAGGATGGAACAACTGCCCATACAGCCAATGAGGTGATGGACTTTTTGAGAAGCAAGTTTCCTGGCCGAGTAATTTATCATTTTGGGGACATTGTATGCCCATCTCGCTACCCAAACCTTAGTATATGTGATTTTTTCTTGTAGGGGTTCCTTAAAGCAAGAGTTTACACAAACAAACCTCGCACACTGAACGACATGAAAGAGGCCGTAAGCCAAGAAATCACCAACCTGTCTCCTGCAATGTTAGAAAAGGTATTCGACAGCTTCAATGCAAGACTGGAAGAATGCATGGTCAAAGAAGGACATCATTTAAAGGACGTTATCTTCAAATCTTAAACGGATGAAATCGGTTGTTCTTATGTTATTTTCATTAATTTACATGAACACACTTCTGTAATAAGCAATAAAACAATTTGTATCACTTTTAATTTTAGTGTTGCTTTTATTTTAAAACCGTCAGATATTTTTGCCCCACTCTGTATATGCGAAAAACCACTTCAAAAATGAAACTTGCACAGATGGGTGACTACACGAAATGACATACCTATGGGCAGTCATCTAGGGTATCATAAGAATTGATCTTAAACCAATTCTAGCTTTTTCACTTGTTTTAAATAATTTTGATAATAAAAAGTTTAAAAACTTCTTGGGAAGATAAGAACGCTATGTCAGGATTATCAGAACATCGACTTCCTGTATAAATAGTAGTTCTGGACGCAGAAGCTATTCAAATTAAACTTCTGTGAATTTTACATAGGAACACTGCAAATATTTTTAGAATATTAGCACTAAGTTAGGGCTCTCATATTTAGTGAGAGAGTCTGTTTCATGAGGATTATTTCTCAAGGGTTTCCGTTTGCAGTGCGCTCAATGTTGAATGCATGATATATAGAAATACCCCCTCTAGTAGATCCACCCTAATAGGAGGCAGAGCTGAATGTGGTTTCAAGTTGCATATTAATTCTTTGAAGCAGAGGTCCGCTCTTAAAGCTACAGTCTTCCAAAGGAAGACATATTTTGTTACCAAATAAATATTCTGTATATAGGTATCTCTATACTAAGTGATTCTAGTCACATATTCAATGTTGGAGATAATTCATTACAAACATGTAAATGCTTGCCGAAATAAAGAAAAATCTTCCCTTTTTACGCAATTCTAAAATTGGCTATTATGTACATATATATAAACATTTTATTTCTGAGAACCTGTTAATCACAAATGATGTCACATTAAAAAAAAAAGGAAAGCATGGTTAGAAAGTAGTACTCACCAATGTATGTCTTTTTGATTTCTCAATTTGGTCCTGTCATGCAAAAAAAAAAAAGAAAATATATAAGTAAAACTTAAGTACATAGAGTCAAAATTTAATAACAATAATAAGAAAAAAAAGTAAAAAAATAAACAAGTTTTAATTTATATCGACATCAAAAACTAACAACTAATAAGGCTTTAAGGTCGTAAAGCAGCTACTCTAATGTTGAGACAAAATTATTTTGGATATCTTTTTCAATTCATTGGCGTCCTCGTTTATCAGACGTGACTGATATGCTTATTTGAACGAACGTGTACATGGTAATAAACCAAAAAGTTTAATTAATCTGAAATGGCATCGGCAAGAAATCTTGTATGCCAAACTACTGTATAGTACAAAATACTGTATGAGACGATATACTTGATGGAAAAATTTTCCGTATGCATAAAATCCTGTATGGATAAAGTCCTGTATGGGAAAAATCCAGTTTTTACAAAATCCTGTAAAGACAAGATCCTGTACGGACAAAATTCTGTTTTAAAGATCCTGTACGGACAAAATTCTGTTTTAAAAACAAGATTTTAAATATCCAGCTTAAAAAAAAA
Organism: Dioctria rufipes; assembly: GCA_963924295.1. NCBI lineage: Eukaryota > Metazoa > Arthropoda > Insecta > Diptera > Asilidae > Dioctria > Dioctria rufipes. The sequence goes on from OZ002740.1 coordinate 225,048,899, forward strand.
AAACAAGTAAAAAAACTTAAATTGGTCTAAGACCAATACCTTAGATGAATGTCCGTAATTTCGTATAGTGACACATCTGCACAACTTCCATTTTTGAAGTTTTTTTTGCATATATTTCTAGAACGGTGTGTTGGACATTAAAAATGATTATAACCAATTTTATAGAATTTCATATTCTGAAGAACGTTTCAGTAATTAAAACCGTATAGAACTTATCGTTTTTAGTCAATTTTAAAACTTTATTTTCTATTGTATTGTATGAAAAGGCCATGAACAAAATTTCAACTCTCTGCGTCGATGCGTTCGCAGGCAGTGGCCAAATATATAGTGAAAAACGGAAGTTTTGTATGGCAACCCTATGAAGAAATTGTCCGAGTTGACCTATTTTCGAACTTAAATTAATTTTTTTTTTTTTAAATCGCGTGTTTAAAATGTCAGTTCTCTAAGTGATCGTGTACTCTAGTTATCGAGCGCAAGGAGGGAATCAAAATAACTTTTAATTTTGTTCAGGGCTGTCCAATCGATTTTGCTTTACTAGCATTATATCTATGTGCTACAAACTGATTGAAAAATTTAGTTGGATGCCCGTGCCATAATGACGAACGAGGCATAGTGACGAATGAATATTATCTTACGTCAGCTTTATTCCAAATCCGCGCTATGATATCCAAAATGCAGGGCTAAGTATTGCCAACATATGGTCAACAGTTGTTTTTAATTTAGTCTACGTTTTTTGTACAAGCAGATCAGACGAATTTTGCAATTAGAATGCGCAAAAGTTTTGATTCAAATGGTGAGTAAGTCTACCATATTATTTTGGCGAGCAGTTTGTGTGTGGATAATGATAGATTTCATATTAGTTTTCGATAAATTTAGCATAAAATGTCGGAAAGAGACTAATGTGCGGTGGTGGGGGGTGGGGGTCGTAATGACAATTTTTTTGCGGGGTATAATAACTAACTTTTTACGGGAAATAATGACTAACTTTTTATGAGCATAATGACGAGCATTTTGCGGGGCATAATCATTTTTCGATTTTCACACTCTTGTAGGCTCAACGAGGAACGGATTCAAAAGACATAATTTGTCATTAGAAGAAAACACAAACTGTACATTTTTCGAACGTCGGTATTTTGTAAAAGCAATATTTTTTGAGGTCTATGAATACAAAAGGAATTTTGGAATGTCAAACTATTTATACTTAAACTTTCGAAATGGAGGAATGGTTTTAAAGGTAAAATATCAGATGTTTTTAATTTGCAGTTTTCGAATTCGAAACTCGAAGTCTTCTTCATTTTAGAACGTAAATTTTATTATAAAGACCATTTTTCTGCAAGGCTCATTATGGTCATTAATTAATAATAGTATGTTTTAATAAAAAATGATGTTATTTCGTGCATTAAATATAATTCGAAATTATGCTCCGAGCCCTTCATCGTTATGCCCCATATGTGGGACTTAGTGACGAACTGGTCATTAATTACTCCACTTAGATAAGCAGCACACTTCATAAGGATGATAGATCGTAATTATCTATATCACATCTTGTCCCTGATTGACCGTCCTTGGTATTGGTATTTTTAAAGTTTCAAGAAATCGATTCAGGGATTTAAGAAAAATCTAGAGATAAATCGTTCGTCATTATGGCCCGGACACCATATCCTATGATTTCATCTAAGGTATAAGAGTATCTTAAATTGCTTTAAAAATGTTCGTGTAATTAAATTTTCTAAGTAATTGAAAACTGCAAATGCATTTTATTATACCCACATATTTCATATCCAAATTTATAAATGAAGAGGAAATTTAAACCCCCGATAAGAAACTGGCTAACTACTTTGTATAGCCAATTGTATAGAGATAGGCCATGAGTTTTAACCACGTTTTGCGGGAAAACTCTGCTGTGCTATCAAACCTGCATTAAAACACTGCAGTCTCATATTTATCTCAGTGAATATACGACGGCGCCAGCGCCAACTTTTGCATGCTCTTAGAACCCCCAAATCTTTCTGACCAACATCGCGTTCGCTTTCGCGCCCACTGCCGAAGTACATTATTACGGCGAATCTTGATATGAGCAGACCTTTAAGTAATTTAATATATTTTGATATTCATATTATAAACAACTCAAATAATATTCATTATTAATCTAATTACAAAGCAAACAGAGCATTCCCACGAGCCTGTGGATCATGGAATGAAACTATCGCAGATAATAATATATTCCGTAGTCATTGCGCTGAGATTTCAATTGTTCAGTTACCGAGCAAAGATGTTCAGACAAAAAAAATATGCCGATATACAAATTCCTGAACGCTTACATAATTTAGAAGACGTGTTCTTCGTATTGAGCGAAAAGTATATAGGCATTGAAGAAACTATTATCTTACGTACCAAATCTCAAAATTGTTCGCGGATTCAAACTGATGGACTATGTATAGATGGAGCATTTGTAGTTTTCGCCATAATGATGCAGATTTTTGCCGTTTATGGAAAAATTGAGACTGAAAATAGATGAGTAAAAATCTTTGGAATTGTACGAAAAAAATTTTTTTATCGTCGTAGGATTTGTGCTGAATATGAAATTTCAATAAATCCCAAAAGAATCATCTGCGACTTTGAAAAAGCAGTTATATCTTTTGCTAATTGTTTTTTCAAAAACGGATGTTAGCTGAAAAACATGACAATTCAGAAGATTTTGCGTTGCACATACGAATTTAAAAGTCTCGTATTCGTATCAGAAAATGTGTTATCATCTTATTATTTAAATATGTATAACAAAGTTAGATGACGTTGATGCCACAAATATTTCGAAAGAGCTAAAACAAAAACTGTATTGGAGAAGAAAATGCTCCACAAATGACACCGAATATTTTGAACGAACCCAGAATGATGTCGAAGTTTGGCATCAGAGACTAAAAGTCGCTGTAGGTAGAAGTCGCGTCGGTGTTTACAAAATTAATAAACACTTGTGTAATGAGATGGTCATGACAAAAATTCAAATTAAAAGGATGAGGGCCGACGAAAAAATGCGTAAAAAATGAAATCTAGCAAAAGCTTAAAAAGAAAAAAATTGAAAAATAATCAAAAATCGAACCCTGTGTGAAAAATCAGAGTATTTAAAAATGATATCTATTAAAGCAACTACCAGTCTATTATTTGCTTTATTATTACTATAGTTTCTTGAAATTGATTGTTACTATTTTTTAAACAGTGAAGTATATATTTAGTTCAGTATAATTGTAGCAAGAAACTTATTTTGTTCAAATAAAAAAGAAAAAACCTTAGAGGATAACAAAAAATTAAAAAAACTTATAGCAATGAAGAAAAAATGAGAGCGTAATACATTGGTCCTGGTATTAGCAGATAGTTAGATTTTTATTTTATGTTCGATTGAAATAAGTCCTGTATTTAAAAATTGTGCAATTAATTTGTACAGCATGATTTTCATCATCAACCGATCTGAAACATTGACCTCGAAAGCATGAATTAATTTAAACGTAGTAGGAGATTTTTTCTTAATCGGAAATAGCCTTCACAAAGGCAAAAGAAGTGATCCCAAGTATTTTCGGCCACACTATTTAAACAAACTATCATAGATGTATCTATGAAATACAGAGGAAATCCTATTATTTCAAACAGAATTTTTGTATTATACTCGTGGTTTAGTAGAAAGTTATTTTTTAGTCTTACTGTATGTAGGATTGTTCTCCTTATTTAGGAATTAAAGGAGAACAGAGCTACTATATGATATATTCTGCATCTCGAGTTCCCATATCGCTAGCGCAAGGTAGACTACATTATACATAGTATACCAAGTAGCACATCTTGGCACTAAGAAAGTGTAACAAGAAAGCCCTCGCATCTAAAGCATAAAATATGGTACATACATTTCTCCTCCCTCTGGGGTCTTGGCCTTGCGGCCCCATGTAGATTTTACATCCTACAAATAAGGATGTTTTTCTAAATGCAACTTAACATATGTACATACATTGAGATAAATATTATGGAGGCATGATCTTGACATAAACAATTTTCAAAGATTTAATTAAATTTGAAAAACTTAACGCTGATGAAACTGAATTTTGTACCCCATTTAAAAAACTAAAAAAAAATTTTGGAATACAATTTTTTCATATGTACCTATGTGTTTAAAGTAGTTTCAGTATTCACGTAACGTACGTAAACTGTATCCTTTTTTCCCAAAAAGAATAAGTATGTATGTGTTTGGCCGCTTATTTATTTTGGGGAATTTCGACATTTATAATATAGTTTTGTTATCATCAGTATTCAGTGTTGCTATGGTACTTTTTTAATAATTTTTAAATATAATTCAAAACAGCAACAATTTCTAGGTTGAATATTTATATTAGAATGACGATGATAATCTGATGAATTCAAATGAACATTATGCACATTTTACATCCCATTTCCAATTTTTTCATTATAAAAAATGCCCACTACATTATTAAACTAATAAAATTTCGTTCTATTTTTGTACCCTAGAGGAAATCTACAGGGTAGGTATACTAAGTTTGTCACTCCATTTGTAACGGACAGAAAAAATGCTGGTAGAGTAAAACCGATAGGATACCCACGCATAATATTAAAAGTTGTTTTGATTTTTAGTTCGTACTTACTTTTTTAAAAAGTATTTATATGGGCAATTGGTGTGACCTCCATCATTGAACTTCTAGGATAGGCGATTAGAGATAACCATACAGATGAAAGCTCTCTGATTGGTCGGTCGAAAAGTTAATTTTTTTTGCACTTCAATGCATTTTGCAAACTTATTGAATTTTCAATAAATTTCAGTGTTATAGACGAGAAATTTTCTACTTGTAATATTAAAAGTTATTTTGATTTTTGCATTACCATCTTTCGTTCGTCCGACGGTCTGTTTGTCCGCACGATAAAAGAAGTAAAATTAAGTTTAAAAGTGGGACAAATCGGGTAACTGCTTCCTTAGGGTTGCCATACAAAAATTTCGTTTTCACTGCATATTTGCCTGAGAACGTGTCAACACTACCGCAAGTGTATAAGGATAAGAGGGATTTTCCAGGATTTCTAACCAATAACACCAAAAAAAAAATGTCTTTCAAAGAACACTGCGACGTACGAAATTTAGAAAAAACCACTATTCGAACCCACGACCTGCTGTCTATAAACCAAGTTCTTGCCACTACACCACGATCACCTTTGGAACTAGTTCACAGTTTTAGATTTAAATTTTAAGAAATCACAATCTTTCAATTCATACAAAGAAAATGTTTTATTTCTATTGTTTATAGATATCTACATACATAGTTTCTCCAATTCAATTTCACAGAATAATAAATACAAAATAATCCAATTTAAATTACAAGCCCAATTTCTAGAACTTTTATTTAAAGCTTGCACCACCATACAAAACTACGAGCGCTGTTCAATCGATTTAAAGATTTCCAGATAAAACTTAGATTTCAAATTTTTAAAAGATGATTTCGATAAATTTTACTATCCGTCGCGATCTAAGGCTTTACTTCGACTGTCTTTAATCTCCTTTCCTTTCCAATTTTTCCAGCTTCGGAATTTTCTCGAATTTTCCCCTATTAATTATCGGTAAATTCATCATCTGATTAAATTCAAATATGTGTATATGGTAACGGTCCAATAAATGAAAATGTGTCTTTGTCTTTTACCATGTCTGTTTCAATTTTAATATTGGCCATTTCATTTCTCAAGTTTATGGGATCTGATCATCGATATTTTATAGCATAAAGAAAAACAATAAAAAAAAAGGGAAAAACACAATGCCTTTAGATAAGTACAAACAAATAAATTAATACTAAATATGATACTTTGTGTGCCTTCCATTTACTTTTTAGACTGATTGATCGCAGAAACTTCTTCACGGAACAGCAAGTGGAGAAGGATGTAAAGCAAAAAAAATCTCCCTCTCACGATACCATATGTAATTTATTTTATTTATAAAGTGGAAAAAAAATTGGTTCCTTGCAGCGACAATATTTTGCGTTCTTTGCCTTTAAAAGCTCCCTAATATGGCCGTCCTGCTACCAGAGATTTTACTAGCTAAATATTAGTAATATTTGTTACTTATGTCATATTTAATTTTCAAGTTAGTATAAGTTTGATTAATTACCGTTTTTATATTATTTAAATTTTCAAGTTATTTCCATTACGAACCATGTTTCACCATTAGGTGACGTAAAATCGTGAAATGTATAGGGCACTACGGAACAGAGAACACAATACTCTCTCACCTCTCTCTGTCTTCCTATAAAAATGTATATAAATTAGTCAAAGAATTACAGCTCATTTTTCTAGCTTTTTTGTTGCCTGCGACTTTTAACTTTTCAGGATCCTCTTCCCTATTTTCTGCTTTCGTGTTAAATTTAATTCTTTTCGCAAACAGATGCTTATTTTTAAATTTCAACTTCAAACTTCTCCTTGTGTTTCTTTTACTCCTCCCCTGTCGCCGATCTTAACCAGACTTGCCTTCCTTGATATCCTTCTTCTTCTCGCTCCTTCTTCTTAATTTTCCTCCTTATTTTCGGGATCGTTCAGAGAAGCAGCTAAGAACTTCAATTGTATAAGGATAGTCGAGATAATATGTATAGTATTTGATTTGAGCATGTTTATTAGAATATTTTTTTTTTTTTTATTATTTATTCATTAAAAATCGTCATTATAATTATTTATTTATAATTATTATATTATTTAGCATGATTTAAGTAGTTATTTAGGTAGGTAATTTCATTACCTATTAATTAAATTAAAATGTTAAGATCTATGATTATAAATTTTCTTATGCTAAATAAGACTCCAATCTTTTATTTATGTTTAAGAAAAAAAATGTAAATTTCATATGGATTTTTCTGAAGGTATTAGATGGGCCTGACAGCATACGTTACAAATCGTTGCGTTGCCATATGAAAATTTATATTTTTATGTAGGTATACCTTAAAAAAGATCAGACATAGTCATAGACATTTTTATTGTACTGAAAAGTTCTTCACAATATGAACTCCTATAAAATTGGTTATAATCATTTTTACTGTGCGACGAAGCGTTCTAAAAATATGTGCGGAAAATCACTTCAACGATTAAACTTACACTGATGGGTGACCATACGAAATTGCATAAGGATATTCATTTAGGGTATCAAAAGAACTGGTGTTAGATAAATTCTGGGTTCTTACTTGTTCATAATTAAAGTAGTTCCTGTATTGTAGAAAACTACAACATTCTTTTAAGTGCAGTTCTCTCATCCTGCGTTAATTTGGATATATGGTGATTTTAAAACTTATATCTCCCAAAGGAGGACGTACACCTCTGCAGACATTTGCATATAGCTTAGATCTTTGATATAAAAACGCAATAAAAAAAATTCTAGTTCTCCCCAGTAGAAAAAGTAGTACATTCTCCTAAGTGCAGTGCTCCCATACAGCGTTACTTTGGGTATATGGTCAACTTAAAAATTCATATCTCAAAAATGAAGCCGAACACAATCGCAATTTTAATAATAATGCTATTTTTTTGAAAAATACTACATAGTATAAAACAAAACACAAGTTTTGTGATAAGAAGGTTTTCCTCCACTCAGGACAATAAATTTGGTGGCAAATTTTGGTCCAATTTCAATCGTCGTTGATCAATGTTGTATTTTTTCATTACCGTAATTCGGGATTCATCATAACAGGAAAGAGTATGATATGAATTTAATTGCACGGCGCGAATTAAAAAGACGTATAAAGATGGATATCTGTTGGTGAATAATATTCTTCGAATGAAAACAACGATTGGGTCGAACACAGAATTATAAATCAATGTTTCGGAACTCAAATATTATCATCACTAATATTTATTTGCTGCGAATTCCTACTTGGTAGAGTAGTTGGAAATAATATCGATGACTGCTACTTTCGCAAATGCAAAATAATATTTCAGTTGAATTATTTCTTTGTTATCGAACCAAATTGCTAATGATGAGGGAAAAGGTTAGCATTCGCAACTTTAATTCCCAAATAATTGGCCAATCTCAAAACACTTCAATTAAGCACAGTTTTGATATAAAAAAAGGATGTAACGAATGAATGGCGAAACAACCATTCAAAGCTGGTTAAATTTCTTCTGCTTTTTATGCATAGTCATTACTGTCATTTGCAGCTGGTTTGGTCGATTTAATGTAGGGCGTTTTGAATTAAATTTATTTTTTACGCTGATGGTCTAGCGTTCTACACTATTAGCCAACCAAATTGCATCAATAATAGTCAGTGACGTCCTTTCAGGGGGAGGGGGCGGCCAGGGGCATGTTTTTATAATACACATCACATATATAATAATTATTTCCATATTTAATATTTATTCGTAACATAAAAACAATAATATTATGATCACTGCGATGTCAGGCAGACTTTATTCCTGTATTGACCTGTCTATCGCTTTGGCTATTAAATATTAAACAGGCTCAAGGCCGTATATATGGAGTGGGTTTGAGGGACTCAAACCCCCTCCATCGTTGTAGCCTACACTTTCGTTAATCTGGTAAGCCAAATTTTCACCCACAAGTCTTTATATGTAGCGGCTAACAACAACTGGTTTTGTCATTTAATATATTTCCTCCATGGTACTTTAAGGTAAAGCAACTTTAGAAAAAACGTGTGCTAAGTAGAGAAAGAAAATAAGCAGTCCAGTATGTATATATCTATGTACATATATACACATCAGTAGATGGTATCTTGCTTTGATACAACGTAGCTTAATCGCAGTGGTTTTTAAAATTTTGTTCACATTTTAAAGGGAATACTAAGTCTAAGTTTAATTTAGTTTTCATTCTTATAACATCAACTTTTGTTGTAAATAATTAAAATATGGTAACTAATACTTTCTATGAGCATCCGATGATTTTATTTAAATAGCTTAAAAATTATTTGCTTACTTTTTAGGGCATTTTAGATAATTAAAAAATAAAATTTGTTTTCTTATAAATTTTTTAAATTGCTTTTTTGGCCCCGTCAATAAAAAAGCTGTGCTAAACGTTCGTCATAATGTTAAAATTAAAATGAATGAAGAACTTGTCTCCCTTCACGTCAAAATGGAAAAGACTAAATTTCTCCTTTTTTATGAAAAGTGGACCTTTATACTTATTTTTCTTTGAATGTAAATATGTATATGTAGTAAACATTTGTTAAACAACATGTTTTCTAACATAACTTTTTAAATTTCTGCAGACCCACGGATCCTTAATTGAAAATTACCGTGAACTCAATCAGATATCCAAATATAGCACTTATAGATGAATAGAATTTTTCGATTCAATTATAGTGTCATCATAAATTGAAAGCTTAAATTCATATATTAAATTTACATATAATTCCGATTGTTGTGTTCACATTAATTTTCAGTTATTCTTTCGCTTCTAGATGGTATTAACTTATCAGGCTAAGCCTCTCCCGTTCGTGATCTATATATACGGCCTTGAACAGGCTGTCCCGCTTACAGTAGTCCAAAGGAAAAGCAGCGATAGGGGATATCACCAACTACCCTCTGAATGTCATATGATTTTTGAGATGTTTCCTATTTTCACTTACAAATATTACAACTTTGCTAAAACTATTCACTATACATAGATTTTGAAGTTTGGTACAGACGTGCCTTAAGGTAGTTTCACATCAAAAACAAGATCAGAAAAATGTAAACCAAAAAGCTCAATTTATTCCACTTTAAAACAAGATTTTTATTCCAATGATTAATAAAATCCAAGGAAAAGGATAAACTAAGAATTTTACTGAGAAAACAGTTATATTTATTGCAGATTTTGAAGAAAAACACAACTTTTATGTTTTATCGGCCGAACAACTTTTTTCGGCGGAAAGATTCGGCCGATAAAACATAAAAGTTGTGTTTATCTTAAAAATATGAAATATGTATACTATTTTATTAGTAAAACTATTAGCTTATCCTATTTCCCATGATTTTATTAAACATTGGAGCAAAAATCTTGTTTCAAAGTGGAATATATTGAGTTTTTGGTATGTCTAAGCACAAGGGGAGGAAAATCCTTCCTTCCCTAAAAACTTCTCCCATTGACCGTAAAATAATAAGATTAAGATTACAAGTATATTTGCATTCGATTATTATCACTGATATCGACAGATAAGATATACAAATAACCTGATATCGACGGCTGCACTACTATAGGTCAGTTCGCATATTTTTTTCAAATAAAAACATGAAAAACTTCAAATTATATGATAGGGAGGGAAACTGCGAGTGACACTCGCAAAGCACGCGAAAGACTCCGAGTAAAAACTTATGTAACGTCAAATAATTAAAGTGGATTACCTGATTTATTATTTAGATTATTGAGTTATTGTGCTCCTATTTGAAATAAATATGCATGCCGGAGAATTACTTTCTATATACGATTTTCCAATAAGAGGTGTTATTTTGATATTCAAAGAAAAATGCCATTTTTTGAGATAAATGATCGGATCTTTATTGTATTATAAAGAGGAAGGTATGCCATTAATAATGGAAAATAACATCAGCCAAATGACCACAACGACCACGCCTACAGGACCATATCCTCTTCATGAAATTTTCCATAACCAAATCGCAAAGTGGCTGCCCTATGTCCCCGATAGCCTCACGAATTCCATCTTTGAGATCTTGAATCGACGCTGGGCTGTTGGCGTAGACCTTCTCTTTCACGTGGCCACAAAGGAAGAAATCGCAAGGTGTTAAGTCACAAGATCTCGGTGGCCAATTGTGATCACCTCTTCGAGAGATAACACGGTCCGGAAACTTTTCCCGTAAAAGATCAATGGTTTCGTTGCTTGTATGGCACGTAGCGCCGTCTTGTTGAAAGTAAACGTTGTCCAGATCAATACCATCCAATTCCGGCCATAAAAAATCATTAATCATCTGTCGATAGTGCAATCCATTCACCGTAACTGTTGCTCCAGCCTCATTTTCGAGAAAGTAAGGTCCAACGGCCCTGCGGGACCATAAACCGCACCAAACAGTCACACGTTGAGGATAGGGAGGCTTTTCAACAATAACTCTTGGGTTTTCCGAGCCCCAGATGCGACAATTTTGCTTGTTCACGAAGCCATTGAGGTGGAAATGGGCCTCATCACTCAAGATTAGTTTTCGATGGAATTCCGGATCATTTTCATGCATTTCAAGGACCCAATCAGCAAAGACTCGACGTTGTTGATGATCGGCCGGCTTGAGTTCTTGTGTTACCTGAACTTTGTAAGCCTTAAGACCCAAATCTTTATGCAAAATACGGTGTAATGACGTTTGTGGAATGCCTAATTCCAAAGAACGACGAGGAAGGGACAAACCTGGGTTTCTTCAACACTTTCGGCTACAGCAGCAATATTCTCGGCTGTTCTTGAGCGACGTGCACGGGTTTTATTCTTCACATCACTAACTTGTCCCGACAGCTCGAATTTTTCTACCAATTTCTGTATTGCGGTCCGACAAGGTGATTCACGACGACCCAAAAATGTTTGAGTTTTACGAACCGTCTCTGCCACATTTTCACCATTTTTATAGTGAATTTGAATAATGTCAGTGCGTTGTTGAATCGTGTATCGTTCCATTTTTATTAATGGCGGAGTTTCTACTTGTCAAATGTCAAAAAATGACAGCTTCAAGAGTGACATCTACCGAAATGGCGGGCTAATTAAAATAACACCTCTTATTGGAATACCCTTTAGTACAAGTACAATAAACAAATTTAATTTACCACTTTGAATACGTAAAATGTTTTTGTAGAAAATTCTACTTCCACTGAAGAAGGAATAGCAGGTTTATCCTTTTCTTTTGAAGTAAACTAAAAACTTGAAAAATAGCTAGAAACTCAAAAATAACTAAAAACTAGTGGGAGCTGTCAAATCTGACACTTTTGAAGTTTTTACTTGACGGTTTTTCTCTAGTCAAATCATGTAATAAATTGGACGGAGGTGAAAAGTGATGTCAACAATTTCTCTTTCAGTTTTCGAGTACGCGAACGCCTTCGAGTAAGGCTTACAATTTCTCTCAGTTTTCAAGTACGCGAACGCCTTCGAGTAAGGCTTACTCGAAGGCGTTCGCGTACTCGAAAACTGAAAGAGAAATTGTTGACATCACTTTTCACCTCCGTCCAATTGATTACTTGATTTGACTAGAGAAAACCGTCAAGTAAAAACTTCAAAAGTGTCAGATTTGACAGCTCCCACTAGTTTTTAGTTATTTTTGAGTTTCTAGCTATTTTTCTAGTTTTTAGTTTACTTTAAAAGAAATGGATAAACCTGCTGTTCCTTCTCCAGTGGAAGTAGAATTTTCTACAAAAACATTTTATGTATTCAAAGTGGTAAATAAAAAAAAGTGAAGTCTACAATTTCTCTTTCAGTTTTCGAGTACGCGAACGCCTTCGAGTAAGCTTACTTACTTACTCGAAGCCGTTCGCGTACTCGAAAACTGAAAGAGAAATTGTTGACATCACTTTTCACCTCCGTTCAATTTATTAAGGCGTTCGCGTACTCGAAAACTGAAAGACAAATTGTTGACATCACTTTTCACCTCCGTTCAATTTATTACTTGATTTGACTAGAGAAAAACCGTCAAGTAAAAATTTCAAAAGTGTCAGATTTGTTCTTAAACTTACAAAACGATTTGAAGCTAGTACGCGAACAGACCTAAAGTTTATGAGTATACTGCACGTGCATTTTGCTACACTTTTGTGCCTAGACTTATCAATGTCATCAATTGAAAGGAAATAGTTCCGGAAATTATGAAATTCTGAAATTTCTGATCGGACGGCTTATTTAGGGCCAACCCACACGAGAAGTTTTTAGGGAAGGAAGAATTTTCTTCCTCTTGTGCTGAGACGTACCAGCACAATAACTTTGTTACGCGGAGCTCCGTATATGATTACCGAAATTAATTCAGTGCACGTTCAATTAAGTTACAGCTTTGTATATAAACATAAAGAGAACGCCATAGAAGTGAGTTCACTTTCTGCATTGTCTTTCTATGGACGTTAGTCATTATACATATCAGTAGTTTTATATAAGAACGCTGCAAATATTTTAGGATGTTAGGAGATAGGACTAAGTTAGGGCTCTGATGTGGTAGTGAGGGAGTCTGTTTTGTGGCTTAGAAAGTGTTTCTCGAGGGATCACACAAAGTTGGGGTACCAAACTGAAATTCTGAGAAGAACTTATACACAAACATCACATGCACACAATAATATACATTTAAATAAATTTTGGTTTTTTTTAGTTTTGGAATGAAATTTTTTTTTGAAGTTGAAAAATATGAATAAAAAAATACAAAATAATAAATATATTTTTTCAAATAACTCAATTAATTAAATATTTTGTTCTTCAAATTTGGGTGGAGGGGGTCTTGGGCGCCACCCCCCCCCCCCGGATCCACCACTGGTACGCGCACTCCTATACTCGGAGGCTTAAAGAGATATTTATAAAGCCATCCCAATACTCACTTTTTTAGTATTTCCCTCTTTTTTATTCGAACTGAGGAAATAGACTTTTCGCACCTTAGATCGGCTCTAACTTAGATCGGCTCTAACTCGGTAGGGTTATGTCCGATCGGAAAATTGGTTTCACTGTTCGTCTGAGCTCATTATCAGCTCAATTCGTAAAAGAAAATTTTTCTCTGCAATTCTGTAGGGTAGGGGGGGGGGTGGTTACAATACCGTATGTTCCATATCGAATTAACGGTCTAACCGAGTACTATCATGCGATGTATATTTGTCCTGATTCAGAAAACCTCTCAGGACGTTTTTGTCGCCGGAAAAGCCATCTTCATGAACTTGGGTCACATACACCCCAGCTACTACATTTCGAACATTTTCTCATAGGAAGTAATTTGCACGACTTACCAATTCCACGCAATAGCGATGAGGTCGCTCACATTGTGCTTTAGCTAATGCTGAAATTCCGTGTAATTAGCACAAGTCGAGGTAGTTTTTAAGATCATGTGCACAGAACAGTGCATTTTGTTTTTCGTGATACGCCTTTGAAAATTAAAAAATTTTTGCCACGCATGGTTTTAACGGTATTTACATTAGATATAAATAAAAATTTGCTAATTGATTTTGTAACTACATTACTAAGGTACGTCTGTGCCAATCTCCAAATCTATGGTGAACAGTTTTAGCGCAGTAGTGATTTTTGTAGGTGAAAATAGGAAATATCTCAAATATCATTAAACGTGGAATAAGTTCTAACCTGTGAACTTTTTATATAATCCAATATAAGATCCCGTGGATAGGATGATGTATGAGAACGAAGCCGTAACATTACCCTTCAGAAAAGATGGCAGCAGTCGTGCATTTCAGGAATGAGGACCAACTTTAAGTTGAAAGTGACAAACAAGAAAACGTAGAGCACGACGAGAGATTTTATGACTTGGTGACACAAACTATATTTTGACTTTTGAAGAGAACCACGAACTGGACGTCATCCAAATTCATCATCGTAAATTATACAGTCCATTAATAAAATCTGTATTTGGGAACTAAACCGTAAGTCTTGTGAAGAGTCCTTGTGTCTCTATTTATCGAACACGGGAGTTAGAAAACTTTTTTCCCATTTCCATCATCATACGCAACACTAGCAATGGCGTGGCGTCTTTCGAAACAAGAGAAACATCGAACTCGTCAGGAATCTACCTATGACGTCACACAGCTCTATTGTTCGTTCACCACTTATAGTATAGGTAGCTGCTACATTTATTAAGAAATTGTTCTAAGGAATCCAGTTGAAAAATACTTCTATGGGACCTACAAACACTGCTATACCCGCAGCATGTATTAGGTAAATTTTATTCTATGAATAACATTTTTCTTATGATTGATCATCGCTGTATTTATTTCAACTGGAGGTGGATTTAGTTTTGCTTCCATCAATTTCATGTAGGTAGACTTGTTAGGAAGTATTTCGGTTGTAGGCAGGCCGCGTGGGCGAGAGGCAATTGAAAATTCTTGAGGGGAATTTAAGGCAGGATAGGGGAAATTACTTTAGAGAAGAGACGGCTTGAAATATGATATTGATTACAAAATCGTACAGTCGACGACAAATAAGCCAATGACCAATTATTGATATTTTAATTTAGGTTATTTAGAATTTATTTGTCGCCGTCATACCATAATCGCGAATCTGCTTTTTTGGCTATTTTGAACTGCCTTACTCATATGTAACTCAGGAAAATCAAAACTATATATTTTTTTATTCTGTAAAAATCTTACCAACATATATTACTTTACCAATGTCTAAGATATTCCCGGTTTTCGTTTTTAAGAATGAGCTCAAATACTGAAAAAACGATTACTCCTAAACTCTGAAATGATTAATTCTTCACTTTCATGTTTCGTAATACACTCCGTTATAAACGAATTTGAAATTTTCCATTTTCGTACTTTGCGAATTCTTTGAAAATTCATTTACAGAGCTCAAATACTGTTATTACTTACCAAGTACGTTAGAACAATCTTGAGTATCTCTCCCAAATTCTGAAAACCATTTATCATTGCCTTCATTTCAAATTTGCTTACAGCTTTGATTGAGAGAGAGTGTATAATATTCAAGTAGGTACATTGCGACCTGGCTATTATCATTTCCTTAATTCCTTTTATTTTAATTTGAAAGCAAGAAATTAAAAATTGAAATTCATGCCTACTCTCACGTCCTCGATTGTAGGTGCTATGCTTAAGGTTAAAAGCAGAGGAGCTAGTCCACTAAGAAGAGGAGAGATTTTTTCCAATGATTTTCAACCTTAAAGTTGCAAGTATAGGACACTCACATATAATATGTTTCGTGTCTTCATCTTCCTCTGCACACAATCGACACAGTTCACTTTTGCCTATTTTCCTCAAAAATTAACTCCTGGAGCTAACGAGAGGGTTATAGATAAGTATAGATAAATTATTAGAATCGTTGCACTAACATTTGAGTGTATGATTATTTAACGCTTTTATAAAATTATAATCTAATTGCTTTCCCTAGTCCAAGTCCACGCCACTGGTAGCTAGTGATTTCCCATATCGCTGCTATTCCTGAGAACTACTGTAAACAGAAAACCCTGTATACTCCTAGAGTCCCAAGCCACCCATAGATTCTATTCTTAAATACGACACTGATTGTGGTAAATATTTTTGAAGCTGTCTTATAAAGAACGACTCTCCTAATCACAAAAGAATTGGGTCATATTAAATATTTCCAAAATTTTGTCAAATACTTTTCGTCTGTCAATTCTATTCTTGTTCTCTGTCGACTCCTATGTACGCATTATACAAGTGTTCATTAGTGTACTTTTGTAGAGAAGCAGCTATATCGTTACATACATATGTATGTATCTAATAATGTTGCCAAAATGTCAACGTAAATTCACAAAGTATATTTATCATCATAAGACTCAAGTAGTAAAATTAATAATTGAAATGTGTCTAAACAAGATAATAGTACTTAAACGCAAACAAGCGGCACAACATTTCAAGACGCTAAACCATTAAAAATTTAAATTAATCTCATACGCGCTTTCTTCCTCAATTGGTAATGCTAATAGGTATATGCGCATCTGAAAGAGTGTCGCTACTTAGAGCTCTGCTAATGCTCAAATATTTACTCTGCTTTCAAATTAAGTTGTTACGTTGTGATAAAAATAGAAAAGAATGCATTTTGTTTGCTAAGCTAGTTTCCGCAAGCCCAGCAAGAACCGGACTCCACTGTTGTTGTTAAACGGGCTTCCACTGTATTCTTACACTAGAAGTAAAAAGATTTAGCTATGGATTATGTAAGATAACTGATGTCAAATTTACCAAGCGTACTGATTTAAGAGATTCCATAAGCTAACTATGTGGGTGTGACAAATAACTGCGTGCAACTGATTGAGAGTTTTAATTGATGCATTTCGTGAAGTTCAGGTTGACTTCCTCAAATAAGTCCAGGGTTAGAAACTTGATGTGACTTTGTGCTACTTTGCTCCCGGGCTGTCGGAAAATTGATGTAGTACTTTGGATAATGCAGAAAAAATGCTTTTATGAAGATATTCTCGCATACTAATGCTTGTTTAAAGTGACTATTTACTTAAGTGTGATCGACATGCGAAGAGTAGATTAATAAATGGACGCAATTCCGAAGAAATACAGTCGACCTTCACAAAGACGTTTCAATGTTATATCTTTGCTTGTTTGTATCATTCATCTGATACCAATTTATAGTATTATTTATCATAGTAATTTAGAAGAAAAAGAACTATTTTTTTTATGTTTCAATTAATATAGATATGGATCTCTGTAATATCGAATGATTGTCATAATCGTTTTAGATATTAATGGCAAGTATTGGAAAAACAATTTTTGTTGTTATGGTTCCATTGAAATTTAGCTAGAATCTTAGGTACCTATCTTATGCTTGCATCGAAAATAAGATAAATTGAAAATAAGTCAAACTGAATGCAATAAATTTTCTGGAAAATAGATTCTGGTTATAAATTGTCGTGAATTAAATGTTAACTTCATTACAGTTCGATACCTATATCGTGAGCCAACTAAGCACACGGCAATGCGAGTTGCCGATCCATCAAACTGTCATAGTTTTTTCTATCAAAATCATTAAACTTTGACTTCTTACCGCCCATCACTTTAACGAAGAAATAATGCGAGATAGATAGAGAGAGGGGAAGGGGGTGAGAAGGAGGGAGAGATTGGGAGAGAGAAATAGTACTATTATTATTATTATGTATTATGTCACGCATATAGCAGGTGGGGGCTGGAGCTCCGATCTCTAAGTACTACGACTTAAATCTTTTCTTGCGGTATGTCCTATCCTGTTAGATTCAGTCCACGTTCGCTTTTATTAAAACGGTCCATTTTCCCGACATCTGATGGGGCACGAATCCCTTACCCAACCATTGGAGCTTTTGACGAGGAATTCCTCTGCATTCGTATAGTCGTGCTCTGCAGATTCTACCTCTTTGTCTGTGATTTTACCCATTTTCTTAGACATGTACTTAACTGGGCTATGGCCAGTCATTTTCCCAATGAATTGTCTGGTTGATGATATTTTTAAAGCCTTTGTATGGGAAGTTAATGAACTTCTTCGCTTGATGCAGTCCAGGAGGGCTCTGTGTTTTTGTCTAGTATTTATCACCTACATATTCGAGTTCATTGTACTTACTAATTTGTTAGATTCCACATTAATCATAACGGTTGGTGCATCTGTCGATGCAAACGATTGTATCTGGTCCATTCGATCAAGAAATATACTGCCTTTATCGAATCGTGGCTATTGGAGCTTATATACATATGTCGTAGACAGTTGACGTAACTTAACACTTCAAAAAAGTCTAGGCACTTCATTAAATGTAGACAGATGGTGTAATAGTTTGCGTTTAATGACTTTTTCTATTAAGCATGTTCACGTCTTTCTTTTTATTCATATTAACAATTATTTTCTTTAGACGACTTAGCCCTATTAAATCAAAGTTAAACTCACTATTCTACTACTTTGTACGATCATTCAACGTCATTTTTAAAGAGTACAGGCGTAAAAGTGATATAATTGCGTAGAACTAGAAAAGTTTTTGAATTATTAACTTCGACAAAATCCATTACAATATCTGTTTATTTAGCGTTAATTCTGGATGAATTGCTACAGCCTTTACGCCGATTGCGCAATACCAACCGATATAACCGAATACGTGGAGAGGGCGATGAGTGGTGAAGGGGAAGGTGACGCCCAGAACTGTGAGACACCCCACCCACATATACACACGACTTGAATACACAGATGCACACGCCGGCGTGTGGCGTTCCTGTGTCAAAACCCACAACAAGCCATGAAACAGACACCCTCACTACCATATTAGAGCCCCAACGGAATCCTAAAATTCTAAAATATTTCAGTGTTCTTATGTAAAACTGACAAAAGTTTGATTTGAATAGCTCCTCCGCCCTAAACTACTATTGATACAGAAAAATGGTGTTCTGATAATCTTAAGCTTGCTTTCTTATCCTCCGAAACGAAATAAAAAATTGTATACCTTTCCTCACAAAATTATTTAAAAATTTTTTTATCTGAATCAAGTGACTACCATTCCTCAAACAGAAATTCTCAGCTGAGTTGAGCCGAAATACGAAAATGAAAACTCTAAACCGAAAAACACAAATTTTGTCCTAAACTGACAGAAATTTGCTGCAATAGAAGCAATAAAATATTGGATATTTATTCTAATTACAGTTTCAATAAAAAATATCCATATTTAAAGCTTTATTTCAATTAAAACACATACTTATGTTTATTCGTACGAGAAACAAATTTTCGTTCCGAACTGTCAAGTAAATTTTCGTTCCATACTATGTTCCAAACACGAATGAATATTCTTTTCGGTCTTACATATCCTCATTTCCTTTTATTTACAATTGATACAATTCCAACCCAACTTTTATTCGTTCGTTTTTTATATGTAAGTATAAACGAATTTTCGGAGTGGAACTGTTTATTCATTCGTTTTCGTTTTTCGATGTGTAAGCGGTCTTAAGGAGCGTTTACAATGGCAGAGTAGAGTGGAGTCACCACAATGCATTGTCTCTCCTTATCATCTCAAACTTGCACTTTAATATAAGTTCTTCGCGTATCCCACCAGAGTGGATTTCACAGAGTAGCATTAGATTTGAAAAATTCCTAACCTCACGTTGGTGAGATTATGCGAGAAAATGCAATCTGGTAACTCCACTCTACTCTGCCATTGTATACTCTCCTTAATAATTGTAAATTGAAAAAACTCTTTATGCAAACGAAAAATCTTTAAAAAAGAAATTTCATTGCAAGAAAAGGGCGTTTCATATAAGCAGGAACCTTATAATCGTCAGTACGGCTTGATTCCTGCCTGCCGTATACGCCAAAGCAGATTTTTCGTTTGCATAAAGAGTTTTTTCGACTCAATTCTCGAGCTGCAGACTTAGCAGCAAACTGAGTCAATTTCAGATTGACTTATTTCGCTATGAATTTTCATAGCAAAACTCTCTATAATTGTATATGCCGTTGTGCCGTCAAGGCATGCCGTAGGCTGATGATATCGAATGTCGCTGCCTACAAATTCGGAATCCTGCTGCACATGTAATTATTACTCAGCTAAGAGTTAATGAGCGTAAAATGGTAAGATTAATAAAAAAATATAAAAAATAATAAAAATAAAAACTATTTTATTATTTTGTTAGGTAAGGTATATTGTAAGTGTAGCTTTTGGAAAGGTAAGAAGCCAAACTTTAAATTGCTAGACGTCTATTTTTCTGTATGGATAGTAGTTTAGGTTCTATAGCTTATATAAAATCAATGTTGTAGTTTTTCCATAAGTATCAATATAGAACATTTTAGAGAACGGACTACCAACGCACACCTATGGATTACTGTTGCATGGCTTGGGAAGTATTCTCGGGGGTTTTGGCACAGTGCAATCTTATACCACTGCCACATAAATCTCGAACGGCAGCAAAATTTTCTGTCAAAGTACCCGTCGTCAGTCGTGTCGTATCGCTATCGTTACGTATGCAAACAGCCCTAATGCCTTGTCAGAAATTCTATGGCTCGGGTCGGATTAACGCGGATAGTTGGCAAATTTGGGAAAGTAGAGTTGATTTGAGATTTAATTCTCCATTGGGAGTTCTGTAACTCGCAGTTTCTGTAACTCGGAATTTCTGTCGGAGTTTCCATAACTCGGAGTTTCTGTAACTCTCTACTCCACTTGTAAAAATTTTCCGTTGTTTTGCTGGTGGAAAAGTAAGAAGACGAATTATTAACTGTTATTGTTGCCAATTTTTGCTGTATTTTATGAAGGTAAGGAATTTTCGAATTAAATTATGAATTCACCAAAAGTAAGGAATTCAAATCAACTGCATAATTACAAAAATTTATATATTTATTTTTTTATTGCAGACGAGCACCCAGTGAACATAAGGAAGGGCTTGTGGACTTGTAATAAATAAATTAGATTTTTATTTTCAATTCTTTTCACTTTAAAATAATATTTTTAATATGCACAGCACTTTTAATAACATTAAATTTAACAAAAAAGCTAAACTCCGAACTGTCACCAGTAAAATATTAAATATTAAATTTACTAAAAACAATGCTCTAACCAGTCAGAGGTGTAATCCCTCAAATTCCCTCATGCTTTCCTTAATTCTCCAAACAGGTTAGTGAATTGCGAATGGAGACTTAAGAAGTTTTAATCGAAGAAAATTAAAATTCTGACCTCCCAAATTCCCCAATTCTGCATATAACAAGAGAGTTTTTTTTTTATTGCAAAATATTCATTAGTACGTATTTTACAGGCCCCCAAATATGTTGTGTTCACTGACTTAAATATGGACTGTTTAACTTTCTATTTCATGCGGGCGCAATTGATTATGTCAAAAAAAGTTCTTAGACCGGTGCCAACATTGAAAGAAATCATTGGCGGGAAGTTGAAAAAGTGATCACTTAGCTTGAAAAGCGATTATAATAAAACTTTTCCATTTTCAGTTGCACATCTTATCAATATATTACCTTTGGTAAAACAATTATATCAGTAATAACCCTAAATAATTAATTTAAAAACATTTATTTCGACGGACAAACTTATTTATTTGTTTTTTACAGTTCTCCTCAGTTGGTACTTGGTGCTTAGACCGAAAGAGTCAGCAATATAGCAGTGAGCCCACATTTTGCAGTACATTTCTACGTAATAGACCATATTATACATGTCCGTGGTTGTGTTAAGTGATTTTATTTACATCAGTATCCAGTGATGATAAAAAATTTTGTTTGTAATAAGTATCGCTCAACAAAATCAAAACTAAACTAATTCAACTTTAAGAGAGTTTTATCCTTTGTTTTCAACAATAAAAATTGAACTCCTGACTGGGCCGGACTTACGTGCAGGCTGTCTAGGCTTGCAGCGTCATTATATACTTCTAGTTATTGTTTTTACTGACACGTTCTAATCTCTCCACTTATTACAGTTGGTAAATGGCGATCGCTAATATTGGGCCATCCCAGACGAGTATTCTTGATGCAGTATGCATACTGGTTTTTTAGGGAAGAGGTAAAAAAAGCAGAGAGAAATCTCTAAAATTGTGCTGCACTTTGGAGAGAAATTTTGCATCAAAGATCAAGCAGTATTCACTTGTTGTGCCGCACTGATGCATCCGCAACAGAATATTTCTTGTATAGAGGGGTCCGAAAATTTACGTCCTAGCTCTAAATAATGCACGCACACATTTAGTCCCCTATTCCTATATGAGTGAAAGCCTGCAGAAAGAATACTCGTCTGGGATGGCCCAGTATCTTGCTTAAAATTACAATATGTTGTTTTTAAAATTAAAATGCACACTGACTTTGCATATAGACATGAATTCCTACTTTGTGTTCTTTTACAAAATAATGGTTGTTCATACCATAGTTTTACTTAATTAGTTTTTAAAAACTTTATAATAGTTTACTGTATGATCAGTCAGCTCTAACAACTACGTATTTTTTTTGTTTTGTTTTTTTTTTTTTTTTTTTATATTATTAAGCCAAGCTCAGGGGATACCCTATGATGCAAAGCACAGCGTGGCAGGAAGGAGATAGGGAAAGGATTAAGGGATATGAGGAGAGTGGCGGAGGTGCCGATGTATGTCGCCCTTAAACTTTTGCAGGTTGTATGCCGGAGGAAAGACAGAAGATGGTAGACTGTTCTACATTCGCACAGTTCGGGATAAGAAAGCATCACGGAATTTAAGTGTACGGCCGAAGGTAATTTGGAGGGTAAAAGGATGAGCGCGGGAGGCAGAGCGAGTATTGCGTGAAGGAACTATTCTACAAGGGATCAGACTTGATATTTCATCAGAACTTTGGCCATGCATATAGTGATAAAGGAGCGAAAGGCATCCAACATTGCGACGGTGCTCGAGCGAGTCGATATGACGAGTAATTGCCACATCGCCAATGAGCTTGCAGGCTCTCTTTTGGACAATATCCAATGAAGCTAAGGCTGTGCGACCAGCCCCGGCCCAGATATGGGAATTGTATTCCATTCTGGGTCTGATGTAGGACTTGTAGAGGAGCGCTATATTTGATGGGCTGAAATATTTCTTACACCTTTTCAAAAAACCAAGACATTTGGATGCTTCTTTGGCAACCGAGAAGATGTGATCTGTCCAGCTTAACTTACTGGAAATATTAATGCCAAGAATTCTTAGTGACGGTGATTCAGAAATTAATGCACCATCAAACGAAACGGGAGTGGTTAAGTGATGGTCTTGTTTTAATGAGATGAGACAGCTTTGGGTCTTAGATGCATTGAATTCGACGCGATTCACTTTGCCCCAAGCGAGAATATTGTCAAGATCGTTATTCAATGATCTAATCATGCAGTCTCGTTTAACACATGCGGCGTTCCCTCTGGAATCCGCAAGGGTGTCAAAGGAGTATGCGAAATCAAGGGTACTGTCATCAGCAAAGCTATGGATAGGATTGAAAGTAAGGGAAAGCAGATCATTAATGAAGATTAGAAATAGAGTCGGAGAAATAACAGAGCCCTGGGGGACACCGGAATTAAAAGGATGAGGATCAGATCTAACGCCATCTAATACAACTCGTATTTGGCGACTAGATAAAAAACTTTCAATCCATAATAGAAGAGGAGGGGAAAGACCAAGTGCTTTGAGTTTGGCTAAAAGGGCTGAATGCCAGACTCTATCAAAGGCCTTTGAAATATCTAGAGCAACGATTTTGGACTCACCAAAATTGTGAAGACTACGATTCCAACGTTCCGTAAGAAAAGTCAGCCAGTCTCCAGATGAGCGTCCGTGCCGGAAGCCGTATTGGCGATCGTTGATTAGCTGATTGGTTTCCAGATACTTCATTAATTTGGAGTTAATGATAGATTCAAAAACCTTTGAAAGAATCGAAGTGATTGCAATTGGTCGATAATTTGAGGGATCGCTACCCTCTCCTTTCTTGGGAATAGGCTGAACGTGAGCTAGTTTCCAAGCAGTTGGAAATTTTCCTGTCGAGTAGGACAGGTAGAATATTTTGCGCAGAGGTTTAGCCAAGGATGAGGCACAGCTTTTAATTAATAGGGGCGAGAAACCATCAGGGCCTGCGGCTTTAGAGACGTTGATTCCTTTAAGGACCTTGAACACATCCCTCGTACGGATGTGTATTGGCTCTTGTACACATCCGCACGGGGGATGCACGACAGGTGCCTGTGAACAGTACAGTAAAGCCCTGGTCACACCAGGAGCGGCGCACCGCGGTGGCATACCGCAAAATAGAGTGTTCACACCGGAAGCGACAGAATTTATCCAAATGTACTCTAGTTTCGACGAAGAAGTTCTGTTAGTAGTAGCTCTGTTTGAGAAATACCAAAGAAAAGTGATAATGTTCGATTAAGAATACTTTGGAATGCCAAAAGCCTCATTTAGTGAACAGTGCGGCTTCAAAATTGTATTTTTCAGTAGTTAATCTCCAAAATAGACGCGCAGCAACTATTTTGCCGCGCCGCTCCCGGTTGACTTGTAGATTTAATTTTGCAAGAACAATCACGCAGAGGTAAATTAAAAATGATGCGCCGCTCGTGGTGTGACACCCACTTGAAGATGAATTTAGAGCTGATAAGTTTCCATATGGTTTTATGGTTTTGATCGGACTAATTAGATGACGGATTGTTGAATATTATTTTCAAGAAAACACCGATCGTTTTGTTGTAAAATAAATAATTGTTTATTATATCTGGTCGACGTTTCGGGTCGAAGTTCGGCCCTTCTTCAGCAGCGCTATTTATAAGATTACACATGAATTCAACTTTTTTTTAAATTCTTAGTACAAATATTTTCCTTAAATACCTTGTTTATCTACTGCGCCTATAAATGTTTTTTTTTTGTAATAGTAATAAATAACAAATAAACAAAATGGAAAACAGATTACAATAAAATAAAAATTCGTTATTAATAATTAAAGCTTCGAACAAAAGACACTAATGAAATTCCGACCGTTGAAGACAGAGATGAAACACGGAAGTAGTACCAAGCCAATAAAATAAATGCATTCCTCAAACACTGTTTTCAAAGAGAATCCAAAATTATGGTATATAAAACTAGATCTGACAAAGGCAATATGTAATGACAAAAGAAGATTACACAGCCAAAATTGAACAGCTGTTAAGTGACGATAGTATATATATTTCCAAAGAAAACAAGTAAAAAAGCTAGAATTGGTCTAAGACCAATTTTTATGATACCCTAGATGAATGCCGGTATGAAATTTCGTATTGTCACCCTTCCGTGAAAGTTTGATTTTTGAAGTGGTTTTTCGCATATACATCTAGAACGGTTTGTCTGTCGGACAGAAAAAATGATTCTAACCAATTTTATAGGATTTCGAATTCTGAAGAAGTTTTTAGTATAATAAAAATGTCTTGGACTGATCGTTTTCACAGTATACGTAAAAAACCAAAATTTTATATGGCAACACCAAGAAGGAGTTGCCCAATTTAGTCCGAAATTTTATTTGCTGGTACAATAAAAACACCATGTACCAAATTTCAGCTCTATATGTCGACGCGTTCTCAGGCAGTGTCCAAATATATAGTGGAAAACGAAATTTTTGTATGGGAACGCCACGATGGAGCTGAAATTTGTCTCATTTTCGAACTGCTCTTACTTATCTTATCAAAAATGGCATTAAATCATATAATTGATGAAGCTTTAAAGTAATCGGAAATGGTAATATATTTCTAAGAAAATATATGTGGAGGCCATTATCTGCGTTATACCCAAAGGCTCAGAAATTAATTTTGCTAATAGCTTCAATAACATACACCATCGATTCCAATTCACAATTTAAGAATGAATTATGAATAGCATCATAAAATCAGACCATTAAAACAGACTGGTATTATAAATTATAACTCAAATCACCCGCATAACATTAAAATAAATGCAGCCCAAGCCCTCACCAGCAAAACCTTTAAAATAAGTCACAACAAATTTTCACAAAAAAACACCACAATCGCTGCAGATATCTTAATAAACATTAACTATCCATCACATATAATCCACACAATTACAAAACGACCAATAAAGAACAACTACATATTTCGTCGAAACACACACACCGAACAATTCAATAATATTATATAATACCAATCCCTAGCAACTTTTCCCCTCTTTTCAGGACGAATTTACGTCTATTTTACGTAAATTAGGGCAGTGGTTAATTGTGATTAAGTTGAGATTACCTAATATTGACCGTACTTAGGTAAGTGGAGCTTGAGAAGATGTTGTATCGACGTAAATATTAGGGAAATTAGGGAATATTTCCCTATAGGGAAGAAGACACATTTTCCTGATTTGGTCAATTTAATGTTAATTCCACGTCGAATTTACATAAATTTTCCTTAATTTGGAACTATTTTCTACCTAGTTTAACTCATGTTAACATGTGTGTCAATGCAGAAAGAATTTCATATTTTAAAAACTGTGTGTATATATTTTCCCTACTAGATAATGTGCATTTTACGAACAAGGCACATAACTCTAAGTTTAATGATGGTGCTTTAATAAAATATATAAAATTTATGGGCTTATTCAAAACTAATTATCTTCTGCTTCTGTTTTTTAATTTAATTTAAAACGAAAAAAAAATTTATTAATAAACATGGAAATAATTTTTCGAAAAACACCAACGCGCTTTAAAAATATTTTATATTTAAAAAATAATAATTTTAAAGTTTTTTAAGTTATTCTTTGGTTTGCCAATTAGAAGTTTCAAATTAATTTAAATGCTTTTAATAGTTCTGAAATTAAGAAAAATGCATTTATTTGGGTATTTTTTGCAGTATCATGCAATTTTTTATGGCAGCTTTGTTTAGTTAAATAAATATCACTCATATTAGATCTTTCGACTTAAAAGTTAGTTTGACTTCAAGATTTTCCTTATACAACGACTTTCCTAGATGACATGTCGAAATAACCAAAATTTTCGACTTTGAATTCAAAAATCCCTGTCTAGGTAATTTTGTGTTCAAACACAACGATAATTTTTTCCTATAAAGAAATGTCAACTTAAAATAGATATTTCGCCCTAAATTATGGAATTTCACCTTACATAGGCAAAAGAGATTTGACAATTGAAGGAATTGAATTGATTGTCAGACAGAGAAGACGGTAAGGATATCTTGATGTTACTAACTCCTATAATTTATTTACATCTTAGAATCATTAGCATCATCATTTGGATACAAGATAGATGCATTTGTTAAAACGCGGGTGAATGCAACCGCAGTTGAACATCCGTAGGTATATTCTGAATAGTTGGGAAACAAATAATGAAGTGTATTAGTCCAAATCAAGTGCAGCATTTTTGAGGAAAGATGTTAATAGTATTCCAGAGACTGGTTCCGATATAAGTGTGTCGTAAAAAGGAGCAACATTTGTAATCTTGATGAAGCAATTCAGTGGGAGGAACAGTTGATTAATGCCAGTGATACTGAAGCCGAACAAAAATAAATGAACTTTAATTTTTGATTGTATTACTTATTACGTTATTTTAACTACTAAAGATTTCGCAAAACATGCCCATTTAGTCAAATTTATCTTGAGGTTAATATTTTTAGGAATTCGGACTTTGAGGGCGAACACAATGGAATAGGAAATTACTTAAGGAATATTTACGTTATTTTGCTTTGAATATGGGAATAGATCCAACTACTTAAAAATTGAGTAAAATTCAGGTAAAAAGTATTGGCTTCAGATTTAGGAGTTTTCCATATTTAATTCCCTACTTTTCCTCATTCCAATGAGGTAAATTAAAAAGACATTATTATGATATTTTTCTCTAATAATTAATTACAAAGCTAAGATTACGTTGAAGGCCTAATTTAAGGAATTATTAAGTAGTATTTCCTTCTTAATTTTCCTCAAAGGAGGGTGCCTTTTATGGTTAAATTCTGAAGTCCAGTTTACGAAATTTTAACCAAAATAGGTAGATCCTATTTACACATCAATCTCGTTCATATACGTATTATTCCTAAAAATTGCGAAAATCATTAAAACAGAGAATAATCATATAAAAACAGCTTTCAAGCCAATAAGTAAATAAACAACAATTATACGGAAACCAAGAATCACTCAATAGAAACAATGCATGCATTTTCTCTCGATAATACAAACATAATTGGCATGGAGTATAACAAAAAAACGAGAACTAAAGGAAACGTGACACATACACATTAACAAAAATAAAGATATGAACTTAGGACGTAACACAGAATTAATAAATAAAGGATGCAAATATCTACTGAAAAGATTATAAGTCATTTATGTAAACATTTTCTTATCAGCAACCGTAGCAAGTTATAATTGTCTTTTGGTTTAAAGTTTTTATTTTAATTTAATATAATATATATAATATATATATATATTGTAATATATTTTCCACTTTTTTTGTTTGTTATTTATTATTATTATAAAAAAAAAATATTTATACTCGCAGTAGACAAACGAGGTATTTAAACTATTTGTACTTAGGATTTTTAAAAAAGTTGAATTTATGTGCAATTTTATATATAGAGCTCCTGAAGAAGGAAACGAAACGTCGAGCAAATGTAATAAAAAATTATGTAGTTTACAACAAAACGATTGGTGTTTTCCTTAAAATAATATCCAAAAATCCGTTATATCCAAAAAGCAAATCGTTAAGACATAAAGAAAAACATTTAATACAATCCTTTTTCTGGTACGTAACTTTAAATGAACAATTTATAATATTTTAGACTATGAAACGTAGGTTCTTTGTAATTATTAACAGACTGGATAATTCAAATATTAGGCTATGCCACTACTTGTTAATTTAGTTTCAATGCAATGTGATTACATTGCCGAGATATAAGCCTTCTAAATTTTATGAATTTCAATCCCAAATGGAATCTTTTCATACTGGAGTATTGTGTAAATATTGAAGGAAGTTAGTTACGTTCAAATGACTTCGTGGTTGCGTCATTAGTGATGGTGAAAAGAACTCAGTATAACTAACTAGCTACTACTAAAAAAGGAACCAACTAGCTTCTAAAAACTTCTTTAGTTAGTTATTAGTTACCTTTGAATACTTTATAGATACTTAAAATAACATGTATTATTTATTATAGCGAAACCAACGGTCCTATATTCCATTCTATTTTAATTTTGTAATTTGATAATTCATCAACAAGAAAACTGTTGCTAAATCTTCATGTATATACACAACTATAAAAACTTATCGCCGTTAGTCTGCATATGTGGATACATGTTGGATCATAGATAAGTGAAGTATCGTTTGATAGATTACATATTCTCTCATTAGTAATCTGATATAAATGTAATCAAAAATAATTTAATTAGATTACTTGGTAATTTGACTTAAGAGGAGTCAGTAGTCAGTAAAAGTTTCAATTTAGATACCAGCGAACTTGTAGGTAATAAAATTTACTATACGCAGGTTTGTGTCCTAAAAGTGAGAAAATTCATTAGCCTAGACCTTGACCGCAGAGCACATTATAGACATCTACCGCAAAGGACAGAAACGCAACATCCGACAAAATCATACAATTTAAGACGAAAAATGAAAATTTTCAGGTCACATGAATTGAAAATTTTTAACGAGAATTAACGCTCCTAAATTTTGTTTGCCCATAACTGTTAAATATGCTATTTTGTTTTGTATTTAAATAACTTTCAAATAAATATTGCAATTTCTCTTTGGTGAAATCTTGGCAGAAAAACCAAGTACTATTAGAGTCAAATAACTATAAAAAGCGGCACTAAAAATGAAAAAACTCGACGTTATTTGCAATTTCTAGGCCTTATATTTCTAAAACAGCTACAATTTAAAGAAATAAGAATACCTACCCACAGGAATTTTATTTAAAAGACTTCCATTTTTTACAACTTCTTCATTACCTTTAATTTAAGATTTAAATCATTCTGCTATTGAGAAATGTATGAAACTTGCAAATATTGGTACTCACTCCTCTTAACTTTAATGGAATTATTACCTAAATTACACTTGAAACAGATTATGCCCAACAATGGTTCATAGCAAATTTAATAAATCGTGGTGAATATCTTAAAGATTTTCAATTCTATCCATTTTTATTGCCACATCAATTCATTATCTTCTAAATGGTGTATAGTAAAGAAAAATTCGACAATTTAATAATGAACTTCAAAAGTTTCTTTTTAGGTTTTTAGTTAGAAAATTACTCTAAAATGTGATTGTTACAGGTTAGTTTTTAAAAAATCCTTCGCACTACAACCCTAGGAGTATGCTGAACCTAAATATTGCCTTGCGACTCTCACATGTGCGCTTATTTAATTGCATTGCTTTAATGTAACTTATACATTTACGTCTTCGGTGCATTTAAGAAGATTCAAAATAATTTCGTTGATCATTAAAAAAAAAATTTATACTGATCTACAAAAACTTTTATATCTTTTATAATCCACAAGGTGACAAAATTTCATTGCAATTCCATATTATAAGAAAAAATATCAGAAATCGTCGACATATATTTATAAAAAACTTAGACAAATTATTATAGGAGCATTCAACTTAACACAACAACTAAATTTTTTAACTTACTTATCAAAATATTTGGAAGTGTTCTTTTTTTAATTTTAAACGAGAAAATTATTCCGAATATATTTTTTCACATTAATAAAAATTAGACCTTGAGACGTGGGCGTAAGTTATTCAGCATTAATTTAAACTGAAAATCCTATCTTTAACCAACACAAGATAATTTTAGGAATTTATTAGAAAATACATACTTACTATATATGTAAAAAATAGGTCACTTTTTGTGTTGTCAATAATCTTTTCAAGCGTGCAATTCACGTGCTTACCATAGTGGTAAACACTTGCTATAAGTGATGATGATAAAAGACAAAATTTAATGGCCGCTGCTACTAAATGCTTGTACGATGTACTTGTAGAGCTGCTAAAAGCTAAACGCCATAAAATCTATGATTTAGTGCGCCCTTCACTTTGTGAGTTATTCTGAAATTGGGACTTCTGCAATTTGTGGTACTGAATTCAGAAAAGATTAACTAAAATGTAGTTGACCTTCTATATTCATTTGTTCACCATACGTATACATACATAAGTACATATATGAAGATACTGATAAAAAAATAAATTTATTAAAGCTAGAAAAAATTGAGACATGAAGTTATTACTGAAAACAGAGAAATGAGACATAATAGCAAGACTATTGCCGCCGACGCGACGGAAGATTCTACTATGGACATACTTATTTAAAAAAAAAAAAATAGGCAAAAAAGCGAGACTATTGCGGCCGATTGAAACACATCGCAATTTGTCCTCGAAACAATCCAGCAATTTGTTCCAATTAATTATTTAATGAGTATGCTATCAGGAAACCTGTTATTTTACAATTCTCGGGTCTATCTGCGCGAAGTAATTAGCACTTTTATATTGGGCGGGCACGATTACACTTGCTATCATCACAGCTTCAAGGCAGTGATTTCCGGAAATATAAGGAACTATGTATGGTTCTGAGCCAGTTTGATAAAGCGCGGTACAAAATACATACAAGAAATTCCAGACTTAAGTTAGAATTTGTTTTACATAGGGCCATATGGAAAGTACAAGTTTAGCCAAATTGAGACACAGCTTCAATATTCATTGTGAACAGAAAGCAAATTTCGGATTTAGTTTAATTGGGCTAATTATTTTACTGACAATCAAGTAAATAAAAACCAATTAAATTGCACCAAAGGCAAGAAATTCATATTTTTTGCATCTGGTTTTGTTTCCATAACAGTGTGTGGCTTTATAGATTATTTTTCAGTCTTCAGTGAACATTCTCGAGAACAAGATGACAATTTTTTCTCTGCATTCAAAGTATTAAAGTGAATACTTGGCCTTATCGTATTGGGTTCAAGACGTCAGCGCGCTTCATTTCGTGTCAATTTCTGATTGCCAAGAAGTATTATTGTTTACAAGACAGAAATGGGATCATCAACGATATTTAATTCATTCATTTAAATTGTGATAATAGATTTGAGCCCTTCTTATTTGCTTTAAATATTTATTATGGTCACAGAAAGACTAGCCAATACGTTTTCAATAAAAAATTATGGGTTATCACCTGAAACTTTTTATAAACTTTGTAAATTTTACACAGCGCTTCCATTTCTACTATTTATATAATAAACAAGTAAAAAAATATATTAATAAAATTTTTAAAATAAATAACTTTTGTAAATAAAATGCATTAAAAAGTAAAAAATATTTTTTTTATTTCTCAGTAATATAAACAAGAATTTAATGGCAAAATAAGAAATGCTACAACCCAGATTAAAGCTTAAAAGTGTGGGCATCCATAACTATAATCCCAAATGCTTAACTGTAAAACTAACTGTTAAGATTTAATCTGATTTGTTATTATTTTTTACATTTTTAATGCATTTTATTTACAAAAGTTATTTCTTTAAAAAAAAAAAATTAGTCATACTCTCCAAACTCGACTCTAGAAACTCGACTCTAGAAACTCGATTCTCGAAATTCGACTCTCGAAAATCGACTCAAGAAATTCGACTCTCGAAACTCGCCTTTCGAAAATCGACTCTCGATACATATCATATACCGCATGTAAATCCATCCAAGTTTACTACCCTAAAACTCTTTAGTAATGAACGGCACTCTCAGGCGCTCAGGCGTTCAGGCGCTCAGACACAAATTTTTTGAGTCAGGGGTCGTTGATAGAAAGTTATTAAAAAGTAAAGTAAACAATAACAAAACTTATATAAGACCCATTCTTACGACACCCTACATGATACTCGTGCGTCCTGGTCACCCATCTGCGCAGATTGATTTTTAATGTGATTTTTCGCATATATATCTAGAACGGTTCGTCGGACAGTAAAAATGATTACAACCAATTTAATAGGATTTCGTACTCTGAAGAGCTTTTCTGTACAATAAAAACGTCTGGTCTAGGACTGAATGTTTTCTTAGTATGCGTAAAAAATCTAAATTTTTATATGGAAACACCCAGAAGGGGTTGGCCGATTTTCAAAATCCGACTCTCGAAACTGAACTCTCGAATCCTTACTCTCGAAACTCAACTCTTGAAACTCGGTGTTTGAAACTCGACTCTTGAAACTCGACTCTCTAAAATCGACTCTCGAAAATCGACTAAAGAAATTCGACTCTCGAAACTGGACTCTCAAATCTCGACTCTCGATACATATCATATACCGCATGTAAATCCATCCACGTTTACTACCATAAAACTCTTTCGTAATAAACGGCACCCTCAGGCGCTCAGACACAAATTTTCTGAGTCAGGGGTCGTTGATAAAAAGTTATTAAAAAGTAAAGTAAAGAACAACAAAACTTATATAAGACCAATTCTTATGATACTCTACATGATGCTCGTAATTTCGTATGGTCCTGGTCACCCATCTGCGCAGATTGATTTTAGATGTGATTTTTCGCATTTCTAGAATGGTTCGTCGGACAGTAAAAATGATTACAACCAATTTAATAGGATTTCGTATTCTGAAGAGCTTTTCTGTACAATAAAAGCGTCTGGTCTAGGACTGATTGTTTTCTTAGTATGCGTAAAAAACCTAAAAATTTTATATGAAAACACCCAGAAGGGGTTGGCCGATTTAGCCCATTTTTTAAATCATATTTACTCTTTTTATGAAACGCTGTGTACGAAATTGCTCTCTACGTTGACGCGTTCTCAGGCAATGCCAAATATATAGTGAAAAACAAAATATGGCAACCTACGATGGAGTAACCTCATTTGTCCTATTTCCGAACTTAAATTTCTCTTTTTTTTTAAAGGCCGTGTGCAAAATTTTGGTTCTCTAAGCGAACGCGTTTTCGAGTTATCGGACAGACGGACATGCAAAAATTAAAAAAAAATTTAATATTATGCATGGGTGTTCAACGCAAAGGGAATGACAAAGTTAGTGTACCGTATAGATTTCATCTAAGGTATAAAAATTTACTATCGCGTTAGTTACATCAGCAAAAAGTAACTGTAACGCTGAAAACGGTGAAGCTGCAAAAACCATGTAGGTACTTAACCGAAACAAAACATAACAAACGATCGCATTATATCTCATACGACGTTTGAGAGAATGTAAACTTCCATTTCCGACACTAAACGATAAAAGCAAAATTGCAAAGACAGCAAAACAGTTTTAGTTTAGTTCGTGGAGTCTTAAGATCATGGTTGTAAACGTAAAATCTCGGAATTAAAATTTTTTTTACATAAATAGTTAGAGTGAATAGTGTTAGAATAATGTTTGAGATCATTTTGTTTTTGATTTTTTCTCGTTTTTTACCTAAAGTGATAATAGAAAAAACAACTCAAGTGCGCAGTCGGTATAAGCTATCCTTCCCAAGAAGCGATATTCAAACAGCGAACTTCAATTAGTTCAATTAGTGTCATTCGGACCAAATTCGATTTTAGGAAAAAAACAAAAAAAAATCTTCGTTTTCTTTAAAAGCCAATGGAAATTTCGGCCGGGTTGATCACCTTTTTGAATTTTGCCCATAATTTGTGTTTAATAAAGAATTTGGTCAATCCAAGCACATATTTGGAAAGGTCTGGGGAAAAGAAACACTTTTGCTGAACAGCACAAGTTGATTGGGTAAAATTTTAAAAAAATATAGGCATAAAAAAAATGAAATGCTCTCCAGGTCGGCCCGTGCTTTCTAAGTTCGGAAATATGTACTTCAATGATTGAAAAGACCTGGGAAAATTAACTGAATGAATCGCATTTCCTGCAAAAACATTAGCTCATCGTTATGTTGGTGCGCTTCAAATGCATTCCTCTTGCATTGTCCGAAGAAGGCTTTTCTGCCGTTTCTGGACGGGCATCTTCCTTTAGCTGGTGTTTTATTGGCGGAATTTGTTGGGATTGGTGCTGGGCATTTTTTGAGCGTCTTCGAAGCACGCAATCACAGTCGACCAACTCTGACTACTAAAATTGGCCAATCTTAACATTACAAGCGCCACTGCCGCATTGCGTCACACCACAACCAAACATATTAAAAGATTGAATTTTCTTATTGGCTTGTTTTTAGGCATGAAACACATAAAACATTCACAATGCTTACCTTGACGATTACATATTTTCGTCTTACTTTCTGGCCGTATTCACTGATGATAAATAAACTTTTTTTTTTAAATTTCAAACCACAAAATAGAATATATTTTTCATTTCACTTAATCAGTACATCACAAAAGTTCTCTAGAGTTTGCCTTATTTTGCATTTAATTGAATTTTGAAATTATGTTACATTTGTGTATAAATTTTAATATTTTCAAAGTACATAAGGCAAGCAAAGTCTGGGCAGTAATCTGTAATTTAATAAAATATTTTAATAAACGTTAGGAGCTGCAAATTTCAATTTCGGGAAATTGTTATTCAGTGTAGTGTTAAAATTGGAACTGCCTAGATTTTGCTTTTTTTGTGTGCCTTGAAAAATTTAAAATTTATACACAAATGTAAGCAATTTCAAAATTTAATTAAATGCAAAATGAAGGGAAACTCTAGAGAGCTTCTGTGATGATGTACTTATTATGTAAAGGGAGAAATTATTTTCTATTCTTTAGTGTGGATGTTGAGCAGTCTTTCTTAAAAAGATTTCTTTATATTTAGGAATTTCTTTTTTAAAAATTTTTCTATTGTAAAGGTGTTTTTTCCACTCAGTTCTCGAGCTACGGATTTGGAAGCAAAGTAGGTCAATTTCATATTGACTAAAATATTTATGAATATTTTTCATAGCAAAACTCTCTATGACATACTAGTCCCACATAAGGCTAATCTCGCTAGACATTCAAGTAAATACTTAGTATTTCGACTCGTATATAATTCGCACTTAAAAATTATTTCAAGTGCATATATGAGGTCAGCGTGGCTGTGCACTTTGGCA
Source organism: Dioctria rufipes (assembly GCA_963924295.1). Classification (NCBI taxonomy): domain Eukaryota; kingdom Metazoa; phylum Arthropoda; class Insecta; order Diptera; family Asilidae; genus Dioctria; species Dioctria rufipes. Next base: position 225,084,904 of record OZ002740.1, read on the forward strand.
TATACTGCTGGCAGCAGACAAGCCGTACTGATGAGTATACGGTTCCTGCTAATACGAAACGCCTGGTTTCGCATAGGAATTTATTTTTTAAACGATTTTTCGATTGTAGAAATTTTTTTCCACTCAATTGTCGAGCTGCGGATTTGACAGCAAACACGGTCAATTTCATATTGACTAAATCCGCGCAAAACTCTCTATATCATTTATTTATTAGAGTATAAAATTTGATTTTTTTAGACCTTCAGTGGGAGCGGGGGGGGGGGGCATAACGCAGCAATTTACTGTCCGCGCTAAGCTAAATTTTGTATGAAAATTTAGCAAGCTAAAAGCTCAGGGACCTCCCCCCCCCCACATCAGAACTCTAATAAAATTAAAATTTATGCTCTACTATTATTATTATTAATTACGGGGGATGCAGACAGGATTTCTGCCTCTCATATTGACACTGCGACCTATAATAATATGATGACATTACCCCTTGTTGCTAGGGCGCCCATTCGAATTTGAAGTCTTTGATGAAGCCTATAATATTCTTTAGGGCCATTCTTACCCATCTTCTTAAGGTGGTATCTAAGTGGGCAGTGCCCAGTAAGTAGGCCCGTTATGAGCCTTAGTTCCTTCCTGCTGAGTGTGAGGAATTTCCTCTGTTGCGAGTACTTTATAAACTTCTTCGCTTGTCTCAGCCCCCAGTATTCCTTCTTAGTTCTGTCCTCCCAAAGCCTGATCTGAGCTGAGAGGTCACTTTTTGGGTGTCCAAAGACAGGCTCATGAACGGAGATTTGGCTCCCTCCTTTGCCAGGCGGTCCGCAATCTCGTTTCCCCTTCATGTCCTGGTACTCAGATCAGTGTCACCATATTTGTCTCTACTAAAATTCAATAGAAAATAGAAAAATAATCTTTTTAAAAAGACTACTTGTAAATGCGCACTAAAAATTTGAAAATAACTTCACCTTTGATTTAATGGATATAATCACTTCCCTTCATTTTTCATTTAATTAAATATTGAAATTATTGTACATTACATTTTTTGTACAAATTTTAAAATTTTCCACAAATAAAGTAAGTCTAAGCAGTTAAAATTTTAGCACTGTACTGCAAAAATTGAAATTTGGATCTCCTAATATTTATCAAAATATTTAATTTAATTACTTTACTTTGAATTTGCTTTCTTCGTGTACCTTGAAAATCTTATACAACACAAATGTAATATAATTCCAATATTTAATTCAATGTCAAATGAAGGGAAACTGTAGAAAACTTTTTTATTCACAAAGTGAAGGGAGTAATTATTTTTCATTTTCTAGGGCGTATTTTGAAGCAAAGTTTTTTTCAAAAAGTAATTTTTATATTTATTATTTTTTCTTTTTTAGTCTTAAATTATTCACACAATATATAAAATTATATCATTAAGATATGTTCAGTACAAGAAAACATTTTGCATTTTTTTGTGATCGAAAACGTACAAAATCCGGGTAATTAATGAAAAGTACTATGTTGGCAAAATCATCATAGCTTGGGTAATTAATATCAGATTCAGTTTAAATGCAAATATTTATTTCAAGCACAGAGGGCTATGTATACTCTACAAATTAACACTCCTGGAAAAATTCTTTAAAAAGAGTCGATTTGAAAAGAAATTGTTGAAAAAAAAAATTTAAAAGCGTTGCCTTTAATTTGCAACAAATTTCCGGGCAGCCCAGGCAATTATGGTGTTTGAACGAAATTAAAACTATCTTTATGTGAAAAACACCAACAGTAAGACATGGCAGGCAAGAAGTGTATAATGTCGGCCGCTACCGGTCCATTACCCTCACATTCAAGTCATACTTCAGGCTTGTATATTTCGGGGGCTATGAATGACCGATTTTCTATTTTAGGTGGCACCAAATTTTACTATGCTTACGGTATCAAAAATTCATATTATATTAATAAAAGAACTCCGGCGATATTGGGATGCTAATGAAATTTTCATGCTGAAACGAAAAGAGGAAGCCATACAGGGCAGTCCACAATTAATGGTTCAAACTTCAGGAGCTGATAGAGGACCTTTAGTTAGGATAGAGAAAAAGGCGTCGTTTAGGAGATTGAGGGTGTTTATGATATTGGTATATTTCCCCGTAATACCATGTAACACTTCATACTCAATGCAACAGTCATCAGCGCTGAAAAAATGTTAAGAACGCAAGTGCGTTAATCAGGCGAGAAATACAATTGGAAATCTTCTGCCAGCTTGAGCTTTACTCTCGAATCATATACATCTGTACGAAATCACAGCTAGAGATTGTCAGCCAGCTTTATAGCTAGCTTGAGCTTTACAAAATGTTAAATTTCTGTGTGGTACTGTTACTTCGCACTGCTCTTATTTAACTTAAAATCTTTTGCAAGCTTATTATATGTAATTTTATTTTGTGCTTAAAACTGAAGACTCTTCATATTCTATATAGTGAGTGTTACTTGGACGCCTTACAAAAGCCACAGAAGTAATTAGCATTTAGAAAATCCTAAAACTTTGTTCCAAGAAAGGTTGTCTTATCAATATAAAACGAGCCCTTCTTCTCCTTCTGGAGTTCTGGATCAATACGCCTTCGGATTCCAAAGTTTTTATTTCTTCTATAAATAACTTGATAATTTCATATCCGCTGCTTTTAAAAAAAAAAACTTGCAACAAAAATGTTTTATGATTTTTATATCATAATTTCCGATAACGTTGAGAATGAATTATAGACCACAGTTATTGGATCTGCATGAAGACCAAGACAGTTGTTTATCTCACTGTTACCTAAATATAAAAAAAAATGGAATACCAGTGCTTTTCCGACGTGCAGTTTTAAAACACCGCAACTATCCGTTAATAATGTTTTTGTAATTTTCAGTAGATGTCAAGATATTATACATAATTTTTTATATCGAGATTATCTATAATAATTTTCCGTGTGAAACAACATCAGTAATTTCGCTATGAACAGTAGGTCACCATCTTTGGATTCGTGAAATAATCAGTTTTTTTTTTCCAAATATTTAAAAATTTGTAATCTGAATCAATGAATCAAGAGAATTTTTATATTTATCATCTTTAATAAGTAGTAATATATTATCTTTCAGGATTGTGGATATTGAATTAGTAATAAAAAATAAAAATAAATGAAATTGCAGATGGAATACTTATTTCGAGTAAAATTGTCCTTAGGCAGACTATTGTAAGAAAGGGTGTTTTGAAAGCAACTTCTTTTTCGTCTTCCTTATTGGAAACCGTACTACCATGATATCGTGAACAGCTATTTTCGGAACATATTCTGTCAGTTTACATACATTCAGAATTACCCTGAACACCAATCTGTGTACATTCAGATTGAACATTTGTATACTTGTTAGATACAAAAATACGAAAAATTTCAAAATGCCTTTTTCTTTTATAATGCTCTTGTATAAAATGATTGCATACATTCAAAAATACAAAACCTGTATGGCGAAACTGGCTTTAAATTGTACACGTGTTTTAAATATTTCACGTTCTACTTTAATTAAACGTCAAATGTCAGCGGGTGTAGCTGGGGAGGGGAGTGTCCTAGGAAAATTTCCAGTGTGCCAAATGAAAGATTCTTTTGAGGAATATCGACTGGTGCACTTGTATTTTTTCTAGGTGGTACTCGGTTGATTTAGCAGGCGCATCATGGTTTCCCACCACAAAAAAAGGTATTGCAAATTTGTGAGCCCAAAACATTAGTAATAACGGATCAAAGAGCATGAAACTTTCTGGAAAACTTAATAAAACATCACCGAAAAATAAATTGGTGCGTCCGATTTTCTTTTTCCGCCCTAAATTACTTAATAATAGTATTTGAAGTCCAGAAATTAACTTTAATAATTTTCAAAATTTGACCCATTCTTGCGGGATGAGGAGGGGACCGTTCAAAAAACGAACTTGATATTCGTCTTTAGTTCGACAAGGCGATTAAATTTATCGAAAAAAAAGTTTCGAGTGTGGGCATTTTGGGGTGGGGGTCCTCAAACCCCAAATATGACATGTGGGGCGTCTATTTAAAGCCCCCGCTGAGCTCTATCGAATGGCGTTTTTTAAATTTCAATCCGGTATACTCCATAGTATATTTTTCCACCCTCTAAAAATTGATTACGTTTTAACTGAAAACCACTTTTTTACTTTGTCGGACCTTGCATCATAAGGGATGCCCCTAGAGAAAAAATTTTGCATCTAAATTAAAGGTAATAAAATTTTCTATCTATTAGAAGATTTTTCTTTTCAATTCGAGATATTTCCACACTGAGCTTTTACTCCCGAAGTTCACTGTTTTCCCCATCTGGGTCCCATATACGCCATTACTACATTTGAGTTATTTTTCTAATTTTTTTTCAATCATAGGCATAAGTGTTCGATTACGAAACTTTTTCATCGTTACAAAAAAATTCCTCTGAACCACTGTTATTCCGTAAAGGTAAATTGTAAATTTTTATATTTTGTCACGGCAAAAAGCGGCAAAGATTGCCGTAAAAGGAGGTTGTTCTACTATTATTAGCATTTCTCCTAAACTATTAGCCTGAGCTGAAAACTAATTAGAAATAACCGTTCCCAACAAAACAGGCTTCATTTTATCCGCTGACATTATACTGAAATAGTGTATAATTAAGTAGTAATAGTAGAAATAACAACTCGGGAAACAACCCAAACGGTTAAAAAATTCTATGAAAAACCGGCATTTCCTTAATTTAAGCCGTTCTTTTCATAAATAGCTGAGATACTTTAGTTTTTATCTCAGTTATTTTTAACCGGATCTTCACAATTTTTTCTTTCTAGGATAACTATGAACCCTAGGAATTTTGAGGATTTTCTCAATTTTTCCGGGGCCGGGGAGAGCTCATACGGTCCCATTTTATCACCCTGTTCCCATAATTACATTTCGAAGTAAGCTAAAGGCTAAAGAGTGTGTTCACTCTTTGTTGTAAATTCTTGTTGTATGAGTGAATACCCCTAATGTTTCTGGAGTTTAAGAAAGTGCGAACACAAAAGAATCTCATATTTCGTAAAAACTACGAAGCAAACTTCCATTATCACAAGCGTACGTGCGTTCCTTTTTTACGAAACGTTTAATAGATTTTTACAATATGTCTGGTAAAATGCGTTATAAATTCTACAAAAGTCTTATAGATTTTAATTAATTTTTGCAAATAATACGAAAATCTTTCAGATCGAGATCTTACGACAGCTTTCGCAAATACTTTACGATAAAAATTTCTGAGTGTAGGTATTAGTTTTCCCCAATTTAATTCTTATTATTAAGCATGACTTAACATGTGTCCAATATTATTTTATGTGCAACACATAAATGTGTTCCATATTATTTAAAAATATGTACAGGTATATAAAATATTGTGTATTGTCTCAAATTCATTCAGTCTTATATTTATATATATTAATATAACCTGTCGTTAATTAATATAATAATATACCTACTTATGTTAGAAATAATATTACATATAACATTTTAAGATTAGAATTGAAATTTTTTTAATCGCCCCCTTAGAGCAAATGTCTAGAAATATAAACACAAATTTCCACTAGCATCTACCTTTTATTTTCAGTTTCCTGCAATTTAATCTTACATTTGACAGTTTACTGAGTAGTTAGTTCTGACTGGCCAAAAATGTACTCTGTACAGACTAGTAAGTAAGGGGTTCACAAGTATGTCAGTGTCAGTTCTACTGACTGGAGTAATCCCCGAGTAAGCGAACGCTTTCGGGTACCAACAGACAGACAGACAGACCTACAGATAGCCAGAAGGACAAACAGGCAGACGGAAATGCAGAGATAAGAATAATAATAATAATATTATGCCTGGCTGTTTAACCCATTTTGGTCTATCAGCATTACTTAAACGGAATAACAAAATTAGTATGCCCTATAATTTCATCATCTTGGGTATAAAAAACCTCCAACTCTAACTCTGCTAAGACCATCACTGTCATGAACTAGCAAAGATCTCCTAACTTACTTTCCTTGTTGGGGAGTTTTATTCAGGAAAATCCTTTGATGCAAACAAAACAAGGTGGTATCAAAACAAAGTGGTATCAGAGCCTTAATAAGAATTCTTTGTCGTTCCATTGAGTGTAAAAACTTTTAATTACGGCCAGTTGTCAGTTTCTTCTTGATCGAGGGTGAGAACAAGAAAAGGACCCTAAGAAAGAAATTCGTTATTTTCCCAAAAGTGTGTAATCAACCAATTTCCTCAGCTGTTATTCAAGTAGCGACGTTTTTGCAAACAATAGCATAATAAGCATACAAATTGATATTTTGTCAGTTCAGAATACAGCTGATTTTGATAAGAATGCTGTCAACAAAATCTTGAAGATGACATTTTTACTGTGCTCGCTCTTTAAAGCTACTTATGTATGCATACATGTGAGTAGTCTGTTATTTTAATGTTGTTATAAAAAACATAGAACTGTTTCTAAAGATTAGCAAGATTTTATTTTATATCAGAAATCCAAGATATTTATGTATATCACAAACTTGTCACACATAAATAATAAATAATCTGCTCGTTATATTCAAACTAATAATAATAAAACGAAAAAAAAATAGATAAGAACGCTAACAAAGCATCGGTTTATGTCATCTAGCAGAATTGGTTTGTCATCAAAGAACCTCCAATTTTAGAACTTGAGATGCTTCTTTGAAAGAAAAAAAACCATCGACATTAATTCCAGTCTAGAGCCAAATGATTACGTCGCCGCCGCGTATATATGAGAATTTAATGCGCCTAAGGCCAATTTAGAAGCTCACATCATTAACATGATAATTAATTAATGCAAAAAGCAACTCTATCAAGGCCTCTCAAATGTCAACACTCGCACAAGCACACAGTGTGGCTAGATGGCAGTCAAAACATAAGAAACTGGCATAGATCGCGTCGCTCTGGTGGTGCGCCCTGGTCTAGTGAGTTTAACATGCAAACATGACACTATCGATCGGATGCTTGCGCGGTTATCTATTAATAGAGACCCTGCACGCTTCAGGTCATTTTGCATCGAGTAAATGCTGCACCATTTCACAGCTTCTTCCCTACTGTGACTATATTGACGCTTTTACTACAGGTACATGCGCCCTCTACTCTATAATATTGAAGAAATTATCTTGTATCTTGATCTTGGCAGCACTTGCGCAGCAGAAAATACCAGGGATCGTGTTTACGATTACTCATCACTATACGACTATGAATAATGTAAACAGATTTTGATTTTATTCTGGCAGACACGTGCGCTTCCGATAATATTAAATCGACTAATACTCTAGACATGCGGGCAAAATAAATGATCATTCGTCAGTAATTAAATTCTTGAAAATCTCATTACCTAGGTAGGTACCTAATTTTATTTTTATTGAAATGAAATTTCTACAAATTTATAGACATGTATGTAGCTGACAGAACATTCTTATTGCATGTATTTGAAATTGAAAACCTAAATATTAACAAAGCATAAATAATACTAATAAAGTAAGCTGAGTATTTTTTGGTTGTATTAGAATCTGTTGCCGCTGTAGTGAGAGCTCAGTCAAACCAAGCTGGAAACGGAAGCATTTCGGATGCATTCCGAAAACATTCTGTGAAAGGTATGGAAGCAAAATGCTCTGATACCCAGTCCATTTGCATTGATGTGCTACGACGGGAAGGTATATAAGGTGGCTATATACCTGCACACCTTACATCTGCATGACCAGTAAAGTGAAAGGAAGCATTCTTTATTAATTCTTTGGAAGGGGAGAAGAAGCATTCCTTATTAATTCTTTTGAAGGTGAAGAAGCATACTTTTAATTCTTTGGAAGGTGAAAAGAGACCTTTAAATTCAGTGAAATCATCGTTCTGCCATTTAAGAAAAGTGTACGGAAATATTAAGCATAAAAAAAAAACAATTCAATTTCTACTATCAGGAAGGTGGAGGGAAGCAGTCTTTTTATTTTCACTGACAGGTAAAGGGAAGAACTTTCCTGCTTTCTTAGAAATGTGTAGAAAATAAACACGTCATCAATTATTCGAATCTGGTACTTAAATGAAAATAATCCACTTCTTCTAAAATAATGCACAAATCAGAATATTTTCCATCTAAAAATATATGACTCATTTTCGACCTGCACGTACTTCCTCGAACCGGCGATCCCACCAAGTGGGGTAAAAGGAGTAGTAGAATCGAAAAAAAGATAGTAATAAATTTGAAAAAAAAGGGAGTAGAATTTCAAATGTTCATATTATATTATATACTATTATAAACAATTCTGTTGATGGAATACTAGCACTACCAACTACTAGGTGTATCGCTATTTGCCATTTGTAGACGTACAGAGCTTCCTAATACTTATTACACCTTTTTAACTAAGAAAGTTGACAACTAAAACACAAATTAGAAACAAATTATAATAACGTAATTAATAAGAATGCCTCTCACTGGTAAAAAGTGAAGCGTGTGGTCCCTAGCATAGCAATCATCCATGGGTGAGGTGAATTCAGAAATTTCATAAGGGAAATTTCCGTTCGCGTTCATTTAGTTAAACCTATCAATCAAGAATTAGTTTTTATGCTCAAATTATTATTATTTTTATTTTTGTTTTTGGATATGCGGTTATGCATATTTGGAATCAGGTAAAAACGAGTAGAATTCGGACACTCCGGAGTATATGATTTATGGCAAGTAAAAGGTAACAGATCTACTGCGATTGGAGTATGGTGAGATCACTGCCTCGAGGCAGAGGCTAGGCAAATATAGCAGCACAAATTTCCATTTTTTTTTTTATAACACCACCAATAAATATATCTATTCATTACCTCTGCCTTCTTTAAGTATTCCCTGGAAGATACATAGCATGTTCAAAAATACGACGCATCAATACATTACGTCTGCCTTCCTAAACCAGGTAAACGTAACGTATGTTCATGTACTCATTACTAATGCAATCCAGGTAATATTAATAGTAAACCTTATCTAAGTCAGGCATTCCCATTTCTCCTGTTTAATGGGAAGTTAACTTAATGAAAAGTTAGCACACAAAAGAGTTTTCCGATTGTTTTACATCTAAAATGCACATAGCAAGAAAAGGAAGAAAGAAGAAAAAAAAATTAAATCAAACACTCTTTAAAGCTTTTACGAATAAAGACAAAAACTGTGAAAGTGCAGATTAAATGCGACGAAATACAATGGTAAATGATTCATTTTTGTAAATAAAATGTTCCCGCGCTTTTGTAAAAGCGGGTTTTTCTGAAATATTTAGAGAATTGGTTCCAAAGTTATTGCTGTAATCCTATGTTCTGGTTCCCAAGCTGTTGCTGTAATCCTATGGTATTTGATCGCACGTGCATCTGTTTACATTCGTTTGGCTCTGAAGAGATTAAGTAGGAGAAACTCATGCTAGATTCTCTGATATTTTCGGGAAAAATTAGAATTTCATTGACATAAATTTTTTATCTCCTTTGAAGACCTTGGCCAAAGCAAAATTTATCTTTTTCTTAAAAAATTCAAGTAGTGTGACCCGATGCACGTTATTATGAATTTGTTTGATAGGATTTTGAGGGATTTAATAAGATTTTGTCGTTCGGATAATCTTACGTTCTCTCGATAAAAGTAACGAATAATTTTACATTTTCAATAGTTGAATAATTTTACATTTTCAATAGTTACTGGTAACTACTTAAGTAACGTGTTTCGACTAAACGTGATATTTGGTAGCTAATTACAAAACTTGTTATTTTAGTAACGCATTGTTTGTATCCTGCTAGGCAAATTTTTTTCCCACATTCATGCAAAAGACGAAAGTATATGACTTTACTTGTTTCGGTCTAAAAAACATGAAAAATTTTCAATTTCGTTCGGCTGTGTCCTATTTTCTTATTAGGTTATCTTTGGCTCAGTAGAGGTACAGGCGTGTAGTAGAATCAGAATAGAGAGCGGGAAAACAAGATTTATGCGGTTTCTCCCACTGAAAATTCTCTTAATTGTGCTCTTAGTCACTATCACTGAGCCAAAGCAAAGTTAACCTAATGACAAGTTAGGAAACTGGTGAGATTTCCGAGTGTTTTACATTAAAAATGCACACGGCAAGAAAAGGAAGAAAGAAAGAAAAAAATCGAAAAAAAAATCAAACTCTCTTTAAAACTTTTACGAATAAAGACAAAAACTGTGAAAGCGCAAATTGCATGCAATGAAACAGAATGGCAAATGTTTCATTTTCCTAAATAAATTAGAAGGGGCGGAGTTTTCACGTTTTACTCTCATAAAATGTTCCCGCGCAGTTGTGTAAACCGGTTTTCATGAAATATTGGCAATGTTTGATCACATGTTGTTGGTGTAAATGGACACATGTTGTTGCTGTAAATGGACACATGTTGTTGCTGTAAACCAATGATATTTGAACAGCACGTGCTTCTGTACATTCGTTTTGCTATGAAGAGATTAAGCGGGAAAAGTCATGCTGGATTCTCTGATATTTTCGGGAAAAATGAGAATTTCATTTGAGAGTAATTTTACATCTCCTTTCAGGATTTGGCCAAAGCGAAATTTACTTTTTCTTAAAAATGGGAGGTAGTATGACCTGATGTACATTATTATGAATAGGTTGAAAGGATTTTGAAGGATTTAAAATGATTTTGTTGTTCGGGTAATCCTACGTACTCTCCACTTTTCTTTTTAACTCGTTGTCTCAGTTGCACTACAATAGTGCATAGCCAAGTTCTTTTCCCCCATTAATGCAAAAGACGAAAGTATATGAAATTACTTGTTTCATTCTAAAACACCAGAAATTTTCCGATTTTGCTCTACAGCTTCTTAACTTATCATTGGGTTAACTTTGGCAAAAGTATCCAGGGAGGTTCTCAGTAGTTTCAAATGTAGGCAGCTGCACATGCATTTCTCCAGTTTTCCCCACTCAAAGACCCCAAAGAAAACCCACCCTGTTCTCTTTATATTATAAGAAGGACAAAATGATGCCGTAGCACAGCCTTGGCAGAAAAAGAAGGAAGATGGGGTAGGGAATTGAGGATTATTGGATTGATACCACAGACTTGAATATTAAGACTGATGACAGCTCGCAAAAGGTAAAGCCAGCATAAAATATGTTTTTTATGTTACAAATGATTTGTGCTGCCACAAAGATAGGAAAATATTTCTACAAGAGAAATTGCTACACATAAAAGGATAATAATTATTGGATTACAATTATACGTTATTAGCTTGATAATTTATAGTAAAATTGCAAGCTAATAACAAAAATTGCGTGCTTTAACATTTAATGGTGTAATGCATGAAAAAGAAAATAAAATAAAATAAAAAAATGAATATTTTGGCTGCTATATTCGCTTCAAATTCTCGTCTTCCACCCACTGCACAGACACCTGTTCTGCTGCTCCCGTGTGGATATGTACAAGAGCCAATACAAATCCGTACGAGAGATGTGTTCAAGGTCCTTAAGGGGATCGACGTCTCCAAGCAGCAGGACCTATTAGTTTTTCGACCTTGTTAATTAAAAACTTCGCTTCATCATTGGCTAAGTCTATGCGCAAACTATTCTACTTGTCTTATTCCACAGGAAAATTTACAACTGCTTGGAGTTTAGCTTATATTCAGTCCATTTCCAAAAAATATGAGGATAGCGATCCTCAAATTATTGACCAGTTGCAATCACTTCGATTCCTTCAAAGGTTTTTGAATCTATCATTAACTCTAAATTAATGAAGTATCTAGAATCTAAAAGCTAATCATCTTATCAATGATCGCCAATATGGCTTCCGATCTAGAGAACTGCTGACTTTTCTTAAGGAACGTTAGAACCGTAGTTTTCACAATTTTGGTAAGTACAAAATCCTTGCCCTAGATATTTCAAAGGCCTTTGATAGAGTTTGGCATGCAGCCTTTTTAGCCAAACTTGAGGCATTTGGTCTCTACCCTCTTCTTCTATTACGGATTGAAAGTTTCTTATCCGGTCGCCTAATACGAGTTGTACTAGATGGCGTTTCATCTCTCCATCTCTTTTCATTAATGACCTGCTTTCCTTTACTTTCAATCCCATCCATTGTTTCTCCGATTACAGTACCCTTGATTTCAGTTCGCCCGTAGAGTAAAATTCCGTGATGATTTTTTATCCAGATCTGTGCGAATATGGAGCAGTCTACCATCTTCTGTCTTTCCTCCGGCATACAATCTGCGAAAATTTAAGACTGACATACATCAGCACCTCCACAGCTCTCCTCATATTCCCTAATTCCTTTCCCTATATCCTTCCTGACATGCTGTGCTTTGAATCATAGGGTATCCCCTGAGCTTGGCTTAATAATGTAAAAAAAGAAAAAAATATTAAAAATTTACGAGTTTCTACACAATCTTGTCGCAATTAGCGCGTTAATCATTTATTTATTGTTTTTGTTTTTCTTTTCATTTTAAAATAATTGCATGAATAAATTTTCTGTGTTAATATCTTTAAACTTTGCCCATTGAAATATGACGTTGATACCGAAAACTTACGTGACAAATTTCAAGTACACATTGTCTTTATATAAAATAATCTGTGAATATATAGCAACAACTTAATTTGCGTATTGAATGAATTTTTAAAATAAAATTAAAATTTTCCCTTCGTTGTAGCTAGTCATGGTAGTCCTAATTATGTAATATCTCCAAACATGACAGTAATTTGGGCCCTCTGATGGGAACATATGCTAGCTTCAATAATTTTGTATGGGAAAGGCTTGTAGCTAACAGAAATTGCAAATTATGGAGAGTAGTGAGAGCGATATACTTTATTTACCTTTATTCATATATTTTGATGACTTCGAGGGTAACAATCCGTTAGGGTCTCATGAAAACATTAACAAAGTAGGAGGAGTGTAAAAAATTCCATGTGTACCTACCTCCAAAATTCCAATCTTTACTGTCCTCAATATATCTAGGTATGTTGTTTTATTCTGAGGATAGAAAAAGATTTGGAAATGCTCGTATTTTTCAACCATTTATTGAAGAAATTTCAAAATTGTATAATGCAGGAATTCCAGTTAATATTCGACAATATAAACTTGTAAAATTAATTCCTTGCTTAATTTTGGGGGACAACTTGGGCATAAATTCGATTCTAGGTTTTATGGAATCATTTACGGGTAACTACTGCTGCCGTTTCTGTAATATTCATAGGTCTGATTTGATAAAATGTTGCACTTTAAATAATTGCGTATTTTTGCAAGCTATTGACTTAAACTCTTACAATAGGTCTTGTAAAAATACTAGCATTAAAGAAGCTTCAGTATTTAATACATTGCCGTTGTTTCACGTAGTTGAGAATTTTTCGGTTGATATAATGCATGATCTTCTGGAAGGTGTATGTCAGTACGATATGTATTTTTTACTTGATAAATTTATTAATTCCTATCAATACTTTACCCTTACAGAATTGAATTATCGATTATCCACTTTTAATTATGGATCAACAAAAGTTAATAAGCAGCCTCTTTTCAGCGGCAACTTTTTGCTTAAAAAGGAAAGAAAAATAACAGCATCTGAAATGAACTGCTTTGTGCAAAATTTCGTATTGCTTGTTGGAATGGAATCTGTATATTTCCCTGCACAAAATAATGGATATACATATGCTTTGCAGAAAAGCTAAGTAAAACTATTTATATTTTTTTTTGCTCAAATTGTCACAGAACACAATGAACTTTATACGGAACTGTCAGGACATAATTTGACAATAAAGTTTCACTTACTTTTGCATTTCTCGGTAATTATGAAGAAAATAGGCCCTCTTAAGCATATAATTCCAATGAGATTTGAGAGTTTCCATCAAAGTTTAAAAAGAATTGCATACAATTCTAAATGTAAAAAGAATATATTAAAAACATTGACGGTAAAAAATTCTATACAAATCGCTAATAAAATTCTAAATTTTTCGGAATTATCTGGTTCTTCATTCAAACACGGATGTAAAAAACAATTAGATAGTGAAACCGCACGAAAGTATAATTTTAAATGTAAAAATATAGCATATTCAATAAGCTTTCTTTACTATGATGAATTCTTAATCAAGCCTGATATGGTTATTAAATATGAAAATTAACGTAACATGTATGAGCATGTCCTTATGTATATAATTATTACATAAAATTTGTATTTTTGATCTGCGATTTAATTGCTTCATGAAGGTTTTAGCAAGTAAAGATCACCGTAAAAGGACTTCACGGGACGAGAACATTCAGCCCAACTATAAACAAAAGTTTACTTCCAGCAGCCAAAATAATTTATCTAAGTTCAGTATATTATTATATGTACATTAAGAGAATTTTACTTGATACAAGATAACTAATATACTTTCCAAAGCCAAAACTATTTCTTGCATTAGCAAAACCATGCCTGAAATTTTACTATGACAAGCAACAAGTAGCAAGAGTTCTGCTGTGAAATGGAAAATATGAAAAAAGGTTGTGCCTACAGCAATAAATTTTTTCTTCAAGCAGCAAAATAATTTTCCTACGCAAAGGAAATTTTACTTATGATGAAATAACTAATATAATAGTATAACCAAAAACATAGATTGATAAATTTTCGCTAGATGGCATTATTTAAAAATTTGAACGAGAGAATTAAAATTGATCAGCTCGGCGAAAAATTTATATTTCATATTTCGGGAAAATACCGAACGTTTATTCAGTTTAGTGGGAGTATGAAGTACATATATTTCAAGGTTTTCACTTTACTTTTTCTTTCATTATATTATTTTTTCACAGTATGTAAATGCGCTTAAATGCTTTTCTTTAGATTTTTTTCGAGAATAGATGAAGCACTTCAATTCCCGAATTGTTTTCGCTTTTGACTGCATATAATTTCAATTTCAATTTCAATTTATTTATACTGGTTGACTGTACAACAAGACTTACAATCTTTTTTGTTTGCACAATTAATTTTAGTAACTACAAAATAATAATTTTAATTGAGTTGCAATGTAACAAAAATATAATTAAAGCTAAGTGACTACGTTACTGACTAATAAGCAAAAATATTACAATTCAGAGGTAGATAACGAGAGCAGGAGGTGGAAGAAAGTTAAGAAACCGTGAAGAATAGGAGCAGCAACACACATGTAAACTATAATCATTGGGATATATTTAAAAATATTTTTAAATTATTTCTGAATCGGCTGGCTGAGGTCGTCAGTTGAATGTCCGCAGGTAGAGAGTTCCAGATATTTGTTGTATGCACAAAGTAAGAGCGCTGCCCAAGTACAGAGAGAAAGCGAGGAATTAGAAGCTGTCGGTGCCTTTCAGAACGGAGGAAGTTTAAATATTCATTAAGATAGCTAGGTTCTTTCGTATATATAATTTTATGCATGATGATTAAACTCTTGTATGTGCGATAAGTTTGAATGGAACATCCAAATATTTTGTGCTGATATGGACTTATGTGTTCAAAACGTCGCAATCCATAGATGAAGCGTACACAATCATTATAGGCTACGTCCAGTTTGCGACTGCATACAGAGTCCAGTGACGGAAACATTAGACTACCATAATTAAAATGTGGTATGACTAAGGTTTTTATGAGCTTAAACCTGGTTTTTATAGATAATAATGCTGCAGTCAACCATAACTGTCGAAGACAGCCATAGACTTTGCTGATAAGAGCCTTGATAAAGTCGCAGCAGGTCATACGATCATTTAGCATGACACCGAGGTTCCTAACTGTTCTCATGTACGGTAAAGGAGAATCGTTTAGAGTTATCGGAGGTACATCATTTACATCAATGTCATTCCTATATTGCAACATACAGCACGATTTACTGGCATTGAGTGCCAGATAATTTTCGATTGACCATGAGTGAATTCGTTGAACATCATCATTCATACGTTGTACCCCAACCTTTATCAAACCAATCGGTCTATTAAGGTATATTTGGATGTCGTCAACATACAGATGTACTTTTGAATCTTTAAAAACACTAGGGAGATCATTTATATATAAGCTAAATAGCAATGGTCCCAGAATTTAGCCTTGTGGGACTCCACAGACCAATGGTAAAAGCTTAGAACAATCATTCTTTAGTTTTACTTGTTGGAACCTATTAGACAAAAAACTCTTTATACTTGCAATGGCTGACGAAGAGAAGTTATACAAATAGAAAAGCTTTGTTAGTAATTTAGAATGAGTCACACTGTCAAAAGCCTTCGAGAAGTCCAACAGGGACAGCAAACCAATTTCACCTTTATCAAGTGCAAAACGAAGATCTGTAGTCACCTTTAGCAAAGCTGTCTCGCAGCTATGTCCACGACGAAAACCAGATTGCCAGCATGACAGAAATCATGAAGTTTCAAGATGACCAAGCATTTGTGATGTCATAAGCTTTTCCAGAGCCTTCGATAAAAAGCAGAGAAGACTGATGGGACGGAAGTCTGATGGTAATTCTGGCGAGTTCTTTTTTGCAACAGCAAGTATAGTTGCAATTTTCCATTTGGTGGGAAAAAACCCAGAGGTCAGGCTGGTATTGAAAATATGGGTTACAAATGGCAATATGATCGGAATCAAGAGCTTCAAGAAGCAGGGAGAGAGATTATCAGGACCAGTAGCATCAGATCTTATTTTGGGTATGGCTCTTAGTATTTCATTTTGGTCGACGTTTCTGAAACTAAAGCCATCACCATTTAGCATTGGAGGTACAACATTATCTATAGAAGATCCGCTGGTTGACGATAACGTATTACTAGCATTGATGAAGTATACATTTAACTGGTCTGCATCGATATTACAGACATCTACTGCTTTGTCTCCTTTTATCTGAAGTTTACGCAAGTTAGCCCAGAAATGTTTAGGAGACAGATTGGGATCAAGCTTTTCACGATAGTAGCGGCGCTTTGCACAGCGAACTTTTGATGTTACTAGATTCCGCACATATACATACATCTGTTTTGCAATATCAGTTTTGAGCCTTTTATATTTACGATACAGGAACTCCCTTTCAGCTATTAAAACTCTTATTTCCGTCGAATACCAAGGACAACGATATTTAGGGCAAATTTGACGTGACTGCAAAGGAGCATGCCTATTTAATAAATAATGTATGTTGGTATTTAAGATATCCACAACAACAACATTTGTACAGTGGTATATTGCTTCCCACGGCAAGGTTGAACCATCACGCAGAAGAGTGGGAACGTTAAGGTGGTTATAAGGTGATAAAAAGTTTCTCTGAACAGTACTCAACAAAAATTTCAATTTAGATACCAGCGAACCTGTAGATAATAAAATTTTCTATACGTAGGTTTGTGTCCTGAAAGTGATAAAATTCATATAAAATTAGCCTAGACCTTGACCACAGAGCACATTAGAGACATCTACCACAAAAGAGAGAAACCTAACATCCGATAAAACCATACAATTTAAGACGAAAAATGAAAATTTGCAGTTCACATAAATTGAAAATTATTAACGAGAATTAACTTTCCTAAATTTTTTTTCCCATAATTGTTAAATATGCTATTTTGCTTTGTATTTAAACAACTTTCAAATAAATATTGCAATTTCTCGTCGGTAAAATGTCAGAAGAAAAAACAAGTACTATTAGAGTCAAATAATTATAAAAAGCGCCACTAGAAATCATAAAAACTTGACGTTATTTGCTATATCTAGGCCTTATCTTTCTAAAACAGTCACAATTTAAAGAACTGAGAATACCTACCCACAGGAATTTGATTTAAAAGACTTCAATTTTGACCATTTTTTACAAATTTCCGAGCTAATATCTCCATTCCAATACACTTTTTTTAATTTTTGCTGACGTTATTTACTAGACTTCTTCATTACCTTTAATTTAAGATATAAATCGTTATTCTGCTACAAATAGTTTGCCAGAAATTTGTATTGAAAAATGTATGAAACGTGCAAATATTGGTACTGACTCCTCTTAAGTTTTGCAATGAAAACTAAAAAGTTCAGTCACTGGAACTATATTTTATGCTGCAGTTGCTCCAGTGCAACATAAGTGTGGTTGACGTAGGAAAAAATATTAGCAAAATGTTTTACTACTTCAACAAAAATAATTTATCTATGATTCCATTTCGTAGCATAAAAAATTTGCTGGCTATAGGAAAAAAGTTCTTCTGTCTAAAAATTTTCCCATCATAGGAGAACAATGTTTTTTTCAGTGAAAGATCGGCAGCTAGCAACCTACAATTAGTGTGTGGTTGAAACAAGGAGGTCAAGACTTTTTTTTGGAATTTGCCTAAAGCGTGCAATGCAGTGTATCTAGCTCCTGTCCTATGGGGATCATATTTTAATCTAGGCCTGATATGAGATTTGTAAATCTGATGCAGTAAAATATTTTTTATATCTTTGCAAGTAGCTCAGGCATTTCATCGCATTTTTGGCAACTCCAAAAATGTGATCGGACAAACTATGATTGTTGGATATTTAAATTCCTAATATATTAAGAGATGGCGAGTTTGAGATATCCTCTCCATCGACGGTATACAGACTAATACGGTATGAGTATGCTGCACCATAGATTCACCATTTTGTGCGTCATGCGAATCGAATGAAAAATAAAGTCAAAGTTTTTTTGTAAATTTATTCTACTGGATCAATTTAAAATGCAAAAATAAGTACAATTTTTACATTTATTTCATAATAATTAAGTAAAGGGAATGGATTCATACATGTAATACCATTTTTCAATGTTATTAGGAAAAGTGGGGTTAGGTGATGGATATTTTCTACGATTTGATTTTTTGAAGTTTTTCTGTTCCCATATGATATAGAAATTGAGGGAAGATTATTAGAGTTATATTTTAATTTGCCACAAACACGCATTTGTACACACATTTTTAAACTTCGTTATGATGCATTCCAAATTTACTTCTATTTGAGTAAATTACCATTGCCATTAACTAATTTCACTATAGAAATAATAAAGAGATCTCAAATAATCAGTTAAGACAGCAAATTAAATAAGTATTTCAGTCTTATTTTTCCCTTTATAGAATCGATTCGCTTAACGTCACATACACTGGACGATAATACCTTGTTAATCTGTATACCACGCTCTGGTGTTGGAGTACTTTTGAGTGACAACAGACAACATTGCGTTTTGGACCCGCTCTGCCGCAAGCGAGTATTGTTGTTGGTCATAGTTTGTGAACTATAGCATTCCCACGTGGAATCAGATATGGATTCGAACGAGTACACTAAATCAAAGGTGCTGTCATCTGCAAAGCTATGAGAAAATTAGGAAGAGAGTACAGAGCCTTGGATATACAGGCATTGATTATAAAACTGTCCGAAGTAGCTCTGCCCAATATAACTTGAATTGAACGGGAGAAAGAAAACTTTCAATCTGTTTTAAGAAAAGAGGGTCTAGAAGACCTAATGCTTGAAGTTTAGCTAAAAAGCAGGATATCAGCCTTCATCGAAGGCCTTCGAGAATTCTAATGATTTCAGATTCACCAAAATTATGGAGATATTGATTCTAACGCTCGGTAAGGAATGTTAGTTGATGATGATTAGTTTCTAGATATTTCATCAATTGGGTGTGGATGGGTGTTTCGAAAACCTTCGAAAGAATCGAAGTGAGGTCAATGGGTCTATAATTTGCGGGATCGTATGCCTCTCTTTTTTCGGGTATTGGCTGAACATGTGCAAGCTTCCCGTCGAATAGGACAGATGAAATAATTTGCGTAGAGGGTTAGCTAAAGGAAAGGTACAACACTTGAGTACCAGCTAGCGGTAGTGTATCCAGATAAATATTTTTATGCTGGCTAAATGTAACCGTTTTAGCCGAAAATAAGGCTGAGCTGGACTCTTCTGACTGTAATGGTGAATTTTTTGCTATTTGCTTGACTTTTGACGTAATTTCCCAGTTTTGATATAGTATTTGGGTAGTTATTGGCTTTTGAAATACCACGAAAATTTTTAATCCCTACAATTTTGAAAAAATTAAGTTTTGAAAAAATCTAATGAAATAGGTGAATTCCGAATAATTTCATGTCAATATCTCATTTTTGATAATAAAAGAAGTTATTGAGTTTTGAAAAAACGCTCCTATATTTTATTAAATATTTTTAGAACCAAATTAATAAATAGACACATGAACAATTATTATGTAGAGATTCTGCTCCCATACAATAATTGAATAAATAACTAATAAGGAAGCGGGATACCGTGCGAATACTGTGTATGGCTTTAAGGAATTCAATGACAGTATGACCTATGATTGGGGGGCAAGATTGCAAGAGGGCCTACTGCCTATTGTACGTCAGTTCAACATTTCTGACATTTCATATTTTATGAAAAAAGTGCCGTTTTGATTTAGCGATATTGTGGTAAATAAATAATTAAGCGAGATTTTTACTTAATAGTTGTATGACATAATTATGAAATATTCTTTTGTCAACGATATTTTATATAATCGAGACTCCGGAGTCTTAAATTATCGTAATGAAGTGCGCTGTGGTGTGCTGCAGGAACAAACAACGTTATTCTTCAAGTAACTTTAATAGCTTTACTAATTAATTATACAGTATTTCAAGAAAATAAAAGTGAAATATTTATAAACATAAACAGCCATGGCAAAAATCTAACATTTTCCAATGCCGGTATGTTTGTTTACAATTGAATTGTAATTATTGCCTAAATTATGTCAGTCATAAAAAGGTAACGCCAAGAAATATTATCTGAAATTAAGCGGGCGCAAAAAATTTGTTTATTTTACTTAGCAATTTGGATTATAAAAACTGTCGCAGTTGAAAATGACAAGATTTCATTAATCCATGACAAAACGAATACAAACACAGCACACTAATACATTTCGCCGAGTGACTTAGGTTTTTACCCGATATGCCGTTTCCTATTAGTTATTTATTCAATGCATACAACTCGCGACTCGGAGTATATTCATCAAGTGAAA
Source organism: Dioctria rufipes (assembly GCA_963924295.1). Lineage (NCBI taxonomy): Eukaryota > Metazoa > Arthropoda > Insecta > Diptera > Asilidae > Dioctria > Dioctria rufipes. The sequence continues at coordinate 225,105,833 of OZ002740.1, forward strand.
ACGAGAACGCGTCGGGTGGTAGTAAGATAATTGAGAAAAAAAGTGGACAGCCATTCGGATGCCAGGACCAAATCCCAGGAAAAAATGTTACATGGAATTCATGTAAATTCAAACATTGACAAGGAAAAAAGATACAAATGGTCCAATTTCTTGCGGTAATCCAGATAAACGCCCGTATATAGTTTCGAATAGTCACCTCTCTGTGCTAGTTTGTTTGTTAAAATAGTATTTCGTATATACTTCTAGAAGGATTTGTCGGGCAGTAAAAATGAATATAACCGATTTTATTGAATTTTATATTCTGAAGAAATTTTCAATAGAATAAAAATGTTTATAACTGATTGTTTTTACTGTATGCATAACAAACCACAATTTTTGTATGGCAACATCAACAAGGGGTTCCCTGATTTAATTCATTTTTAAAATTTATTAATATTTTTTTAATACCCGTGCACAATATTTCAGCTCTCTACATCGACGCATTCTCAGGGAGTTCTCAAACATATATGTATATCAAAATCGAAATTTTTGTAAGACAACTATACGCCTGATTTATCCCATTTTTGCACTTAAATCCACATTTTTTTTTTTGTAAGCCAGTATCGTGACGACGGAAAGCCGGATGGACGGACGGACAGACGGCCAGTCGGACATGCAAAAATCAAATTAACTTTTAACATTATGCTTGGGTGAACAATCCATTTTGCTCTACCATCATTATTTCTATGTATTACAACTGAATGACAAACTTAGTATATCTATTTTTTATACCATAGATGAAATCTCATAGGGTATACTAGTTTCCAACTCCATTTATAACTCATAGAAATATTTATAATGCTGATAGAGAAAACTGGATTGGACACCCTTGCATAAAATTAAATTTTACATATTTTGATTTTTGTATATCCGTCTCTCTGTATATCTGTGCTCAAGATAACTCGAGAAGTAATTTACTTCGAGAGTTGCCATTTTGTACACGACCTTTTTAAAAATATTGTAAGTTTAAGTTCGAAAATGGGAAAGATCAATTGACTTCTTTGTAGGCCTGCCATTTAAAAATTTAATTTTTCACTACGCGTCACCGTAGAGAACTAAAATTTTGTACGCGGGACTTTCATAACAAATTTATATAAAATTTTTCAAAATGGAATAAATCCGGCATCCCCTTCTTGGTGTTGTCATACAAACGTTATATATTTTCTACGTATAGTGATCGTTTTAGTCTTACTCTCAGACGAACTATGCTAGTAATTAATAATCAAACTTACACAGAGAAGTCAACACACGAAATTACATACTGGCATTCATCTAGGGCGAATGGGACGTCGTACCAATCCTGATAAAACAATATGTTCTCTTCACGATGAAAAGGAAGCCTTATTTACAGGCACCATCTCTTGAGGGAACAGAGGAACCAGCTATTAGCTTGGATAGCAAACTAACCTAGAATTCTTATCTAAAAATAGCACTGGAGAAAGCTACAACAGCAAAATAGGCTAGCCGCAGGGCTAGGGGCTCAAACCAAAAGTAACTCTATAGTCATATAACTACATATATTATTATATGATCGAATAGATACGCTTCACTCGTTTGATGGCCAAAAACTAAACAAAAGATAGCAGATCTAGGAGTAAGAACACACTCAATCTGGTCGGCCACCTAAAACTTCTTAAGGAATTCTGAAAGAGCCCGATGATTAACTCCATTTCAGATGGTAGGCCAAAGAGCTATAACTGGAAGGCAGAGCGAACGGTGGCATATATATGTCGAACAATCAATTTGCTACAGGATTGGTTACAACTATCATTTTTCAGGTAAAGATCCACTTCATACAATACTGCGTTGGTGAAATGAGCAATCAAAACATGCGTGGAGCAAAACTATACATAATAGCAGATATAGCAAAATAACATTCAAAGCGTTATACTCGTTCTCATAGACCTTTATTGAGTCAAGACTCGGGTGCCAAGGCATGAAGCAATTGAGGTTGCGGAGCTCTTTGCAAATAAAGGAATACTGTACAGTCGGCAAGCCGAAATTAAATTATGCAATGCATTGCAAAATTATAGATGCACTATGCAATAGTGCGGTAGCCCATCTATGCAGCATGAAAGAGACAAATGTGTGATGGCAAAATATATCTGCCTCTTTGTTATCGCTGACACCAAGAAAAAAATTGCCTTAAGAACGGTACTTATGGAGTAATTCGATAAAAAATTATGAGAATGAGAAAAACTTTATTTAGTACGTCTAAAATAATGCAACACTCACTTTGCTCATTCCCACAACTTTTTATCGAATTACTCTACAAGTACCGTTCTAACGGCAAACCTTTTCCAAAGATAACCTAATAAGAAGATAGGACATAGCCGAACTAAATTGGAAGTTCTTCGTATTTTTTAGACCATACTAAGTAATGTCATATACTTTCGCGTTTTGCATGAATGAGAGAAAAGAACTTGGTCATTAAGTTAACTTTTTCTTGTTGTCAGCGATAAAATTTTTCTCTTTCTTGCAACAGTGATGAGCTACCACACTATTGCATGGTGCTTCTAAACTTTGCAACGCATATATATAATTTTATAAAATTATTAACACCCTTTCGAGGAATGCAAAATATTGAGCATTGTTGCAAGCTTCTTTCCGATTTTCATAAAATATTCTTTGTCTCCACTGGAAATAGATGACGTGACTATCAGAGTAGGAGCGATTGTATCTAATTACTTGCTATGAAAGCAGTACTATCTTTGTATTATGGAAAGTGTTGGATCTTTCCTTTAAAATTGGTAATACGTGCGAGCGCGTAAGCAGTCAAATCATTTATTATATTTAATAACAATTATGCACTTTCTTATTGCTTCAAAAGTAATTAGTTTGTTAGTAATAGCAAATTTTAGTCTAATATCAAATACAAAAGTGCATATGAATTATATCTCACAAGCATAAATTCTGTTTTTACATATTTCATAATATTTTACACATCGCGTTTTGTGGTATAAACTTAATCTCATCTAGAAGTCTACCATCAGCCAACAACTTTAAGAACAATTTAAATTATCAGTTTATGCATCATTGTGTAAATATGTAAAGATTACAAACTCCAAGTCTTAGGCTGCATTCACACCAGACGTTTTAATCATATGGTGAAATTTTTTCTTTAAATGACAGAAACTTATTGAAAAAAATAATTTTTTTCCATTAATTTGCAAATTGCATTTAAAATGCAGAAATATTGAACTTTTCGACCCAGCGATTAGAGATATCTCATCAGTATGGTTAACTCTAATTGCCTACCATAAATAAATTTCTAGACATAAAATTTCACCTTATAGATTCTTCTTGGTTTATCCGAGTGCTGCATGGCAAGAAGAGGGAGCAATCACCCAATTCGAAGATTGCAATGAAAAATCTTGCTACCATATGATTCACACTTTCTTTTTTTTTTAAAAGTATTTATATGGGCAATTGGTGTGACCTCCGCATTGAAATTCTATAGTAGGCGATCAGAGATTACCATACTGATGAGAGTTCTCTGTGCGCTGGGTTGAAAAGTTCAATGTTTCTCCGTTTTAATTATACTTCAGTCTTCATTCAGTCAGAACGCCGCATAAGTTTCTACGCACCATATCCCTTTTCGCACCAGTAAAATAATATGATTTAATCAAGCACTGATTAATCACTACAGCATGATTAAAATGTCTGGAGCCTTAGAATATAGAGAGAACCGGAAGTGTTGATACCTCTAAAATTCTTGTACATGAGCGTGGCGTTTCTTAAAGTTCCTTGTAGTAGGGCAGAATATATTGAAGAAAGAGATATCTTATGAAAAAAGTATTTTCAGCTGTCAAACCCAGTTTTGCTTTTTTCAGTTTTTATAAATACTAGTGATATTAATTAAAAAATAAAAGAAAATTTAGTAAAACTATTTCTAAAGTAAAGTAAAGTAGTAAAAACTGTAAGTAATTACCTGCCTGTTGCATCTTTTGTTCTAACTGTGTCCGCGGATGAGCAGGATAAGTTATTGGATCCCACATTTTGGCCCTCTGGCGCTTTTACTAAATTGTTCGTACCTTCTGGGCACCAAAATAGAAGTACAGCTAAAATAAGCAGCGATATCTCAAAAAACTCAAGTCGCTCTTCCTTTATTATCAAAACGTAAGGTGGATTCGGACAAAAACTGCAGAAATCTTTAAATCCTCTGTTGCAAATTGTTTTGATATAGTTGCTTTCACTGAAACTTGGCTGCATCATGGTTTTCGCGATGCTGAAATATTTGACAATTCTTATCAAATTTTTAGAAGAGATCGGTATACTGATTCTGAAGTTCGTGGCGGTGGCGTACTCGTCGCCTGTAAAAACCACTTAAATTGCAGCCAAGTTGAGCTCCCCAGTTTCTCCAACACTCTCGACATTGAACTTATAGTTCTTAAGGTGTCTCTCCTCTTAAAATATGACTTATACATACTATGTGGCTATATTCCACCAGGCTCCATAAATATCGTCGACGACAAAGGTCAGAATATTTATGACCTACTCATTTTAACATCTAATTTTATCCATGGTAAGATGGAACCTATTGACGAATTACTACTTATTGGTGATTTTAACCTACCCAATATACAATGGGTACTTAATGATGATGACGATGACTATCTTCCACTTAATAGCTTAACAACAAGGGAATCACTTTTCCTTGACACTATTTCATCTATTGGTCTCAGCCAAATCAGTAATGTTAAGAATGACATGGGTAGGCAGTTAGACCTGGTATTTTCTACTGACGCGGGTAACTTATTAGTTGAACCTAGCCCAGTTATAATGTCTACTCTTGACAAATACCACCCCCCTGTTCTAATTACACATTGCTATGTAACCGAAGACCTCACATATTGCGACGAAGCGGAATACCTTTTCAATTTTAGAAAGGCTGACTTTTCAGAACTTTCCAGTAGACTTGCCTCTATTGATTTCAACACACTGCTGTCTTGCAATAGTGTTGATGAAGATGTTTCTAAGTTTTACGCAATTCTTTTCGATTTATTTTCTTCTTGTATTCCCCGCGATCGTCAGCGGTTGAATAAAACATCACCGCCATGGTTCAATAAAGAACTGAAACGTCTTAAAAATAGGAAGAATAAACTGTGGAAAAGTTATATGAGGGACAAGGACACTATAGCTCACAACAACTTCCTCACATCATATAATGAGTTCAGAGAACTTTCTTCTACACTTTATGATGAGTATGTTCAAATGATGCGTACGAAATTATTTAGTGACCCACGCATCTTTTTTAAGTTTATTAATATGAAGAAAAAACTGACAACTACCCCAATACCATGAGGTACAAGGATTCTGCTAGTGATGATTCGTCTGAAATTTGCGATATGTTTGCTTCATTTTTTGACAATGCCTTTGCCTCGTCAAATTTTCATCCCGAAATAGCGACTTCAGTCATATGAACGATTCCCATAACGTTTCATTCACTATCCCTTCAATTTCAGAAGAGGATATACTCATTCATATTAATGGGCTTCCAAATGAATGGAAAAACTCCTTTATCATACCTATCCACAAAAAAGGTAATAAAAATGAGATTTCTAACTATAGACCTATTGCAAAATTATCTTGCATGCCCAAATTATTCGAATCTATGATTTACTCTCAACTATCATCTTCCTGTAAGAATTTGCTCTCTTCAAACCAACATGGGTTTATTTCAGGCAGGTCTACAACCAATAATTTGTTGGAATTTGTCTCGGATACCATTTGCGGGTTTGCAAAAGGCTATCAGACAGATTGTATTTATACAGACTTTAGTAAGGCGTTCGACAAGTTATCTCACTCCGTGATACTCTATAAAATGGAAAAGTATGGGTTTCCCCCAACATTTCTCAAATGGACGGAGTCTTATTTAGATAACAGAACATATCAAATCTTATTCCGCCATTCCATCTCTAGAGTCTTGAAGGCTTCGTCTGGCATGCCTCAAGGTAGTCACTTGGGCCCGTTGTTCTTTGTTCTATCTATTGACGACATTGTCTCTGTTGTGAGGCACTGTAAAGTCTTGATATATGCTGACGACATTAAGCTTTTCGCTCAGATTAAATCTGTTAGCGATTGTGAACAGGTACAGGCTGACCTTCACAAATTTTACGACTGGTGCAAAAGTAATAATTTGGTACTAAATATAGACAAATGTGAGGTTATGACTTTCCACAGAAATCAGAAACCAATCACTTATGATTACGAGTTCTCGCATTCCTCGATTCGCCGTGTTAGCTCTGTCTGTGACTTGGGTGTCAGATTGAATTTTATCTCCCATATAAACTACACAGTATCAAAGAGTAGTTCTATGCTGGGTTTTATAAAACGTTGGTCCCGAGAGTTTTCAAATCCTACCATAACATTGCGTTTGTACACTTGCTTTGTAAGACCACTTCTTGAATACGCTAGCCAGGTCTGGTCTCCATTTTACGGTATACACATCGACCGTATCGAGTCTGTTCAGCGGAACTTCTTACGATTTGCTCTCAGGCACCTACCCTGGAATAATTCATTAATTCTTCCACCCTATGAGGATTGCTTGAAGTTTTTAAATATGCACTCGCTTGAGAAACGTCGTATGGTTGCCGATATAACGTTTGTGCATCAACTCTTAAACGAGAATATTGGATCTCCATTTTTACTTAACAAAATCTCTTTCCGTGATAGTACGCACAATTTAAGAAGGCTACCTTTGTTGCATGTTAACTCCTCAAGGCCTAACTTTAGCATGTATGAACCTGTTAATCGCATGTGTATTACTGTTAATAATATGGCTGAGCATTTTGTTCTCGACGTTTCTAAGCATGTTTTAAAAAAACGTCTATATAATATTTAATCTATTTTGTTTAATGTTTTCTGCATGTAATTTCATCTGGTGTTTGGTTTATGTTTAGTGTAACATACTAGTACTAACACCGACTAAATGATGAAACGCATGTATTGTTGAACGTTTATTTATTAAACGTGTCCATGCAGCGAGCTTGTGTTAAGCTGGTTCTGATAGTCATTATAAATTTCTAAGTGATGTTCAAGTATGTATAACAATTCGAAATTTCGACCTCGAAAATCATTTTTCAGGCATGAAATGTTATTTTATGTACTTTACACATATGTATATTTACATATATTAAATTAAATGGAAATCAATAACAAAATCGATGAAATATCAAAAAATCTCCGCTCCACTGAGGTTTGTTTAGGTTTCAAGCAGCTGAGCTTGTTACCCCTCTCTCTATATATTTATTGACACTGAGCTTTCAATACAGCGGCAGCAGATTTTAACAGAAGCAGAATTTAACTACGCTAAATTTGGCTTATCACTCTTCCTGTACTCTCTATATTCTAATATCCAAATTCTTGGCGGCCTTTTTCACGTATCAGACAAACTACATTTCCTCTCATACATAGGTGACAACTCTATCGTGTATGTAAAAATATGGCAGTAGTAACACAAAATCTTCCCAAGTTCAACCCTAAAAAGAACAAATGGCTTTAACAATCTTACATATTACCAGTAAATATTTTTTTTTGTTCCCAGCGGACCTTGTATTTTGACTACAATAATTACGAAAATATTCAATTCAAAGAAATTGATCGAACTAATTGAACTAGTAGCTTGTCTTTGAGGAATGTTATCTGAGAAAGTGTTTAATTGATTATAGATTTGTCATATCTAAAAATCCTTATACTCAACCCAATATATCTTAATAAAATCTACATGCCTTTTATATATTAATTCAAGGAAGCCTATCATAATAAGAAAAATTTAGATGAGTGCCCACTTCATTGTTTTAAGCTCATTGGAATTTATGTGAAGAGGCACTTAGAGTTTTGTTTTGTATATCAACTTTGTGCAGATTTTGTAATCAGTTTAAGGAAAGGAATTCACGTTATGTGAAGAAGTTAAGCTTTGAGAATAGATAAGGGAAAGTAAGTGATTCGATATATTATAGTGGTTAGCTTTATATTTAAATGAGTTCAATGTTATTAAACAGTAACGTCTTAAATGATAAAATTATGTTCAGCTATTTCTTAAAATGTGCCGAAATTAGACCTGCAAAATTTTATTTATTATTTATTTATTTATTTTATTTTTATTATTTCTCCAATCCACACCCGCCATAAGATAATATGTAATAAATAAGATTACAGTTTTGCTTTAAACTCATTGTGCATATATGTATATTATTATTACGAAAGCGAAGTGAGAAACGGCAATAGTAGGTAAGTTAAACTAATATTAATAATTAAAAACTGTGAGGGGATCAAACTTAGAAGCACTTAGTTTGGCCGAAGGTTATACAAATTTGAGGAAGTATTATACTTTAGAATTATTCCTAAAAAACGTAATTTTCTCAAAAAATTGTTTTGTTTCTTCGTAAAAAATCATTCACTGAGAGTTTTGAAGCTTTCGAAATTTTATATTAAGATCAATAACTGTGAAGGTAAAGTTTTTCCAGGATGGTAGGAATCTAAAAGGTGAGAAAAGTCGCCCTGAAAGTGGAAGGTCCAGTTTCAACTCTCAGACGAGGCTGTTTTTTTTTCTTGTATTTATGATTTAACTTAGAATCATTAAAAATAAGACTTATTAATATTCTTCTATTCTCCAAATATTATTATGGGTTTCTTGCATGCATTGCAGTAAGTCTAGTAGGCTGTCAATCTGTATTGGGATTTATGGGTAGTTAATTTTTATTTGGAGTATTTTTATTTACATATCTATGTATTGAATTGTGTTCGTTGGTAATCGCATCATTTGAGAACATCTGGACCGATTTGGCTAACTTCTTTTTAAATGTACATAATAGTCGGAATAAGGTGTTTAGGGAAAGAAAAATTGGAATCGGCAGCCCCTTCTTGGTGCTGCCCTTGCCATGCAAAAGATTCGTTTTTAACTATATATTTGGGCACTGCTGAGAACGCATCAACTTAGAGAGCTAAAATTTGGTACACGGTGTTTTCATAGCAATAGTAAATAAAATTTTTAAAATAGTCTAAATCGGGCAACGCTTTCTTGATGTTGCCATACAAAACTCTGGTTTTTCACTATATACTTGGAAAACGCCTCGACGTGGAGAGCTCAAGTTCTGTACACGCCATTTTTACGAAAATTGTAAATACGGGCTCAAGAATAGATCAAATCGGGTGACCCATTTTGGTGCTACCATACAAAACTTTAGTATTTCACTATATATTTGGCCACTGCCACGCATCGACGTAGAGAGCTACAATTTTAATTTGGTACGTTGTGTTTTCACAGCAATGGGAAATAAAATTTCAAAAATGGACTAAATCGAGTTACCCCTTTTTGGTGTTGGTAAACAAAACTTTGATTTTTCACTATATACTTGGAAGGTGCCTGAGAAGGTGTCGGCAAGGAGAGCTCATATTTTGTACACTGCATTTTCGTGAAAATTGCAAATGGATCATATCGGCCGACCCCTTTTTGGTGTTGCTATACAAAACTTTAGTTTTTCACTATATATTTGGACACGGCCTTACGCATCGAGGTAGAGAGCTGAAATTTGTTAGACAGCGATTTCATAAAAATTATACATAACACTTAAAAATGAACTAAATCTAGAAACGCCATTTTGGTGTTGCCGTACAGAACTTTGGGTTCCCACTTTATTCAGCTTTTATGTTCATCTCGGGTATAATATTATTGGTCGTAAGCCAAATATAACTTTCCTCTTGTTTATAAAAAAGCCGTTTACAAAGTTTCCACTTTCTACATCGACGCATGCTCACAAATGTGTTTCGTCGGTTAAAATTTCAAATATTTCATTAAAGTAGATATGATTCTTATATGGGAATCATTCACTGTAATCATTCCATGTCACTAGATAATAAGAGTTTACATTTATTATAAGTTCAGGTGCAAGAACGAAAAAATAACAAATTAAATGGAGATACAGAAGGCCCCGTGGATACGAGACGGTTGTGTAAATTAGAGTATCAAAGTTCGAATGCTGATCGCTACCGCGAATTCTCCAAAAATTAACTACAAAAGAAGTTATAATGGGCTAAAGACCTATTTCTGTGGTGGGCCTGGTATGAAAATATCACAGATAGATTATTAAAGTGCACAGTGCGGAATTTAAAAAACTAAAACATCAAACTTACAACTATAAAAAACGTTCAAAAGCGGACGAGCTTACACGTGATTGCTGCGGTCTCGGAGGCACTATCCTCCACAATTGTGATCGCACCGGAACACCTTGTCCCTATAATTACGACTTGGGCTAATTGCCAACACAGTTGTCTTTGGTTAGATGACTCTTCGGGAAGAGCAGCAAAGGAACTGTGGGGCAAACCAACATAGGTTTCACAAAAAGCTGCTAGGACTGAGCAACCCTACCCTGAGAATTCTGGTGTCTATTCTTACTGGACACTGTTCTCTCAGGGGTCACCTACATGGGTTAGGACTTCTTGATGGTCCAATATGTAGAGGATGCGCTGAGGAATCCAAAATGATGACTCACTGTGTCAGAGTCCGGCTATCTCCGAAAATGTTATAGATTCCTTGGCTCACAACTCCTGGATGAATTGCATGAGGCCAGCAGCGAGGGTTGGGAGCCGACAATTTTATGGTTCATAAGAGCATCTGGTTGGGACCTCTAATCATTGCTCAAGGATCTGGAGGGTGAGCAATGGGCCTTGTTAAGGCCTGCGTTTTAGGGGGAGGGACTCAATCTCTCTACAATCCATCCGTCCATCCAACTGTTCAAAAGGATATCACGAGCCAATTTATATATTTGTTGGCCCTTCACTCCAGTCTAGGGCACCTTGCAGTTTCCCCAACAGCAACAATACCTAAAAATAATTATAATATGCAATTAATAAAAAAATAAACAAATGATTAAATTTCGAGATCTTACGATCTGAGAATTTAACTTGAAAACAAACTTACCTGAAATTCTTGAATACATCTTCCACGCTGCAGCAATCCTCCAAGTTTGTTTATATTCTGAAAATTTAAAAAAATATAAATAACTACAGAAACAAAAATGAATAGACAAGACCTTACCATAACAAATCGCCACTGACAGCTGACGCTGGTCAATACTACCAGATGATCCCCCTTCTCGTTCAAATGAAACCTGTGATATGCGCAGCCTGAGCTCAAAATACGAAAGCGCTATGCAATTTTTTTCCCGTTTACTCTGTGCATATTCCAGAGTATAAATAAGGCGATGCTTCGAGCGTTCAGGCACAACTTTGAAGCAAAGAAATTCCATTATGTATCAAATAATATACCAAAATGTGTATGAAATAGTTTTCGTTATATTGGTAAAAAAGCAAATTTTAATAAAATTTATCAGGTGGACGTACAACCTTTATTATACCGGAACAGACTTGCGGTATCGACACATGAGGTATTGATATTGTATAATTATGTAATATTGAAATACAGAATTTCAGAGACACACTAGCGGTTACGATATAGAGGAATTAATTAGAGATCTGTTATTTGATTAGTCATTTGGCTTAAGAAAATATGGCGTACGTACAAAATGCGAGCAAACATTGTGAGATTACTTGTCTATATGGAAAATAAAAGCAAAATAAATGAACTGGATGCTAAATCCCAAGAATATAAATCTCTAGCTCCTTTTTCATTAATGGAAATTAAGTGGATATGGAGGAAAAAATTGTTGCTAAGCCGAAAATGAAGAAGAAAATGGACTCATGTAAGTAAAGATTTACATTTACACCACCTGATTATTGGGAATCATATCATTTAAATTTTAGTGAATCAAAATTTAAGAATCGATTCCGAGATAATAGAAGTACTTTTCACGAAATTGTATCCGAAATGCGACATTTAAAATAAGAAGACACGACCATACGCGATGCAAATCATCTACAAACAAGAACAAAAGCTAGAATTGCTCTAAGACCAATTCTTATGATACCTTAGATGAATGCCCTTATGAAATTTCGCATTGTCACCTTTCTATGCAAGTTTGATTTTTGAAGTGGTTTTTTCGCATATATTTCTAGAACCGTTCGTCGGACAGAAAAAATGATTATAACCAATTTTATAGGATTTCGTATTCTGAAGAAAGTTTTAGTACAATAAAAATGTCTTGGACTGATCGTTTTCGCAGTATTTGTAAAAAACCTAAATTTTTATATGGCAACACCGATTTAGTCCATGTATGAAACGTTATTTGCTAGTAAAATGAAAACATCACGTACCAAATTTCAGCTCTCTATGTGCGTCGACGCGTTCTCAGGCAGTGTTCAAATATATATTGGAAAATGAAATATTTGTATGGCAACCCCACGAAGGAGTTGCCCGATTTGTCTAATTTTCGAACTTAATTTTACTTTTTTTTTTAAAGTCCGTGTACAAAATTTCAGCTCTCTAAGTACACGCGCTCTTGAGTTATCGTGCGCACGGACGGACGGACGGACATGCAAAAATCAAAATAACTTTTAATTTTATGCGTGGATGTTCAATCCATTTGGCTCTACCATCATTATTTCTTCGTGTTACAAACGGAATGCCAAACTTAGTATACCCTTTAGATTTCATCTTGGGTATAAAAATTGCAATTATGCACTGGCTGATCATTGGAATACAGCACATTAGCTGATTTAATTGGAGTCATTCGATCTGGAAGATCAACAGTAGATTAAATTGTACTTCAATTTTGTAGGAAAACATCAACTAAATATATTGTTTCAAAGAATTTTGTCCTTTCAAAGAAAATGCGGAAGGTTTTTTAAAGCTCGGGTTATGGTGCCTTTGGTGGGTGCCATAAAAATTAAATTCACCAAAGAATGCAGCGGCGGAGTACTATACTTTCGAATGTACTCAGTCGATAATATTTTTTTGCCGAGATACTCTACAGTTACCGATTTATGTATCTTAATATCAGCTCTCCTGGGAGATCTAATGATTACACCATATGGGACAACTCCTTCTTAAAACATCATCAACAATTCTATATTTGCAAAAACTCTGGCAGCCGTTAGTACTCCAGTTTTAATAATTTAAGATTTGGCATTCAAATTATCTGAAACCATCATGAAACCATATTCATTCATTGTTGATCAATCCGACCGTCAATCACAAAAAATTCAACGGTCATCTGTCAAAATCTAGACTTATTTTGGAGAACGCACTCGATCATTTAAAAGCCCAATTTAGAAGAATAGACAAAGGCTTTGATTTTAAAGTGGATCTATCTAGATATTATATCAGCATCCTGTATATTGCGGAAGCTTTTCAATAATAACAATGACGAAATAAATGATAATTGGCTCTCGAGCCTACAGCCCTGTGATATTAGTCGAACGATATGACGTGAACGTGAACGTGAAGAAATAAAATGTTTGTACGCTGTATATGAGAGTGTTCATAACAGCGCTGTGGCAACGCGAAATACGGCGAGACTTCTCGGGGTATCTCGCTCTCTTTTTTCCACGAGGTGCACCGCGTTAATTTTGATAGCTAGTATAATTCTTATAGATTTTTTCTTTGATATAATTGAAGGATTCTTTACTCATTCTTATATACTAGAAGAATCTATGAGGATCAGTATGAAAATCTTCAAATATGTGGATGATGAAATTCCCCATATTCTAATCGCTTGTCATTGTGACCCTATACACAAGAAAAACTGAAGAAAGGGCTGAGCATACAGAAAATGATTAATTTTATATCCTTAGAATGAAAGTTTTGGTTTTTTTTTTCTTTTTTGAGTTTATATTGAAATCTTTCCTTAATACAATCGAAGGTTTCTATACTCATTCTGATATATTGGAAAAATCTATAAGGAATGGCAAGGAAAACAGCGGAAAGTACACTTATGTGAAAAATGCAAGATAGGTGCATTACGTGACAAACACAAAATTTCTTGTTCAGAAACTGATGTAATAATTTATGCTATCACTTCACGATCTACCAGGAAACTGAACGCCTTGTTGTGAACACTACACCTCGAGATGTATCTTCACCTCGCCTCGCTCAACTATTTAGCCTCCGCTCGCTTCGTTTCGCCTTTCCTCGTTGTGCACGTACCTCAAGAAATGAAACTGGTGTAAAAATAAGAGACCGTTTGAGCAAGATAAGTATTATTACGAGCGTGGCCTTGGTTCGTGGCCTATATAATAGGCTAATATTTAACTTACATTTGAACTATAATTTAAATGTTATGAAGAGCTAAACACGGATTACCGTTGCCGCCCTATTGTCTCACAGCACAGTGAGCAAGCGAAACCAGCGAAAATATGACTCGACTGTGTGGCTTTGCCGATTCATTGATTAAAAAATACTTTGAGTCCTGTTTGCAATGAAAAAGCTGAATTATTTAACATGGAAGGTGGGAAATATTTTTAAATTGATATAAGCATTACGGGATAATATAAAAAAATGATTAACATTGCTTTTTGTCCTTCTTATACTTAAGAAAACATTGAAAGTCTTATTTTTTTCATATAACTCGAAACACAAAGCTCTGATTGGTCTTCAGTGTGATTTGTGGTATGAGGGGAACAGAATTCAACTCATTTTTTCATTTTTATGTGTAGAGCTATGTTTGGATAAAAAAATATAAACAATTTTCTTAAAGAAAGTACTTAGATTTTTATACTGGTAAATGCACAAGGAATTAAATAACAAAATTCCTGAATCAAACTTTTAGTTCAGAGGCTTATTTACATTATGCAGAAAGTTGAAGTTGAAAATAATGCATTTTTGCATAAGAACAAATGCTAAGAGAAGTACGAAATCGTACCACTCTAAAACATTGAAAGAATTCGATGTCACGGCCTGGAACATAATGACGGCAATGGCCAAACGCGAATGACCGAGACCTGTGCAGGGTGAAGCCTTCTCTTTCAAATGCGGTGCCTCCCATGTTTGTAAACAAATTAATCTGGCCGTAGTCAAAGTTTACCTAATAATAAGTTAAGAAGCTGTAGAGCAAAATGGGCAAATTTCTGGTGTTTTTTAGAATGAAACAAGTAATTTCATATACTTTCGTCTTTTGCATGAATGGGGGAAAAGAACTTGTCTATGCCTTACTGTAGTGCAACTGAGACAAGGAATTAAAAACAAACATAGAGAGAACATAGGATTACCCGAACGACAAAATCTTATTAAATCCCTCAAAATCCTTTCAACCTATTCATAATAATGTACTTCGGGCCACACTACCTCCCATTTTTAAGAAAAAGATAAATTGCGCTTTGGTCCAGATGCTGAAAGGAGATGTAAAATTCCTCTTAAATGAAATTCTCATTTTTCCCGAAAATATCAGAGAATTCAGCATGAGTTCTCCCACTTAATCTCTTCATAGCAAAACGAATGTAAACAGAAACACGAGCTGTTCAAATATCATAGGATTACAGCAACAACATGTGTCCTTCTAGTCCTTTTACAACAACAACATGTGTCCTAACATTATCAATATTTCACGAAAACCGGTTTTCACAAAAGTGCGGGAGCATTTTATGAGAGTAAAACCTTAAAACTCCGCCCCTTCTCATTTATTTATGAAAATGAAACATTTGCCATTCGGTTTCGGTGCATGCAACTTGCGCTTTCACATTTTTTATCTTTATTCATAAAATTTTTAAAGAGAGTTTGATTTTTTTTCCATTTTTTTTTCTTTCTTCCTTCATTTTCTTGCCGTGTGCATTTTAAATGTAAAACACTCGGATATCTCAGCAGCTTCTTAACTTATTATTAGGTAAACTTTGCCGTAGTGTTCGTTTGTATAAGAGCTGTTGTTTTTTTTTTCGGAAAAATTAAAAGTGTCATAATAGAGAAACGAACCGTCGTTAAATTTAACATGAAACTTGGAAAAGGGCTACTGAAATTTATTTTTTATTGAAGAAGTAAAAGGAGTATATGGCAATGAATGTTTATCACGTCCGCGCGTTTTTTAGTGGTTTAAGCGTTTCCAAGATGGCCGAAAAGACGTTGAAGATGAATCACAACAGTGTCGCCCTTCCACATCAAAAACGGATGAAAATATTGAAAGTGTCGGTAATTTGATTCGATGTGATTGTCGGTTAACTATTCGTGCGATTGCTGAAACTGTATGTAATGGTAGGAAAAAAAAAATTACCCGATTTATCGAAGAACAAGTCATGGGTGCTCCATTTCTAGACAAGCACAGCATCCCAATGTTAGACCATCTACCTTATTTGTCTGACCTTGCACCATGCGACTTTTAATTGTTTCCTAAGATCAATTTTGCATTAAAAAGAACAAAATTTCAGTTCGATGAAAAAAAAAAGCGTCACACATCATGAAGGAGCTCACAAAAGATGATTTCTAGCACTGTTTCAAACAATGGAAAATTAGCACGGACCGTTGTAGGGATAGAAGACGGGTATATATTGAAGGAGATAATAACTAAAAATGTATAATATCAAAATAAAATGTTTTGCAGCAATAGTCTTGTTATATTATAGCCACATCTCGTATATAGCATTCTCAGATTTATTTAAACCATTAACAAATGAGTTTAAACTTTAAGCAGATAAATTCAAACCATTAACAAATGATTTTAAACTCTTAACAAATAAATTGAAACCTTGAACAAATGATTTTAAACCCTTAGCAAATAAATTTAAACCATGAACAAATGATTTTAAACCCTTAACAAATATATTTAAACCGTTAACATATGAGTTTCAACTGTTAACAAAATAGCTTAAACCTTTAGCAATTATATTTAAACTCTAACAAATTTATATTTAAAATATTTTATTTCACTTTAAGTAAGCAATTAATACAATTTTTTTTTTCAAATTTTTTGGTGCATATATAA
This sequence comes from Dioctria rufipes, assembly GCA_963924295.1. NCBI lineage: Eukaryota > Metazoa > Arthropoda > Insecta > Diptera > Asilidae > Dioctria > Dioctria rufipes. The sequence goes on from OZ002740.1 coordinate 225,122,677, forward strand.
TATATATGCATACATTTCTTATGGAATAAGCAAAACCATATCCATTATATAGTTGGAACAGTCATTAGGTGTGATTTGTTGCAGGCTATCTTCGATCATTGAGAGAAGATTATGTTCTCTACTCATGTCACCTAAAACTGAACGCGCATGTGCCTTCATTTTGGAAAACGATTTTTCGATAGGGTTTTTAACATAGGCGAGTAAGGAGGCAAATATTTTAGTGTTAAATTCGTTTGAGATAACACAACGCGAGCTTGTTGTGTTTTGTGTATTCTCGCATTATACATAATTAAAAATGCGTCACTAAGCGATGGATTTATTTCCAATTTTTTAACAAGTTCGCGCAGAAATAGATAAAGCCTATCGGAATTGCAAGTAGTATTTGCAATTCTTTGGTTATTTATCGCAGCAATAAGTGTGGCGTTTTTGCCACATACTGCTGGAACTATAACTCGAGCACAGATTCCCCTTCTTGATCGAGCTTGAGATCTTCTAAAATGTTTGCCTCCTTGGTCGCCTATGTTAAACTCTATCGAGAAATTGTATTCTAAAATGAAGGCACATACACATACAAGTATTGCAGATTACGAGTATATATGCACCCAAAATATGAGAAAAAAAATTGTATGAAATGCTTACTTAACTTGAAATAAAATATTTCAAATATAAATTTGTTAAGAGTTTAAGTATATTTGCTAAAGGTTCAAGTCTTTTTGTTAACAGTTGAAACTCATTCGTTAATGGTTTAAATATATTTGTTAAGGGTTTAAAATCATTTGTTAAAGGTTTAAATTTATTTGTTAAGGGTTTAAAATCATTTGATCAAGGTTTAAATTTATTTGATTAAAGTTTAAACTCATGTGTTAATGGTTTAAATAAATCTGAGAATGCTATATATACATATGTCTTAATTCAAAACTTGTTCAAAGTGTTGAAAATTCAATGGTTGATTAATTCATACATTTACAGAACAAAGCGAGAATATGGTTTTTATAATAAAACCACCTTTATTACTCTGTTACACTAGACTATTTAAAAGAATTATTCAGCTAAATGCATTTCAGACTCAGTTGTCCACCTTCAAAAGCTTCCTACTTGAATTTTCAATAGACAACTGAGTCCGAAATGCATTTAGCTAAATAATTCTTTAAGTAGTGTCTTTAAGTGTGTAATAGAGCAATAAAGGTGGCTTTATTAGAAAAAACGTTTTCTCGTTTTGTTCTATAAATGTAAAAATATCTCTACGGTGTTTTCCAGAAACTCTGTGAAATATGATTAATTCATATTGCAATTTAAATTTTTCCGTTTAGGTTTCCTCTAAAATGTTTGGCAATAATTCATTATTTTGCTTCAATAGCTCGATTTTATAGTTTTCTGTTTCAATACATTTATAAACAACATTTTGACATAAGTCAACCTCTCGATCTAAAAGAACTTCTAATTGTTCTTCCTGTTTTTGTTTTCTTTTAGCAACTTCACTAAATGATGATGTCAGACCAACTATTTCTAGGAATGGTGCATTTGTTATCGGTAATGGTGGTGGCAGTGGTGCAGATATAATGATGAGGATAATGATAATACTGATGTTAACTGAATTGATCCTGGCACATCATTTGAAGCTGCTTCATCCCATGGATCTATGGATTGATTTTTTCCATAAAGAATTTTAATGTATAATTTGAATTTACCTTATTGTTATTTTAGTTCTTTCGTTCAAAAAGTTACTTTTATAACCTCCAATTATCCCATGTTCAATTTCATACCGATCCTAATACGAGGAACTGACCCCGGAGACTCCCATATGCTTTCTTTCGTCTCTGCAAATAACATAAATATTAATTTCTGTACTTATTTAATGATAAATGACAGCACAAAATTTTCTTACCGAATTTTTTACTCATATTTTGAAACCTTAGTTTTATATTTGCTGCTCTGCTTTCTATATGTTATGTTCTTCTTTTAATGTGCATTGCATTTGTGATATAAGGTGAGAGTTTCTTTGTTTTTTTTTTTTTTTTTTTTGTAGATCTTAAATCATCTATGTGTTATCGCCAAATAATATAAAGCATTTTAGTTCCTTCTTACTTAATTTTTATTTTGTTCTCAGCTTTTTTCTTTTTTGCACTCATTTCAAAAGAAAAACTAAATTTTAGAACATCTTCACACACTTTATAATACATGTCAGAAAAAGTTGCAGCCAACATTGCTATATAAAATTCGACTCTAAAAGGTTCGTATATTAAACGATTTATTGCTTATAACTAGGGTAAAATTGAGATAACTCGTATACCATAATATTTTCCCCAGTTTTTATATTGAGTTCCAATGTTTTACATGCTGAGTGTATACCAAGATATTCTTCGGTGCGGTTTAGTGAACATTTAAACATCGAAACTACAAGTCTCTCTCAAATAACGATGTACTATATACTTAGTATGGCAAAAAAAAAAAAAAAAAAAAACAAAAGAGATATATATCACTTAAATTAATAATCGATTTATAAATTCAATGCTTAAATGGTGGAAATTCGTATTAAGAAATAAAATACGAATAATATAAATATGGGTGTGGATTGTATGCAATATTTTCAAAAAATTCGTACCGCCATACCAAATAAATGAGAATGTACCAAAATGGTACCTACATTTGTACCATAATCGCAACACTGTTCAGGCATTGCGAATTGAGCAGTCATTCTAGACGGATCAGAACTAAAGCTGAAAATTGGATCCGGATTTGCTAATATCCGGATATCCGGATACCAGGATCTGCGAACTATCCGATTTCTGAGATCCTGATCCGATTTATCTGGATTCAGATCCGAATTATCCGGATTCGAGCAATCCGGATCCAGGCTAAGCAAAAAAGCTTCAAAATTGTGTTAGTTTCATTGAGAAAAGGAAAATATCATGAAATTTATATTTCCCCAATGAAACAATGCAATCTGGAGGAAATTTTGATCTTTTTTACTTAGTCTGGATACGGATAGATCAGATCCGAAATCCGGATCCGGATAATTTGGATCCGGATCCGGATTGTTGGGATCCGGATACTAAAATGCAGATTATCCGGATACCCAGATTTGAGGAATCGGATCCTAATTATCTCGGATAATACGGATAGTAAATTATCTGGATACTTTCAGCTCTAAGCCTGAACCTGAATCTGACTGATTATTCAGATCTTGGACACTTTGATCCCGAAACAAATTATTATGTTTTGAACAATAATAAAAAAAAAGTCGGATACTGAATAAGTCTCATTTAATTGGAATTTTTCCTTTCAGTTTTTCACATACCGGAAAGAATTGATTTCCAGTTGCATCCCTATATAGGCCGTAGTGAGACCATTCTTAAACAAAAAACCTACATTACCAAAGAAAATTAATTACAATTTTAATTTTGTAGGTTAAATACCGCAGGGTGTATCAGCTGTCTACTCTGCTTTTTCCAAGTCTATATATAGGTATTTTTCATTCATTTTGATTTAGATTTCTCATATTTTAATTTTTTTTTGTTTAGTTCAATATTCGTTAAATTTTATTTTCCCTTTTTAATTATTTGAATTTTTCGTTTTTGTTATTTGGATTATTATTTGAACTATGTATTTATTTTATCAGTAACTAAGTCGTAGAATTAAGAGTAGGAGTTCAAAGATTGTGATCAATAAACTTTTCCATATTAAATTCTTAGCCTTGTCAATTGTTGAGCCGGCTCCTCCCCTTTTTCGCTTAGATCTATTATAGGCTTAAACATATATATTTTTTAGAATGGTTCATTGGATAGTTATAATGGTTATAACTCTTCGGTATATTAAAAGGTTTGGGACTGCTGTTATTTTAGTATACGTGAAATATTTGTGAATATCGAACCTTGTATGGCAACTTTATGAACGAACTCAACTATCTTTTTCAAATGAACAAAGCTTAACCTCCCACAAAATCCAGACACCACCTGTATTAAATTTTCTTTTTGCATATATCCATATAATATAATACATATGTACAAGTATTTCGAATAATAACTATCATTTTCGATATTAATAAACGCAGATAAAAGACGATAAAAAATTTATCAAACAGCTGGCAGAAGTCATAAGTTAAACTCTGTAAAAAAATTTATTGGTTTTAAATTGCTTAAATGAAGTGTGCTCTTTTACTGAGGAACCAATATGCGATTGGAATAACAAAAAGTAGTTACCGTCGGTAAATATGTATGTTTAAATATAAGTTGGCAAATCACAGTCACGTGAAGCAAAAGGCGTACTATGTATATTTATATAAATAAATTCATCAGTAATTTCAACATGTATTCCAAGAAGTATCATACATGTAGGTATGTATTATTATATAACATTTCAATGTATCACTCAAGTATTGCCAGGGGAATTAAAGGAAGTTATTAATATACACTGATCAAAATATTGCGTACCATCAAAAATTTTTTTCCATGCTTCTTTTTCTCCAAGAGCACCCACATCACGTTCAAAATAAATGCAAATTTGTTGTGGTTTTGACTCGTGTTTCTAATTTCAAATATCTAGGTATCGAATTAAGATGGATTTAAAAGGACATGGAAAGTTGGCATGTTAAATTTATTAATTTCTGGCAAATCGTGATGAATCGAATTGGCTGTGATTTGAATTATTTAATGATTGCCCTGAACTGCAACATACCCAAAAGCTTCACATTATTGAGTTTTTATGTCGTTATGCATCCCTCACGCATCTAATAGAAATTTCTTCATTGTAATAAAGTCAGAATGTCAGAATGTTTTCAAATGGTAACTCCAAAACCACCTATGTGACATTCTAATATTTTACAATTTATTCATGAAGACTTTTCATAAATAGTTGATATTACCATACAAACTTTTACACGATAAGAGGTGCTATGCGACATTTCGTTATACTTTAGTCATAAAAGATATTACCAGAGTAATACTAGTATGCAATATATACTTTCTAAAAGATTTATATGGATTATGGATTTAAAAGTTTTAAGGCAAGTGCATACTGAATTAAGTACAATTGTTCAATGCCAGACATGTTCTGTTTTTGTTCTTGGAGATAAAAAATACCCTTAGGTAAATTCCTTTTAATTTGTAAGTAACTATCGGTGGAATAACATTTTTAACTTTTTACATTTAACTTTGAACAAGAAACATCTCTACATATAAAACACAATGGCTGTCTGTCTGTTTGTCCGTTAGTGCGCTTATACCTCGAGAACACTGATGCGATCTACATGTTTTCTTTTTTTAATTTATACATGGTGTTTTCTCCATGGTGGTCCATAGAGCAGGAGGTGATAGTACTCACCTAGATAAACAAAATATTATATGGCAGAGGGGGGGGGGGGGATAATGAACCGTTTCGGAGTTACAGGATGATTAAGAAATTATGCTAGGTTTTCACAAAACACCCTGTATCTTGAAAACTACTTGGCAGACAGTCACCGTATACAGCTGATTGTATTCAGAACTTCCGTACTCGACTCCGTACTCGACTCGCCTTAGGAGTGGTCTAAGCTCAAAATTTCGGATTTCCTTACCATTGTTTTTAATGTAACTTCTATTTTTTCCAAAAAGGTAGCATAACTGTTTTTTTATAAAAATTATAAACTGTAAACTCTCCTCTTTACTTGGACCTTTTATTCCCAATGTGCTATCTGCAGTCGGTAAGGAGTTATTACCTCACAACCTATTCAGGTCATACCGAAATTAGCTGTTATTTCTTTAAAATGATGTGTAAGGGGACAAATTATCTTCAAGAATAAGTTGCAGAATAGCCTTGAGAATAGGTTAAGAGCTAATAACTCTTTAACGGCTACAGATAGCACATAGGGTGAAATAAGTCAAATTAAAGAAGAGGGCCGGCAGTTTACACTTATTGTAAAAAATAGTTATGTTAATGACCTTTTTGCAAAAATAATAGAGGTTAACTTAAAAAACTGTAAAATCCGAAATTTTTAGTTTAGACAACAATAATGTTTTATAGGAGAGGGGTATGGGGCTGGTTGAGCAGTTGTTGGAACGGCCATGAAGTTCTGCATACAATAAGCGCTTAAGTGTAGGTACGCCCTGTAGTTTTTAAGATACAGGGTGTTTTGTGAAAAACCAGATTTTTTCTTAATCACCATTTAACTTCTAAACGGTTGATATTGCCCCCCCCCCCCCTACCATACACTTTTTGATTCGTCTAGGTGAGTACTATCCTGGTGGGAAACATATTTTCTGATCAGGTTTAACTATATTTATTACACTAGGTAAGGTACATAAGGAAGAAGCAGTTACGGTTTTACTGAAACAAGTCAACAAATAATTCGATCAGAAGCGAGTCAGGCTCGCGCAATGGTTCCGTACCAGAACTTTATCAAGGAATATTCGATCAAACGAGTTTAAGTATATTTAAATCTAATCAAAATTTTCCTATGATAACTTTATGATAAACCGATGGATGCAAGAGTAATTTGATAAGTTAACAAAAACAAGAAAAAAAAACTGTTTTACCAACAACTATGAAACTGACGGAAAAACCGACATTTTTCCTACTAAACCTGCCAATATCAAAATTTTAGCTATAGATATCTAGAAGATCAGGGGGCGGCATTTTTTCGCACATTTTGGTCTATATATTTATAATCAAATCACCAAATATTTTGATTTTTTAAGTGATACTCTACAAGAGACAAACAATTTCTTTTGAGGTAGCTCAACCCACTCCCCTTGAAAAATAAAAAGAAACATATTTAACAAACTCTGACGATTGGTGCACGTCATGAAGATCTAACATTCTGTCAAATTGCAAATTCCTATGTTAGATCGTTTTCTAGAAAAAACGTCTGTGATTGACAGACGGACAGACGCACAAGACTTAGCTTTTCGATCATAAAAAAAAATTATTATTAATCAGTAGAACCTTATTCGACTACTCAAACAATATCTCAAATTTACACAAATATTCTTACAATCACTACTTTGACAGAAAATTCTCATTCGCTTTTCTCTGAAGAGTTAAGACCTGATCGAAACTCTTTATAATCTTAGTTTTCTATCCGAACGATTTAAAATCCGAGTATGAGCTAATTTTCTACCAAAAAGCAAAAGCTGTTTTTCACGAAAGTGTATTTTAATCAGAATAGTATAATTTCGTGAGGATCCCTCGCCGGCTGAGAATTTTGCGATGCTATGAGAATATTTGTATTTTCACTTGACGAATTTAAATGAGAAAGAATTTTTATTTTGCAAGCTCACCTGAAATGGCAACGTAAATCAAGCTATGTTCTAAGGGTTCCGTTTTTTCCTTTTCTTGTATGGAATCCTAAAAAACACTGATCTTCAGAGGAAAATTTAAAATGTATTACATTTGAAAATATATCATGCAACACAATTGATTGAAGTACGACTGATGCACAACGCAATTGTTATGAATTTCACAAATATAAACATACCGACTGTGAGATCTAGTCTCGAACCTGGGAGGGAGTACCAGTTTTTAAAATGACAACTCAATCTTTTCACTTTAAGTATAAATTTTTTATTATTAATTTGCTTACACTAATATCACAGAATATAATTCACAAGAAATTTAAAATTGTTAATAAAACAATCCAATAAAATAAGAAAAAAACGGAAGATACTAAACAATCAAAAAATTCAGCAATTAAAAACTCAATGTAAAAAAAAAACCGTTCAATACTTCAATGATGTCAATATGTCCGCAGATTTCAAGATGCCGATTTTCACTTTTTGGTGCTGAAGCGTGTATGCAAGAAAACAGGAATTTAGTTGTATAAAGAATTAATTTAGATTAGCCTCTGAATGTAGTTCTAAGTGTATGCAGAAAAATAGCAATTGCGGCTTCAATAAAGAAATAATTCAAATTAGTCTCTGAATGTAAGTTTTTTCTACCTGTACGCAGAAGGGTAGCAATTTGCTTCTATAAGGCAGCAACGCAGATTATTCTCTGCCTCAGAATTATTCTTCTGCTTAGGAGAATAGCAGACTAGTCTCTGCAGCAGAATTATTAATCTACTTAGGTGTAGTCAGCAGTATAGGAAATGATAGAAATTTTCAGATTAATCTCTGAAATATAGAATTAATCTTATCAATGGAGGTTGAAAATGATATTTTTATTACTTGGATTAGTCTCCGAATCAGATGAACTCTGATTTTCTGCTGCAGCTCTTCGGCCTTATAAAGCCACTGTATCCAGTTATGAGCTCGCCTTTTGGTGTTGCCCTAGCGACGCTTGTTGCATTTACTTGAACTGATTGCGGCGAAAACTGCTGATTTGAAGTAATGTATACAAGAGGAATGTAAACTTTAGGTTTGTGATATTTTTGACTTTTGTACGTTATTAATGTCTTTTCTTTATTTTTTCCAAATAAAATATTGCATAGGATGACTATGGGTAGGGACTGCGGTAGAGGATTCAGCCTAAATACGTGCTCTTTTCTAATATCTAATGACATGAGACTTTGCGGTATCCCTTATTTTTTGTAGAAATTTTTTCAGCACTGGAATGATTGGAGAGTATACGGAAGTATATTGCAGGAGGAAATGAAGGTGGCTATGGGAGATATAGTTGGACTAAACAACGACCATACATTCTCTTCCATTATGGACTGAAAGTTTTCTATCTGATCGCCTAATTCGTGTTGTATTAGATGGCGTTACATCTGAATCTCACTATATACTTAAATGCCGGTGTGTCCCAGGGCTCTGTTATGTCTACGTTTTTCTTTTTAATTTTCATTAATGATCTGCTTTCCTATACTTTCAATCCCATCCATAGGGCCATAGGAGGGATGCGACATCTGTCAAATTATATGATTAGATATTGAATAACGACCTTCATAATATCCTTGCTTGGGGCAAAACAAATTGCATAGAATTCAATTCATCTAAGTCCCAAAGCTGTCTCGTCATCTCTTTGAAATAAGATCAAAATTTTTCCATTCTCGATTCTTTTGATGTCATTAATATTTTTTAATTAATATTTCGCATTTGCCAAAGAAGCATCGAAATGTGTTGGATTTCTGAAAAAGTATGTAAAATATTTCACTCCATCAAATACAGCGCTACTTTAGGAGTTCTATATCGGACTGCATTCCCACAACTTGGCAGAAACTGGCCGTATAACTTTAGCTTCATTAGCAATAACTTGTAATATCGACTCCGTCGAGCACCGCTGTTATGTTGGATGCCTTTCGCTCCTTTATCGCTACATGCATTGGAAATGTTCTGATGAAATATCTAGCCTAATTCCTGGTAGATTAATTCCTGCATGCAATACTCATGCTGCAACCTTCACACATTCTTTCACCCTTCAAAGTACTTTCGGCTGTAAAGTAAAATTCCGTGATGCTTTCTTATCCCGAACTGTGCAAATATGGAACAGTCTACCATCTTCTATTTTTCCTCGGGCTTACAAACCTTCGCATTTAAGAGTGACATACATCAACACCTCCGTCACTTTCCTAATGTCCGTTATTCCTTTCCCTATGTCCTCCCTGCCATTCTGTGCTTTGCATCATAGGGTATCCCTTAGTTCGGCTTAATAATAGGAAAAAAAATATACCTACTTGTATGAGCATATAATTAAAAAGGCGGAAAAAACGGACGAGAAAAATTGCAGGGAAATGTTTTCTCGATTATAAGATATTTCTGATTTTTTTTTTAGGGCACATTGTACAGTAGAAAAATCTAAAGAAAATTGAAGAGACAATCTCATATACACTCACTTTGTCAAATGCACGAATCGATTATTGGAGTGCCATAAGATTTATAATTTTACTTCCTTTGACAAAACTTCAAAACATTTCCTGAAAAAGCAAGCATTTATAAATGCACATTTTGCACGAAGTATGAGAAAGATCTCGAAGTAAAATGTCTCAAAACTGAATAACATGATAGTTATATTCCGACGGATGCAGGTAATAAAATCAGAGTACATCATACATTTCTTTTGAACCCATCATGCTTCACTGAAGACTAAAGATACATAAAACTGAAATAAATAAAATTATTGTGGCAAGATTAGTAAACATTGACTACTAATATAAAAGAATGATCCGGAAACTATCAATTAATGATAATAGAAACCCAAAAAGAGTCAGCACTACAAGTGCAAAAATTCTTACAATAGAAACTAAATAAACTACTAAATAAGAAAGTACAAGAAGCAAAACTTTTGAAACAAAGTCAGATAGAATTTATTAAGATACAAATATAATTAAAAAAAAAAGTTTTGAGAATACGGTTTTTAAAAAATCCAGCTCCTTTTCGCCACATTGTTTTTGTTTTTCTCTATATGAAATATTAAAATTAATTATATCTCTAAAAATTTGACATTTCATCATGTTGAAAACAATTAAATTTGAATTTTTTAGATTTATTAAAATTTAACACTTTTTTCTGGAGTAAGGCTATACCATCATGTAGGCATATACTAAATCAAGACCTTGTATCTCCGGTGGTTTCATAATACAGTTGATGAATATCTGTCACAGTTGGTTCTACAACCATTGCTGATAACTGGTTTATAAATACTTAACTTTTGATAAATGATGAAAATGTCATAAGGAATAGACAGCCTTATTATTGGAGAGCTATCGTGGTCGTCGACTCGAATTATTGAAATATTATCCACAGTGTACTACATTAGTGGTTCGAAAAGGTGCTCTAAAATGCAATATACATAATTTGTAATGCGATTTATTACGTACATCCAGGAAAAGAAAGAATATTTTTGAGCCTTCATTAATAAGACTATCATAATATCATTTACGACAGTCATTCTTGCAAACCAGACCAAACGAAGAAAGGATGAATTAAAAGTTAAAAAAAAATTTTCGTAGAAAAATTTATTTGTCACACACTCTTGATCTTTGCTGTTTTTATACAATAGATGAAATCTGTAGGGTATATTAATGTCAAGTTTTGTTATGTGAACTACGGTGAATATAGAATAAAATTTAAAAACATTTCACAAAACTTACAAATTTTAACTTTTAAACCAATTCGCAGTTATTTTATTATTTTTAAAACAATCGCGCTGACAACTGAAAGAATTATTTCAAATGACAAATGAAAGAAAAGAATGACCTTAAGGAGGATTTACATTATGATGGAACCATAAAAAGTTCTCAAGCATAGTAAGTTTTTATAGTTACTGAAACTAAAACATTGTTACTGATAACCCTAATCCGTCAATTATGACTACTGGTAACATCTTTTATTATGATTTTATAGCAAATATTTATTAAATTACCTACCTGTCAAAATGGAAGGAAATAAAGGTACGTTTTTAATTTGTAAGTAAATACCTCGCAATTAAAGAATTTTAATATTTGTTTATGAAAGTATTGAAATTTTTCGTAGATAATCCATCGTCCAGAGCTGATTGGAGATGATTTTGAAATAGATATTGAAATTTAATAATTTAACCGTTTGATAGTTTGCAATTTTTACCATAAAAACTAGAGGAGAGTTTACGTATAAGGTATTGCAGTGATTGCTTCGGCAGGATTTAAATTTAAATAAACTATATCCAATACAATTTCAGTAAAAATGCATGCCATCTTAATGTAAATCCTTCTTTACTCATCCACTTTACCATATGTAAAAATGTTAACTTTTGTTCCGGATGGAAAATGTATTCAACTGTCAAATTTTTCTAGTCCGAGAAGTTATGGATAAGATAAGTCCATGTAAAAATTTTGAAGCCTGGGTAAGAACTTTCGTGTAAACATGCAGACCTAAATAATAAGATGTCGTGTATCCATTATTATGGCTAGAAAATCAGATCATCCCCATTCGGAAAAAGTGCGCTTTAAAAAACTTCCTAAAGCGCTTTCCTGGAATGTCGCAACGCTTCTTTTGTCTATCCCAGTGCATTGCTTTTTTACCAGGAGGTATGCTAAATGATTGGCGAAGAAGTTTTTTTGGAGGTATCTTTCAAAAAGCTTAGTGAGCTTTTTGAATAATCATGTTAGTGCTTCTTCTCTAATCTCATCTCTTCTAGACTGCTTTCTGAGTAGTAAGAGTAGTGAGGCACTTGCGCGTGATTATTTATGGTATACAATTTTATGAAGTTGATTAAATAAGCCAATATTCCTTCTTTTATTCTCACATTTATTAAACAAAACTTCAGATTACTTCAAACCACTCTGAACTTCACATTGAAAATGAGAAATGCGTTACTTCGCACAATAGTGGAAAATTCTACAAATTCGTGAAAAATTATATGAAATCAGCCCTTGTTGCACTTTCTGCTTTTTAAATAATCTTCTATAGGTCTTGCTTCCAAGTGATGGCTAAAGAAGCTCTTACGTTACTTACTTGCGTCATTGATTATTTTTGTGGATAGATCGGTGAATATTCTTCTAAGGCACTTCGAAATGATGTCTAGGGAAACGCTCAAAATCTGAGCATAACCTTTAGGCCAATGCCATACGAGCGCCGTATGCCACGCTCCCTTTCGACCGCGCACCAGGAGAGTATGTTCATTAGGGTGGCCCCCAAAAACAAAACTGTTAAAATGTCTAAATGCTCATTCAGAATTTGTTAGCTAGTATAATTTTAAACTTCTATGCAAAATTTCAGTGAAATTATCAATGTTTAGAGGTCACTCAAATCGAAAATAGTCATTTTTGGCTGTTTTGGACTTTCTGGAAAACTGTTTCAATATTTTCTGTCATAACTTTTTAATTTGATAATATTTTTCTTGATTCTGTTTTCAAATTTAAGGGAACTTAGTTATGAGCTTTATGCACTAAAGGTCGTTTTTGAAAATTAAATACTTTTTTTTGTTATAAATTTTTCAAAACGAAAATTTGGACCGGGCAACTAAATTTTTTTATAAAGAAAAGTGGCACGCGGGTACTTTTTCTACTAGAACGATTATCTTTCTAGCGACTATAACTTAAGTGGCTCATGTAGCGTATGAACTGTTCTCAAAATGCGATTTTCGTCAGTGAAGCATATTTACAAATTACAAAGAATATGTCCCGGTCCTAAAAGTAACGACTTTGTACCAATGACATCTCCTTTTGCAATTACTGGATTGGACACTCATGCATAACATTAAAAGTTATTTTGATTTTTGCTTGTGTCCGCCTATCCGTCTGTTTGAAGCGTTTAGTAAGTGCTTTTGATACGAAGCAAAACTATTAAATTATGAATAGTTATGTTATATTGATGTTGATAGAGGAGATACACCAGAGACCAGTTCTTTGGGATAATAGCAACGAAATAAACCAACATTATAATAAGTCATACGATACTAGTTGCTAATAGTAGTTCTGAAAATTCCTTAAATTTAGGATGCTTCAAAGAGAAATACCTGGTGAAGTATCTTTCGCTGTTTAGTGGATGCAAAAAGCTCTTTCCTTTTTTGATTTTTTACATAATATAAAAATAAGGCATTATTTGACACATTCATTTTGATCAAAAGCTATAATCAAACTAAATAGCTAATAGAAAAGAGGAACCTAATTTTCCATTGTGCGAATAAAGTCACGCTCGTGTAACAACAACGGGTCTTTCATTATGGTGCGCGGTCATTTTGAAGCTCGTGTATCAATGACGAGATTTTCATCATGACACGCGAACAATTAGACGCGCATTCAATTTGAAGCTCGTATGACCTTGGCCTCAAACGCCGCCTGTGACTTCTTACGCTACGCTGTCTACTCAATACCGAATTACGAAGTAGTTAAGTGAGCCTGTGTGAGAGTAAGGTCAACCGTAGTCAGAACGGTTTTACCAAATCATCGTGCAGAGCGGACGTATTACCGTTGCTGCCAGTATTATTAAATCGAATCTTCGCGTTTATATTATAATGGTTGTTAATAAATATGTGTCTCTAATTCAACCAATCATCTGTTTTTATTTCGGCCCTTGACATTAAGTTTGTGATTCCGCTTGTAACGCACGGAAATAATGCTGGTACAGCAAAATGGGTTACACACCATTTTTATTTTTGCATGTCCGTGTCTCCGTCCGTCCGTCCATCTCTCCTCACGATAACTCGAGAACCCTTGTATTTAGAGAGCTGAAATTTTGTACACGTCCTTTTAATTGAAATATAATTACAAAAAAGGGGGTATATCAAGCAGCCCCCTCTTGGTGTTGCCATATAAAAATTTAAGTTTTTGACGTATACTGTGAACACGATCAGTTCTAGGCGTTTTTATTGTACGGAAAATTTCTTCAGAATATGAAGTCCTATGAAATTGGCCTTAATCATTTTCACTGTCCCTTCCGACGCACAGTGGGCCATTTTCAATATCTAGGTAATCATAATTGAAAAAAATTACGAGTGCCAATCACCTCTAGTCCTACATAAATCAAAAGCTGACTTCCCCTGGAGATGTCCTTTGGTACACAAATCCTTATCTCACACGTGTTCGCAAGCAACAAACAAACAAAAATAGGGTTTCACCTGCTCTAGATAAACCGAACCGTACAGTCTTAATTTTATTCTCACATTCAATGCTTATAGTGTTTCTTGTGTTAAGTTTTGTGAAAAATTTTAAGGATTATGAATATAAGTGGAACAGTTATGTATTTCCTTCGCAAATATTTTTTCAGTTTATTAATTATTTAATGTATATACAGAAAAGAGAAACAATACAAATGCCAGCGTGTTTTATTTTACATATGTGTTAGTTTTAAAAGACTGCAGTTTTTTTTTAACATTTTCTATTTCAATATTTAACTGATTTTCTGTAGTGTATTTATTATAAAATAAATGTCAACACTTTTTGTTTGCGGAAATCTACAGGTACAATAAACATTTTGATTATTGTAGGAAGACAATTGATTGTTTCTCGAACAGAGATATTTGAGTAGTTAAAAAAGTTGGCGCTATCCAACCGAGTACTTCGCATTCCTAAGAAATAATACTTGAATATTTAAAGAAGAACTAGTAATTGGAAAATCCGTCAACAATAATGAAAAATATTTTGGTTCGTATTGTATCTTTATTCTCAATTGTACTGAGTCAAAGCTGGAAAAAATTTCACCACAGCTATAAACATTTTCTTACCAAGAATGATTTGTGGCTCAAAGACGACATTAAAATTGGCAATGCAGATTTATAAAGTACTAAAAAAATAAACAGAGGAAAAGAAGAAACCTGGAAGGCCTGCAAAAGAGTTCATATTAAGTGGTTCTAAAGCAAAATGACGAAAGGTGCAGAAATTTATTTCTGAACATAGTGTAAGCGAATTATATTTTTCTGTTGATAATCCGGTAAAAGAGATGCTGCAAAAGTTTTAAAAGGCGTGACATTCTCCCAATAGTACTACCAGAATGAAAATGGTTTTGATAGGAACTGTCTTTCACAATTCCAACCGAAGTAACCAAAAATCAGTACTTGATGCTACGTCAAGGAGCATCACAATTAAAATGGCAAAGAAATCTGCTGGTGATGGTACCATTATGGAGTCATAACTGAAATTAAATTGCAAGCCCTAGTAGACTTGATAGTACAGCCGCTATTTTCGGTTCAAGCTGAAATTTTGAATCAATTTTGCAATGATGTTCTAGGTCTAAGGAGATATAATGAAACAGCCTCTGATAAAAACTTTGAAGATTCGAATGTTTTGATGACTTCATTGGTAGGTACCCTTGCAAATATAGGGATTTCAAAATGACTGGCAAGAATTATTTTGTGGCTAAACCCTCGGCCAGCATCAATAAGATATTGCAAACCTATTATTAGGTTTAGATTTGTGAAAAAAACAAACCAAGAAAATGTAAACGAATTCAGTTATATAAAAAACAACGTAGCTGAGATTCTTCGAATATTACAGGAATTAATAGAAACTTAATAGAGAGGCTTTTGGGGATTAGATATGTATTAATAGGTTAATTTACATACAAATAATGTAACACATTGTTAATTTATCGGACTAACATTTTCTTCCAAATTGACTAGTTTTTGTAAACGTAATACAGTTCATAGTATTATACTGATATAGTTAGTATTATACATAAACTAAGTTAATTAGACTTTTGTTATGTAAAAATGTGTAAATTATTGTCATATTAATAAAATTAAAAAAAAAAACACAAATTGTTTTATTTGATAATGTAATAAAGTCCAGCTAGATGAGGCTGATGACCGACCATGCGACGAAGTGAGTATCATAAGAATTGGTCTTAGACAAATTCTAGCTGTTTTATTTACTTGTTACTTCCTATTAATGTTCTACAGTAAGTATGTAAATATTAAATTTGGAATTCATAATTTTATTTTTAAATATAAAAGGTATTTTTATCACAAATATGTAAATATAGCACGAAGAAGTAGATGTAATACCTTATGTAAAATGTGAAAGGAGCTATGCAATTGATACTTTAATATTATAAATGATATGCATTAGTAAGATTTTATTTGTATTTTGTATGATATCCTACGTTTACTGTTAATTATAAAATGAAAATAGATCTCCATAAACATGAGGTCACGAAACAGTTTCTTATTTGTCCTGTGCATTTTGTCCTGCGTATTTTTAAACAACTAGCAGATCTAACGATGATATACTGGTATGTATATGGTTAAAATATCTAATATACATATTTGAGTATTGGCATAAGATACCTACCCTATAGTTTTGTTGACTATTTGGAAATTTTCTTTATTTCAGATGCTGAGGAAAATATGAAAATATTTTAATAACAAAAGCAAAATACATTACGAGTAGACGTAACACATCGAATTTCTCAACGTCTTCATCGTTATATAGAGTATTGCATACAAACTTCCATTTAACGCTTATATCAGTTTTAGTCCCTTTGGCGATTAATTGATAAAGGTGTGCTTCATATATATATGTATATGTATATATTATTAAATTAATATTATATATATTATTAAGTGCAATAAAAATGGACAAGCGACACCTATTAGAAATGGATACTTGGCGTAAAATGACTATTTAAATACGGATATGAAAAACTTTTGGTTCGGAGCAGACAGGCGACATCTATTGGTTTGGACAGTAAGCAACTTTAGATTCGGAGTATCGATATTTCTGGAATGGAATCTTTGGGAAAGTTTCTAGGACGATTTGTACAGCAATTGTAACTGCCCGGAGCGAGTCTTATCTCAAATAGTGAAGCGAACGTAGTAAACAGGAAAAATGTTCTAATTGGATTTCGAAAATTTGAAGTACATTACTAGCGATAATTAAAAGTAGAATTGACTTGTGATTATTAGTAAATTTATTAAACAGTAAACAGTGGAGTATTATAAAGAGGACTTGTGAATTATATTTTAAATATTGTTTTTATCTAAGGCCACGCTCGTAACAATATTATATATTGTATATCCTATAGTAATCCGGATTTAGGCCTCCCGTAAGGTTCCATTCTCTCCTCAATTCTATATAATATATGCATACACTTCTGATTTTTCATCATCCAATTCTGTATTTTCAGATATAAAATGTGGAGATGCACAAATATTGTTGCTATAATTATGGAACATTTGTGGAACAGTCTTATCAGTACTATTCGTAGAAGATCTACTTATAGTTATCCTTCACACCTAATAGTATATTTACATCACAAGCAGTATTTATGTATTTACCGTTGTTTTAGATTATTTTTTATTGATTTTAATTAAGGGGAGTTACATCACAGGCATGAATACCACAGCGACCCTATACTGACTGTGATGTTTTAACAGGATTGCAATGAAAATAATTTGCGTTTGATGAACAAGTAATATTACAATTTTACCTAACTATCCCTTCTAGAAAATTTTTGATTTAAGTTTCAGGATCCTTCATTATGACAATTTTATTTTAATGTTTAATATTTAATATTTTTTAACCGTCATTTTCTGTATTCACTTAAGTCTTTAATTTTATTTGTGTCTAATTTTGTATTTGGCCGAATACCATTTGATCGGATTAAGTATTTGAAGGATTCAGAATTTCTGAGACTCAATTAATAATTTATCTTATATAAAATTTTATTATTGCTTTGGGTAACGACCCGTTGAAAATAACTTATTTTTTTTTCGGTTATCTTTCTGATTGTCAAAAGCCTTTCATTTTCATTTATTTTTCTACTTATTAATTTTTTTAATTAGAATTGTCCCCTTTTAAATGGTATATTCTTATTTTTCCCAATGTTTTCTATTTATTACTAGAACTTTTTGTATGCTAAGATCACCGAATGAGATATTAGTCAGATATAAAATGTACCATCTAATTAATTTATAGCACTCTTGTAGTGAGTAATTTCCTAAAAGGAAAACACAATACAAAACAATAAGTAATATGTATGTATATAGTACTAAAATATATCGTACTATTTGAAAGTTACATAAAAATGTCACTGGATAGTTGAATCGATTGTTAAATATGACCTTCTGTATTAATTTTAGCATAATAAATACCAAACCACAATTTTTCGAAAAGAAACACATACTGAGTAATTTTTTAATTGAGAGTGACAATTATAGCATCTTGCTTCACAGCAATCTAATGAAATTGGATCACTGAAAGGTGAGTAAGTCCCAGTCCCAGACAAAAGAATCGCACAATTGACTTTTTGTGATGAAAAATTGAGATAGGAATCAAACAGTATCGAGTGTCATTCAAACAGATTAAAAATGTTGCTGGAAAATAAAGCAAAACTTTTTGATCAGCAAAACATAGACCAACGATAGTCTGTGACGTTTTATCTTTTTATTAATAAATCCCACCTTGCAATTTAATAGCTGGTCCAGCAGAGATAGTTGAAAAGTGTAACGTTTGCAAACCGATCACACCTACACCACAGAACACTTTCAATTACGTTATGCTTTCCGGTTCAATGATAACAATTAATATGCAAACTGCGAAAAACGATTGGCGAGAATGGTAATTTCACTGCGCACAATAGCATTGGTTTTAGTTGGTTATCAATTGATCGTCACAAAAGCTTTTTTTTTTGCTAACTTCTTTGATATCCACTAAAATCTTACGATTACATAATAGTAGCACACTTCCCGATATTCGAGTACTTGCTCTCAGGATTTAGTCTATTTTGTTCGAAGTCACTCAATAAACTGATCTCGGGTATGCAAGAAAAGTACTGACAAAAAATGTATACGCGATTTGTCACTGTTCGCCGGCTGAGACCATACCTTGGTCCAACTACACAGAATCCAAGTGATCAGAAAAAAGTTATGGCTATGGGTACCGCAGAACGCTGCTAAGGAGCTCGTGTACACATATTGCTTGTGCCAACAATCTTATGGGCTTAAAACAAACAAAACGCGAACTTGCAATTTAACTTCTTCGGGAAACAGCCCTCAAGACAAAACATGTCGCTTATCGAAGAATATCTGATGATGGCAAAGGTAATGTGATAACAAAGTAAGAATTCAAAGTCAACTGCTCAGTTTTTCAATGATTGCATACTGTTAGGCGTATTATAAATATATATTAAAACTGTTATACATGCTGTTAATTATAGAATTATTGTAATTCCTGTTTTGGATGTAGTTTGCGGTACTCCTTAAAAGGTTCACTACAGCAAGCGAAAGTGAAAAACTTTTTTGAAAAAAAAAAATCTTTAAGAAAAAGTATATAGCAAAATTATTTATAATATAAACAGGGTTTCGTAACCTAACCCGGAATATCAATTTTAAATCAAATTAATTTTTATTAATTTTATAGCTAGAGTTTATCCAAATTAAATTATCACCCGACATGTCATATTTATAACGATGATAGATGATATGGTACAAGAATATTTAAAGATTAGAAAATTCATAAATATCTAAGACGATTCGTGTCCAGGATCATCTTGAGAACTTTTACTCACATACTTGAGTTTATATTTAAAGCATCATAATTCATCTTAATTATTCAGAACTTTTAAGTTTTAAATTACGTTTGAAATTACTTTTTTGTTTTTCACAGATATTTTCTTCTTCATTTAGTTCTATTGTAATAATACAATTTTCAGAATATTTGCTGCACATGATTGAACATTTGATTATAGTCCAGTTTCTCTACGGCCGTATTTATTTATCCATTTGTTCATATTTATTTATTCATTAGCAACATTTTGCAAGATTTTCTCCCCAAGTTAAGTCAATAATGATTCTATATTGATTAAACTGTCATACACAATGACAAAAATCATTATTGCGGCCATATTAAGGTTTATGAAAGAACTCAAAGGAGAATATTATGAACTTTTAATTACCTCACCCAAATATCACATTTCTGTCTTCTTAAAATATTGATGTCATAATCTTGTAAGTCCCTTGATGCATCTATTAAACTAGTCTCTGCGAATTGATATATTCCCATTACCATGGAAGTTATCCTATATTATTCCTCTACACACAAAAGCCAGAAAAGATGAAATAGTTAATTACAGTAATATTGCCCAGCTTTCTCGCATTCCTAAGCTTTGTATGTGATGCAATTTACTTTTACTGCAAACATTTATTAATTACAAGCCAGCAGGGTTTTGTGAAGAAGCGATCAACTTCCACTAACCTGGTTGAATTTACCTCGGCTTGTCTTAACTCAATAGAAAATGGAAGTCAAGTTGGCATTCTCACCGACTTCAGTAAGGCCTTCAATAAAATATCTCACAGGCTTTTACTCTTTAAGCTTGGTGTCCTCGGATTTCTTATTTTTTAATTAAATAGCTACAGTCATATTTATCAAATAGGATCCAGCAAGTTCTGTTTAGGTCGGCTGTCAATTGTGAAATACCTGTACCTTCCGGCTTCCTCAAAGCAGCAACCTAGGTCCGCTTCTATTCATCTTATACAGGATGTTTCGTCCATGGTGGTCTAGAGAGCGGGAGGTGATAGAACTCACCAAGCCAAACAAAATGTTGTATGGCAGGGGGGCCGTATATTAAAAAGTACTGGGAGGAAGGTCAGCGTATAATGCTTGTATTCAGAGCTTCATGGCTTTTCCAGCAATTGCTCAACCAGCCCCTCTCCTCTCAGGAATTACTGTGATCTAAATTAAAATTGCGGATTTTCTTACCTTTTTTTATAATTTGACCATTATTTTTTTTTTTTTGCAAGAAGGAAATTAACAAACTTTTTTTTATAAAAACTATAAACTATAGACTCTCCTCATTGAATTAAGCTTTTTCACCCTATGTGCTATTTGTATGCGTTAAACAGCTATTAGCTCATAACCTATTCAGGTCATACCGAAATAAGACGATATATTTTTAGAATGACGTGTTTTCAGTCTCTAAGGGTACAAATTATATTTGAAAATAGGTTTGAGAATGCCTTTGAGAATAGGTTAAGACCTAATAACTTTTTAAGGGCTACACATAATCAAAATAAAGAGGAGAGTCTACAGTTTATAGTTTTTATAAAAAAAAAGTTACGTTAACAACCTTTTGTAGAAAAAACTAGAAGGCAAAATAAAAATAACAGGTAATCCGAAATTTTTAGTTTTTATCATAATAATTCCTGTATATTAACGATGCTATGTTATTAATCTATCTAATATTTTAATATACGCTGACGATGTCAACATTTTTAAGACGCTCGATAGCTCTATTGGTTGTGGCGCTTTGCAATCAGATATTAACAGTTTCTTCATTTGGTGTAACAAAAATTTTATATACCTAAATACTGACAGGTGTAAAGCCATTAGCTTTACCCGTAAACATTGTCTACTTCTGACTACATACCACATCAATGAAGTCGCTCTTGACAAAACCAATGAAGGTAAAGACAAGACAAAACAGTCAATAAGGCTAATGCCGCATTAAGCTTTGTAAGAAGATGGACGCCTGATTTTAATGATCCTCTTAAAGATCTTGCATCTAGCTTTTGTGTGACCTGTTATTGAGTACGCTATCTGTGTTTGGTGTCCTTTTTATGACACTCATCTAAGGCGCTTGGAATCTATACAGAGGCAATTTATTAGCGTCGCACTTAGACGTCTCATATGGAATAATCCTCTCACACTTCCTTAACAACGGACATTAAACCTTCTTAAGCTACCTACGCTCACCAGAAGAAGTGAGTTCACTAAGGTAGTCTTCTTGTTTCAAATAATTACTGGTGCAGTAGATGCTCCTGACCTCTTATCTAAAATTTACTTTAATATTCATCCACAAACTTTAAGGAATGACTCGTATGCCTTGTGAGCACTCAGACCTCATTGATTTTGACTTAACTTCGACAAAGTTGAAAGGCCAGTTTTATGAATAAAGTGCTTTTTTCACTTTTATAATTTGTTATTCTAGTTTTATTTTATTTTGTTTTTTTTTATTTTTTTAAATTGTTTATTGTTTTTATTTTTTATTTACATTTGATGATTTTTATGTTTTTTTTCTGATTTTTTAGTCTTGTGTTTGTTTTTATCTTTTTTTTTTTCTGATCTTTTATGGTTTTGTGTTTGTTTTTATTTTTTTTTCTGATTTTTTATGGTCTTGTGTTTGTTTTTATTTTTTATTTTGCTTTCTATTCTTCTCATTTGTAATAGTCAGGCGGAATTATGTACTGTTGGCTCTGCTAAATAAATTTAGAAATTTAAATTTAAATAAAAACAAATCGAAGAGATAAGGAGTACAATTCTATAATCAATAATACCCTAGACAAACACTGATGAGCAAGTTCCTCTAGGCCAATCAATTGACATCTAGCATCATAAAAGTCACTAATTTAATTTTCTTATGGTGAATCTTGTGAATTTATTTTACATACTCTATGATTTGGTAGAATAAGCCCCATAGTGAGGATTCCATACGATACAATAATATTCTAAAATTTGTCACATCAATGTAGAATATAAACTTTTGAAAGGGTCAGAAATTTAAGAGAAACGCCCGTTTCAGAGTTCAGAAAACTTAGGCGGAAATTAGCTTTACAGAAAATATAGTCAATACCAATTTGAAAGCTAAACGTAAGCTGGTACTGGATAATATTTTAAAGGGTTGGTCACAGGGACGGCTTTTTGCTGGAAGCAATCAAAGCACTGCCTCCCTTAACAAAATGGAAGACTCCAGACATAAAAGACAAATCAGTTTCATTTAAATATTCTAAGAATATTTAAAAGTTAAAACTTTGTCTGTGCCTGGCATCATTAAATACAAGTGGAAACTTTCTATATGAAACGCCCAGTTATCTTATACAAATTAAAAACGTACATATGTATATATGTGTACATTTCTATGGAACGCCGAGCAAATCGTAGCGTTTTCTCCACACACATCATACCACCTAACATAGCATCTAACCTTAGATTCGTCCAGCAAACTATAATCGAGTGGTTGGATGGACTTGCTTTCGACTCAAACATACTCTAACACAGTCACACGTACCGAGACGCTGAAATATTTGTTGCGTCTGTATAACCTAACCCCACATAAAATTCCGATACGGAACGCCCAGAAAACTATATGTTATAAATGAGTGATATGAATGGAATCGCTTTGGTCTCAAACTTACTGTAGCATAGTGACTCCGCAGAGACGATGAAATTTTGGCAGCGTCTTTGCAACAAAAAAGTCAATGTAAAAAGTTAAACATATTTAACTTATCGGAATCATATGCATTGAAGGGTTTGCGTATGTAACATTGCTATCACAGTATTACAGTACGACAGTAACAAGGTATGACTTCACGATATCACATGACTGTACTAAGAAAATATATATAAACAACTATTGAAAAAAAAATCTGAAGTCTTCATATGAATTGATGGGGTGACAACACTTTATAAGTTGTCAAAAATCTAGTAGGCATACCCTGTTAATGTCAGCTTACCGTATTACTATGGGACGCTGTTGAAAACACAGCGTTTTCACAATTAATTTACACCCCTGGTGGAACTTTCGGTGATGAATTCTAAAGCTGTATACGGGTGGGGTATCGGTCTCGTACTCGATATAGGTACAGGTAACCCTCGATTAACGTGACATTACAATTGCGCGGTTTCGTCTTTACGCGGAAATATATTTGCAACTTATTTTAAATATCGCGGGTAAAAAATTCGGTTTTACGCGGAAAATTTTTTTTATACGAAAAAAAAACTTTTACGAGCACTTTTTTTTTTTTGTTTCGAAAAAAATATAAAGGGGGTATTCCACGAAAGTGTACATAGGAAAGTCGAAATGTACATCATTTTTGTATGTTGAAAATTAATTAAAGGTTTTTAAAAAGCATTGAATAAAAATTTATTACATAAATTTAGTAAAGACAGTAAAGATAATTTAAGTAAGCCTTATTACATAAAAAGAAGAGTGATAAAAACATTTTTAAACAAGTAAAAAAGCTAGAATTGGTCTAAGACCAATTCTTATGATACCCTAGATGATTGCCCGTATGAAATTTCGTATTGTCACCCTTCTGTGCAAGTTTGATTTTTGAAGTGGTTTATCGCATATATTTCTAGAACGGTTTGTCGGACAGAAAAAATGATTATAACCAATTTTATAGGACTTCGTATTCTGAAGAAGTTTTTAGTACAATAAAAATGTCTAGAACTGATCATTTTCACAGTATACGTAAAAGCCCTAAATTTTTGTATGGCAACACCAAGAAGGAGTTGCCCGATTAAGTCCATTTTTTAAACTGTATTTGCTAGTACAATGAGAATACCATATACCAAATTTCAGATCTCTATATTGATGTGTTCTCAGCCATCCAAATATATAGTAGAAAACGATAGTTTTGTATGGCAACCCTAAGAAGGAGTTGCCCGATTTGTCTCATTCTCGAACTTAATTTTACTTTTTTTTTTAAAATCGGTGTATAAAATTTCAGCTCTCTAAGTATACGTGTTCTCGAGTTATCGTGCGCACAGACGGACGGACGGACGGACGGATATGCAAAAATCATAATAACTTTTAATATTATGCGTGGGTGTCCAATCCATTTTGCTCTACCATCATTATTTCGAGGTGTTACAAACGGAATGACAAACTTAGTATACCCCTTAGATTTCATCTAGGGTATACAAAGCTGGATAAAGGTAAGTGAATTTGAAATTTAAAGAAATTAAGAAAATTCTTAAAAATTAACCCACAGATGCCGAAAGTTACGGAGTTAAGAAAAGTTATTTCGTTGTTCAGTTCAGTTTCAGTTCAGTTCAGTTTTATTTCAATTTGACCATTTCTTACATTTTACTTACAAAGGAGACAGAAATTTTGAATATAGTGCTAGAACATTTCATTCATTCAACTAGAATAATTTTTATAATTAGTAGATACTAACGGGGATATTAACTTATAACGAGATTTTAGGGGGAAAATTTTGCCAAAACCCCATTGAACAAACTATCCTAAGATAAAAACCTACTAACTTAACCTAAACTATACTAACTTACTCTACATACTAACTAGCTAGACAAAAGCCGAATTAGGGGATTTTCGGCGTAGCTACACCTTTCAAAAAATTTATTAGCTATTTCGCTTATTTTAATGCTTACCAATTGTATATCAGCTATTGTGTGTAACTCAGAGGTGGGAAAGCGGAACGGTAAATTAAGAATCATTTTCAAAATTCTATTCTGTGCAATTTGGAGTTTTTTAATGTGAGATCGTGCACTAGAGGACCAAATCGGGGCCCCGTAAAACATTGCAGCTTGAAAGATAACCTTGAAAATGATAAGTTTATTTTCCAGATTCAGGGTTGACCTGCGGTTTATAAATGGATACAGTGTTTTGATTAATATGTTTACTCTGTTTAAGATTGTTGTTATGTGTTTGGCGTAAGTAAGCTTCGTGTCAAGGGTAACACCTAGATACTTGACGTGGTCAGTCCAGAGAACATCAATGCCGTGTACTGTGAGGTTGGCGCTTGGAAGGTACGTAATTTTTCTTTTTCGCGTGAAAAAAATGGATTTCGTCTTTTCGGAGTTTATTTTTATTTTCCATTTGTGGAAATAATTTGCAACTGAATGAAGTCCCTGTTGCAGATTAGATTGAATTTTTGTTGGGTCCGCATCGGAACTAAAAATAGCTGTATCGTCCGCAAATACCGAAGTATAACAATTTGTGATAGTGGGGAAATCTGCAGTGAATATATTATATAATATTGGTCCCAGGACAGATCCCTGTGGAACTCCAGCTGTGACCTGTTTATCACTAGAGGATACTGCGCCAATATATACCTTGAGTTTTCGTTCGCTCAAGTAATCACGGACAAGTGCCACTAGATGAACGGGGAAACCAAGATTTGACATCTTATAAATTAGTGCATCATGCCATACCGAGTCAAATGCTGCCTGTACATCAAGCGATACAAGCCCTGTTGATTTTTTTAGGTTGAAATTGGTTTTTACATGTTGAACGATTCTCACAACCGGTTGTATTGTATTATGTCCTATTCTGAATCCAAATTGGTGATCGGGTAGGATGTTATGATCATCAATAAAGCTTAAAATTTTCTTCTTGATGACTTTTTGTAAGATTTTTGACAGATTATTCAATAGGCTAATAGGACGGTAGTTAGCAGGATCATTGGGTGGCTTTCCAGGCTTTAGCAATGGAATGACTTTGGTTGTCTTCCACGCTGACGGGAAGTACTGCAGCTTAAGGCAACAATTTATTATAAACGTTAGATAAATAACTCCAGCTCTGGGAAGAGCCTTTAACCAGGAATTGAATATACCATCAAGCCCAGGGGCTTTCTTTGCATGTAGATATTTTAGTATGCTTTGAATCTCTTTAGGTCTGATGTAATAGGAGTGATCGATCTCTATGTGTGCGGAGCTTAATTGTTGCTTTGCTGCTTCAACCAAGTTGGCCGTCGTAGTGTCACTAAGATCTACGGAGATGGTAAAGTTTGCGGCAAATTTTTGGGAAAGAAGTTCTGCTTTTTCACCGCTAGTAATATAGATATTACTATGATTTCTGAGAATAGGTATTGACTTCCGTTTATTTTTAATAATTTTTGCTATGTTCCAAAAAGGTTTTGAACATTTTTCCATATTTTGCAACAGTGAGCTCCATTTTTGGTTTCTCAGTACAGAGATTTTATTTTTAATGTGCTGATTTAATAATTTTAGCTCAGTCTTAAAGGATGGTAATCTATAACGTAGCCAGTTTCGCCTAGCCACGTTTCTTTTAGCGATTAGATCTAGTATGTAGTGTGGAAGAGCTTCCTGTCTTGTTCGCATACTAAGCCGAGGAGTAGCTTGCTGTACAGAGTATTTGATGACATTCGTAAGGGTTGATATCATGTCATCGACTTCATAGTGGTGTTGTATATTAGAAAGTGATAAACTATTTAGATTGTTTAGTTTACGTTTTATTAAACTTTGATAGTGGACCCAGTTTATACGTTTGTAGTTTAATTTTTCGTGATGTATAGAATGCAAGTTTGCCGATAAGTCAGTAAAAACTGGGAGATGGTCAGAGGCTAAGTCATTTAATACCAGCGGTTGTGAAACTAGATCAGGTACGTTTGTTAGAAAAAGATCGAGAGTTGAGGGATTTGACCTTGAACAGGATGGAATATAGGTGGGATCAGTTGGGTGTAGTAGTGTAAAGGGATAGTTTAAATTCAATTCATGCAGGACATTACCCCAACCATTTGCGCGCACACAGCCCCATGATTGATGCCTACAGTTAAAGTCACCACCTATAATATAGTTTCCTTGCATTCGAATCAATTTCATTAAGTCTGATCTAAAATTATTTTTAATTCTCGTATTGCATCTACCCCCTGGAAAATAAATACAAACAAGTTTCATAGAAATGCCATTGATCATTTTTAATTCAACTCCTATGGCTTCAATTATGCTGGTTCTAACCATTTGTAACGGGTGTGGATTTAACTTTTTGTTTATTACTAGTGCCACTCCCCCACCTCTAGAATTTTCTCTATCTAACCTGAAACAGTAATAATTAGGATTTGAAAATGTTATATTTTAATTTAAACCAGTTTCAGTAACCATAGCTACATCCATATTTTTTTGGAGCATAAAATTAAAAAATTCAGTTGTCTTATTTCTAATGCCTCTGGCATTCCAAGTGATTATCTTAAGATTATTATGGACCATTACTTAAATATTTTAGAGCTAACTGAGTGATTACATTGAATTGTTCATATTTGTCCTTGCAATTTTTAAGTTTGTTAACTAATTCGTTTGTCAGTGATAAAAATTCATGTGGCGAGAATAGATTTGCGTTATTGTTTGCATGATTTATGTTGACTTTAGTAGGATTATTTCCAAATCTCAACGAAGACCAGTTAGGATTTCCACTATCGGGTTGATGATGCTTTGTGGTTAATGGTGGAAAATTTTCACGGCGCGGAACATAGCCTCGGTTTATGGATACATTTCTTTTCGTCTTTTGATATAGTTTATCCCGAAAATCAATATAATTAGCACGGCTGGGGCAATTTGGGTCGGTTGATTTGTGCTCTCCTTGACAGTTTGCACATTTTAGAGCATCGTGTGAGTTGCACTCTGAGGTGGGGTGATGGCCAGAACAGAAAGCACAGAAGGATTTAATTTTACAATGCTTAGCACCATGCCCATACATTTGACAATTGTAACATTGCGTTATTTTGTTTGGAAGTTTTCGATGAAAGTCCCATCTCACAATTGTTCTGTTAATAACTCCAAATTTCTCCCTTAGGTCTTTTAGCTTTATTGAGCCCCGTTCTATATAAATTATAAAGAAAGTAGCCTTACCCAAATTTGTGTTTCTGGTTATTGTCTTAATCTCCATACATTTAACGCCTTCAGAAATAAAATGTGATTTCAAAACCTCAGTGTCAGTCGCTTCCAATCCAGATAACGTAACTTTAAATGGTAATTGTGCCTTCAGACTGTGTGTGTAATATTCACACTTTAAATCGTTGAGCATCTTTGTAATCTGTTGATAAATTTCCATAGAATTAGAAAGAATTTTTATTCCGATGGACATTCGTTTAACGCAGTAGTCTTCAATATTGTTTGATTTCATTATATTATGAATATAATCACTGCTGCACTTCAGTACGTTAATTGGTGGAGGTTTGGAGATACCCGTTGCATTATTATTGGCACCAGCACTATTTCCATTGTCTGGATTATCAGCATCGTCATCGACCAGCACTTGTAGCGGTGCGAAATAATTAGTATTTTGACGAGATGTACTTGAAGATTTTGTGTTCATGTTGTTAACACAATGGAATAAATGACGTCTTTTATTGTTTCCATTTGCAGACTCACCAGAGTCATTGACATCCAGGCAGACAGCCCGATTTCGCTTTATGATTTGTTAAACTGTTTATTAAATTTTATACACTAGCCTCTAGTAAAACACCGGGAACGACTATTCGCTACGAAAGTGTAACTCGGACTGTTATTTCGTTGGAGACTAAAATAAATATTTTGGATCGCCTACGATGCAGCGCAGGTTTCGCAGCAGTTGGTCGAGAATTTAATTTGACAGAATCAACTGTAAGAACAATAAAAAAGAACGAAGACAAAATAAGGGCAGATGTAGCAGCAGGATCCTCTGTCAGTCTTTAAAAAACTTCTCATGTACGAGATCCTGATATGGAAAAAAATGGAGAAATCTTTAAATATATGGGTTGAAGAAAAAAGCCAAAGAAATATGCCTTTAGACGGCGGTGCTATCCGACAAAAAGCTGTACGTATTTTACAGCATCTTAAAGCCAATCAAGCAACTATGAGTGCTAAACAAATTGAATTTTGCACCAGCATAGGCTGGTTTGAAAAATTTAAAAGTCGTTTTTCTTTACATAACGTTAAATTGCAGGGAGAATCAGCTTCGGCTGATGAAGAAGCAGCTAAAGTTTTTCCAGAAGCGCTTAAAAAGATAATTGATGATGAAGGATATGTTAGTGATCAGGTTTTCAATGCTGACGAGACAGGAATTGCTTGGAAAAAGATGCCTGCTCGTACATACTTATCAAAGGATGAAAAACGGCAAAAGGATTTAAAGCTGCAAAAGACCGTGTTTCACTCCTTCTATGCAGCAATGCATCGGGAGATTTTATGACAAATCCACTAGTAATTCATCGCGCTTTAAATCCTCGGTCTAAGGTATAGATAAGACAAAATTACCCGTTTATTGGAGAGCTAATAAAAAAGCTTGGATGACAGCTGACTTGTTCAAGGATTGGTTTTATAATTTATTTGCACCAGAAGTTGAGGCTTACATAAAAAAAAAACTTAGACTTCAAGGTTCTACTATTAATTGACAATGCTCCAAGCCATCCATTAGAACTTAGTCATCCAAATATAAAAATTATGTTCTTACCACCAAACAGAACATCGTTCTTACAGCCACAAGATCAGGGCGTCATTGCTACATTTAAAGCAATTTTCATACGAAAAACATTCGAATTCATTCTCGAAAAATTATATGCAAATTCCGAATTGATGGTTAGCGATGAATGGAAGAGTTACACAATGATTAATTGCATTTCATTCATTGCGTATTCTACATATTAAAGAGTTAAAACCATCAACTTTAAATGGGTGTTGGAAGAATTTGTGGCCTGATGTTGTGGCTTCCAATCATATTTTAACCCAAGGGACAGACACCGAAATAAATAGGACTGTTGAACGACATGCACTGGGGCGTGAAGGTTTTGATGAGTTTTAGAATCGCCTGATATTCAACAGTTAATTACTAAGGATACAGACTTAACTGAAGAAGATTTAGTCCTTATGATAGACGAAAACAATTCAAACACATCTGAAAGCGAAGTAGAAGAATAGCCAGTTCAAAACGAAGCTTTAGGACTAGCACATAAACTTGTATTGAACATGATCCAGACATGTCTAGGAGCTCAAATTTCCAACGAAAGCTTAAAGAAGTGTTATCCTCGTATATTGAGATTCGAAAGGAACTAGATAAATCCAAGAAGCAATTGTGTATCACCGATTTTATAACCCTGAAGCGAGTTTTAGATGATAGGTTTCGAGCTATGAAAGCTTAGTTCTCCCTCCAAAACGACAACTCCTAATGACGAATTTTGCAATGGGCAGAAAAATTAATGAAGCAGATGAAATTTCTGATTAATTTTTTTTCATTAATGTTTCTATTCTTGTATCTTTCCTTTTTATTTTTGGATACCTATATGATTATTTGCAATTGATATTTCTTTTTATAATATGATTTTTTTATTTTTATTATTTTGTTGAATTTATATAATAAATGCTTATTAAAAAAAAATGTTTTTTAACCACATTTTGTATGGATTTGTTGTCTCGATTAACACGGTTTCGTTTTACGCGCTGATTTTTAAGAACCAATCGACCGCGTTAATCGGGGGCTACCTGTACTAGTTTTCTAGCTTTTTAACATTGTGTAAAGATAAGAAGATGTCTTATAATACATTCATATAATGTACGTTTATCTTTAAAAATAAAGAAAGCTTTAGTATGTGGATTCTGGAGAATGAGTGGGGTATAAGGATTGAATGGTAATTGGTAAGAATGAATTAGATCGTTGGATTGGATGAAATATAGACAATGATTGCCAAGATTATAGTGTATTGCATGTCATGTTCTGATGAATATCATTATGATGTAAATTGAATTCTTGTGATTATGGCGCGGAGTGCATGCTATGAATATGGATTAGATGGTTGATGAAAGATAAATTTCCCAAGATTAGAGTTTAAAATATCGCTACTGCCACGACGTATTGCTCTAAAAATAAAGCTTCTTCCGAAGCGTTATATTTAAACTCCTTATTAATTAGCTCCTTCTGTAGTAAAATCCCATCTAATTTGAATTACGTGATTCACACTATAGCGTTACTCCGCCTGGTGTTTTTAAAATGCCCCAACAAACTTTAAGCTCCACTTGGAGTTAAATCTTTTGTCCACAAATAATGGCTCAACTACAATAGCCATAAAGACCTTACGGATTTCAACGAGACTGAGGTTTAATTATGAAAAATTGTCATTTTTATCACATTTTCATATCACAATCCGCAAGCGTTATTATCTCCACATTTAATATTTTCAAATTTTCGTAAGTAAACCTCAGTCTCTATGAAATCCGTAACGTCTTAACGGCTATTGTAGTTGAGCCTTATATAGGCTCTTTAGAAAGCCAGTTAAAAATAAAGAATTTAGAAGACCTAGTGAACAAAATTTGGCACAAGAAGTAATATTCTATATATATATAGGTAATTTTTTTTTAATCCTAAATATTTATTGAAAACCTTAAATTTCGCGCATTTCTGGCTTAGAGCGCCTTATATTTTTGCTTCGCATCTGAAGCATCTTAGTGGAGCTAAAAAATATTTTTCTCTTTAAAAAGCTCCGTTGTAGACTTTTACCTACTACTACTATAATCTTTGGATCCAATTGGATTTGTCCGCTTTTACTTCAAGTGGAACTCAGTATACCACTGTTTGCGGAGCGATATTCTAAGCCATGGGCAGGATTGTGGTACATAGTATGTATATGTTGTTATTGTGAAACCTTTCTGTAAATTACACGGAAAATTGATTGCTTGGTCATCGAAATATTATTTCTAATTCAAAACCCGAGTTCTCAATGTAAATCTTTACCATGTCAGGTTTGAAAATCTCGAGGTAAACACGTAAAGAGTTCAGTTTTGCCCCTCTTTTATTCATTGGAATAGTTGAAAGCTTGAATTCTTAGTTTCTACCTATACATAGCTTCACGAAACATTCGTACCATAATTCACTCAATGGTATTTTTCAGTTTTGGCATTCATAAAAATATCAAAAAAAAAATTTGCCATTTTTAAATAATTCTTCCAAATACGGAAAAAAATATTAGTTAGTCTAACTAATAACGGCAGTGCATAGTTTTATCAATTTATAGCTGCTTTTACAATTAAAGTATCAAGTATCTTTTCCAGCGCTGATCCAGATATAGTACGTCTGCCCTAATATGTATAATGTTGTTTTAAGAAACTCAAAAAATCTCTAATTTATTTAAAAAGTTTTTATTGATTTTAAAGCCGGTTAATTTTCATCCAACATGGAACAAAGTTTTTCGATGTTTATATATAGTATATATATTTATTTCGTATCATACTCATTTCCATAACAAACATCATAACCAAACTGGTGACCTCGGCAGGTTGTCAATCTCATTTACAAAAGAGTCAGTAGCTGTTCAGTCCACCTAAATGTCTCGACATTTATTCAACGATGTACGTCCAGCCATATCCCATCAATATAAAAGAATCCTAGAATAAACAAAAGGGCACCACAAAGTATCAAGCTTAAAAATAATAATTGACAGAACACTCATCTAAAATCTGCTGTTTCCTGTATTTCATCTGTAGCATTTTTTATTGACATTGTTACTAAATGAATGGTTACTGGAAATCCTGAACAAATCCACGCAAACGTAAAATTTCCGAATTTCACTTCAAAAAGTACCTACGGAGTCTTTGAGGATGCAGTTTGCGTTGTCTAAAAAAACAAAACAAAAAAATAATTATCAATTATCAATAAACCAATATGTCGCGAACTTACTAAATACTAAATTTTTTCATGTCATTAAGTGACATTACTACAGCCAGCAGATTTCACCCCAGTCAGAAGCAAATGTAATAAGCATTGCTAGGGCAGCACCAAGAGGCGAGAAGAACATAAGTGGTGACTACGGCTATATAAAGCCGACGAGTCGCAATATAGATGGCATCATTCTTTGGTCAGAGTTCATCTGATTCAGAGTCTAATCTGAAAAATAAGAATCGTGTTCCCAACCTACATACAGAAAAATCTAAATATTGCTTCCTATCCTCCATTTTGTTTCACAGTCTAATCTGAAAATTACTCCTACCCTTCACACAGAAGTCTAATTCTGTTTCAGAGTCTAATCTGAAAATTATTCCTATTCTCCAGACAGAAGTCTAATTCTGTTCAGAATTTAATCTGAAAACGTGCTCATATCATTACCTCACATTGCAACACTTGCACCCACACGCTGCAGCATCCTTCATTCTGCCGAAATCGACATTACACGCTGTAGTATTTTCATTGTGCTACCTTCAGACTGTACACTCTGCAGCATTGTCATATAATTCCACAGAAATATAATCTATAGAAGATTAAGTTTTTTCTTCTTCTCTTTTCAGAATGAATAGAACGAATGTGGACCCGTGAGGTCCCTCAGACGCAGTTGAATTTATTTTGAATTTTAGTTTTCAGTTATTGAATTTGTAATGTTATACTGAATTATTGAAGTATTAGTCATAAGTTTGTTTTATTTGAATTTCATATGATATTAGTGTAAACAATTTACATTTTTTGAATAAACTTTCATGAAATTTTCAAGAAACTAAGAATTTATTATAAGCAAATGCATGATTGGAGGGGTTTTCATGATTTTTTATCCCCTCTTCCCGATAAGATCTCAAATTGAAATTTTGATATGTTTTAGTGGATAATATAAGGTAGAAAATGAAGAAATTAATAAATTTAAAAATACGTTTTTAAGGATATTCAAGGATAACGGACATAATCCTTATCCTTGATATCCCGTTCCGCATATATATTTTTGAGGTGGCATTCTTCTTAGATATAGTTTGAATTCCTAACTTATAAATGATCCATATTTCGGTATTCTAGCAGAGTAGCAAAATATGTAAATCTTTAAAGAAAAGTTAGGACAGAGTTTTTCGAAAGGAAAATATTTAATTTATATTTTTGTTTTCAGAAACCCTCCAAGTATGTAAAATTGAAATAAAAAATTCGCGATAATAATGTGGAATGGCCCATATGCCTCCGGCGACATTGCGGCACCACACGTCCAATTGCGTGCACTGACGTCCATATTGCGTCAACTTTCTGCCGCATCGGTGCCGTAATTCAAAAATCTGAGTACTACTGACACAAGGACTATGTATATAGAATAGAAATAGAAAAATTTTACATGTATTTGGATGTATTTGTGTATTGATTTTTCGCGTGCCGCTATGTCACCGTAGCCGCACCTCATGTCCAAAACAATGCTCTTAGGTTTCTTTTTATAATTTTTCAAAAATGGTGGATTGTAAATGAATAAATATATGTATTTTATTGTTTAAGAAATTATGATTAAACTATTGAAAATAATTTATGGTCCCTGTCGAGATTTTAGCAAAAAAAAAACTTGAAATTCAATATCTTCAAAAAGGGAGTTCTTCACAGCTCAGATGGGCTTTGGAAGCGAATTTAGAGCCCTATTTTTCGGACCACTCTTGGACTTGGGACACATTTAGTCCTCCCAAAGCCAAATCCTCGGTGCGCTACTGACTAGAAGGATATTGATATAGATAAAAGAAAATCTAAAAATTAATAAATCGTTTTCATCATTAAAATACGAAATTTGTCCTGGCCATGATTGTATAGAATAGTACTTACTACCAGAGATATCAGCTAATGACAAATTTAAAAATTATTTTGCAGCAAATGCATAAAAAAATAAGTTTGGCAGAAATGTGCTTTATGATTAAACACATCGTAATTGCTCATCATCGCGCACATACCTAAATCCATATTAGGCATAGATTTCTTTTGTCACTATGTTTAACTGGTGGATGTCAGAAGAAAATTTCTCAGAGATCTATTGACATCTTTGAATTCCCATGCTTAACGTATGCAATGTCAATCATCAACTAGTTCGATTCTCATAAAGGCAGAAGTTACTTTGAAAATAACTAAATTATTTCACCATCAAACAACAGATCGGTTTCATCAAATCAAGATGATCAAATCCCTGCTACGGTACCTCTCATTTCAGCAAAAGTTCGTCACCCTTAGCAAAAAGATATTATTTGACTTTTTATGAAGCCAAGCGGAGTTAAATTTGAGTAAAATCAAAAGAACTTGTATTTTCACCTGAAGGTGGAAATAAAATTTTGAATGCACCTTGTACTTATTTTGAATTCGAAAAATCAAATGCTCTAAATAATTGTTATTTCCTAGCATGACTTATAAATGTTCTGAACAACAACAAAATAATTAAAATATCACTGCAAAATCAGATTCGGAAAAATCTTGCCTCTTCAATCCATTGTATTTAAATGACTCAGCTTCGACTTCAGGAATGCTTATGCCATAAACACAGTACACAGTTTTATTTTTGCATATCCATCTGATAGTTCGTCTGTTCGCGCGTGCTTTCAATAGCTCGAGAATGCGTTTACTTAGAAATCTGAAATTTTACGGACATTGGAAATAAAAGTAAATTTAAGTTCGAAAATGGGACAAATCGGGTAACTCCTTCATAGGGTTTCCATACAAAAATTTCGTATTTCACTATATATTTGGAGACTGCCATGCACACGCGCTAATATACACAGCCGATATTTTGTAAACTTCGTTTTCATCAAAATACTGAATATAATGGGCTAAATCGGGCAACCCCTTCTTGGTATTACCAAATAGCTATTTAGGTTTTTACGTATAATGTGAAAACGATCAGACCTAGGTGTTTTTATTGTACCGAAAAGTTCTTCAGAATATGAAATACTTTGAAATTGGTTATAATCATTTTTATTATCTGACGAACTGTTCTAAAAATATATGTGTTCTAAAAATATATGTGAACAACTAAATATCAACTTACATAGATGGATAACCAATGACCATACGAAATTTCATACGGGTATTCATCTAGGGTATCATAAGAATCGGGTTTAGACAAATTCTAGCTTTTGTACTTGTTTTGTAATAATTGACTACAGCAATAGTTACTTTTTACAGGAGTAGTTTCCGCACCTGAAGAGAAAAGGAGGTAAAGAATTCCTTAATTCCGTGTAAATTACGACAGATGAGATTCATTTGCCTGTGTTCCAATTTTTGTAGTACCAACCCTAAATTGTTTTTTTGATAGACCAAATGTTGGGTAAGAACCAGAATATGTACTGTCCGCGTTTATTTCTACCCACTCCTTTATGTTCAGGAATACAAAGTAAGGTTACTTTGCGATGACAGTGCCAGGAGCGTAGCTTGGCTGTCTGAACAGATACAGATGTTGGAGTTCTTGCAGTTTCTGCTTAGGCTTTCCTAAGCTCTCACCTCTGTAACATTGACTTCGCCTGAAAGATAGAGAGCTCCACTTTTCGACTCATCTTGCCTGTGGCCGTTTTGTTATCCTTCCTGGATCCCTCAGTCTATCAGACATTAAATGTGGGCATTTGACCTTTTCTTTCGACGCATACTAGTCTCCTCTTCCCTCTAAATAAAGAGCTGGAGTGGCTGTAAAAATAGAATGTCATCAGATGCTCATGGTGGACATGATGTGAAGATGCCAGTAGCGCTTAAACAATCCATTCCTGACACCTTATCAAGCGTCTTTTTCGTAGCTGCCTCTTGTTGTAGGTTTAATAGCTCATTCACAACCAATAGGCATACTAGTTATAAAGCTAGTTATAAAGCACGATTTTGGTCGAGTCGAAGATGTTGTTGTAAAAAGCACCTTGTATGTGTATCACCGTGTGTGATCTCCTTATCCTTTGAGGCCATGTCAGTAATCTCTGCTAGACTGCTAAGAGCTTTATCTTTGGATGTTCTGGATTAATGCACAAATTGATTGACATTGAATGAACAACTTTTGTGGGACGTTGTCTGAATACAGTTGTCAATTGTATCCTCTATAGGTTTCCGGATAAATGATGTCAGAGTAATAGACCTACATGATGTTACCTCACTAGATGGCTTCATCCCGCTTTCTGTATAAAAAGGACCCTTGTTAATATCCATTGCTTGGGGGTTATATCCCGTACAAAGACTTGACCTAAAAATCTCAGTTACAAGGGGCTTAGTGCATTCCAGCAATTTCTGCAGTCGCGTTGGATTTATTCAGGAGACATGAGAAATATTATTGTTAGAAGTAATTGAGAGCACTAAAATTTATGGGAACTTCATTTTTACTTATCGACTTCCTTAGTATACCATTCATTTTGTCGTATATATATATCTTTTTTGTCACACTTACCTTTGGTGAACGTTTTCCACGCTGATATCTCTGACAAGGAATATAGTCCCGTATTCTGTAAATGTAGCCTTCAGCTTGAACACTTAATGATCGGGCTAAGTATTGTTGAAAACATTCTCTGGGGCATTCGCCTTTACTTACCTGTGAGAGGGGAAAAGAAATGCTCTCACGGTATGCTCTGCCTGTCGCAAGAGACGAAAGGATAATGAATCCTTTACTGGAGCCATAACGAAGTATTCGAGATTAGGTCCAATGAAGGCCCGCAAGATTGTCAGGATCATGCAGGTAGGGTTGGAGGCGAATGAGCTTATGACAGAGCCAACGGCGATACCAATAGCCCCGCGAAGGTGGCACTGAACTGCTGTGCTAGCACCGTTGTTGTTTACTTTAAATTCATAGAGACTCGATCTGTGTGTGGGGACTTGTGGACATACCCTCAAACAAGTGTTGATCCACGGTCGGAGTGGGACGTCAGGAGCGGAGAAGCTTGGCATTCAGTTGTTTAGGTTACTGATTGCAGATTCTTCTCCGATTCATCTCGGTATGGGAAGGCAAAAGAGGTGTTGACAGACTGCCGTTTCAGGTTGTTGGCCTGTGAGTACGCCTCCGACTTTTGAGATTGAGACAGATGTTGAGCTCTGGCTAAGGATAGGCATGACTTCAGAGATACACCTCTGACTCCTCACGCACAAGGAGAGCAAGCTTTCTTGGCTTTTCTAAAGCTAGCACAACATCCATTTCAATAACAACGATGATCGTGGGCCGTGTCACACATTGGGCGCTCGCACAGATTAGTCCAATGATTTAAGACCATTTCTCAGTGTCATCTGGTCCACAAGTGAAACATAAACCCCTGCCCTGTTATGGTCGCAGCGTACTGCATGAAGTATGCCTCATTGTGCCACTGACAGCTAGCAGCAGTGCTCAAATTGCGCCGGGTTTTGATTGTGCTGCCGAATGTACCATGCTGTGTGAGCAAGTACTGGCTGGGACATAGTACACACAAAAAAACATTCAGACAGGAAAGAAGAAGAGTCGAATAGATTTTAGAAAACGAGGATTTTTTTTCTGGCGCCTCACAATAATCCCTAGTCAAATTAATTTTAAAAGAAGTTTTTATGAAAATTCTAAAGTGTGGAACCTCTAAGAAGGTCATCCTTATATTCCCAAAAAGTATTATCCCGCGAAGAGTGCTCCAGACTAAGTTATGCTAATTCAGGAGGAAGGAGACTCGCTGAGAGTAACAATATCCTCAAAAAGGAATCTGCCACTTCATATGGATCATTAAAAGAATCACTAGGTGCTGTAGGAACTAATTATTTTACATAGACAAAGTTACAGACTCCAGATAAACAGGTTAACTAAGAAACTATAAACTCCGATTTGAAAAGACCGTAATCGCAGATGGCGGTATGACGGGCGTTATAGCATCTAGGTAATCAGAATCTTGGTCCTAATAACCTCTTTCAGAAACCATTTGTGACTGTCAAGAGAACGAGCGATAAGCTGGAATCCGAAACTGTAAAAAAATGGGGGAAATTCAGCTAATATCCTAATATGGGCATTTTCAATATGACCCATGCGACGGTTTCCCTCTTACACAGGCTGCATTCCGTGAAGAGATAATTCTGGCGGCAACATAAATAGCATACCAGTACCGTTGCATCATGCAACAAGGATCCTTTTGATCTAGTTGCAGTTGACTCGACACAAGCAAATCGATTTCAAGAATATTAAAAGAGCGTGCCGTGAAAAAAAGTGTTGAAGTCTATCCATCATCAGTGCAGGAATGAATTTCTGTTGAGTATCGGTGCTCAGTACATATTTATGTATTTACAAGAATTTAAATAACCTAGTTACAGTATTGTTAAAATCTAGGCATTTTATATTCTATTAGCGTACAATCTTCTAGACGTCTAATTAATAGTTTATAGTAACATGAATTGCGCTGATTATCAGTCTCGAACGTCGTTTGCCAGTACTTTTTCAATTGCATTTTGAAATTTTATCACTAAATAAACCAGTTACCCACCGTCACCTGAAGCTTCGAGGCTGTTATGGTCAATACTTTTTCTTTTCTGTTGACAAATTGAAAAATAATTATATTGCTATATACATACATAACCATAGGCACCCAAGCTTACTGATTATATATGTATATAATTTGCTCTAAGCAGCAAGTTACAGTATATTCATACAGTAGAACAGCTCTGCCAAAACTGTCACATGAGTAGAATTGATTGTTGATTGAATAACAGGTTATGGGATCCCGAGGGGCCAATTCAAGGCACATTTTCACCCTCCAGACCCGAGAGCAGTCGTTCATAGGTCCCAACCGGACGCTCTTATAAATTTAAGTATTGGCCTTCAAGCCTCCTTGCCGGCGTCGTGCAACTCGTCCAGAAGGTGTGAGCCAAGGAGCCTGTATCGTATTCCTGAAAGTGCCGGATAATGATAAAGTAAGTGGGTCACCGTTTTAGATTCCTCTCCGCAATGCCTGCATGTCGGATCGTCAACAAGTCTCATCCTGCCGGTGAAAGTGACCCCTAAGAGAGGAGTCCGCAGTGAGAATGATACTCCAAAGTAAGAATTTAAATGCTATTTAGTTTTACTCAGGTTTTTTAAATGTTTTATTAAGATTTTGAGCTTGTTAAATAGATTTATTGTGATTGTAAGTCATGCCAATTGGTCTTCTAGACCAAATGATTTTATTGAGATGTTTTAAAAACCGCCTGGAAAGTAGTAATAAAATTATTTAGCATTTAAGTTCATTTGTACTTATAGAAGTTTTATCGTTATCATCAATTCAACTAGGATAAAACCATTAAGCAGCAAAATAGGAATTAAATACCGCTTGATTTTATTATGATTTTATAGCATCCTCCAAAACTATTGCATTATTCTTTGAGAAAAATTAAAAATAAGACTCATAAAGGTTATATTAACAAGCATGGAGGGCTACTTTAAATCCAATATAAGGGATAATTTGGTCTAGAGAGCTGCTGGACTATGTAGGCATCTATCATAAAACTATTATACACAGAGGTTTTAAGAATGCATTGCAAAATTCTTTCACAAAATCATTTTAAAATTAAAAGGCTTGGTCAAAGTCCCTGCTTTAAAGAGATGAGACAGCTTTGGGATGATATATTATAAATGATTAGACGTCAAGAAGAAATCCACAAGTCGAAATAAGTTTTATCGCGGATATATATAAAACTAATTAGATTTACGCAAGAGCAAGTATCATTATTTGAGTCTCAACAGACTTAGAACGGTTTTAACTGAGATTAAATAGATTTGAAAAAGAGAGAACGGTTTTATTAGCAACTAAATTAAAGCCAAACAAATTTATTTTGCCTTTATAAGTTAAAAAGGCTATAAAAAGACTAAAAATTCTCCGAAATGTATGGATATAGGTACTATAAGCCTTGTAAATAGTATAAAAGCACGGTAAAGGTCGGAAACAAGATTTATGGTCGATTGCAAATACATACAAACATACATATATATTCGAGTGTGATAAGTGCACTAAGTTTTATAATGCTTTTATACAAAACTAAATAGTTACATTTAATAGCAAATGGCTTTATATCAGCCTACAAAGGTTTAACTTAAAACCGAAAGGATTTACAATATAATGAGTTGTTTTAATCGCAACCATCCTGAGATTAAACGGTTTTATTACGGCCGTACAAGTAGCAAATAGGCTTTAATGTAAAATCGCCATTGTATGCTTCAAATGCATTATTCTTAAATTAATTATTTTCAGGACTTTAAGATGTTTCAGAACTAGGAGATATCATTTTCAAACTTTTTTTTTTTAATTCCGAACGTATTTACAATAATATAAAAATTAAATACAGTTTAAATAAAAAAAACTTATTTTACAAATACTTCTAAACTTTTCCTAATTTTAATTATTTCTGAGGCACGTTATTATTTACCGAGCTATCCTGTGATATAATCAGTAAATTATCAATCGCCATAAAATTTGCTACATATAAATTGTTAAAACTGTACTTAAATATCTTACATTTATACCTACATATAAAATAAAATTGAGTTAGAGTTCAGCATTTTATTAGATTATTGTAAAGTGGAACCTATAAATCTATTCAGTTCTATAAAGGTAATTATGGATTTAAAGATTACTTTTATTTTGAAGTTTTGAGCCTAAAAGGTTTGCTGAAATAGTATTTCCAATGCCTTTTTATCTTACAAAAGGATTGAGGAATAGCTTTATGATGGTTTTGATAACGTTATGCGGACAGTGTGATGAGTTGAAACTACGCTTTTAGTTTTATGAAAAGTTTTATAGAGGACAGCAAATCATCGCACAGTAATCCAGATAAGACCAATAAGTCTTTATACGGTTTTAAAAATAGGCCCTGAATGCTTATTGCAGCGTGGGCTCTTTTAGTTTTGTAAGAGTTTTTTTACGGTCATATAATTGTTGGCTTGACTATATAGCTTTATTACAAGTTTTATGAAATAGTATAAACAACATTATGTAAGCTATGTTAAAACTAAAATTGCTACTTGGGATAGAGGGTTGGCTTGTTAAGTCCTAGGAGTTTATTTAATTGGTTGGGAATAAATTTGCCCCACAGTTCCTTTGTTGTTCTACCCGACGCGGGTCTTCTAACCAAAGGCGACTGTGTTGGCGGTCCGCCCATCTTGAAATCATTGAGACAAGGTGTTTTGGTGCAATCCCGACTGCCGAAGTAGACTCCTCCGAGGCCGCAACAAGGCGAGCAAACTCGTCCGCCTTTCGTTTCTGTACCCTGGCACCCACTGCACAATTACCCTGTTATTCCGAGAGAGGGAGTTCAAGGTGATTTTACACTCCATTACAACTTGGAAGTTTTAAGGATTTAGATAAAGCCTTCACCGCCGCTTGGTTGTCTGAGCAGATGGAGATCTCCTTTTTTTAGTACCTGAGTTAAGGAAATGCCTTCCCGCTTCAAAAATGGCCTTCACTTCTGCCTGAAAATCCGTGCAGTGGTCTTCGAGGTGCATGGCGATATCAATCTGAGGCTCCTCGCAGAAAACTCCCGCTCCGGTGTTTTCATCGGATTTGGAACCATCAGTATAGATTAAGGGTTTGTCAATGCTTGAAGATCAGAATGTGATTCCCATTCTGCTCTGAATGGAATTCTAGATTCAAAATAGATTTTCAGCATTGTCTCGAGGAGGTGGTCACTGTCCCTAACGATGCCGGGTGCGATAGACTGCACAAATTCGTAGTTGGGTTCATGTGGAACTCTTGTTCCGGTATGAAGCCAGCCAAGATTAAGGTGCAGTCTTATCACTGCAGTCGATAACCTCCAGAGCACGGGTATTTCTTGACCTAAGAGCGCCGCTTGCGCTGATGAGGCACAGTCTCTGAATCTTCTCCAATATCTTACAATGATTGGCGATGTCCATTGCTTTCCACCATACCACAGAGCCGTAGATTAACATGGTTCGGATGAAGCTAGTGTATAGCCATAGGATTATCCGCGGCTTAAGACATAAGAAGGATGCTTCTATAATGTGATTCTACTTTCTCTTTCAACATTTTTAACAAACACAATAGTCAATTTTTAATAAAAAGGTTTCTATGTAAATCTGAAGTGGAAGAAAGAGAACTTAAGGTACATTTATACGGCGACAGTAGCTTTCGTAAGTAACTGTCGTATGTAGTTTCATTTTGAAGTTTCCATACAAATCTTCTACTGATGAAAGTAATTTTCCACCTTCTGGACCACGTGATAAAAGTGGGAAAAAAATAATAACATCGAGAGAGAAGGAACTAATTTTATTTGCATCCATTGTGCTGAGCACTACACATGTAACAAACGGTAATAAACGTGTAAACGTGTAAACAGAAATTTTATCAAAGTACTTGCCATGAAATTTTCACAAACTTACACATCTATGCAACCCTTTATTTATTTCATTCATGAATTAAATTTTTAGAATTAACTAATTCTTACAAACGGCAGATAAACGCTATTCAATGCAATCCTACAGTTGTATTGCATACGCTTTGCGTAAATTCAGATGACTACAGTACTATACAGTATAAATTTTTATTTGAGAGTTAAACTGAGTGGAGTTGACTGGAATTGTTTTAGAGAAGTGCACACTTCTAAACTCCCCGCGAAGTGAATAAATCGATCCACCAGACCACCACTGAAGCTGAAAAATTGTAAATTCCAATGAAAAATATATAAATTTTTCTCCATTAATAAAAATTTATTTCGATCTTATTTATTGAATAATAATTTAAAAGCAGTACGAGCTGCGATGATAATAATGCAAATTGCGAAACAAATCCAATTACTTCCATTTTTATAATTAATTTAATTTTTGTGGATGAGGATTATGGTAATTCAGATAATCATGAATCTTAAGTGATTGCAGATGCGTTTCACTTGTAAACAACTTTGGCCTAGATTTCATCCAATGCAGACTGACTTTTCAGTTTGCGTCTTAAACGAAAGCCAAAGTATTTGCAGTTGAAAATAAAAGGTGCGTCATTTTCACTTCAGTTCCATTTTTACATGCAAAAGAATATAAAATAAATAAAAATAAAATTGCCGCTTATTTGTTCGGTGGCAACTTGATGAATGTGGAAATATTTTGATAAATAATGGCCATTTTTTGTGCCACTTATTAAGGCATTTGGTCCACAGA
Source organism: Dioctria rufipes (assembly GCA_963924295.1). Classification (NCBI taxonomy): domain Eukaryota; kingdom Metazoa; phylum Arthropoda; class Insecta; order Diptera; family Asilidae; genus Dioctria; species Dioctria rufipes. The sequence continues at coordinate 225,167,257 of OZ002740.1, forward strand.
CGAGCCTCAAATTGGTCTGCCCACTTCTGAATTGAACAAACTGCATAAGACCATAACAACAGTCATATATCATTGTACAATATTTATGTTTCCATAAATGTGCATACATAGATATATCATTGCAGATGCGAATATATTTTTTCATATTATAGGACAAAGGAAACGCAGTTGAGATAAAAAATATAAACCTTTGTAGGTGTGGAATAAATATGACCATAGATTGAATCACCTATTAGGGTGAATGCTTATAGAACTGAGACAATTAAGGTATTTTCGATATTAATTGAATTGTTTAGCGCATTAAGAGCATTCAAAATTGAAAACAATATGAAGAGAATAATTAAAAATAACTCAGTTAAGATCATATTTTACTTCGATAATTATTTCCACAAATGATAGTTAAGTAAAATTGAAATTTTTTCCAGTATTTATAACAAAAAGCTATAGAAAATACACAAAAATGTTGGTTAAAATTAGGACTATTTCAGAAAGCAACATAAATTGTAATTATTCAACAGTTTTAAAACTTTTAGAAAATGGAAAAAATGACAATTGAACTTCTAATATCTGTACACTCGCTTCAATATTTTTCTTTTAAATCACTCAATCGTGGAATATAAGTATGATCCATTACAATTTGAGCCTTGTTTCAGTACATTCATTATCGACTCTCACTTTCGCATGTTCATTCTTTAGAAATTGAAATGTAATACCGTAATCCTATTCCTTGAGTTTTATTGCTCATAGAGAGCGGAAGGAAGCGATGTAATAGGATAAGGATTTTATCTAGATACGTATTTCACTTGCAGCGCTGGGCTCATTTTACAACTACTACATATGTATTATAGATTATTGTACCCTAGCTGAAATCTAAAGGATATACAATATATTAAGTTTATCAGGCTCTTCGCTCAATACAGGAGAACTTGAGACTGCATATAGGCCATAAGACCGAGGGTTATAAACTGGATGTACACCTCGATCGTTAGAACCATGCTTACATACGCCTCCTGTGTATGGTGGCCGAGGACGCTTGTAGAGACTGTGATCCGGAAGCTGGCGGGCCTTCAAAGGCTTGCCTGCTTAGGAATTACGGGGTCCATGCAATCAACGGCTACTGCAGCTCTTGAGGTTCTATTTAATCTGCCACGCCTGGATACTGTCATTCAGGCAGATGCCAAAAGGGCTGTGTGTAGATTGCGCCAATGGAGATGTTAGGAGGACGGCTGAACTGGCTCTTGTTATTGCACTCTGGCATATGGGCTGGAATTGCAAAACCCTCTGGCAAGTATACCACGTGATGCGGTGGTACATGAGCTTCGTTTTAGGTGTCGCTTCTCTGTGAGCTTTCTTGTATGGGAATCGTGGACTGAGGGAAGTGCCTTATCGAGCCTTCCCCGGTCGAAAAATTTTCACCGACGGCTCTCTCACTATTGAAGGAGCTGGGCGGGTGTTTCCTTTCTTGAACCTAATATTTGGATGGAGTACTCACTTAGAAACCACACCACAGTGTTCGCCATCTCAATGACAATGAAGTAAGCCCTTGATATGCAAATCATGGAAAAGAAAAATTGCTATCCTTTTGGATAGTCAGACAGACTTGATGGCTCTAAGTGGCCCTCGGATAACATCTAAGTTACTGGGGAATTGCAGGTCGTCTGTGTATAAGTTGTGTCTTCACAACAAGGTGTCCCTTCTGTGGGTTCCTGGTCACCTGGGGATCATGTGGAATGAAAGGGCTCACCTTTTAGTTAGGGCTGAATCTAATTCTCCGTTCTTCGGAACGGAACCCGCCGTAGGTATTGCCACCTCTGGTATTGGGTCTCTCATCAAAGCGGATCTTCATGGGAAGTATCAGCAAATATGAGAGAATCTGAGTACTTGCAGTTGCAAAAAAATGTTTCATGATGGGCCCAATAGGAATATCTTTGATTTTCGCATGGGGCTCGGAAGGAAACATTGTAGAACTATGGCATTATCACCGACCAGAGGTAACAACCATGGGAGGAGTTGTTGACAGTTCTGAGTGTATGTTCTGACTGGAGGAAGAGCCTGAGAAAACCGAGCTCTTTTTGTGTACGTGTCCGGGCTCGCCCGGACCAGACTGGATACTCTAGAGTCTGCTCTTCTATCTGAGCATGAGCTGCAAAACCTTCCTCACCAAGACCTGATGTGCTTCATTAAGAGGACAGGAAGGTTTTGGTGAATGGGCTTCTAGCAGCACAGCATAATAGGCCGCTATGGCCTCCATGCTTTGTATGAGTTGTTCTATCCCCTGCCTAAAAAAAGTTTATCATTCCATTTATAACACCTAGAAATAATGCTAGTAGAGAAAATGGGTTGGACCCCACACATAATATTAAAAGTTATTTTGATTTTTCCATGACCGTCTTCCCGTCTATCCGTCTGTCCGCCCGTCCTGACGATTGCTTGCAAACGCGTTCACTTAGGGAGCTGAAGTTTTTTTAAACAAAAAGGTAAGTTGAAGTTCTCAAATGAGACAAATCGGGTTTCGTTTTTACTGTATATTTGCACACTGGTTGAGAGCGCGTCGACGTAGAGAGCTAAAATTTTGTACATTGTAATAGTAAGTAAGTTTACATTATTAAAATTTGTTCAGTCCAATTATGAATATAGCGATAGATTCAGTACACTATGACAACTTTACTTAATCAGCGTTCTTATCTTGACGAGTTATTCTTATTTAAGTTGTTTAATAATAAAATTGATGCTCCTGACATTCTCTCAAGAATTTGCATAAATATTCCATCTCCATACGTCAACTACTAGTTTTTAATCCTGAATCACATCGCATAAATATAAGATTGAAGTCGCGTATCATTAGAATTCAAAGATCTCATAATGATTATTTCAGTAATCTTGACCTTTTCCATTCTTGTCCTCCCCTTATAAAAGCAATACCATGTATAAAATGTTTTCTTAGAAGGTACTTTTCTTTTTCTTATCTATACTTTGATTTTTGTCTATTGTTATTTTTTTCCCTGTTCTCGATATGTCTTCCTTCTTCAATTCCTTCATTTTCTCTTTAATTTTTTTTTTCCTTTCCTGTTGATATGTATTATTAAGTATTAGTAGTTTGAAATTTTTTACTCATACTTTTTTTCCTTTTTTGAACTTGAATTGAAGTTGCTTTTGTTTTGTGCTTAATTTTTTATTTCCTTAGTAGCTTTTAATTTATTATTCACACCATTTTTTACACGTTTTTTCTTAATTTTTATTTGATTTGCCTTAGCTTTAGTTCTAGTTTTGTAATTCTGTTTTACTCTTGGTTTTAATTTAAGTTTAGTCGCTTTTTCTTGTAATTCGATGTAGATCGTTTTTTTCTAAGCTGATTACTGTCGAATGAACTGCCTAATAAAAATGAAAAAAATTAATAAAATAAAGCTTCAAAAATGGACTAAATCGGGCAACCCCTTCTATGTGTTTCCAGATAAAAAAAATTTGGAATTTTACGTAAAAACGATCAGTCCTGGACGTTTTATTGTCTGAATATGAAATCCTATTTAATTGTGTCCGACAAACCGTTTTAGAAATATATGCAAAAGTTGCTGCAAAAATCAAACTTGACCATACCAAATTACATTTATCTAGGATATAATAAGAATTTGTCGTAAACCAATTCTAACCTTTTTACTTGTTTTTTAATTATTTTTAGTTAAGCGGATGGTAATTTGTAAATATTATATGGGTTTGTGGGTTTGGGAAACATTGTATGGGAACTCAAAATCGAGCTAAAATAATGTTGATATAGTTACGATTTACATTTAATGAATAGCAACTGTTTTGTATACAGATACCTACTCCTTGATAAGAAGAGTAGAGCTTTTTTTTTTTTGGTCTGGAACTATAGTTTTTTCGGGCTCAGATCGATCGAGTGAAATATTTGTACACTACTCATACCATCCTAATATCTGTGTTATGAGTAATCTGTTGTTAGCAAAATTACTCGCCAATTAATTCTAAATTCGAACAACTGCTTTTTGTCTTGGTTTTTGTATTTAAATTTCTTTATTAATTGATTAGTATAAAAATTACAACTAAGGAATTATATCAGATTCAAATTATTATGCAATTCAAATAAGTAAAAAACTGAATGTCAACAATTCAATGAAGGCAAAATAAAAAAACAACGGCTTTTACTGCCTGTCTATTTTTGGATTATTTAAAGGCTGAAATACACCGATGCTGTAGCGGTATATAGACTTTTTTTTTGTAAGTGGGATGTTACTAAAGCAAAAGGCATTTGTTTCAGCTTATTATATAAGGCGGCGAAAGTTTGAGAATCGGGTAGGGAAAGTGCTTACTTTCTACTGTGAGCTTGTTTTACTGATCCTGTTATTCCATTATACATAGACATTTTCTATTGAGGGTTTTTGAGGTGGGCATTCCAAAAATTATTTGTTTTATTAAAGTAAATTCTGTAAAATGTTTGCAATATTCTTCAAACGGCTTAAAAACCAAATTCATCAACTCCATGAGAGCAGAGAAGTAACCCCACATAAGAACCCACTTTTTTACGTTGGCCTCGCGAATTTGACAGTGACAATTTTCGCTCTTTTTACGCGAAATAATTTCATTCGTACAATGAATATATAAAGAGAAATTATCTGATTTTTCTCCAATCTGAAAAATTTCTGTCTGTTTCATAAATTTGTCTCCTAAATTGTTATTGGAACTGATATAATGCATGCTTACCTTCTTTGAACTGAACGTACTAATTTCTTGCAGTGGATAAAAAACGATATGTTGTAGAAATATTCTTCGACCCATAATTTTATTGGTAGTCTTACCCTAAATTTGTCAGTTATCTGTCAATTTTTCCTGATAACGTCTTTATAAATAGCTGCCGGGATCTTATGGAAAATAAATTCCTCTTTCTTTGTAGGAATAAAGTTTTGTTATAAATTTGCGTTTTTCTGCTATCAAATGTCTTTTAAATTTAACGGCATTTTAAATCAAATAATATGGTAAACAGCAAAAAATTCAATCAAGAATTATGCACAACACAATAATTATGTTTTTGCAGCATTAGCCAAGACTCAAATTTATTTTAAATTCCACTTTTTGCTAATCAAGTTTTATGTGGAAATTAATCAAAAAACGGTATTATAAAAAGGTGATATAAACTTAAAAACGAGTTCAGTCTGTCAGGTGTGATTACGTGAGGCAACATAAGGGACCAATGCAACAGGATCCACCAGCAATTGACGTTCAAGAGCCAAAGTGTAGATTCACAAATTTTTTTCTAGGTTTTTCAGTTCTTCGTTTTTGTGAACCATTTTTATTAAATAATTTTATCTACTCACTAACCCTTGACTAAATCACTTTATAACTTTGTGAATGTAAATGTAAATATTTAAGAATGTTAACACTTTGGATCAAAATCCCCGATTCAAAGGGAAATTAAATGAAGGTACAGTGAGCCCGTGACTGTGGTAGTAAACGCAAAAAGCGACAATCATGGCCGTCTTTAGCCAACTGGGGGCCCTGGACACTTTAGGATATGTGGGCCCCCTAACATAAATTATTTGCTAACATGCTTTGGGCTATCAACAGGAATAATAACGTAAATCATCAAACCTTTCAACACTCATACGGAAATATTCAGAGAATTTTTCAGGAGTGGATCGTAATTAATTTTTGATAAATGTGAAATATTCCTTTAAGCACCCTTTCGCTCCAAATCGGAAGAGCCCAATAGTGCTGATATTTCCTATATCCTTATGACAAATACACATATCACAGCTGCCTCCTTGAAATTGATATTGATGAATGATGATATAAAACACGAGTTTTTGGGTGACAGTTATTCATTGTGTGCGTACCAAACTAGCCCACGGCGACAGGATGGCGACAGTGACCACGAAGTTGTGGAACAAAAAGTCCCCATTGCGCGTTAGGCATAACTGAACCACCAATATACACACATTGAATAAATAAGTAATAAGGAAACGGCATATCGGGTGAAAACCTAGGCCACTCGGCGAAATGTATTAGTGTGCTGGGTTTGTATTCGTTTCGTCATGGCAGTAGTGAAACCGTGAAATTTTGAAGGGTGACATTTTTTATAATCCAAAGTGCTATGTAAAGTAAACAAATTTTTGGCACCCCCTTATCTTCAGATAATATTCCTTGGCGTTGCCTATGATAATTTAAGTGACTTGTTAAGCAGAATTTTCAAATAAGTGTCATTTCTCCCCCCGCTCCGTGGGTTTGACTGTCATTGAATTGCCTACTCACGTACATTGTATTCGCACGAAACCCCGCTTCCTTATTAGTTATTTATTCAATGTATACACATTTTCGCTGATTAACAATTAAATTGAGTTTGGCTACTGAAAGTATACCATGAAAAAATCCGGAAATTTAAAAAATACTGGGACTTCAAGCACAGTCACTATACGTGACTTTATATGAAAATTTGTTGCTATGTATAGAAGTTCGAATAAATCCCACGGTCAGTAGCCAAACTCTAACGGTTAAGGCAATTCGCAAGATGGAGCGAGGCGTTAAACACCTAAGCAACAAAGTAATAGGTTGTAATAGGTTGTCTTACTGGTTAAAGAATTAGTCATCGGTTTATATACTATCGCAGGGACTAGGAGGCCTCATGGATCGAGGGTTCCTGGGACCGGGCTTAGCGGACCGACGCGTAAAAATGGCACTGTCGACAATGCACTAGAAGAAAATTAATAAAAAAAGATTATTTGCCTTTTTTAGAGAAAACTCAGAGGAGACAGTCAGTGAGTGAAATCCACACAGGAATGTCGACAATGTCCTTGCGCGTATCGCTACGTAGGAACAGGCACGGGTTGAGCGAATTAAATGTTTAATTTTAACCTTTAAACTATCAGAAGTGGGATCCAAATCAAGGTGCCGCATAATACATAAAAGGAGAATAGTTTTTTTCTATGCAATTGGTATAATATCAAGTCTACACTGTAAAAAATGCTTAGGTATTTTTCCTTAAAATGTAGGGAATATTCCTTAAAATTTTGAGGAATATGCCATACATTTTAGGGAATATTCCCAACATTTTAGAGAATATTTCCTACATTTAAGGGAAGCATACTTAAGCTTTGTGGCAACAATTGTGCAAATGTTTGACTGTGTATCTGATTCATAAATTTCAACGGTGGGATAATTATGTAGATGGTATGTGTTTACCTGCAACTGCACTGCAAATAGTATTTTCATAGAAAATGTGCCTTTGAAAGGTAAGAAATAATTACAACGGAGACTGGTATGTATTGTCGCACTCAAAGAGAGTTGTAGCTTCGGGTAAAGTTCCTGGAATTTTTTTTTGATAATTGGCACAGCCAAGAGTGAGTATGTAAGGTGGCCTAGTCAGTATTTTCTTTACAAATATTTTGTTCTATTAATTTTAATTCTAAGAAATGGATGTGAAATTACTGTATAAGGGTAGGGAAATGATATTTAAATTACAAGGCCATTTTTGGTATGCGTACCTATGAAGACTTGTGAGTTTAAAAAGAAAAGTAGGAATATTCATACGTAGTTTTGATATTCTGTCGTAAGGATCTAATCGTGTACTGTTTGTGACATTTTAGTTTAAGAGAAAAAACGTAATATATATATATAAACGAGTTCTATCAAGATATATATATATATATATATATAGATGGTAAGCGAATTGCAGCATTTATAGACTTGGGAAGTGATTGCTGCACTATTAGAATAATCGATTGTCCCGGCGAATAAGAGAATTGTAACGACATATTAAGAGGTTTCGCTAGTGGACAATATTCAGCTTTAGGAAAAGTACAGAAATTACTTAAAGTTGGTAATGTTAAGCGGTCGACAGAGCTTACCGTAGAAAACATTATTCAGGATGTCCCCGTTATAATAGCAGCAAGTTTTCTAAACCAACCAGGTGTAAAAGTCACGAAAACTGGGAATAAGTTAAAGATAAGGAACGAGGAATATGACATTGAAAAGAGCTGCAGACCATCCGGAGTAAGACTAAGTGAAGCAAACCAAATGATAATCACTCGACACCCTTTAGTAGAAGCCGATATTAACATATAAGTAGATCTCTACAAGGATGATAAAGAGACATTTCTACTGCTTGTGAATCGTTATCGTGACTGTTTTGCAACAAAGACCAGTGAATTAGGTGAAACAACTTGGGTATCACTGACAATACAACTACGCGAAGAGAAGGTGATTAGGTATCATCCTTATCAAGTACCCTATAATCAAGACAACGATATTCGAAAATAATAAAGGAATTGAAGGATAATGGAATAATTGAGAATTCTATTACGGAATATGCTAGCCCCGTGTACACAAATAAGAGGGAACGTATCGAATGTGTGATAACTACCGACGGTTAAAAATGAAATTACGTGTCGTGAATAGTTACCTGCTCCGATTATCAAAGAAGAGTTAAACCAGACTGCAGGCGGTAAAATTTTCATGTACCTTGCCTTGATGAGTAGTTATCACCAAGTCCCAATCGTCGAAGCCTCGCGGAAATATACGGCATTTGTTACATCAGAAGGGCATTATCAATTCCGAAGAATGCCATTCGGCCTGACTAATGCGCCGGCCTATTTTCTAAGACTAATGGACCAAGTACGAAAACTAGTGAACACTAGGAAAATACGATTTTATACTATATAAACGATATTTTGATCGGGCTAGAGTCAATAAAGATGGATTATACATATTAGAAAATTTGTTAAAAGTTTTACAAGATGCTAATCTTACATTCGAATTCAATTTTGCAAAATGTTCTTTCTTTTTGGAAACAGTGACATATCTAGGTCATGAATTAAGTAATAATATACTAAAGCCGGGAAGTTAGAAAATTATTACTATTGAGTAGTACTCGACTCCAAAAGTTTTGAAGGAAGTACGACCGTTCCTCGGACTAACGGGCTACTTCCGTAAGTTTATAAGGAATTATTAAAAAAAGGTCGCACCGCTAAATCAACTTTTGAGAAAATACACCAGTTATGTTTGAACAAAACAGCAACAACACGCATTTCAAAAACTTCAGAAAGATCACACTCGCGAACTAGTACTACTTATTTATAAGCCTGAGGAAAATCATGAATTACATACCAACGCATGTTCAATGGGTTTAGCAATAATTTGGATGCAATGCTCAAAGGATGGCTGTAAGCAGGTAGTAAGTTACTTCAGTGGATCAAAACGTAGCTTGACCGTAAGTATTTGAACTATGAGTTGGAAGCTTTAGTAGTGGTGGAATCTCTATGCAGATTTAAATATTATCTTCTTGGAAAAATATTCACTGTGATAACAGATTGGTGGCTAAAGATTCAGGAATTTGACTTTGAGTTACAGTATCGTGTTGGTACACAGCTGATCCACGTAGACGCCTTAAAAGTCGAGCGACTCAAATTCTAGAAAATACTATTGAGGAGATTGGACATGAAGTAATGGTTGTTACAGTGGCAGAAAAGGATTGGATAACAACATTACAATTGCAGGACGATGAAATAAAAGGAATATTTAACGATCTTATCGACCCAAAATAATACCATAGTAAGAGGAAAGACCTGCAGAATGAGTATCAAATTAAAGGCGGACGTTTGCGATTTGTTGCTTCCCATGGTCTTCGTTGAAGAGTTATAAAGGATGCACACATTGATATCGGATATGAGGTAGCTCAAAGAACGGTGGAGTAAGCAAAAAAAATTACTGATTTCCCAAAATGCAAGGCATTGTTAAAAAATATATAAAAAGTTAGATCGAGTGTTTATATAATCAACGATATAAGGAAGAAAGTCGATATAAAACTCATGTATCTGAGATTAGACCTATTCCTTTTCAAACTGTTCACGTCTACTATTTAAGACCGTATCCCCGCAGCTCTAAAGGAAATACATATCTTATAGGCATTGTTGATTCCATATATATAGTACTCAAGCCTGTCAGAAATACTAGGACAGTATATGTTATAAACCTTCTGGATAAACTGTCGCAGTATTTTGGAATGCTGGAAACAATTTTTTTCTGATCGCGGATCGTCTTTCACATCCGGAGTCTTTCAGCTGTTTTGTCACAATTATGTCATTTAACACATTAAGATTGCAGTACGGACGCCAAGACCAAATGGACAAGTAGAAAGATATTTCCGGACAGTAAAAACTTCTGTTTCAAGTATGATAGCGCGTGAGGATGGACGACACTGGAATGTGAATATTCCCGGTATAAAATAAGGACTTAATAATCTATCTCCTATCTCACAAAACAAGAGGACAGCACTTTAAACTCATGTTGGAGTTTGACCCAAGAATATCTTATGTAACAAACTTACAGCAGCACTTTATGCAGCTGAGACAAGAAGATATTCCACTATCAGAGCTCAGGCAGATTACGGCAGAGTGAGATAAAGAAGAACGGAGAAAACAAACAGAAAGGTTCAATATTGAGAGAATTTCCCCACAAAGATATAATCAGGGTGATTTGGTGCTTATAAAATATCAACAAACTTCTACAGGTCAACGCCGGAAACAGTTATTCCGCTACCAAGAACCGTATGTTGTAACAAAATCGTTCGGAAATGATCGCTATTTCTTGAAGGACCCCCTAACGTCAGAGTTACCAACAAACCGTTTGAATCGGTGTATGCTGCAGATCAAATGAGACCGTGGTCTTGATGATTTTAAGATTTCAGAAATATCGTCAGATTCAGAGTCTGAAGATGAGTCAAGTCCATATATTCAACAATAATAAATTTTTATGCCATAACTGAATAATAATATTTTCTTCATTCCTAATATGCTCTTGTTGTTTTAATGTCACTTGCCTTATAATTTCAGCAACCACAATTCCACATGCAACAAAAAATTTTCTGGGAGTCGAGGGTGGTTCAATAACTTTGCTGGGAGTACCAGTGTATCAAAAATTCTGGGTATCCCAGGTGGTTAATAACCTTTCTGAGAGTACCAGTTTGCGAAAAAATGACTCTGGGAATCCCAGATGTTCAGTAACTTTGCTGGAAGTACTAGTGAAAAAAAAAAACTGGGAGTCCCAAGTGGTCGGTAATTATGCTGAAAGTACAAGTTATATCATGAGTTCTAGTAGTGTCGAAGTATCGATGGTTATTTTGATTACTAACTGATAGTAGCATATCGGGAGTTCCGGCGGTTAAGATGTCGTTGAAGACAACGACAAAATCGGATGGCCGAGCTGTTAACAGTTTGGATCAAAATCCCTGATTCAAAGGGAAATTAAATGAAGGTACTGTCAGCCCGTGACTGTGGTATTGAAGGTGTTCCGTCGCGGAACAATAATTAAAAAAAGGAAAACATTAATAAAAAATAAAACACTCACTGTACAAGTGCCACAGCAACTCCTGGCGTTACCTGTATTTATACAGGCCCTTTTTATTTTTTTTAGGCCTTTGGCCTTATATAAACATCCCTAAAAAGAAAATAAAACAGGATTAATCATAATATAAATAAAAAGTAAAAATCTCAGATCATTCCGATCTGAGACTTTTACATGAAAATTTTACTCACCTAAAACCGTGGAATCCGACTCCCACGATACACTGCATTCCTCCTTGAGCGCCACAGTACCATGTAAACTGAAAATATAAACATGAAAATACATTAACGCAAATAAATAAACAAAAATTGAAAAATCTTACCAATTTCACGGCTACTACCGTCAACTTCCAATGACATTTGTGTCACAGGCAGCTGGTACGTTGTCTTCTTCTTCTATTTACTAAAGGAGATCTCCACTACGCCAACGACAACAAAAATCTCCATAGCGACACGCTGCTACTGCATAGCGTCAAGGCAACAGCGACCGACAGACGCACTGCTCCCATTGTATTCCCGGCTATAAATAGCGAGCAGTTGGGAATAGCAAATCACTTGCAAATTGAGCAGTCGACAAGACAGATCGGAAGCGCTAAACCGAAATTAAGTCTTGATTAGGAAGGGAAGAATTGAACCCAGTTTTTTATTACTTAAATAGATTAAATTAAATTATATTTTTTCAGCACCCCCAAGGCTAAGGTAGTTTTGAACCTGGCAAATTTAATGAGCAGTGAATGAAGCTCATTCTGTTTGTATTTCATTTAGAGATTCCTTCTAATCTCGGTTTTTTATATTTTACAGGTTAAACGTGGAATAGTCGCGATTTATTTTGGATTTTTTGGATTTTTGAGTTCGTTTTATTTTGGATTTTTTATTTTTATCAGTTGAATTCTTGTTTGGTTTTATTATTTTATTATTTTATTATTTTATTAGTTTATTATTTGTTTATAATTATCATTTTTGGTTTGATTGAATTATTAGGCTAAGGTAAATTTTGTGAATAATAAAAAAAATATTGACATTAAAATTTTGTGTTCACCAGTCCTGTCCATCACACCGGCACCTCCCCTTTTTTTATGTAAAGCCCATATTGGGACTTCACAGAAGGCAAAGGGACGTCGACAATTTGCTAGAATAAAATTAATAAAACAAGATTATTTGTCCTTTTTAGAGAAAATTCAGAAGAAACAGGTTGGGTGAATTTAATATTTAATTTGAATCTTTTAAGAATAGTTTTAGGGAAGTAAACGTGGATGGATTTACATGAAGTGTTTGGATGGAAAAAATACTCAGATAGTTGTTACGTATCCCTTCTCGCTTTGCAGAACCAGCAAAAATTTCTAAGAAAAAATCAAAAATGTTTCAATATACGTCACCACAGCAAAACATGAGCGCAAAATAGTGTGCAACATTATGATCCCCCCCTCCCCTCCCTCGTTTTTCTGTTACTCTCTAGAAAATTGCACGCCTCTTTAGATTGCTAGCTCTGGAGCCACAATGTTGCACAATTGAAATAATTGGACACGTGTTAGAGGATATAGCGATGTATCCACCCTTAACTTCTTTCGCTTTTTCTGTTGCGCTCTTCCCAGATAGAGGATTAGTCATCCTAGACTTTTTATTTAGAATCATATTCTGAATAAAAAAGCATTTTTAATTTTTTTAAGTACTTTACCTCATCCGATACGCACGCATAGAAAATAGATTATCACGCATTCGACGGTGTTTTTATTGTCGTTCACCCCTTTGTTTTGGCCCTGGGATGCCATATTTTTGTGACAGCACGACCCTATACCAACCCTCAGAATTGCAGCCTGAAACCAATTGAATACGATATCTAGCATTAATTCGGCTTATTTGACTGGACTATGTGCATATGTCAGATAGGATATCGTTCTGTGAGTTTTTAGCGAAAAGTAAAAAACAAAATGTATTAAAAAACTTTTAAAATAAATAATTTTTATAAATAAATTGCACTAAAAAGTAAAAACATTTTTTTTCTTTCTCAGTGATATAACACAAGAAAAGTTTCATTGTAAAATAACAAATGCTAGAACTAAGATTAAATCTTCAAATTGAATATTTTAAAATTATACTATCTCGTTTGACTTTAAATGGTTGAACTCTGCAATGAAACTTTTCTTGTGTATATCATCGAGAAAGAAAAAAAAATTTTATTTTTACGACAAATTATTTATAAAATTATTTATTTTAAATATTCTTTTTAATATATTTTATTCATTTCGTTTCAAGCGATGAATGAATTACTTACACACAGGATTGAGATATTGAGAAAATACTCACAGAAATCTGGAAGTATTGATATTGCTCCTATACTAGCCCTATACAACGTCAACACTTTTTTTTGGCTTGGAAACTTATTAGCATTCAAAAAATATATATGTATGCAATATGTTAAAATAAAAAAGGAAAGGGAATCAATAAAATTAAGGTCATCACATACTTGTTGTGTTATTATTTCATAACACTAGTATTACATTTTATCATTTTCAGCAAGAGATACAATTCAAGCTTGATATATCACAAAACAAACATATGAGTAGGTAATCCAATTTTATCGCTTTTAATTAATATTTTCCTGTCAAATATTATAAAGTACCTACATTTTGCATTTATAGAACGAAGCTAATGTAATACAGTAGAGTTCACTTAACGCGAAAATTGATTACATGAAATATTGCATAGCACGAAACAAACGCCCACTACCCGTTCGGTAAAATAATTTTCATGTGAATTAATTCTGATATCGCAAAATGAATAACACGAAAACATTTAAAATTCTTACATGCTTATTTTGCTGAAAATTTTTCATTTACCATGAAATAATGGTTGTTCTACCATCGAACAATACCTCCCCAAGTAACATGTAAATACCTCCCCAAGTAATATGTAAATACCTCCCCAAGTAACATATCTGGCTTCAGACCTATCAGCCTATTATGTTTTCTGGCGAAAGCCCTGGGAGAAGCTTATATCAATACAAATGTTTGAGTATCTTGAGCAACGTTCGTTATAATCTGCTTGTCAATCTGACTTTCGTCGTAAGCACAGCTGCGAAACAGTTTTACTGAAAGTTACCACCGATATTCGTGAAGCGCTTGATAGGGATGATATGGGAATTCTGGTGCTATTGGACTTTTCTAAAGCTTTTGACAGTGTCAATTACAGTAAATTATTGCAAAAATTAGCTTCGAATTTTAACTGCGCCTCATCTGCACTTTCAATTATTAACAGCTATTAGTGTAGACGAACACAATGAAAATAAATAATTGCCTTTCTAATGCAATAAATTTGACATGTGAAATCCCCCAAAGCTCTATTCTAGGACCGCTGCTATTCAGCTTTTATATTAATGACTTACCAGATGTTATACGTCATGCTAATATACATTTATATGCGAATGATGTGCAGATCTTTTTGAGCTGTCCTATTGGCTTGTCTGAGGATTGCATTGTAATCTTGAGCGGATAGATGAATGGTCAGCATTAAACGACCTTGCATTGCACGCTAAAAAGTGTAATTATATGCTAGTACACCGGAGAGGTTTGGATCCTTCGAATTTTTCTCCTATTGTCTTGGAAATACCCCGCTACCCCACTTAGAGCGTATAAGGAATCTTGGTATAATACTAAACTCTCGGATGAGCTGCTGTTATTATGTAAATAGCGTGTTGGCAAAAGTGTATGGCGGACTTCGTCGCCTTTGGCTTTCAGCACATTTACTTTCTGTAAGTGTTAAAATTGAAATCGTCAGAGCAATTTTAGTATCTTTTTTTACTTATGGAAGTTTGGTCCTCACTTCCCTAGATTCTGGCTGTTCTCGAAAATTAGAGATCGCATTTAATAATTTAATTTAGCATAAGGCACTAGTTTTTCTTCATAGGCTAATTTATACCAATCAGCCTGCTTATATCTGCAATGGTATCAGATTCTTGCAATCCACTAGACATGTGGATATTTTGATTCCGCAATACTGTGCGGTAGGTATTGGGTCAACTTTTCTACCTTGTTCATAAAACTCGCAAGTGGAATTCTCTTCCTGTAAATTTGCAACGCATGGGGTCAGCCGGCATGTTTAAGAGCTTCTTTTTCAATATTTATTAAACGAGAATTAGGCATACGACTGATGAGCTTGAGAAATTTCTAGTGTATTCAGGTTTGTTTGTCAGCATTTTAGTAACTAATATAGCTTAGTATTTATTTTTTAATTTTTTTATTTTATTTTCATAATGTATTCATCTATTTCCCAGTTTTGAATTTTTTCTTAATTTTTGTATTTCATTTAATCTAATTTTTCTTTTTCTCTATCTTTCTTTTATTTTATTTTGCTGTTTTGTTTTTTTCTTTTGTTTATTCATCTTAGTAGCATTCCCTGGTAGAAATTTTTAGATGTACATGCTGAAAAGATCTATGTATTTTATTGTGCATTACCCTTGAAATAAAATTGAAATTGAAACTATATAAGCATTTCACATCTCTATTTAGAGCAGCTCTAAGAACCTGAAATCCTCTTTACAGGAAATTTCTGTACAGGAAATTTATAGGGAGTACTGAATCTAAGGAAGATACTAATGGAGCAACAATTTTGGACACCTTACGTTTACTGTATGGCGTTGTGTAGCAAAAACAATAATTAAACATTGTTCCACTCATCCTCGATTTTCGTTGGTAATGCATCCCTCACTTGAGGTTCCTTGACCCAAAGACGTTATAAAGGGTTTTCCAATAAGAGGTGTTATTTTGATTAGCCCGCTATTTCGGTAGATGTCACTTTTGGAGCTGTCATTTTTTGACATTTGACAAGTAGAAACTACGCCATTACTAAAAATGGAACGATACACGATTCAACAACGCATTGAAATTATTAAAATTCACTATAAACATGGTGAAAATGTGGCAGAGACGGTTCGTAAAACTCGAGCATTTTTGGGTCGTCGTGAAGCACCTTGTCGGACCGCAATACAGAAATTGGTAGAAAAATTCGAGCTGTCGGGATAAGTTAGTGATGTGAAGAATAAAACCCGTGCACGTCGCTCAACAACAGCCGAGAATATTGCTGCTGTGGCCGAAAGTCTTGAAGAAAACCCAGGTTTGTCCATTCCTCGTCGTTCTTTGGAATTAGGCATTCCACAGACGTCATTACACCATATTTTGCATAAAGATTTGGGTCTTAAGGCTTATAAAGTTCAGTTAACACAAGAACTCAAGCCGGCCGATCATCAACAACGTCGAGTCTTTGCTAACTGCGTCCTTGAAATGCATGAAAATTATCCGGAATTCCATCGAAAACTCATCTTGAGTGATGAGGCCCATTTCCATCTCGATGGCTTCGTCAACAAGCAAAATTGTCGCATCTGGGGCTCGGAAAACCCAAGAGTTATTGTTGAAAAGCCTCTCTATCCTCAACGTGTGACTGTTTGGTGCGGCTTATGGTCCCGCGGGGTCATTGGACCTTACTTTTTCGAAAATGAGGCTGGAGCAACAGTTACGGTGAATGGATTGCGCTATCGACAGATGATTAATGATTTTTTATGGCCGGAATTGGATGGTATTGATCTGGACAACGTTTACTTTCAACAAGACAGCGCTACGTGCCATACAAGCAACGAAACCATTGATCTTTTAGGGGAAGAGTTTCCGGACCGTGTTATCTCTCGAAGAGGTGATCACAATTGGCCACCGAGATCTTGTGACTTAACACCTTGCGACTTCTTCCTTTGGGGCCACGTGAAAGAGAAGGTCTACGCCAACATCCCAGCGTCGATTCAAGACCTCAAAGATGGAATTCGTGAGACTATCGAGGACATAGGGCAGCCACTTTGCGATTTGGTTATGGAAAATTTCATGAAAAGTATATGGTCCTGTAAGCGTGGTCGTGGTGGTTATTTGCCTGATGTTATTTTCCATTATTAACGGCATACCTTCCTCTTTATAATGAAATAAAGATCTGATCATTTATCTCAAAAAATGGCATTTTTCTTTGAATATCAAAATAACACCTCTTATTGGAAAACCCTTTATTATACAAACGTTTACACAGTGTCTACAAATCTGAATTTAGCCACGGTATATAACACTCGAAAATTATTTAAATATCGAAAACCGAAATGTCGTTTTATTAATCCAAAATCATTCTTTTTAAAATTAAATATTCGATTATATTTGTAGAATACAAACAACAGTTAAGATAAGAGACTGTAAAATTTCAAAGTACGTCACAACAAATTAGCTTATAATAAGTTTCTTCTTATTCCTAAGTAACATTTACTAATGTCAATGCAATTTTTCCTTAAAAATTACCGAATTTAATCATCAAATCCTGTTGCATCGAAACGTTCTCTGTGCTCCGCACAACCCGCCATGTAAGTTATAAGAAGTATCGTCACGACTTAAATGCTAAGAGATTTGTTTTTTATATGTAAAACATATTTTCGAAATGAGCAATCGTATCATAATTGAATACTTTAAGGTTTAAACACAGTTGCGACGTCCGACGAATATTACAGTAATAAGAACAATTTTCTCTAGAAACGTTTTATTATTCATAGGAATCTGCATATTGACCGTCAGCTGTCGACTACTCAGTTGCGATGATTAGAGTAGCTAAATGGAAACACTGCCCTGGCTAAATCTAGCCAAAAGAAGGTAAGTTAGATACAAAGATTTCCATTTTGCTATCGGTACCAATTAGCTTTTAACTACCAAATTCTGGGTAAAATTTTCTTTTATTTTGACCATGACTTTTTTGAAAAAAACTCTTTATGCAAACGAAAAACCTTTAAAAAAGAAATTTCATTGCAAAAAGAGGTACGGCCGTACTGACGATTATACGGTTCCTGCTTATATGAAACGCCCTCTTTTTGCAATGAAATTTCTTTTTCAAAGATTTTTCGTTTGCATAAAGAGTTTTTTCAAATTAATTCTCGAGCTGCAGACTTAGCAGCAAACTGAGTCAATTTCATATTGACTTATTTCGCTATGAATTTTCATAGCAAAACTCTATGAAATGCTAGTCTCGCATAGGGCTAAATCTTGCTAGGCATTCAAGTAAATACGTAGTATTCCACCTCATATAATTCACACTTAAAATTTATTTTAAGTCTATATATGAGGTCAGCTTGGCTGTTTGCTTTGTACGGCAGGCAGGAACCAAGCTGTACTGACGGTCATACGGTTCCTGCTTATATGAAACGCCCTCTTTTTGCAATGAAATTTCTTTTTTAAAGATTTTTCGTTTGCATAAAGAGTTTTTTCAACTTAATTCTCGAGCTGCAGACTTAGCAGTAAACTGAGTCAATTTCATATTGACTTATTTCGCTATGAATTTTGATAGCAAATCTCCATGACTTTTTTACCAAATTGTGAAAAAAAATTGTATGTGACCTATACCCCAAGTCTAAGCTGTTAAAATCTTTACTTTTGGCCGTGCTGTAAATTGTAATTATACAGGGTGTTTCATAATTGGTGCACGTAACTCAATAGTTTGATAGCTGAGTTGCTGACAAGCAAAAATTATATCGCGAAACGTTTCGGCGGTAGGGGGGGTTAGGATTTTTAGTACTTTTTCCACTTTACACCTTGCAACTTTCTTGATATACGTTCTATCGGGATGGGAGATAATAGCAAACCGTCTCAGCTTTCTAATAAATGCCAAACCAGCCTTCTTGCGACCTTTCGTCGGAAGATGTAGGACGTCAAATTCAAAAAATCGGAAAAAAATTTCTAATTTTTTCAAATTTTAACGATTTTAATGCCAGCATGCATGGTAACTATTCTTTTTTTTACAATATTTAGAAACACCGGAATGTTACCTATAATTTGACTATTGTACTTACCTATATGCAACCGTCTTGATATAAACCAGTTTTTATGATTCATTATTTCGTTAATTTTCCTCCTGACGATACAAATCGCGCCTAATTTTATGCAATTCAAAAAAAAAAATTAGCAAAATTAATGAAATTATGCATCTAAAAACGGGTTTATCTCATTGCATTTAGGTAGGTATATGTGCATAGTCAAATTAAAGGTAACATTCTGGGGTTTGTAAAACTAAAGTTATCATGTATTTTGGCTGGAAAATCGTTAAAATTTTGAAAAAACAACAGTTTTTTTTTTTACTTTGACGTTCTACAACTTCCGGCGGAAGACTGGTTTGACATTCGTTGGAAAGCTAAGATGGTTTGCTATCATCTGAATTGAATCGCACGTTGATTGGGTGTATATCAAGAAAATTGCATGGTGTTAAGTGGAAAAAGTACTAGAGATTTTTAACCCGCCTACAGCCGAAACTACGACCCCCCCTCCCGCCATGGTATATTTTTTGCTTGTCTCCACCTCAGCTATCAAATCCTTAAGTTATGTACACCAATTATGAAACACCTTGTACTTGCTTGTGTTTGCTTGCTGCATTGTATACAGAAATGCGAGCAAGAAACTGTAAAGCTTTAGTCTGAAATTTATATAGTAGATACAGTGATGCTGCTGGAAACAACATTTAAAGAATTATGTGTGCCTATTAAATCGTTGTTTTTACCTCCTTCCAATGCTGATATTGAAAGAATTTTTAGCTTTATGAATATTGTTAAAAACAAATTCGTAACAAAATTAAATTAAATCCTTAAATTCAATTCTTTGCATTAAATTTGGGTTGCAAAAGTAAGGTAAATGTCTGTGTTATTTAAAAGTGTTTTATTTTGATTATCACAAATATATACAATAGATATACAAACTTATATACTTTACAATGAAATATTTTTGTTTTTTTTTGTTAATATTATAATATTTCTTTAATTGGTAACACGTAGATGAGTTTATTAATTTTCCTTCTATTCCTTCTGAGCGTTTCGACATACATATTGTTACGTGCAATAGAAAGAGACAACTGGTGACATCTACTGGCAATGTGGCAATGGAGAAGTAAACGACTTTAGGTTCGGAGAATTGATTATGGTATCTACAGGAAGGTTCAGGAATAGAATGAATAGAACAGTCAAGAAGCTTCTGGAAAATAGAACACTCGAGAATAATCTGGAGAGTTTCTAGGGTATAAATATAACAGTTGTCATAGCCAGAATAAGAGTCTTGTCTTAGACGTTGCAGTGTTAACAAGCGAAAGTAATAACGTGCGGAAGTGTTGTAATTAGATTGCGATAATTGAAAGTACAGTATTAAGCGATAATTAAAGTGTAGTTGATTAATTGAAAGTTTGTGAATTGTTAAGATTAGAGTCAAATAAAGAACTTGTACATTAAATATTTAATATTGTGTTTTAAATAACGAACCCAAAGACCACGCTCGCAACAACTGGTGTCAGAAGTGAAATAAATTCGCGAAATAGAGTGGTGGCAATTGACTTTAAAATTCAAAGTGTGATTAATTTTGTGAAATTGTGTTAAATTTTGAAAGTTCTTGAAAATAATTTATATTCAACTTAAAGTGAATTACTAAAGTAATGGGGCGAAAATTCGAGGAGCTTCGAACGCAGGATTTGAAAGTGGAGTTAGGGAACCGGTCATTACAAACGACAGGTGCAAAGAAAGTTCTAGTCGAGCGACTCAGACAAGCTTTGATAGAGGAAGGAAAGAATCCTGAAACATTTGTTTTCGAAGATAACTTGGAAGAAACCGAAGTTGAAGAAGAGCCTACAATGAAAATGGAACAGCTTTTGAGTGCTTTAATGAGCAAAATGGAAGCCCGTTTTGATGAACAAAAGAATTCTCTCGAGGAACAAAAGAATTCTCTCGAGGAACAAAAGAATGCTCTGGAATCCCGTTTAGATGAGCAAAAGAAATCTATGGAAGCTGGTTTTGATGAACAAAAGAATTCTCTCGAGGAACAAAAGAATTCTCTCGAGGAGCAAAAGAATTTTCTGGAATCCCGTTTAGATGAGCAGAAGAAATCTATGGAAACCCGTCTGGACGAGCAGAAGAATGCTTTTGAGGAACAAAAGAATTCTCTGCAGAATAGTCTAGAAACTTGTTTGGAGGAACAGAAGAACTTTCTGAAAGGTTCATTAGACGAACAAAATGTGAAAATTGAGGAAATCCAGCAGGAAGTGTTGGAAGTTCGACAACAAGTGTCGGGAGTACAACAAAATGTTACAGAACAGCTTGACAGTTTTAAAGCAGATCTGGAAAGAATAAGGCATCGTCAGCCTCTAAACGTAGCAGCTGAAATATCTGGCG
This sequence comes from Dioctria rufipes, assembly GCA_963924295.1. NCBI lineage: Eukaryota > Metazoa > Arthropoda > Insecta > Diptera > Asilidae > Dioctria > Dioctria rufipes. The sequence goes on from OZ002740.1 coordinate 225,188,809, forward strand.
CAGGTAGAATGAAACCTCCAATATTTGATGGACAAAATTCGTGGCATATCTTCAAGAGACAATTCGAGGCAGCTTCAGAGGTAAATGGACGGAATGATGAAGACAAAGCTATAGCTCTGGTGTTAGCACTTCGAGCTCCTGCGTCAGAACTCTTACAAACTGTACCGATTGAAAATCAACGTGATTACTCTTCATTAGTACAGGCGATAGAATTACGTTACGGAGATGAGCACATGCAGCAAGTATATCGCCTACAGTTGCGCAACAGGATTCAAAAGCATGGCGAATCACTACAACAATTGCAGGCTGATGTGGAAAGATTAGCGCATCTTTCATACTCCAGCGTAAATGCGGATTTCCTTAATGAAGTGGCGACGGAGGCATTTGTGAACGCTATTGCAGATCAAAATTTACAACAAGCGTTAAGGCTAGCAGGAAAGAAATCAACAGCAGAAGCACTAGCCTATGCATTAGCGTATGAATCCGCCAGACAAGCTTCACGGAGTGCAGTACGAGTAAGAGAAATTTCAGTGGAAGAATGTACTTGTAACAGAGTGCAATCATCACAGAGCCCGCCCTCACGTGGTGTCCTTCGATGCTGGAATTGTAATAGATCAGGGCACCTTCAAAGAGACTGCAGAAAACGTCGACGAGTGGAATCACCTGAAGAAGGGAAAGAAGAATGCCAAAGATGTCGAGCCAGGGAACAAGCTATTCATGGAGAGACTAGATATCAAGCAGCGACTAGTCGCATCAGCTCTCCTGTTGAGCAATCGGAAAACTAGTAAAAACCAACTTTGTGGGGCAGAAGTTGGTTGGTGGAATCGGCAGCCCCGAAGTCATCATTCAAGTAGGCCAGTTGCAGAGAAATAATAGCAGTCTTATTATATATGGAAGTGTAGGAAAAAATGACTGCGCAGTCACTATCGATACTGGAGCTGCAAGATCAATTATTAGAACAGATCTTGTTAAGAACAAATGGCTTCATAATACCACCAAATATCTACTAAGAACAGCAACTGGAGCAGCAGCACGGGTGTTTGGAGAAATAACTTTAGATGTTCAACTAGGCGAACTACTATTTCCCCACACTTTCCTGGTTTCAGACATAATGGATGAATGCATTCTTGGAATAGATTTCATGACCACATACAAAATAAATCTGGATGTCGGAGAGCGGACTCTCAAATATGGGAACATAGAAATTCCTATGAAACTAGGAGAAGGAGCAGATCATCCTGTGAAAGTAAGGACGATGGTCTGCGAAAATATAACTCTTTCGCCGTGCTCCGAGACACTAATATGGACAAAGCTTACTGATGACATCGGGACCTGCAGATTCTATCTGGTGGAGCCTAACCCCACAAAAGTCACATCGAGCATCATTGTGGGGAAGACTTTAGTGAAGGCAGAAGGTGCAACATTAATACCAGTCAGAGTGCTTAACACATCCGAAAATGAGGTACAACTAAAAGAAGGTGCTATAATTGGAAATTGTGAACCCGTTTACCAAATCGTCAATTTGGGTAATGGTAGTAATGTCAAGGAGACAAAAACTATACCAGCTACTACCCAACAGGTTCAGAAACTTCTTTCGTCCAGTGCCTTAAGTAAACAACAACACAACGATGCCAAAGAGGTGATCGATGAATTTTCGGAAGTATTTGCAATGAATGATGATGACTATGGTAAAACAAATCTTGTCCAGCATCGGATCGATACAGGAGAGTCCAGGCCCATTCGACAGACACCACGAAGATTGCCATTAGCCAAACAACCAGAAGTTGCAGACATGATGAACTCTATGAAGAAACAAGGCATAATAGAGGAATCTAACAGCCCTTGGACATCGCCGGTTGTCCTGGTTAGGAAAAAGGATGGCAGCACCCGATTCTGTGTAGATTACCGCCAACTAAATAACGTGACGAGAAAAGATAGCTATCCATTACCAAGGATTGATGACACGTTGGATACCCTTTCCGGAGCGCAATGGTTTTCCACGCTGGATTTAAAAAGTGGTTACTGGCAAGTGGAAATACATCCCGAGGACCGAGAGAAAACTGCTTTCTCAGTTGGCAGTGGCTTATGGCAATTCAAAGTAATGCCATTTGGGTTATGTAATGCTCCAGCCACATTCGAACGACTAATGGAATATGTTCTACGTGGTTTAACCTGGAAAACATGTCTTGTCTACTTGGATGACATAATAGTTATCGGAAGGACATTCAAGGAACATAAAAACAACTTACGGGACGTACTTCAAAGACTCAAAGATGCAAAATTGAAGCTCAGTGCGAGTAAATGTGCTCTATTCAAAGATGAAGTTAAATATTTAGGGCACATAGTTTCATCACAAGGAGTAAGAACCGATCCAGAGAAGATAGAAGCCGTCAAAAATTGGCCAGTTCCAAAGGACAAACATCAATTACGGAGTTTTCTTGGTTTAGCTACCTACTACAGGCGATTCGTGAAAGGTTTTGCAGATATAGCAAGAAGCCTACATCAACTTACAGAAAAGGGAAGGCCGTTCATATGGTCGGATAAATGCAGCGAAAGTTTTGAAAATTTGAAGCAACAGCTCTGTGATGCTCCAGTACTTCATTATCCAAAGCTGGGAAAAACATTTATATTAGACACTGATGCCAGCAATGAAGGTATTGGTGCAGTGCTTTCGCAGGAGGAGAATGGTCAAGAAGTTCCAGTAGCTTACTATAGCAAAGCACTTTCAAAGCCAGAGAAAAATTATTGTGCTACAAGAAAAGAGCTACTTGCTATTGTAAGTTCAACAAAACATTTTCATAAATATCTCTACGGGCAGAAATTCATCCTTCGCACCGACCATGCAGCACTTAAATGGCTTCTGCAGTTTAAGAACCCTGAGGGACAAGTCGCGAGATGGATAGAGCGACTCCAGGCTTATGATCTTGAGATCCAACACCGAAGAGGTCGTATCCATGGAAATGCAGACGCCCTTTCACGACGTCCATGCAAACTTGAATGCAAACATTGCGCACGGGTGGAAGAAAAAGAAACAACAGCAACTATACAGTTGGTAACCGTGGAACCATCTACAGGTTGGGACAACGAGGACCTGAGAACAGCACAACGAGAAGATCCGGACATTTCACCTATTCTCGCTTGGAAAGAAGATATGGAAAGACCAGACTGGAAGGATATTTCGGAACGGAGTGAGAAGCTGAAAAGTTACTGGGCTCAATGGAACTCTCTTCATGTTGAATGTGGTATATTAAAACGCAAATGGGAAGCAGCTAACGGCGAATATTTCCGAATGCAGATAGTCGTGCCAGCATCAAACGTGAAAGATGTTCTAGAAGAAATGCACGGTGGAACCTCTGGAGGACATTTGGGAGTGAACAAAACAATTTCCAAAATACGGGAAAAGTTTTATTGGCTACATATGCGAGAAGATGTGGAGGAGTGGTGCCGCAGATGCACTGTCTGCGCTGCTTGCAAAGGACCGCAACACAGAAGCAGAGGTGAAATGCATAAGTATAATGTCGGAGCCCCCTTTGAAAGGATAGCTGTAGACATCGCTGGACCTTTTCCTGAAACGGATGGCGGTAACCGTTATATTTTAGTTGCCATTGACTATTTCAGTAAATGGCCTGAAGCTTATGCAATCCCTAATCAAGAGGCAGCCACAGTTGCGGAACAAATAATAACGAATTGGGTCAGTAGGTTTGGAGTACCTCACGAACTTCATTCGGACCAAGGACGGAACTTCGAATCGCGGACTTTCCAGGAGATGTGTAAAATGTTGGGAATAAGAAAAACTAGAACAACTCCTCTACATCCACAATCTGATGGCATGGTAGAGCGCTTCAACAGAACATTGAACGAGCATCTAAAGAAAGTAGTTGATTGTCATCAACGCGATTGGGATCGACACATTCCTATATTCCTAATGGCTTATAGATCAGCTATTCATAGTACTACCGGACAAACCCCAGCTAAAGTCATATTCGGAAGAGAGATGCGTTTACCTAGCGACCTCAAATTCGGTACCCCCAGAGGTGAACAAAAGTTACCAGAAGACTACGTATCGGAGCTCAAACAACAATTAGCTGATGTGCACGAGACCACGAGGACGAAATTAGCAACAAATACTGATCGGATGAAGACCCGCTATGACCTACGTGCTAATTCCGCAGGATTTAATGAAGGTGATCTTGTTTGGCTCTACAATCCGAGACGACGTAAGGGACGTTCTCCAAAATTGCAACAACACTGGGAAGGACCGTATTCAGTAGTAACTAGAATTAATGACGTGGTATACAGGATTCAGCGAGGCACAAGAGGCAAGCATAAGATTGTTCATTTGGACCGCTTGTGTCAATACTACGAGCATCAAGACCGTGGACCACCTGTTGTTCGGGACGAACAAACTTAAGAAGGGGGCAGTGTTACGTGCAATAGAAAGAGACAACTGGTGACATCTACTGGCAATGTGGCAATGGAGAAGTAAACGACTTTAGGTTCGGAGAATTGATTATGGTATCTACAGGAAGGTTCAGGAATAGAATGAATAGAACAGTCAAGAAGCTTCTGGAAAATAGAACACTCGAGAATAATCTGGAGAGTTTCTAGGGTATAAATATAACAGTTGTCATAGCCAGAATAAGAGTCTTGTCTTAGACGTTGCAGTGTTAACAAGCGAAAGTAATAACGTGCGGAAGTGTTGTAATTAGATTGCGATAATTGAAAGTACAGTATTAAGCGATAATTAAAGTGTAGTTGATTAATTGAAAGTTTGTGAATTGTTAAGATTAGAGTCAAATAAAGAACTTGTACATTAAATATTTAATATTGTGTTTTAAATAACGAACCCAAAGACCACGCTCGCAACAATATAGTATATATGTGCACAAATTGTCGTTTATAGTTTATTTTTTAAATCAATTCTAAAAATTAATGTAAGTAAATCATGTGAAACTGGTTCTATACAACCTTAGAAATAAGCTAGCAAGGAGCTGGGAAGTAGCTAAATTTACTAGATTAAACTGATTAAACTCAGTTGGAAATACTGGCCGACGGCCGACGACTATTGCAGTCATAGAAACAATTTTTTCTGGGAACGTCTTCTGGAGCGTGTATTACATAGGAATCTGCAGTCCGCCATAGGCCACTCTATCATTGAAATTGTGTTGAAGCCTTCAATTGAACACTTGCACTTTCAGAAGAAATTTTGTGCATTTCGACTTCATTTCCTTCCTCCATATCAAAAAATAATTAGCATCGTTAATTTGTATACCGTGACTAATAACAAAAAACATTTTGAACAGCCAGCTTTCAACTTCCAGCGAAAACGCACCATTAAGTTGAAAACGGAACTGAGCTTTTAGTAGATATTTCTTTCTACATCTGCTGGTTTGTGCTTTGATTAACTGATTTTAGTACATATATCTTCAGCATCTGCTGGTTTGTGCTTTGGATTAATTGCCCTATCGAAAAAGCCTCTTTTCGCCACAATAGCGGGAATTGATCGGTGGAGTCCGTGAAGTATTAGCGCTAGTGTCGCGCACGAATACGATATTTGCTTTGCTTTTTCGCCGAATGGGGCGTTCCCATCGAGGGAGTCCCGTAACTATTGGCGCTAGTGTCGATTCTCGAATTATGATAAATTAAGCAAATCGGTTTCAATTGGATGAGTGTACTTGATTTTTCGTTAAAAAAGTTAAGGTATATGCTTCGTAGATTTATAAATTTTCGCTAGATGGCATTATTTGAAAATTTGAACGGAAGAATTAAAATTGATAAGCTCTGCGAAAAATTTATATTTCATATTTCGGGAGTATGAAGTATAGTACATATATTTCAAGAATTTCACTTTACTTCTTCTTTCATTATATTATTTTTTCACAGTGTGTAAATGCGCTTAAATGCTTTTCTTTAGATTTTTCGAGAATAGATGAAGCACTTCAATTCCCGAATTGTTTTCGCTTTTGACTGCATATAAGGTGATAAAAAGTTTCTCTGAACACTTAAACACTTTCAATATACCGCTCTTAAACTCGCTTACGATCCTTGAGGAAGCACGAATTTTCCAATTTTCTCATTACAGCACTATAATACCATTATTGAACCAATTTTATCCATGTCTCATCTCTTTTAACCCCCGTTTGATTGTATTGACTTCCATCTTTCAAAAAAAACATCTTGGTGAAGAAGTTTTTTTATGTTAATTAATTATGGTAACCTCAGTAATGCGAACTTTGATGAAGTTTAAATAAATTAAATTAAAATCAACTTCATACAACAATGCGAAGAATTCGTTTAAAATTGCCAAAGTGAAACACTATTTTTTCATAAATTATTCAGAACGTACCCTTTCTGAAACAAGTTTTGTATATAGATGCAAACTTTGGATATTCAGCTAATGTGCGTTATTCATCGCAAGATCTTTGTGAACGAGAAATTAATTATAATAACTATGTACGTTATGTTATAATCTGCAGTTTTGTAATTAAACTATTCATAATAAACAATTTCAAAAATGAACTAAATCGGATAGTTTTTTCAATTTTATTTTCATTTAGGGTATAATATTATTGGGCTTGGTTTTCTCTGGGTTTATAAAAAAAATATTCAAAGTTAGGTTTTGTTTCTCTGTAATCAGTATTAGCTATAATATTTTTAAGTTGTGAGTGAATGTATTATTCGTAATCTTTTATCGTGGTAGCATAATTACCGAATATCTATTGGAATATACGAAAATGTAAATTTGTGTATAAATAAATCAAGGAGGACTTCCTTTAGCTCTTTCTCACTTAAAATTTCACTGACAACTTTATATGGATACATGCAGTGCTTAGCAAAGCAATAACAAAAATTTAGCTAACAAATACAAATATTCAAAGATAAATAATAATAACCGGCCAAGTGCAAGTCGGACTCGCGCACGAAGGTTTCCATACCATCGTATCACAGATAACTAAATCCAGATAAAGAATGGCCTAACTAAAAATTGACCCCACTTACAATCAGCAGCCAACTACTCATAGCCAAGTAAAGCTTTTGTCAACAGCCAAGTACCTAAAGCTTTGTAGTACAGACAACAACACTTTGCGTTTTGTAGCACAGTTTTCCAAACAGGCTTTTATAACTTATAAAAAAAGCACTCTTATGCGGCGTATGTTTTGCATACACACTGTTATTAAGAATTTAGTCGATATTTTTTCGTTGGAATATGTATAGGGATACACTATTAAGGGGCAGCTCTGTGGAAAAATATCTTTAGGTATTTTATTTTTGGACTTAATTTTTTCTGGCCATTCGTATTTGAATTCGGTAGGTGTTGACTAGTGTTAAAAGGGTAAAATTTGTGGTTAATTTGAAATTTAATTTTATTAGGTGGTGTTTTTTTTTCAGATGCACCAGCTTGCTTAACGATACCAATCCAGGGATTGATTGGCAATGTTACCTTCCCGTCAAATCTACCGACAGTCTACCATCTTCTGTCTTTTCGCGGGCGTACAACCTGCGAAAGTCCAAGAGTGATATACATCAGCACCTCTGCCACTATCCTCATGTCTCCTAATCCTTTCTTTATCTCCTTCCTGCTATGCTGTGCTTTGCATAATAAGGTATCCCCTGAGCTTGGCTTAATAATATAAAAAACAAAAAGAAGTTTATGTAGAGTGTGGTAAACCCAATTCAACTTTATTCTTTCGATTTCTTCATCGAACTTCTCCTAACATATTCACTAGGCACTCGACATGTCTCTGCTAGTTTTTAGGATGCTGGGTATGTGTTGTGTTGGTTGTTCTGAGTTGTTCTACCATCGCGGGGCAGACCAAAAGTTAAAATAAAATAAAATCAGGTGCTTTATTTAAACTCATGGTTCCATGAAATGTATTCAAATTTAAATGTTATTGACAGTATTGCTGCCTCCCAAGTGTTCGCTCATTTCTGTAATGTTTTTTTGCAAGATATTGTTGGGTGTGGGCTGTAATTAATTTTTATTTAAATAAAACTGTGGTTGATTGCTTATGTAATTATTGAGTCTCCCAATTGAAAAAAAAACATGTGACGCTCATACTAAAATCAATATAAAAAGGAATCCACCCTTCTCCTCCGAACTACCTAACACTAACAGGCCTGTTACGTCATGAAGGCAACGTAACACATTACGCCACCAAGAAACAGAAGTAAACATCTTTTAGTCCAGTCAAATAAGCCGAAAAAATGCTAAAGATCGCATTTAATTTGTTTCAGGCTGCAATTTTGAGTGTTGGTGTAGGGTGGTCCTGGGAGTATTGTGTCAAAAATGCAGCCTCGCAGGGCCAAAAGAAAGGGGTGAAAGACAATAAAAACACCCCCGAACACGTGACAATCTATTTGCCGTGCGGTTTGGAAGAGGTCAAATTTTTGAAAAAATTAAAAATGCTATATTATTCAGAATATGATTCTAAATAAAAAAGTCTATGGTGACCAACCCCTATCTCGTAAGGGCGCGACAGGAAAACCGAAAGAAGCTAAGGGTGGACACATCGCTAGATACACTAACATGTGTCCGATTACTTCAATTCTGCAACATTTTCGTTCAAGAGCTAGCAACCAAAAGAAGCGTGAATTTTTCATGGATGGAATGGAAAAACGGGGGGAGTTAAGAAAGTTATCGAATTATATGTTGAGCAATATTTGCGCTCATGTTTTGCTGTGGTGACGTAATTGGAACATTTTTGAATTTTTCTTAGAATTTTGGCTGGTTGTGCAAAGCAAGCCGAGATATGATGATTTTTGCTTTGAATGTTTTCTTTTTAGTTCAATATGGCTGCAGTTTTGCGCATTCGATGGTTTTTAGGGTTTTAGATGACTGCGATTGCGTAGGCGTGGGAAGAAAATAATCTTATGTGATTGTATGCATTTGTTGTTTGTTTTTAATTGTTGTAAAGGGTAGGATATGGGATTGCAGGCTACACAGGAAGAATGGGATATAATAAATTAATGGTATAGACTAGATGGGTGGGATCTGGGTTGGTTAGATGGTTAAAAATAGAAGCGTTACCTTATTTAAAAATTTATTACTGACAAATCATAGTTAATATCAAATTCGCACGTGCTTTCTTTTTTAAAATTTAATTAAAAAAAGGTTTACTAATTCCCAGTATGATATAGTGCAATAATTGTCTCTTGCAATTTTCAAATCAAAAAATCAAATCAATTTAAAAAGGATTTATTTCATGTAGTACAAGCCAATTTTTAGCTATAGCTATACGTACAACGTTGGGAAATAAGAGACCAAAGATCATAATTATAGATTAACAAATCAGAAAAATTAGAAAATAAGATAATAGTAAGAGCAATTCCACCATGCGGGTCTTTAGTAATTGACCGTTACATTATAAAAATAATATAACATTAAATAGTAAATGTCATATTGTTATATATTTTTCTTCGGGCGTTTATCTCTATAAGTAACCAAGAATACTCACGGCTGTTGCCAGTCTGCCCAATCGACTTATCCAACACTTTAGGCAGCGGCGTATTCTTATTGCACTATGGCAGCGGGATTATTGGATTAAAAAACTAGTGTCTTCCACTTTTTTTTCTTTATTCACTTTGATTTCACTCAATTACTTTTTCCCTTTTTTTTTTGTTACATTAAACACTTAACTTATTTTCTTGTCTTTTTTTTTTAATACTCAACACTTAACTTATCTTTCTTCTTGCCAAGTATCACTAACCGATCCGATCACAAAAGGTGGGTTTTAGAAAAAAAAAAACCTTTCTTCTTTTTTTGTTTGGACTTTTAAATTGCCGTGGCGATCCCGAGCGCTTTCAAAAATCAACTGTACTCGACTTGGATCTTTTTAATCGCAAGTCTAGTTTCTCAGGATAGGAAAGTGCTTAATTAGCATTCCTATCCTGAGAAAATTATTTACCGCTGGGCATGTTTAAACATGCCCAGAATTATCGCGACGAACGATGGTTGGAATTGAAATTTGATATTTTCATAAATATCCAACCATCGTCGTGCTATCGTGCATACATTGTTGAGATCACAATGTATGCAGCTCACGACAATTCGCTGATAAGAGCTTTTTTCGGTGAAGACTTGATCATTTCAGTCTTCACCGACGTAAAATTTTATGCGCCCGATATGTATGTTTGTATGTATGTACATACATATCGTATTTACGACAAATCTTACTGAAGGTAAGATTTGTCGTGGGGCTTTTGTTTTTTTTTCTAATGAAACGACTTGGGATGAAACTTAAAACTTCTATTTTTCCCAAGTCGTTCTTATGGGAAAATATTTTGGTTTTGTGCAAAGGAATGTGACGAAATTGCTGATGGCAATTTTTCGCTTTGCAGAGAGATAAGCTAACCATATTTTAAGCATGATTAGCTTTATACTTATGTATGTTGGTTAAATAAATTTAATCAATTATAATTATTTTTAAAATATCTATTTTAGACAATTTAGATATATAACAATATTGATATCTTTAAAAAAGGTAATGTTAAAGATAATCAAAATGGAAAATTTATTTTTTCATACTAATAGTTCTAATTTATACACATATGATAATATAGTTGAAAACAATTAATTGGTTATTCTAAGAAACATAATTTCTATAGTTATGAAACTCATTTATGTTAACCTAGATTAAGCAATTGATATCTTTATCACGAAGTTGGTATTATTAATATAGTTACAATTATTTATGTAGTTATAATTCTTTATGTTGCTCTATCGTATTGTGTGCCTTTAAGTTTTCAAATGTCACCCAGTAATTATAAACATAATTTTACTCCTTACATGTTTACTTCTGGTAATTTGCTGTTCTCAGTAATATATGAACCACGGTAGTGTTATTATTAGTAGTAGTGAAATTATAACTTTATCCTTTTTATCTCATTTCACTTTATATCTTTGATTAGTGATTAGTTGCATAGTCTAAGACTGCTCTTACTGTTATCTTATTTGCTCTTTACTACCTATATGTATTCTAATATTACTCTTATGATTACTTATAATTAAGTGTATGGTCTGGTTTCCAACCAGTCAAGATAATGAATCTAATGACTTTATTGTTAATTTTTCTAATTTGTTAATCTATAATTATGATCTTTAGTGTCATATTGCCCAACGTTGTACAGCTAAAAAATGGCTTGTACATAAAATAAATCCTTTTTAATTTGATTTGATTTTTTGATTTGAAAATTGCAAGATACAATTATTGCACTATATCATACTGGGAATTAGTAAACCTTTTTTTAATTAAATTTAAAAAAAAAAAAGCACGTGCGAATTTGATATAACTATGATTTGTCAGTAATAAATTTTTAAATAAGGTAACGCTTCTATTTTTAACCATCTAACCAACCCAGATCCCACCCATCTAGTCTATACCATTAATTTATTCTATCTCATTCTTCCTGTGTAGCCTGCAATCCCATATCCTACCCTTTACAACAATTAAAAACAAACAACAAATGCATACAATCACATAAGATTATTTTCTTCCCACGCCTACGCAATCGCAGTCATCTAAAACCCTAAAAACCATCGAATGCGCAAAACTGCAGCCATATTGAACTAAAAAGAAAACATTCAAAGCAAAAATCATCATATCTCGGCTTGCTTTGCACAACCAGCCAAAATTCTAAGAAAAATTCAAAAATGTTCCAAGTACGTCACCACAGCAAAACATGAGCACAAATATTGCTCAACATATAATCCGATAACTTTCTTAACTCCCCCCGTTTTTCCATTCCATCCGTGAAAAATTCACGCTTCTTTTGGTTGCTAGCTCTTGAACGAAAATGTTGCAGAATTGAAGTAATCGGACACATGTTAGTGTATCTAGCGATGTGTCCACCCTTAGCTTCTTTCGGTTTTCCTGTCGCGCCCTTACGAGATAGGGGTTGGTCACCATAGACTTTTTTATTTAGAATCATATTCTGAATAATATAGCATTTTTAATTTTTTCAAAAATTTGACCTCTTCCAAACCGCACGGCAAATAGATTGTCACGTGTTCGGGGGTGTTTTTATTGTCTTTCACCCCTTTCTTTTGGCCCTGCGAGGCTGCATTTTTGACACAATACTCCCAGGACCACCCTACACCAACACTCAAAATTGCAGCCTGAAACAAATTAAATGCGATCTTTAGCATTTTTTCGGCTTATTTGACTGGACTATTTGGCTAGCTCCAGTATTCACATTGTCTATTTATCTAAAAAGAAATGCCTGTCTACATTCATAAGCATTGAATTAGCGCCCCACGTACCCGAATAATCTAAAATTCCAATTCTTAGACCGTTGACAGCCACAACAACGATTAACGCATATAGATTCTAAAGCAAAATGCTCAATTTAATTTCCTAGAAAAAAATTTAAGTTTGCTGGGGCTCGTTATATTTTAAATGGCCCAGGCGCGCGGCTCGAGTCAAATCACTCGTCACTCTACCGGCACCGTTGCCTAATGTCGGCCACCAATTCCTAAATGTCGTCTTGTTATTCCTCCTCTGTTCTATTGCTTGCAACGTTGCAACTAAAAATCCTCTTGAACAAAATTTTATGCAAAGGCCATAGGCCATAGTTATTTGTTCTACCACAGATTTCTAGACTGTTGATATTGTATATGTATAAATGACAGTATTGCTTTTTTGCTAACAGTGTGTATACAAAACACGCAGCATACGAGTGCTTTTTATATAAGTTATAAAAGCCAGTTTGGAAAACTATGCTACAAAATGCAAAGTGTTGTTGTCTGTACTACAAAGCTTTAGGTACTTGGCTGTTGATAAAAGCTTTACGTGGCTTTGAGTAGTTGGCTGCTGATTGTAAGTGGGGTCAATTTTTAGTTAGGCCATTCTTTATCTGTATTTAGTTATCTGTGATCGTATGTAGGTACTTTTTATTTATTTTTTCAAATGAGAGTAGGCGTCATTTGAAAAAATAATGCTGTCATTTAAAAAAAAATGCATACTTATGATAATAATAATGAATGAGAATAAAACGAGGAAAAAACGCCGCAAAAATCACGTTTCTTGTATGAGGGCACCCTTTAATTTTTGAATTTATTTAATCTTTTATATTTGTTGTTATATCGCCAATAGAAATACATAGTCTGTAAAAATTTCAACTGTCTACCTATTACGGTTCATGAGATACAACCTGGTGACGGACGGACAGCGAAGTCTTAGTAATAGGGTTTCTGTTGTTACCCTTTTTATACAGAACCCTAAAAAGGAAGTCCTTTACATACATTATTCTTTCGGGTTTTCAGAAAAATAGATTTAAAGTAAATCTAAAACCTACAGTATCGTTAAGTCATTGTTGGTATTTCATATTTTGTTCTGTATTTTTGCTATGGACTTCCATACACCCAATCTTATAATTACATTTGGAGGCAGAAAATAATCAACACCACATTTTTTGCTTCCTTGCTAGCCAAGTCTTATCGCCTGTAACATTTCCGTAGTCATGCTGTTTTCGGTTTTATTTTTAATTAAGTTGACTTGGCTAAACACTCTTTGATCATGTGGCAAACGCAATAATTTCAAGTCTAAGGAATAAATATTTTCAAAGAATTTGATCCGATCGAGTCTTTATAATTTATTTGATTTCAATCCACAAAACTTTTGTTGCCTTAGATTGCCACTTTATATTTGTTAATTTAAGAAGCGTTAAAATGGTGGTAAAATGTTTTACTCAGAACTAATTTAACGCACAAGCGTTTTGTGATTTGTGATTTGTCCGTTAAAAATTATTCAAAAGCACTCAAATTAACGCTGAAAGGACTGATTTGGCAACACTGGCTCTCATTCCAAGAGAGAATAGGCATGTGATTAAAGCGAAAATGGTTGAAATAGATTGGCCACCTGGGGCTGGATTCCGCGACTATGAGTTTTCGCGTGTACACAAACTTTTGTGTACACCACTTTGTTCCGATTCCGCAAAAGTGGAAATGTGTTTTTCTGTCAAAATTGTGTACACTTTAATTAATATTTTCTCATGGCCATTTTGGTCGTGAATTTTGAATAGGTACCTGTGAGTTTTTGTCAAACGGTATTTTCAAAATTATTTGTTATGTTATTTATTTTACCATTCTCTAAGACGTAGTCGCCTTAATACTAGTGAATTCACGTAACTCATTTCTTATAACTCAACTTAACTTCTTCAAACAGACTATTTTCTCACTCAAGCAACATTCAGCACAGACAATTTTCATTCAGCATTTAAGTGTACATAGATCCTTATGGAATCGCTTGAAATTCAAAAGTGTACACTTGCGCTCACGTGAGTTTTTCAAATCGTGTACACTTGCAAATTCTTCACAGTTGCGGAATCCAACCCCTGGGGCCTATTTCATAAAAATAGACAAGTGCTACAGGTGACAGGTTACAAATCATAATCTGACAGCTCCACAATTGTCAAGTTTCTGTTCCGCAAAAATTTTAATAATTTTGTAAAATTGTCGGAAAAATTCAAATAATTGTCAAATTTTCGAACCATAACAAATTGTCATTACCAATGAATTTCCCAACAATTGTCATGGATTTTCTGACAAATTTGTTATGGCAATATTTTTATGAAACAATAAAATTTTACAAATTAACAATTTTGTCAAAATTTTGTGTTAAATTTTGACAGATGATTGAGCGTAGGTTGTGCATAAATATATAAGTGACAAGTCGGAATTAAATCTGTTTAGAAAACAAAATGCAGCACATTTTTGGTTCAAGTGAAAGTGATGTTGATCTGCAATTTGCAGATAATCGTTTTAGATGTGTAAGACATTTTAAAGATAGAATAAATAATGACTTCAATGCATTGACACGTATGCAATTTAAAGAAAAATTTCGTCTCGGAAAAACAACTGCAGAATATATTTTATCAAGAATTGGTGAATATCTTAAGCATCCGACAAATAGAAATAAAGCTCTAGATCCTAAAAGTCAACTTCTTTGTGCATTGCATTGGTTTGGAAGTGGAGCTCAGTATCACGTCTTTGCTAATGGACAAGGTGTATCAAAAAGTACGATTCATCGTTGCGTAAGAAGTGTGTACAATTTAATAGTAGAACACCTTTTAGGCGAAGAAATGCGCTGGCCTACGGAAAATGTGCTTTCTATACCGCAACAGTTTATGCGATATGCAAATTTAGCTTGTGTTGGTGGTATTGTAGATGGTTCATTAATTAATGTCGAATTCCTTTCAACGAGTTCTACACCGGTGTAGTGCAACTTTACGTGTTTTTGTTGTTGCATTACAAAAACAAAAACATGTAAAGCTGCACTCCACCGGTGTAGAACTCGTTGAAAAGAATTCGACATAAGATTGATGTGCCAATTGAAAATGAGTCAGAATTTGTAGATAGAAATGGCGATCACTCAATTAATGCTATGTTTGTGTGCGGCCCAAATTTGGAATTATTTTATGTTAGTGCACGTTGGCCTGGATCCGTTCATGATTCCAGAGTTCTTCGAAACAGCTCATTAGCAAGAAAGTGCGACAACGGATGGAGGCCATTTCCAGATGCTTTAATTTTAGGTGACAGCGGATATGGACGAAAAAATTGGCTAATCACACCCGTTCTTCCACATCAAATCGAACAAACAGATCCATTGCAAAGATTTTTGAGAGCTCACAAGAGCACAAGAAGGCTCATAGAAAATTCATTGGGGATATTGAAGGAAAAGTTTCCTTGCTTAAATTATTTAAGATTATCGCCGACAGTTGCGTGCAAAGTTATTCTAACTTGCGCAATATTACACAATTTGGAAAAATGTCTAGAAAGCAGTACTTATGAACCGTATGAAAGGATAGATGACGAAAATGGTAGGAACCAAAATTTGATAACATAATGACTTAAGTAAACCAAATAAATATTATGCAGGTGATGAAGACACTCTTGATTATAATAAAGGACATGTATGTGAAGATAATGTGAATGAAGACACATCAATTTCTGTTTTACGCACAGTTATATCCAAATTTTCGTAAGAGGTTGGAGTATGAAGAAAAACAATTTAGATATGGACATACATATATAATTAAAAACAAGTAAAAAAGCTAGAATTGGTCTAAGACCAATTCTTAGGATACCCTAGATGAATGCCCGTATTAAATTTCGTATGGTCACCGATAAGTATTGATTTTGAAGTTGTTTTTCGCATATATTTCTAGAACGGTTTGTCGCACAGACAAAATGATTATAACCAATTTTATAGGATTTCGTATTCTGCAGAAGTTTTTGGTACCATAAAAATGTCTTGGACTGATCGTTTTCAAAGTATACGTAAAAAACCGAAATTTTTATATGGCAATACTAAGAAAGAGATGCCCGATTTAGTCCAATTTTGACATTTTATTTGCTAATGTAGTAAAAACATCATGTGCGAAATTTCAGCTCTCTACGTCGACGCGTTCTCAGGCAGTGACCAAATATATAGCGGAAAACGAAATTTTTATATGGCAACCCCACGAAGAAGTTGCCCGATTTGGCTCATTTTCGAACATAATTTTACTTTTTTTTTTTAAAGTCTGTGTACAAAATTTCAGCTCTCTAAGTGTACGCGTTCTCAAGTTATCGTGCGCACAGACGGACGGACGGACGGACGGACGGACATGCAAAAATCGAAATAACTTTTAATATTATGAATGGGTGTCCAATCCATTTTGCTCTACCATCATTATTTCGAGGTGTTACAAACGGAATGACAAACTTAGTATACCCCTATGATTTCATCTAGGGTATAAAAAAGACATAAGTTCCTTATTTCATTATTAAAAAAACAAAAAAAACGTATGTACTTGTTTTCACTAATTCTGTATCACAACTATTTTCATTTCCACTTCATTTTATAATTTAATATAACAGTAAACACAATAACTTAAAGTTCATTGGCAGTTTCGTCTTCTTCCGCAAAAAAAATTTCATAAAATATTTTGGTATAAATTGAAGGTGAAAGCTTAAGTTCTTGTTCTTTTTTAAAAATTTCCAGTTCTTTAAGATAGCAGTCTCTTTTGTTTGCAAAATTTTATTTTCAATTTCTTGTTTATTGTCATTTGGCTGTTCTAATCGATATCTTTTTTTCTGTATTTGTTTTTCCATTACACCTTCTTCTACTGCATTGTTTTCTACTGCTGCGGTATTGTCTCCTGACGGCTCGGAAATTGGGAAGCCTTCTATTACCGGTGAATCTTTTCCTAATATTTCTAAAATTATTTTATCACTTTCATCCATCTTGCACTTCTTACCATCTCCAGAACCAGTTCTTTTTTCGATTATCAATCTTTTCCTAAATTGTGTATTATTATATTTATATAGGTATATATATATATACATACATATATGGATATGCATGGATATGTCTTTTCTTTTATAATTAACTTACAATTGTTCGCTTTCTCCAATTCTGCCATATAGTATCTCGAAGATACTTCGAGTCCTTGCTAGAGTCCATTCCGTTCAGAAAATGCACTTGTTGTGCAATTTCTTTCCATTTTTAATTTTTATTTCATGTGTTAATAGGTGTGTTCTTTTGTGTCTCTTGCACTGGTGCAGTCATACATTGAACAGTGCAAAGCTACACTGGAGACTGTGTAGTGCAATTTTGCACTGCACTGCTGAATTTAGTTCTATTCATCAAAAGGGGTCGCTAATCTCACTAAAAAGTGCATGTTTTAGTTTTTCGAACAGGCTTGGCTATTTCTGATGGTCACTTTTGTTTACAAAGTAACGAAAAATTTAACTTTTAAATGAATAATAAAGAAGAAATAGTCTCAACGGTACTAAAATTACAAATAAAATTAGGAATGAAATCAAGACTAAAATCTTCATATTTTTAGATTATGGAATATCTGGACTAGCCGTCATCCAGTGATAATATTCTCGATTCTTCTGAGACGTTTTCTTTATCGTCTTCCTCCTTTGAATTAGATGTAGTTGTCGAAAGGGATGATACATTTTTAAAGAAAATTAGATCATTTTCTAATGAACAATTCAGGCAACACTTCCGTTTAACCAAGGAAACAGCAAATTTAGTGATCGGTAATAATACATTTTAATCGATGAACATATCTAATCAGACATACATATTACAAATTTTCTAGAAAAATATAGATTAGCTGAGATTGGACCCAAAGGGGAAAAAGGAGGGCGCTTGATAATTGGCTTCTAAATAGATATATACATCTTTTTATGGTATATAGCTAATAGTGTAACGTTTCGCCAAATCTCCAACTTGTTTGAAATTTCCAAGTCGTCTGCGTGGTATGTTGTTAAGAGAGTGTCAACATGGCTTGTTTCGATAAGCAGCGAATATATTTATTGGCCCTCCGTAACTGAGGCTTTCACAAGCTCAAGGATATTCGAATCTATGAAAGGACTACCTGATGTTATTGGCATTGTAGATGGAACACATATTAGAATTAAGGCCCCAAAACATAATAAAATTGCGTATTTTAATCGAAGAAAATTCTATAGTTTAGGCGTTCAAGTTATTGTGGACGCAAAAAAGAGATTTATTGATGTTTACTGTGGAGAACCTGGCTCTATTCATGACAGTCGGATGTTTAGACGGTCAAATATCTATCAAGAAGCTACAAATAACATTGAGAACGTGTTCCCACCAAATATGATTTTACTAGGTGATTCCGCATATGCTTTAAGTGACTGGTTAATACCACCTTTTAAAGATAATGGCAGTTTGACTGATTTGCATTATCAATTCAATGCCATACATTCTTCAACACGTATCATTGTAGAAAATTCCATAGGTTTACTGAAAAGGAAATTTAGACGTCTTCAGTTTTTCACAGAGAATGTAGACTTAACTCTAGTATCAAATTTAATAGTTTCCGCATGTGTGTTGCATAATATATGTATTGACAATAATGAAAATAATATTGAATGCCCTTTCGAAGAAGTCTATATTGAGGAAGAAGAATTTATTGAGAACCCTTTTGAAGAAGAAGAAATTGTAGCTGGACCTGAAAATAATTCTGCGAATAGAAACAATGACCGAAGGCAAAGATTGCTTAGGAAGCTGATAGAAAAAGGCATATTGTAGTTAATACTTTAATAAATGCATAATAAACTTAAGCAACTTTTTTTTATAAAAAACAAAGTAAAAAAATTAACACAGAAAAATTCTTAGTACACGTCTTCTTATATAAAGTTTCATATTTTACATGAAATAAAATGTAGGATGGAATATATTAAATACTATTTATTAAACGAGGTATACGCTTCCATGAATTTCATCATTAAGTTGGTTTTTTCCTCTTGCCTTTTCATTTTGTATTCCTCGCATTGTTTCAATAACTCTTTTTTTTCTTCCCACCTTCGCGCTTTGTTGTCCTCTTTTTCCTTCAAAAACCTTATTTTTTCTTGAAAAACTCTTTCTTTTGGTGTGATTCGTTTATATTTTATTGCTGGGCCAGAGGACTTGTTATGTTTGGAATTAAGGGTTGATTCCACAGATTTAAGTGGCAAGCTCACCCGGCGGAAAGATGAATTAGATATGGCTTGCTGATTAATTGCATAACTTGATACAAATGTATCTTCGGTTGAAGATTCTTCATAGGATGACTCTATCGGATAATTTGTGCTACTACTTACAGCAACTGGTTTCTGTACTTTTTCTTTTAATTTATTGCTCAATGATTGCTTAAAAGAACTAGCACAAACTAGATGTGTTGTGTTAGTAGCACAACAAACATTGTCGCCAAATATTTCTGCCATATCGTCTGCAAAGGGTTCTGTACACGGCGAATTGCCAGTTTTATTATTATTGTCAACGGCAAACTTATAGGCGCGCAAGAGAGATTTTATTTTATTTTCCACCATTAGGGCTGTTACCGATGAATTCTATGTTTAAAGGGAGAAAATATTGGCCACTTTCGTTTGAAAAATACAATTATATACGTACCAAAATATTCATGGAAGTTAAATCTTCAACTATATTTTGGAAAGCAAATTTCTTTTTCCGGAAGCAGTTAAATTCTTCCTTCCTTGCTTTATGGCAATGCAATAATCCTTTGGTCTCTTTATATGACCATGCTGTCCTTTTTTCCTTTCTGAAACTTGCAAAAATGAATAATATTTCTTTTTAATTAACTTTTAAGAATAGAATTACTTGTGTTTGTCAGCCATCTTTCCTAAGCCCCAACAAAATTTTTGACATTTGTGCGTGGAATTTTTAAGAATAAATTTCCTTGGTTGTGTGTGTGACTGAGGCGTTCTTTTGTAGCAAGCAGTGCATTGCACTGGATAGCGTGCACAAAAGAACACAGCTAATATTTCAGTGAACTTTCCAAATAAAATATCTTTACTTTGCAATAGCAATTGCAAAACACTTATTTTAACATCACTCATACTTTTATTGCACTTAAAATTCTTCAACTCTTGGCAATTGTCATTTTTCGCAATAACATTGACAATTCTTCAAAATTTGACAATGACAAAATAGTTGTAATTATTTCGACAAATTATTTTGACTTTTTTATAATAATTTACTGACAATTACGTCACCTGTCAAACTTTTGTGAAATGTAGATTTGTCAGACAAGTGCAACAAATTTGTAACATTGTCACTTGTAAATTTTTATGAAATAGGGCCCTGGTGCAATATACATAATAAAAAAAAAATCGGTCTCACATCCAACCAAAATTTCCAAGAAAAAAATGAAAAACGTTTCAAGATACGTCACCACAGCAAAACATGAGGGCCAATATTGTGCAACATATTATATTATAGTTCGATAACTTATTTCACTCCTCCTGTTTTTCGGTTCCTTTCTCGAAAAATTGCTAGCTTTTTTGGTTGCTAGCTCTTGAACCACAATATTGCAGAATTGAAATAATCGGATACATTTTAGTGGATTTAGAGATATCCACCCTTAACTTCTTTAGCTTTTCCTGTCGCGCCCTCACGAGATAGGGATTGGTTACCATAGACTTTTTATTTAGAATCATATTTTGAATAAAATAGTATTTTTTAAAAATTTTACCATCTTCTCATCCGCACGCATGCACCGGACTAAAAGTTAAAGAGCTTTGAAAACGTGATCCGGGTTTATCTACTTGGTTCTATGTTAGTAGGTAAACTATGCGGGTTCTGGACCAAGTGCATGTGTACTTGATGTAGTACGTGGTCTTGTAGGGTACAATGTGACCTTTGTTTGACCTTGAAAATGGGGGCGGTGTTTGGGGCGTGGTCTTGTAGGCTACAATTTGACCTTGAGGGTTTAAAGATGGCGGTGGTGTTGTGTGTGGTGACGTAAGTGGGGTTTGGTCAATGTGGTGGTGGTGGTGGTGGTGGTGGTTGTCGGTATTTGGGGCGTGGTCTTGTAGGCTACAATTTGACCTTGAGGGTTTAAAGATGGCGGTAGAACGTGATCTTGTAGGGTACAATGTGACCTTTGTTTGACTTTGAAAATGGCGTCGGTGTTTGGGGCGTGGTCTTGTAGGCTACAATTTGACCTTGAGGGTTTAAAGATGGTGGTGGTGTTGTGGGTGGTGACGTAAGTTGGGTTTTGGTCAATGTGGTGGTGGTGGTTGTGTTGGGTGTGTAGTAAGTGAGGATCATAAGAGGTGGGGGTGGCATGGGTTCGTGGAAAGCATTCGACCAATGAGGGCATGGTTGCGCATACACATGTCCATGCATGAATCGTTGTAATAAATGCACGAATTTATTTTGGACAAACAGAAAATCGATTATTCAGGTGTATGGAGGAAAGAAAATGTATAAATATATTTTCATTTTTTAACACCTGATCATTGGTAATCTGACAATAGATAGGTTAACATAGTTTCAAAGGGAGCGCATAATGTTTTGGGTTGATTCTATATGGGATGAAACGCATTTTTGTACCTGTCTGAATGGTTGGATGTATATGAAGATTGTGCATTCAGTTGTAAGATGTGACTTAATGAAAGTATATATGACTGCTGAAAATGGTAAAAGATGCAAGGTATTAACTTTGACTAGAGGTCAACCAATTCCCTCAAATTTTGGGGAGATGCGCATCAATCCATTTGAACATGTTAAGATTGAAGTCAAGGGAGGAGAAATAACTGTAGTAGGCTGGCTACAAGATGGGACGATCAGACGTCCAAGTACCAATTTCTTCCTACATAACTGCCCGTTTGCAGGTGAGGAGGAGTGGTATCGTAAACCAATAAAGCAACAAGAAGCAAATAAATCAGAAAAAATAAAAGATGTAAAAGAGTGTGGAAGCAGTAATACCCAAACAAATTCTGATATGAAAATTGAGTGATAGGGTGGAATTGTATATAATCAATTAAATTACCGTAATAATGCATAGTCTTTGTCAACGTTTTGAGCAATCAACAACTAAACAAATAAAGAGATATTATGTCATTAAAAACTTTTATTTCATTTACATTTGCGTGCTCTTTATATGCAAACTGCTTAGCACTCCCAATCAATTTAAACTTAGGACAAAAATCAAGCGATAATATTGATTTTAATATACAGTTGCCAAATAATGATTCCATTCAAATTTCTTTATCATTTCGGCTACTTACACTAAGTAATGCTACTTATGATGCATTACCTACAACAACAACTAATATACCCTTAAATGATGACGATTCTTCTGTTATCTCTTCAGAAAATGGAACTGAATCACCTAAGGAAACTGATGTGGAATTAATACCAGAAAATAGTGTAGTGAGTGTTGAGGAGGCAATTGAAGGATTTAGGCAAAACTTAATAAACAAAGAAAAAGATATAGGTGGAATTATAGAGAGTGATCGTGTGTTTTACAGGCATTTTAAATTAAACTTTGAGGAGGACAAATCAATGAGAGTTCGATGTATATATGATAGCAACTATGAGCATAGAACTCTAAAAATATCCTGTTATGAATATCATGAACTTGAAGGAGAACGAATTTTGAGTAATGGTGAAATTGAATACTTCCGAGAAAATGACTCCACATATAAATCTGATATTACATCTGTTGATTTGAGGAAAATGAAGCAGACTTACAATATGGACATTTCATAAACTGTAGAGTTCCAGTTGAAGTGAATAAAAACAAAAGTTTATAATATTATGTGAATAAAACAATTGATTTTTTTTAAAAAATTGTATTTTATTAAAAATTATCCATAAATTTCTTATACAGGAAAACATTTTGTAATGCACATACACCATTATGTATCATACATCGTGGTACATCAATATATTTTTTTCTTAATTCTTCTGATATAGGACATCCCTTTTCATCTAAATTGTAAATTGGTGCATTATTTTCCAACTTTAATATATCGGTAATCCACTTGATTTTTTCATTTCCTTTCACATATATGATTTTGTCTTGGAGAATATCTTTAAAAAGGGTAGTGACACTATCTTGTGAAGTAAATCCTCCATTCCAAACAAATCCATGGTGATATTGATTTAGCCATCTTGCTTGATTTTGTAGTTCCGGAGGTAGATTTTCAAAGTTGTATATTGGTTTCAAAATAAAGTGCTGTAGTTGATTATTCTGAGTTATTATGGCAATTTCCTTTAAGATGAACGTATTTCTAGGCCCTTTGAACCCTTGAATATCAATGATGCAATTCATTTTTACAGTTTATGAACTTCACTAGTTAGAGGATTGTACTGATCTATTCTATCATGTATAAGTAGACAGTATGCTGCAGTATTTTTCGGTATAATCACAGATGTTTGAAACTCTATGCTGACATCTACAGGACCAGTTTTGAGATATTCATTTTGGCGTGAGCAATCAATAACAACTAAAGGAGCCAAATTTTTGAACTGCTCTTTAGTGAGTAATGGTTCAGATCGGCGGTTGTAATATGACTGTTGGAATTTACAATACATCTCATATAATATAGCGTATTGATCTATGTTATAATTTATATTCAAATCATTGTATGGATATTTTTCAGAATTTAGATAAACTTTTAGGTCTGTTAGGTTGCAGTGATCAAATTTGGACGCATCTTTTTCACTCGAATCTTTACGGTCAGTTTGTAAAGCAAAAATCACATATCTTGGTTTTTCTAGTTGATTAACTGTTTTAACAGCCCATGTATGTCGCGTGGACTGCGGTGGTGATGGATATTCATACAAATCCCAACTTCGAAATACCATTTCAATCGACCGATTACTTTCGGTAATTTTCAATAGAGACAACTTTTCCATATCAGCTACAGTAACATGTGGCAGATGCCATTGTAATTTAAGTATATTTACTGAGCCATCACAATCTTTGGCATAAATTGCATTTAGGTCCGTTCTGGAACGAACCAAAACTAGTTCATGTTTGGCATTAATAACTATTTTCTTATAATCCTCAGCAAATCCAAGAAGATATTTTAGTGGTATGCAAAAATTAAAGTTTCTTTCTGTGTTAAGAGTTATATTGGTGAGAGACCATCCTGAATTTAGAAGCATTTTACTTTCACTTTCGTTTAATGAAAGCTTATTCTTCATCGTTGAAGTAAGACCAACATTTTTATTTCGATCAATTTGTACTCCATTTATTTCATATCGGATCTCCTCAAATAAAAATGCCATCGCATTATTAGTTAACTTTACATCGGGAGTTTTGTCAGCCGCCCTAGGAGTACATTCCAATTTTCCTTCAATGTAAATAAAACTTTCACTTGGAAGTACATAGATGTCTTGATGTTGAATAGCTATACGTATTTCATCATTGTTTTTGAAAGAGTTCGTAAAGGGTGAGTAACTATGATATTCAATTTTTGCGACACTATTATCATAGCTTACAGCATCCTTGATACTCAAAACTTCACTCATTGCTCGTCTTTTATGATAAATCCTAAAGATCTCAAGTAATTCTTATTTTGTGTGGTAAGTTTGAACCTTTTTTCTCTTTGAGGTCTAATTTCGGTGAGAGTTGTAGGAGAACTGTTGTTGAGGGTAACTAATGTACGTAATATATCCTTATTATATATTATCATGTTGCGGTTTAAGATGTAATCGAGCTGTTATTGTCTCCCCTCTAAAATTTATTAAATCACCGTCCTGATCAAGGAGCTTTAAGCTAATGGAAGTAATTCTTCGAGTGGTTAGCGGTAAATAAATGACGTTCTTTGGTACCTCAATTATCTTATAACCAGGCCCCACCTTTTGGGGAGAACTCATGTATTGTATGTACTCGTGTATCATTCATGAATGATCCACTTATTATATTGCATTCCACTCTTATTGCATTAACTTTAATTATATTAACTGGTAAATCTGATACATGCAATTTATTAGGCTCCAGCTGTCGCTTACTAAACCCTAAAAGGGCTCCGATTGTACCCTCTTTGTTAAAGTAAATAGGTCCACTAGATTTGATTTCACTTTTCAAAGTATTATTGTTCGCACGCAATATTATATGGTAACTCTCTTTACTTAATTTACTTAATTGATTCTCAAGATATTCAGCTATGTCATCTATCTCATACGATCCTGTAGGTATTTCTATAACCGCACCCCCAATGTGAAATAGATTATTTTTTTTTTTATTCTCAACATTTGGTATTGAATTGTAAGTTTGGAAATCAATTAACCCACATACATAATCTCTTGACAAATCTATGGGTGGGAAATACTCAGTTGTTAATATAGATGAATTTCCGCTTAATGTAAGTGTTAATGACATCGTGGTGTAATTTAAAATGACGCAATTATCTGGTTTCCTCCCCCATTTATATATATATATATATATATATATATATATATTTGTAAAGGCAATGAGAATCATTTCAGTTTTAACCACAGGTGGATTCAGTAGTACAAGAAGGAAATAAAACAAAAATGGAAAGATTAAATGATGAAGTGCAAATATTTCTTAAACATTTCGATATTAGCAGATTCTTGCAAGAGTATGACAAGTTGTTACTAGAAGAACATAAGGAGGAAATAGAAAAATCCTACCGCTTTTTGGATGAATATAAAGAAATGAACATTTTGACTTCAAAATATGGGGAGCATTATGAATCCTGCAGTTGGGCTTACAATACTTCAACATCGGGTCCAGATACTTGTAATTGCCGGCATGTTAAAAGAGAATTTTTGCGAATATCCAAACTATTGAAGTTATATAATAGAATTAAGGGGCCTTGTTGTTCCTATTGTATAAAGGAAATATTTTAAATAAATAAATAAAAATACATACATATTCTTTTATTTTTCGTAACAATCATACAAAAATTTCAAACATAAATGACCACATATTACAGAGTTATATGTTTGATATGGGGAATAATTATACCTTACATTACTAGTTAAATATTTTATAATTTCTAATGGTGGTTGTAGATTTCCAAAGCTATCAAAGTACTGAATATCTTCATCATTTTTATAGTACGCCACCCAATGAGTTCCTGGACCGGATGATATATCCAAGTTGATAATACCGCATTCCTTCTTGTTAAGTTTCTTTGGAAGCTTATCACGCATGAAAACTCCTCGAAAATGTGGTAGATCCTTTGCATATTTAAGTAAGTCTACCTCAGTTAGCGGTCTTTTAGGCAGCGTTTTCAATAGTTTTTTGGTTCTGGGTTTAAGTACAACCCCAATCCTTTTTTATGAGGTTTTAAGTAAAGGCCTTTTCCTACTAGCTTGGATTCCATTTCTTCATTATGCCTCTTACTCTCTTTGAGCTGCTCTTTTGCATCTTTAACAGAATTAACAGCGTTTACAATAGCTGATGCACCTCCTCCTAGCGATCCTAAAGCAGAAAGACCTGCAAATAAAGGAACGAGGAATGGTAAAATACCGCCAGTTTTTGGTATAGGTATGACTCGTGGAACTTTCACATATTTCTTCCTATATTTAATTGTATCTCCTACTTCCTTTCGTGCCAACGCAATGGCTCTTTGCAAAGAATCAGGTTTTTGCCTTTGAATAGATTTTCGCACCTTTGAGATAACCGCTCTCAGGGTAATGTTTTTCTTAACTTTTTTATTTTTCTTTCGTGTGCTCATTTTCTTCTTATTCCTCATTTTCGCCATACCCATCCCGAATTTAGCCTTAGCATTCATGATATTGGTAACTAGCAATGCGTTTGCACGCTCACCTAGGTTTGCGTCAGTAGATTTAACTCGACTCCAAGCCTTTTCAGCCAAAATCCGATCTGCTATGTTGCGATCTGGTGTACTTTTAAATTTAGAGTAGGCAATATCGTGTTCTTTACATGCGCTATCTAAAGGATTAATACCAGGATCACCCCGAGCTAATCTTTTTGCTAGTTTCGTACCAGGCCCGCAATATTGGTAGCCTGGTAAGTGTAATTCAAACGGCAACCTATTAATGAGTGTGTTAATTACCCCCGCTCCTTTCTTATTATGCTCAAGCATAAGTAAAATGTCTTTAGCCTTCAACACTCAGATACAAACTAAAAAAGTATTTAAATTCAGTAAGCATTTATAGGTTGTAGTTAGTATTCAAAATGAAGTTCATTAAGCAAAATCTATCGCTGCCAATAAGAAATAATGATTTTCAGAGCAATGTTAAAGAAACTGGAAGACATAGTTCATTATTACCCAATAGTATACGTGCTCTAATAGTTGGTCCCTCCAATTGTGGAAAAACAAATGTTATGATTAGTTTGCTGGAACATCCTAATGGTTTGAGTTATGAAAACGTTTATGTATATTCAAAATCACTCTACCAATCAAAGTATTTATACTTAAGAAAACTTTTGTCACCCATACAAGGATTAGACTATTATACATTTTCTAATAATGATGATGTTATACCATTTGATGAGGCAAAACAAAATTCAGTTTTTATTTTTGATGATGTAGCATGTGGGAAACAAGACAACATACGCTCTTATTTTTGTATGGGTCGACATAATAACATTGATAGTTTCTATCTTTGCCAGACTTATACTCATATACCAAAACACTTGGTACGAGATAATGCCAACTTTCTCATTTTATTTAAGCAAGATGATACAAATCTTAGGCACGCTTATGATGATCATGTTAATACGGATATAAATTTTGATACTTTCCGAGATATGTGTGCTAAGTGTTGGGGGGATAAATATGGGTTTCTGGTAGTAGATAAAGACAGCCCCTTAAGCAAGGGACGTTATCGTCAGAGATTCGATACATATATTTCTGTATAAATATAACAGACCCGTTAAAGCAGTCAACAGACCAGTTAAAGCAGTTACGTGAACAGTTAAAGCTGTTAACAGACCAGTTAATAAAGCCGTTAACAGATCAGTTAAAGCAGTTAACAGATCGTTTTAAAAATAAATATCATTACAAATGGGTAATAAGAGGGAAATCATTACGAATAAGAAGGAGTTAATCAAGGATATTATTAAAACTAGGAATGCTATCAAGAAAAAGTATCGAGCTATAAAAACGGGGCGAATCGATGTTGAGTCTCAACTTGAAGAGACACATTTAAGCCCATAACAAAACCACTTAAAGAGCTTGTAAGTGAAACAAAAGTAAAACATCATGCTGATATCAAATCAGAACCTAAAAAGGAAAATAAAATAAATGAAGATGATGATTATGACAGCTTCGAGTTAAACCCAAAACAAATGTATATGAAAATGGAACCAACAAGCACACCGCTGAAGTATAGAGACTCTTCTTTAATGTCATCACAAGATGAGTATGGAACACCAACTCATTCAAGAACCTTAGCTAATAAATCAGACTCCACCCTCAACTTATCAACTGGCTTAGTTAATAAATATTTAGAATTGTACCTAGACAAAAGCCCTAAAATTGACTACACTTACGGTGTTTATATGGATGATGGGAGGTGGAAAATTGGAAAATATAGCATTGACATTGATGAACAAAATTTAATTATTAATGGGAAGCAATATAACGTAACAATGGGCTTATGTGAACTTCTTTTTATGAAAGAACCATCAAAGAGTTTATATGATGAAAAAGATTTAGCTCATTATCGAGAAATCTTGGAAGATTCTAATGCCCATAGACGTGAATATAGTGCAGATGGACAAATAAAAGGTAGTAGAGGCTCCAAATATAAGGATATTATAAGTAAATTTGGCAGCCATAAAGGTATTGGACTCATGAAGCTGCCCAGAGAGGCTATTGACTATGTTTACTGGGATAATCCAAATGAATTGGTAGACAGATTACGACTCTTAATTGGCTCTCAAGTAGCTGGGAATAATAGCCATAACAATGAAATTGTTTCCATTATTGAGGAGTTAAGGGAGTCTGATTTAATTTTATAAAAAGCTTCCTTCCGCTTTGTATATATTTATTCATGAAATGACTGTTGATAAGTTCGGACGATCGCTAAGAGATGGTAATATTGAACGAGGTTCTCCTGGACCTCGAGGAGAACGCGGTCCCTCTGGGCAACCAGGCGAAAGAGGCCTCACCGGACCTGCAGGAGTAGGTTTTCTGCTAACATCAGATAATAACTATGATATGCAATTCAGCAATATTAAGAATCTCAAAAATCCAGAAGAAGATAGTGATGCTGTAAACAAGCTATATATAGATGAGGCAATAGATAAATATTTAGACCTCTGCAAATCCCATAGTAGTTTAGAAACAAAAACAGCTAAGAGTGAATTAGAGGAAGAGCTTGCGAATGTACATAATATTATTAAAATAACTAGAGAAAAACTGGAAACATTGACCCAATCGCACATAAATAAGTCATTTGAAAAGTTAAAAGTTTATATTGATACAAAGTGCGAAGACATTGAAAAGAACTTACGAGGGTTAATAAATGTAGAATCTCTTATAGTCAAAGCTAACAATGAGTAAAGAGGCCCTTGTGAGTGAGCTGCACAAAGCAGCTCGTCGAAATTTTCCCAGGCGTCGTGTCATTATGAAAGATTTGGATGATCTCTGGCAAGCAGATTTGGTTGAAATGGGTGCTTATGTTCGTGAAAATAATGGCTTCTACTATTTGCTAACAGTGATTGATACATTTTCCAAATATGCTTGGGTAGAACCTATTAAAAATAAAACTGGAAAACAGGTAACGGCAGCAATGGAAAAAATTCTAAAAAGCGGCCGGGTACCTAAACATTTGCAGACAGATGATGGTAAAGAGTTTTATAATAAAACATTCCAGACACTAATGCTAAAATATGGAATCAAACACTATTCGACTTTTAGTATAATGAAAGCCTCAATAGTTGAAAGATTTAATAGGACGTTGAAAGGCATGATGTGGAAAGAATTTAGTAAGAATGGTTCCTATCGTTGGATTGATTTTGTACACAATCTTGTTTATGAATATAATAATAAAAAGCATAGGACAATTAAAATGCGACCCTCTGATGTTAATCACATTAATAAAAATCTTCTACTACAAACAGTATACAATCACATAAAAATGGTGGAGAGAGCAAAATATAAGGTTGATGACTATGTTCGCATCAGCAAGCACAAACATATATTTGAAAAGGGGTACACACCGAACTGGACGACTGAGATCTTTAAAATTAAAACCATACAAAATACGAATCCGGTGACATATCTTCTAGAGGATTATGAGGGACATCCAATCAAAGGAGGATTTTATGAAAAAGAACTACTAAAGACGAAATATCCACATGATTACCTTGTTGAAAAAGTATTGAAGAAGAAACAGAATAAATTTTTTGTAAAATGGCTAGGGTTCTCTGCAAAACACAATTCATGGGTCGATAAAAATGAAATATTATAAATAAAAATAGCATTTTAAGTTATCAAACCATCTTTTATTGCTTTATACTAAAATGCCCCCAAGCAAGTGTGTCTGCTGAATTTTCTTTTAAAAACCGCTTATTATCATGAGAGCTTAATGCAATCTTACTTTGTCTTATGCTATATACATTGTGCTTATCTGATCGTATGTATTGCTGGGTTCTTATCTGTTCAACAGAGTTATTCAGACATGTTAAGTAATCATCAAAACTAATACTATTTTTTATTACATTTAATTTGACGCCTTTGGCTTTTTTTATCGAATCTTCATTATTTACTCTTATACTATACATTTTTGATCTTAATCCTATAAATTCGGTCATTACTTTCCCATTCAATTCATCTTTCATAACCCCAGGAACTTTTTTATTTACTAAAGGTATATTATATACATTATTCTGTGGATAATCGCTAGTATCAAAATAATTGACATCAGATCTTATGATTCTATAAATATCATCACACTTAAATTCATAAATTAGAGAGTCGGTATCAGTATATAACAGTTTACAATTTTTATCCATTTTTGGTAAAATATAATCATAATGAAATTTATAAACACATGTTTTAGAGATATCAAGTATACACATTCCTATATAAATGGGTTTATTAAAATAAACTTCAGTCTTATTTAATTCAACGGCAACCAAATTTCTATCGAAAATAGATCTGCTGTGGAAGTTCGGTTTAGCTATCATAACTTTAGCTCCATATCGACCTTCCCACTTAGTAAGCAATTTTACTATTGAATGTTTACGTACGTTTTCCATGGTTTTGCCAAAGACCGCATTATTCATAAGCTTATATTTGTTTTTATCAAATTCATTTTTAGCTTTCTTACGCATTTCTGTATTTAAGTCAATATATTTCTTTAACCACGGAGACTGATTGAATTGAAGAACTCGATGTATTTTTTTCAAAATAAGTCCATGAGCTATGC
Organism: Dioctria rufipes; assembly: GCA_963924295.1. Taxonomy (NCBI): domain Eukaryota; kingdom Metazoa; phylum Arthropoda; class Insecta; order Diptera; family Asilidae; genus Dioctria; species Dioctria rufipes. Next base: position 225,220,446 of record OZ002740.1, read on the forward strand.
ACTGCTTCAGATTTTTATAATGAATGACATACGTTTCTTTATTAAATAATGTAGTCATCAGTTTTTGCTCCTTAGATCCAGTAGGTGCTTCATGTGTTGGACAAAATGGTAAATCTGAATGCTTATCATGCAAATGTTGTGGGTACTCGAGATCGACTTCTAAGATGTAACCTAATGGAGATTCATCCGATACATGAGTAATTTCTATATCCGTATTCACCCATTTGAAATCATGTGTTGGAAGATACTGGGACATTGCCCAACCATATAAATTATTAACATCAAAGTACATGAGATATTTGGAATCCTCTTGATCGTTATAGTTTATCATATAGCTATTATTCGCTTTACTATATCGATTTGAACACTGACTTATTCCACCTCGAATTCCTCGTTCTATGAACATAACCATATCGACATCGGTTAACAACTCCAGCTCTATTTTGGTATATTTCAGCATAGCATCCCATGTTAATCCTGGTAGAGTAAAATAGTGCGCAGGATCCAAACCATATGTTTTTGCACATACCTTTCTAAAATTCTCAAAAACGTCGGCTAAAAGTAGAACATCGATCTTTAAATACAAATCTGAATATTCACCAAGAGTTTGTATGCGAAATGTTTTCCACACAGTTTGTGCATGTAAGTAATCATCATAAGAAATATCAGACTCATTTAATTGACTATAAAACGCTTCCTGGGGTGGTAATGTTACCTCATCCAATTTTCCCCAGTCGCTGGTGTAATCATAAGGAAATACACCTTTTCTCGTTACTAGCTCAAATTCTGAAGAATTCAAATGGTTCCACTCCTTTTTTGTTATAAGCAACTGTTCTTTAGGTAAATATGACGCCAGTTTATCTAAAGATGATGCCATAAATTTGAATGAATCAATAAAACGGAATTTAATTTCACTAGCTTTAACATTCTTTGTAAATGATATATATCGTTCTTTATTAATTGGCAAAAGATCCACTCTGCCTTCAAATGCAGTTGCAACTTCCTTTATTATAAAGTGAGCATCATAACCGCTCAAATTGTGGAATACTACCGGAATTATACGTGTATCTTGATAATAAAGATTACATTCTTCATGAGCTGGACCTCTATATTTTCCAGTTAGATGGCAATGATCTCGTACACGTTTTATTCCAATTGCAAAAGGTTGTTCACAAATATGACAATATCTGCCTTGTGTAAATTGCACTTTCTCATCTTCAGTTAACCTAATGAGTGGTTTAATCTCTGAAAATATGTCCTCTACCTTTCTCAGAATCTGCTGTAGTTGGTCTACGAACCAATGCTGACAATCAGCACCTCTATAAGAACGAAAGGCACTCAGGCTACTATTAAAAGAACAGTTGAAATAATATCCCACACTGTAGACCTAATGTTTTTGGTATCTTGTTGTTTTCCCCAACTCATCATTAGAAACAGGTTTCAACAAACATTCTAAATCGGCATATATTATAAAAGGTGCGCTTTCCTTAAAATTAAAATTTTTAAATTTCAACCATTTATTGTATTCTGTTGGCAAGAGAATTTTGCACTCATTCATTTTCGCACAGTCATCAACATGTGCAGCTAGTTTTTCTTCTGAATAGAAGTAATGAAGGCATCTATCACAAATATACTGTTTTCTATTTGTTTTAGAGAGTTGATACGAAACTAGGCGTGACAAGTCTTTAATCCAACAATAATGGTATTTAATTTCAAAGTTAGAATCCTCCTCCTCCTCATCATCATCATCATCATCATCATCATCATCTTCATAATAATTCTGAATTAATAATAAATTAACGTGTTTATCTTGCCGGTCTTTTGTTAGACGAACTGCAACTGTGTGAAGTTGTTTTTTTCTTTTTTCCAAAGCAAATATGTTTACGGATATAGCATTCACCTTTTCAAATTTAGTTATTTCATTTAATTCAGGAGGTAAACCAATTCCATTCAAATTCAAGATCTCGCTGTAATGTGGATAACTTGATACTCTATTTGAATGATGTTCGGCTGGGTAAAGTGCTGAAACTATAGCCCATGCAAAGCATGCAGAATCCTTATTATTAATGTTAATGCACGCATGTTTACACTTTATTTCAGGTGGTAAGTCGATATATGATGACCCTCGAAAGGGTTCGTACTTATTAATATTGACGGCTAAATTAATAATACTTGATAAAGCCCATCCACTATCACGCTCTTGAAATTCTTCTAGTTGAACTAATATATTCTGTTGAATATTTTCAAAAAACCATTGCTTTAAATCTGTGCCACGATCTACTACCACATTCTTTGTATTAAAATATTTAAATTCAAGTGCATCATCATCCTTTCGAGTAATTTTAAACTCTTCACAGAACGTAGTATTAATTTTAAGTGTGTTATACTTCTTTAAAATGTTTTGAATTCGTCGTGAAAATAAATGTTGAGCATCTTCTAAAAATATTTTGGGGTCCTTATGAATTAAATTAACTACTACTCCTGTCCTGATTCGATCCATAAATGCTGATTCCACATCCTCCCAAACTACACGAGATTTTCTAGACTCTCCTTGAGAACTATTACCCCGACCACGATGCAACAGTGAATGTAGCTTTACTTTAAATCCCTTGAGTTCTATAATACACCTTTGAAGACACCTTTTAGTTCCCATATTGGAACTCATCCTTAACACTGAACACGATCGCTGAATATATAATCTGCATTTTTTAAGAACATCATTGATTTGGTCATCCGTAGGACCCTTTATATTTCTCAAAGCCATTTTAATTTCATCAACCATATTCACTACGTTCTTTTTAATTGAAGCCATTGTTGTTAAACAAAATGAAAAAATTGCACCAATAACGGATTAAATACACAAATAACCTTTGGCTTTAGGTATTATCACAAACTTTGATAGTTGATATATGATAGTTAATTGTTTGTAACAACGAATTGAATGCACAAATAACCTTCTGCTTTTATATATATTACCACAAACTTTGACAATTAGTGCATGAGCGCCCTGTTTTATACAAAAAATGTTGAAATATAACCACGCCCTCTAATACTGCAAACACCTATACAAAAAATGTTGAAATATAACCACACCCTACACCAATTTCTTAGGTAAAAAAACAACAACTTTTTTTTTATTTTTATTTTTATTTTTATTTTTTTATATAAAATACATATTTAATATGTTTGGTTAAAAAAATTCACTGGCTCAATGAATTCACTTAATTCAACAGGATGTGAAATCTTAAGATTAAACGATTTTCCAAATTCGAGAACCTCATCAGATAAATTATTAAAACGCTGTGGTAGGTAAATGATATTCGCCTCCAGTTCCAATAAAATCCTTTGGCCATATTGGGTTGAACATCTACGTGCCTTTAATACCGTATATGCTTTATTAACCGGCATATCCTTTACTTTCAAAATTTCCTTATAGGTGCTGCAAGCGTTGACATTGTTTAAAACTCTATTTATTCTTTGTTGCTGGTCCATTATTTCTTCTAAATCAGATAAATTTAAAAATAAACGTTGATGTAGCTTCCGAGGAATCTTATCTGATACTGATAAAGTTCAAATTATATCTTTTACCTTATATACCTTATTCCAAGTTAAAAATAAATCATACACGCTGTCTTGTTCCCCCCAATTCAAACCAGACGCACACACATACATTTCCTGTTTTGTTTAAAATAAATTCGCGCAAAAATCCGGCGTCCCCTTTTGTACACCCACACATTTCCTGTTATTCCCAATTCAAGCTTTGAAAATTGTCCAAAATAAATTCGGGCAAACATCCGGCGGCCTCGTTTGTACACCCACACATTTCCTGTTATTCCCAATTCAAACTTTGAAAACATCTGGTGTTGTTCTTGCACAATGTATGAGTCATAGCATGAATTTCGCAACAAGTGGAAATATTGTGCAGGTGTTCCACCCACACATTTCCTGTTTTGCCCAAAATAAATTCACGCAAACATCCGGCGGCCCCGTTTGTACACCCACACATTTCCTGTTATTCCCAATTCAAACTTTGAAAAACATCCGGTGTTGTTCTTGCACATTATCGCGGCCCAGGTGTTCCACCCACACATTTCCTGTTTTGTTTAAATTAAATTCGTGCACACATCCGGCGGTCTCGATTGGCTGAATGCTTTATTACAACGATTCATGCATGGACATGTGTATGCGCAACCATGCCCTCATTGGTCGAATGCTTTCCACGAACCCATGCCACCCCCACCTCTTATGATCCTCACTTACTACACACCCAAGACAACCACCACCACCACATTGACCAAAACCCAACTTACGTCACCACCCACAACACCACCACCATCTTTAAACCCTCAAGGTCAAATTGTAGCCTACAAGACCACGCCCCAAACACCGACGCCATTTTCAAAGTCAAACAAAGGTCACATTGTACCCTACAAGATCACGTTCTACCGCCATCTTTAAACCCTCAAGGTCAAATTGTAGCCTACAAGACCACGCCCCAAATACCGACAACCACCACCACCACCACCACATTGACCAAACCACACTTACGTCACCACACACAACACCACCGCCATCTTTAAACCCTCAAGGTCAAATTGTAGCCTACAAGACCACGCCCCAAACACCGCCCCCATTTTCAAAGTCAAACAAAGGTCACATTGTACCCTACAAGACCACGTACTACATCAAGTATACATGCACTTGGTCCAGAACCCGCATAGTTTACCTACTTATGTTTTACCACAGACAACATACCGCACCTTGGCAAGAAAAGTGACACAAGTCAAAATTGGTCTGTGTTCAAAATAGTGAAATTAAGAAATAACTAAGTATTTTTTTTTAAATTGAATGCATATTAATATTAAGTTATCAAATTTTTATTGTTGCCATTGTTTTGTTATTTGAGGATGATAAGTTATGTTTACGTTGAATTGTTAACAAAACAGACAATTTTTGAGTTGTGTCACTTTTCTTGCCAAGGTGCGATATGTGGTAAAACCTAGAACCAGCAGCTACCCTTTACATAAGAGAGCCTTAACCAATAGTAAATCTAGTTCGACACACTTCTGCATCAACTGCACAATAGAGAGAATTGATATTTAGAGCTGCCACTTTAGGCTTATGCCTTTTAAGGCATAACAGCAGAATTACGAACAAAATTTCTTTGAGAAATTTGGAAGATTTAACGACATATGAGATCATAATTATTTCAGATAGTTAATTCTAAAAGTATTACGACTTTGGCCAATTCAAAATTCGAGTGCCTCCACTCGGTTAAAAATTTCAGTCTATTTGTAAAATCAAACAAAGTATAACGGCTTCTGATACTTTTTCAGATTTGGAACTAAACTTACCTACGCAAAGTCGAGAAAAGTTTGAGTGAAATGAGTTTCAGTTAAAAGCCAGCGAGAGGTTTAAAACTAGCATTAACTCTTTTTAGTTTTGCTTTAAAACCTATTAAAATTGCGTTTTTTTTGCAAACTTATAAAGTCTTGATTTCAATACTAAAACCAGTTGGTATTTATTTAAAACTATTGTTGTTTAATTTCTAAACAGAGCCGGACATAAAAGTTTTTAAATTCCGTTATTTTAGTATATTGATTAAATGTGTTCGGTTTAAAATTCAAACTTCTACCGAAATTACAGACCAGAAGTTCCAGTTTTAAACATTACAATTTATAACTGGCCAAGCTTGAGCAAGATATAAAATTGTTCATTTGGTCCAAGGCTTGCATTGCATTATTCAGTGTTTTTCGTGATTTAGTGGTATATGGAAGTCTGTGTACCTACTTAAATAATTTTAGTTAATAAATTATCATATGGCACGTATGCTGCTGCAATGTTTTGGTGATTTTTTAAGGAAAACTCCGATCTTGATTTTATTATGGTTAATTTGCTCGACGTTTCGGGCCTTGATTAGTGTAGCCGAAGCTACATTATTTTTTCAACATATCTAATCTAGAGAAAGAATTTGAACGATTACAAGAGTTTTGTGTAAAGATTAATCCCGCAAAATGTATATTTGGATTAAACTCACAAGATCACTATAGATGAAATTATTCCATCTGAGGATAGAGTGAATGCCATTAAAAATTTTCCTTCTCCAATGTCAGTTAGACAAATTCAACAATTCATAGGGATGGTTAACTCTTACCATAGGTTTGTTCCACATTTAGCAGAATTTTTAAATCCAATTTATATAACTTTAACTAAATTACTAAAAAAACCGAAAATCCCCAAAAACTTTGATTGGCCACACGATTGCGAAATTGTTTTTCTAAAAATTAAAGCCACCCTTTCCCCCTCCACGCATCTGGTCCATCCACTTGAAGACGCTAAGTTTATTATAACAGTCGACGCGTCAGCCATAACAGCTTGAGCTGTGTTGAAACAACGCAACAGAAATAATATGACCCCTTTAACGTTCTTTTCTAAAAAATATACTCCGGCCATAGACTAAATATAATATAGACTGGAAATGTCCATTGAATATATCGGTGCATTTGCTTTACAAATCATGTAGGTGAACCCAGCGCATGTTGCGGCAGTTAGAAGAACTAATAAATCGTGTAGCATAATTTTAGGAAATTTAGAAAAGATTATATCATCAATATATCAGCCATCAGTCGCTGATGAATTTGATAATCAATAAATTCGATTTCCGGATGGTGCGGAGGATTTTTCTTCTGTTTAAATTTAGAATCTCTCTAGCAAGTGTTGTAATTTCTTTTTATCGATAAATTAGATTCTAATAAAAGTTAATAATTTGTTATTCAATAATTTCTTCAATGAAAACTTTATTCAACTACTATTGAGTTACATGGTATAGAATACTGAATAGTGTAATGTTTAAATAAGCTGTACTCTGATACTATAAAGTAACACATTTAAAGACACATTTAACAAGCCAAATAAATCTGCAAATGTCGCAATTATATTCATATTCAGTGTCAGCGATGTAGTCGGACTTTGATAGATATCCCAGTCGAAGTTAGCCTTCCCAGTGGCAATTTTATTTGGGCCACGAGAAGGCCCAATGTGTTCGCTTTTCTTGCTGTACTTATTTTGCGTACTTTGACAGATTCAAGAATAATATTATTCCTACGGTAGAAGGCCACCGCGAAATACAATCAGTACGTTTACATGAATACTTGAGTACTTGACTTGAAATCCACTTGAAGCTCAGGTAGGTCGATTGATTGAATTAATTCCAATTACTTAACCTGAATTTTTCTAGAATTTAATTTTCCAATTATTTTAGTTGAAATTTACACGTTGAACGAGCGTTGTCATGATATTTTGATTACTTCAAGCATACTTCAAGTATATTTCAAGTATTCATGCAAACGTACTAAATTTTGTTCTGGCTGCTGTTGGCCTGTACCGAAGTGCATTGCAGCCGGCCTTCTAAGTGAAAGTATCGCTTAGTATAGATATCGAAAAGTTGAACGCCATTTTTATGTTGCAAGTGTCATGTGTCTTTATAATTTATTTTGTCAAATGTAGCGGTCAAGTTCATCAAGAAAAGGTGTAGGATTCAAATTATATATGTGTACACCTCTGTATCCGCCGTCTTTAGATACAGATATTATTATAGTGAAGAAATTATACAAACTTCCCAAATGAATTAAAATAATTAATTTTAGCTTAGCGCCTTAAAACTTCAATACGATTTTAGCAATTCTCGATTCCCTTGCTTCTTCCGATAACCAAATACAGTTTTTCCTTATTAATACTAGTAACAGAAAGTCAAGCATTTTGATTTTGTGACCTCTGCATTTTTATCATTTTCAGAAAACCAATTTGGGAATTGGCTGTTAGTTTGTTCTATTGCCTTGTGTACTAAGGTTTGCTTTATTCTTTGTTGATTGAAAGTAACTTTGGAAAGTTTCTATTTGCGTCGCGCAAATTTTGAAAAAACGGTAGGTTGGACTTCTCAATGAAATATGATTATTCGTATCATATGACTTGAAACTAATAAAATAAATACTATGAATGTTTATTGTACATTTTTCATCGATTGTTAATGTGACACATCTATACTACATTGCAGTTTTCCTGAGATCTTATATGCAATGTATCCTACAAAATATTTAATTGAGTTTGAAGATATCATATCTATGTGTAAAAAGTTGTCAATGCGTTCTGTTTCTACTATCCATTCATCATCACTATTGTCTTCGGTGTCTTTGGTAGTTTCGCTTTGTAGTATATTTGTTCGAACAATTTCAAAATCAGAAGTAGAGTTCTTATTTTCATGTTGACTCCTACCAGAACCATCACACGGTAAACAATTTGACGATTCTGATATTAATTCAGATATCATGTATTTCTTGGATATGATATGTTTTATGTAATTCTTGTATTCCATTGCTGATGGATATCTGTTAAATCCACCCATTGATCGTAATAAGGAAAACTGATTTTCTAAGCTGTCCTGTTCCAATTTAGCAGTCAATAAAAATATATACTCAGTTACATCTCTTAAGTTTTCCAACAGCTTCAAAACACCATTAATATATTGAACTATGCCACCAATGGTATATACTTTGGGAGGCTTTGTCCCAATTTTTGACTGTAATGTAATTTGTTCAAAGTATACTTTCATTTCTTTAAGAAAATCAATAGATATTGTATTAATTTTCTTTTTTAATCAAAGCATTTTACATTACAAACATCAACTGTTCACTTTTTCAATAAAATTTGCAGTTGATACAGTTGATATACGACATTCTCTCATCAAATTAGTTTAGTTTTTGTAAGGTTCGTATTCCTGATGCAACTGACCAACTTAAGATCTGAACAGCATTTTTAACCTTCATGTTTTGAAAATTATTTGGCCTGATATGCTCTGAACCCTTTCAATACTGTAGGGACTTATTGTCCCAGAGATAATTACTAAAATAATTTAAATGGTTACAAATGCATTGGGATCTGGCATTTTAGTACTGTACGGTCATAGGCTCGTAAACAAGTCCAAACCTGTCTGCTTTGTTGCTGTTTGCTGTTTACTTTTTTTTTTTTTTTTTTTTAAATTTTGTCAGTCTAGACGTTGCTAGCAAACAGTAGACACGTCTCACGCTTATTACTAACTGTGTTTTTATATGTGCTGTGCTCGGAATTGCCAAGTAAGCTATTTATAATTTTATTTTCTTATTTAGTGTGCGGCAATAGTTTTTATGAGTTTTTTTATTTCCAAAAATAAAAATGGGACTTATATGTCCCAATAGTTTCGTTTTCGAATGGATAAACCTTTGTCAGAAAAAGAGCTCCAAGATATTGCGGATAACATTGATTTTGAAGATGAATTAGACCCATTTCAAGACAGTGATGATAGTGATATAGATAAAAATTATATTCAACCATCTATGATTCTTCAAGTGAAGTTGAAGATACTGCATTGACACAAATTTTGGATGATGCGTTTACTTCTGAAGATGAAGAATTCAACGGCGTAAATGAAAAGGAAAACGAAGTTCCGAATAGTAATTTAGGAGTTGCATTTGACTGGACTAGAAAAACTGAAAATATTATCCCGAAACATAATATTCCACAAGAGGAACAAACAATTGTACTGTGTAACATAACAAACAAGTCTTCAGAAATGGATGCTGTGTTCAAATTATTTCCTAAAAGCTTATTTGTATGGATTGCCCAATGCATCAATCAATGATTAGAAATTGTAGAAAAAACATCTAAAAGAAATATTCAAAAGACATCGAGTGCAGAAATAATGATCGCGCTTGGTTGTTCTCTCATAATGAGTTACAATCGTTTACCAGCATATCACATGTATGGTCCAACAGAAAATCTTTAGGTAATGATGAAATTAAAAGTGCCATATCTAGGGATAGATGTCAGTTACTTCTATCAAAATTGTACTTCAATAACCCCGAAAAACTAAAAGACGCTTCCAAGAAGTATTACATAGAAGAAGTATTATCCTGTCTAAAAAAAACTTTTTTGTCTGCCAGAAGTGATAGCACGTATCAATCAGTTGACGAGACGATGACAAAATTCAAAGGAAGATCATCAATGAAACAATATGTTGTTCTAAAACCAATCAAACGAGGTATAAAACTATGGACAAGATGTGATTCCAATATTGGATATGTATACGATACAAATATTTACTCCGGAAAAGAAATTTCCACACAAGAAGGCACACTTGGTGAAAGAGTTGTGGAGAAATTAACCAGATCAATTCGAGATACGAACATAGTTTTATGTTTGGACCGATTTTTCACCTCAATCCATCTTTTACATACAAACCCATATGCTGCCGTTGGAACGTGCATAAAGACTAGAAATTTTTTTCCAAAATTTGAAGGTAAACTGCAGAGAGAGATAGTGAAATGAAGGCATATAAAGAAGGTATAATTTGCACTCGTTAGCAAGACACTAGAGATTTCTTAGTAGTAAGCAACTGTCACTGTAGCAGTATCAGTACTATAGAAAGAAAAGCAAAAGATGGCAGTAAAAAAGGAATTACTTGTCCCGATTCAATTATGTTTTATAATGAATTTACGGGAGGCGTCGATCACGCCGATCAAATAATATCACAGTATGATTCGGATCGAAAAAGCTCCAAATGGTGGCGAAAGGTTTTCTACAAGCTATTCATGACTGCAATATATGACTGCATATATAACATGCAATGAAACAAGACGTTCAAAACTGCCACTTTATTATACCAGTAGCAGAAAATATGATAGTCATTGGCAAATCCCAGCTGGGCAAGAAGAAAATAATGAAGAGAGGACGTCCCTCAAATAGATGCAAATTCATGGATAATGTTGGGAATCATCTGCCTATTCCGGGAAATTCAAAAAACGATGTGTACGATGCGATGGTTTCAAAAAAGAAAAGAGGACATAGATCACTTGCCAAATGTGCACAGTAGTGCACTGCAATGATTGCTTTGCTAAGTATCATTCTTGATTACCTTGTATATATGCAATAAAAAAGAAATGTTGAATTACAATGATGTTTTTCTTTTATTTTTAGTGCAACATATATTTTATATGCTCCACTATTTTACTATCATAAAATACTGTTGGGACACATACGACCCACTCACCAATACTATTGGGACAATATGTCCCAATTATTATTTTGCAATAATCAATAAATAGTATATGATCATTTATTTAAATATTTGTTTTTCCCGTCAAACTAAATTAGCAATAAATATTTTGTGCTATAAATATTACATGAATTATTAAAATGAAAAAAACCGTATAGAAAGGGTTAAGTTTAGCGTAAAGCTTTGTTGCTTTATTTCTGTTCATTCCATACAATGCGGTTACAACATCCCAAGAAATTGTACTATTATGAGTAAGTAACTCATATTTCATCATTATATTTCTCAGTGACTTTATCAAATGTAAAATATTATATACAGCCACTATTGGTTTTGAGTCTACAACGAAGTATGGTTTCTCCTCAGAAACACAAAAAAATTATAACAGATTTTACTGGTCACAAACAACAAGTCTAAAATTTATTTCACACTCCTGGCATGCATTTATTATCTCTAACAATATGGTCTTCAAAAATTCTTCTGAAATGGGCCCTGCAGAGACCGTGTTAGCTATGCTGTAAGACTAGAATGAAAAAAGGCCTCTTATCATGAAAGAACACACATCTGTACCTAATTTATTTTCTCTTATTCTTCCGTAATCTACTACGCCATTTACGTAATTAAATTTTATATTACAGTGAAGCCTGTCTAAGCTAGAGCTCGTACAAGCCGAAAACCTGGCTATCTCGGAAAAATCTCTCAATCCCAGTGATTAACCCTCTACATGAGAATAAAGTAACCTGCGTATGCCGGAAAATGTCTAACCCGAAGCCGGAGGCGAAAAAAGGGCTTTAAATCCTGTTTAACCCGGAAAATTCTTTGCAATATGCCAAAATCTGTCAAAATCGAGAGAAGAAGTTCAACCAAACACATGTTTTTGTTGAATTTACTCACACAATGCACTTGACTTGCTTGTTGTTCACATCAGAATCACATACATACGTCGAAATTTGTATACAATACAATACAAAATGAAGCTACGGACGCATAAGTACTTTTCGTTGAAGTACGTTATAGTGAGATGCCGCCTGTTTTCGACAGTAGTGACTTTCTGCTTGAATCGTCAAGTCGTCACTTAGACTGCAGTTTGGTTTGAATCGCTTTACATTTTCAATTTCGTTCAAGATAAATAAAAGAGTACAGATTAAAATAGAATAAAGTGAAGAATGAAGATATTAGCACTAAAGGAGAAAATAAGCGTAATTGAGGACAATGAAAAGAAAGATTTATTCCTGAAATACCAATGCAGTAAAACTCAAATTTACGACATTTTGAAAAAGAAGTTCCAGTTCAAAGAAGAATGGCTAACAAACCAAAATTCACAAGTACGACGACGTTTATAAACGGGGAAGTGAACGCAAGAACATATCAATGGTTTGTGGCAGCACGCTCTAAAAATTTACCTGTTTCCGGTTCAATCCTGCAGGAAAAGGGCAGTAAGTTTAAATATTCTTCATTTTAAAGCATCGAATAATTGGCTGGAGAGTTTTCGCAAAAGGCATTTATTAACTTTTGCTAAAGTTTGCGGAGAGGCTAAAGATGTCTCACAAACTACGATTACGATCTAAAAAATATTGCCAATGGAGATGAAACAGCATTGCTTTTTCGTGCTTACCTGACAAAATTTTAAAAGCGAAAATGTGTAGGTGGCAAGCAATCCAATAAACGACGAACTGTTTTCTTATGTTCTTTTGCTGGCTGTTCTTTGAAGATCCACTAGGACTGGCAAAGTTTTAAAACCGCGCTGTTTAAAAATTTGGATATAATTAACCTTACCGTTTTATGGAAAGCCAATAAGAAAGCGTAGATGACACATTCAATAATGTAAAAGTGGCTTTTGGATTTGAACAGTAGAATGCAGAAAGAAGACCGCCATATTTGTTTATTTCTGGACAACGCAACATCTCATCCGAAAACTAACCTAAGTCATGTAAAATTGGTTTTTTCCCACCAAACAGAAGCAGTGTGTGTTAGCCTTTGGATGCAGGAGTTATTAAATGCTTCAAAAAGCTACTACAGAAAGCAGATTCGGTGCTATTTTATTTTTGCTATGGAAATCTGTGGAAGCGTTCACGAGCAATATCTTGCCTTGATGCGATTCACTGGATACATGCCGTGGTATCTAGTATCCCTCCAAACTGTGTTTCGAACTGTTTAAAAAAATATGGGTTCCAAGTGAATACTGTCGAAACCGAAAATAGTGAAAATAGTACACCACTCTTCCAATTAATGAAAAGGGCAGGTATTGAAGAAGTCAAAGTTACCGATTATGTATACATTGATGCAACAACTTAGATCAAAAATACTCAGACCGAATTATATGAACCCATCGGAAGAGGAGGAAGATATCCGTGACATAAGTTCATCAACCCGTCTGTTTCCGCTTTTGAAGCATTACGCGCTCTAGAAACGAAAAGAAGTTCACAGTATAATCCTTCATAAAAATTTAAAACAAACTAGTATTTGCGATTCTTTTACCTCAGAAAATTTCAAATTATTTTCTGTGCGACCCTAATGTATATTTCTATTTGCATTTTGTTATGTTTTTGTTTTGGCGTAGGTTCTTGAATTACTGTTTTGTTAAATTTTCTTCTTTTATATACAATGCACATTAACATTAAGTACATATTAAATAAATGATTTAAAATAAATTTTGTTTTGACCCTCTACAAACCGGAAACCTGTCTAAGCTGGAATTTCTTTTTAGTCCCAAGACGTTTCGACTTAGACAGATTTTACTGTATTAATTCTCGCCGAATACAAAGTTCATCTAAAACAAGAATGGCTTGTTGAGTTTTCAAATCTTCATTTTTAAAGACTTCCTTTAATTGCTCCAGGACTTCCCAGTATATACCCGGAAAAATATCTTTAACCATTAAGTGTTTTTTTGTTTGTTTTTTTTTTTATTAAAATAATTAAGTTGTATGGGTCCTATGTGTATGTACGTGGGAATCATATGGGGTTAGTGACCCTTTTATTCGTAGAATTGCAATAAAATGAAACTACCACATAAGTTTTGTAGTTACCATTTATTGGCCAATATTTCGGTCTCTTCTTTAGACCATCTTCAGTGCCTAAAAATACATTATATCCATATAACCCACATTATAAACCGTTCTCATATAAATTACCTTATGAAAATAGGATTTTATTTCCTTCGTCACTTTTTTTAAAAAAATTACGTTAGGAGCACATCAAATTTTTTTTTTCTCGCTTAAAACAGTAATTGAAATAACACAATACCAATTAATTGAATAAATAATTAATAATTAAAATAGCACGATAAACAATAATTGAATAAATAAATAAATAAATAAATATATAAATACATAATTTAATCTAAAACACAGTAAATAAGTAGATGAATAGATAATTTCATGTGCAATACAGCCTTGGGGATCCTCTCTCACGACCATATGTTTTTAGTGTGGCTAGAGTATGCTTATATTGTGTGTTGATGTATTGTGTGTCTGTTTTGAAGTTAATTGACTGTGGTTTGTTGAGGTGTATATAGAGTGCTTCAATGTTTTTCCTTCTCCTCCAATTATTTTCGGTGTGAAGGATCTTCGGATCCTCATAATAAAATACATGGCCTTTTGTGATAGCATGGGATAAGGAAGCTGTGTTGTAGTTGCGTTCGCTTTTCTCCATTTCTGTGTCATTTTGTGTCAGCTTCATCACCCTTTTGTAGTCATTAATGTGTTCTCTCATTCGCGTTTTTTTATTAAGTTTTTGGACAAGGTAAATTAAACTTCAGAGATTTTAAAAACTGGTAACGTTTGGGAGATTCATAATATATATTATGCGGAAGTATTTGCTGCTCTACAGGAAAAGGAACACTTTTCCCGTTTTTACTTAGTACCATTTTACAAAACGTTTTGACTGCATCAGGCGAATCTAATTTTTCAATAGCATTCTCAATGCTAACGTTTTCGTATGTTTTCTTCATATAGGCATAGTTTTTTCTTATATTTCCTTCTTTATTGTATTTCGCTTTTAATTGAAAATATTTTTTACGCCAATATGAGGTTGATTTTTGGCTTGTTGTGCATTGATTACAAGAAACTTCAAGCTCGGCAGATAATCTTTGGCGTTCATTTGGCAGCTGTAAGCT
Organism: Dioctria rufipes; assembly: GCA_963924295.1. NCBI lineage: Eukaryota > Metazoa > Arthropoda > Insecta > Diptera > Asilidae > Dioctria > Dioctria rufipes. The sequence goes on from OZ002740.1 coordinate 225,235,643, forward strand.
TTCAAAGCATTTTAGAAAATTTACATCATTTAAACATTCCTTCGATGAAGTTTCATTAGTCTGGATTTTCATTAAATATTTTTTCGAATAAGTTCTTAAAGTACCTTCTCTATTAAAGTGCATATCTATATCAGATTCAAAAGAATAAGAGAAATTATCCGAAAGTCTTACCGAAGGGACAGCATATCTTGAAAGTCTATTTGCAGCAAAATCATTGCGGGAAAAATGGCTATGGCATATGTAATACTTGCCAGAATCTAAGTCTTTACCTATTGCCTTACACCAATTTTCAAACCTTCTGATTCCATAATAGTTTTTCCATTTTACGTTAGCTAGATCTAGTTCATCTTTATTTTTCTGTTTTCCTCCTCCTTGCCTTCATGCTTATTTGTTATTTTGTATTTTAATTTTATCTTATTTTACTTTTTTTCTCCCTTTTTTTTTTGTTTTTTTTGTAATATACTTTTTAAGATATCGTTATTATCTTTACTTGTTATCTTATTTCTTATTTTCTATTTCTATTATCTATTTTTGATCTGATATTGTTATTGCGTTTTTTTTGTTAGTAATTAATGGATTTGAATTTTTGCTTTTTCGTTTTTAATTTGAATTTTTCCATTTTTTTCATTTTTTCTTTTTCTTTTTTTGTATAAATTTTGTAATTTGTTTGTTTGTTTTTTTTTTGTTTTTATTTTTTACTTATAGTTTGCATTTGCTTAACGGTAGTAAGTAAGTGGATTTATCTGTTTACTATCGCATCAATTTCTTAAATAAATAAATAAATAAGATGGAAATACAGTAAACTTCTGAAAATCATTATTTCTCGAGGATTACTCGCAAAGTTCCACAATACAGGAACAAACAAATTTTCGTTTTCTAGGCATTCTTTAAAAGCAAAAACCAAAAATTTAAAAAAAAAAGAAAACCAAATCAAAACTAAGTCGTAACAAAAAGATCAATAACTAAAAAATATCAGAATATCCTAAACCAAGATAAAGGAAAAGCCGTATCGAATGCAAGTTGTAACCAAAAAATTAAATACAATTGCGAAAATATCAAACACGTAAAAGGTAAAGCGAAATTCCAAGAAACATAACCGAAAAAAAATTATAATCAATTTGATTAGTCAAGACAATGGTCCAAGAAAAAAATTATGAAAATCGTCAATATAATGTATTCCATATGAAATCACACTCAGCAGTAATTGTACAACCAGCGCTTAACCATGAGTGCCTTTACATGTATAACACTACTACACAACTTTATTTAATATTTAATATTATGTAGCTCGTTCGTTCTATTTCACAAAGAAAGTAAGAAACGCCTAGAAGTATTTAAATGCCTAGAGGTAGGCAAATTACAATAAATAATATTTTAAATCCAATCCACTCGCCGCCATAGTGGAGTGGCGCTGAATTCACATACCAAAATTTCTTCGTTATTCCAGGCTATGCTTAGTCTATGCTCCGGCAGAAGTAAGATATTCAACGTATGATAGAGAGTTTCTGGCGATGTATTTACGTATCAAACACTTCAGACATTTTCTAGAAGGTCATGATTTTACGGTTTTCACAGATCATAAGCCATTAACCTCTGCAATCTGGACCATAGATATAGATTTCGTAACGCAATTCACTTCGGGTATTAGGCACATAAAAAGAAATTCTAACGTGGTGGCTGAATCTTTATTACTAGTTATGGTTAAAAATAAAATAATAAAATAGACTTAAATATTATCGCTGAAAATTAAAAAGATGACGAAGATTTGAATCGTCTAATTTCTGCAGAAAGAACTTCGCAAAATTCTGGGTTTAAATTAATTGACACGAAATTACCCTATTCCAAAAATAAAATTTGGTATGATATATCAACTAACAATCCTCGACCATATATTCTGAGGTGAAATATTTTTGAACTTATACATACTTCATCATACCCTGGTATAAAAGCAACTAGAAAACTAATTTCTTCAATATACTTTTGGCCTAACATGATCAAAAATGTAAATTTTTTGGCAAAATCATGCATATCCAAAATTCACAGGCATATTAAATCTAAAATAGGTCACTTCGAACACATACATTTAAATTTAGTCGGCCCTTTACCACCTTCAGAAGGTTTTAATTATTTATTAACAGACAACGATAGATTCACGAGATGTCCTGAAGTTTACCCTATAAAGGATATTTTGGCTAAGACGGTAGTGAATACGTTATTATACTCAGTATATTTCGCGTTTGGGAGTCCCACTAGAAATAACAAAATATCAAGGTGCTCAATTCGAGTCTCAATTATTTAAGGAATTTTCACAATTATTAGGTGCACATAGAATCCATTCTATGCCTTGTCATCTGCAATCAAATGAGATGATAGAACGTTTTCAAAGACAGTTGAAAGCGGCATTAAGCTGGACATTACAAATACCTACCAGCAATCGTCCTAGGTTTTAGAACCACGATTAAGGAAGATCTCAACTGCTGTCCAGCAGATTTGGTGTATGGCCAACCACTACGATTACTGGGTGAGTGCTTTATAGATGCACCGAAATCTATATTGAATTCATCAGGATTAATTACAGACTTCGGAACCATATGCAGAATTTTACGCCAACAACCATTAGAAAGCAGGATAAAGGATACGTTTTTTCTATTTATCGTTTAAAACCGGCATTTGTGAACTCGAATGTGAGTGTGGATTTTCCCATTACTTTCATTATAAAGAAAGTTTCATTTAAATTATAATTTTGAGTAAAATAATAATAACAAATTGAAATTTTTCATCTGATGGTACCTAGATGGATACTCTCGCTGAGGGGGGGAGTTGATGTAGCGGAAGCTACATTGTTTTTAGTTTAGTTTTAAGTTTCAATTAATTTAATAATAAAATAATTTGAATTCTATTTATCTTGTCAGCTTAATATTCATGCTGAGTGTTTGTAAGGAAAAATCAATTTAAATATGACATTTGTTTAAATACTTTAAAAAAACTTTTAAAAAGATTTAATCGCCAACACGCGACACTGTATATTTAATATAAAAATTCAAAAAAAGACTTGAAATGTAAATAAAATTGTGTCAGAGAATAGAATTTAGTTGATTTTAGACGTTAGAGGGCGAAAGAGCTTAGTTGCAATAACAATAAGCTTTCTTAGACATAACACAAAAATTTATTATTTTTCAAAAATAGAAATTTATTATTAACAATAAAATAAAATAAATAAAAAATAAATATTTTATTCACAAAATCACTATAATTTATTAACTTTCAAATTTTGCTTATTTTCATGGACCAAAATAAAATCGAAGTAATATATAAAAGTAAGAAAAACTTTTGTGAATCAAGGAAAAAACTCGTAAAACCATATCTGGCCCTAGTACAATTAGTACCGTTCTTCAAGAGCAAACTACATTCAAATATAAAATTGTATCAAAGTTGTGTAAGATTTCCTTTATCTTATACAACTTTGATATAATTTTATATTTTAATGTAGTTAGCTCCTGAACAAGAATACTAATCAAGGCCCGAAACGTCGAGCAAATAAACAATAATAAAATCAAGATTGGAGTTTTCCTTAAAAAAAAAATTAACCAAAACATTGCATCATAAACCCGATCAAAAATACAATCAGCTGTAAGTTTCCAATCAGCTGTAAACCATCTAAATGCTGGTTTATATATTTAAAAATCTGTTTTTTGAAAGAAAATACAAGGAAATAGGTAAACGTACCTATTAACGGCCATCACTAGTTCCCGGCTACTCTAACAAAAGTATCAAAATAACTCCCATCAATTTACACATTAAAACCTTTTCAAATCTCTCAATAAAAAATTTGTTTTGTTATCTAAGTATTATAAGAGGTTTGACAATATATTGCGCATTTCTGACATTGACGTTTTCATCTTATTCTTAACCGTTTGAGTGCTGAACAATATTCTTCGACTTATGATAAAAATGCGGAGTAATTTCAGTGGCGGATTCAAGGGTGGGGGGGGGGGCGATCGAAGCAATCACCCCCCATAGAGTTCCGACAGCCCCCGCTAATAAAGTCAAAATTTATACTCTAATCAAATAAAATCAGAAAACATATATATATAAAAAAAAGTCTTTTTAAAAAAGAATGCTTCTAAATCCACACTAAAAAATAGAAAATAATTTCTCCCTTCACAAAAGTTCTTAGAGTTTCTCTTCATTCTATATTTTAATTAAATATTTAAATTATATTAACATTTATTTGGGTATAAAATTAAAAAATTTCAAGGTACAAAAATAAAGCGAAGTTTGAGCAATCTGATGTTTTCAAAAAATTGGTAAATTTGTATTTAATGGAATATATCATTTGTATATTGGAAAGTCGTAAGTGAATATTTTATGATTTTAGTAAATCAACTTTTAAATTTTAAGCCTTCAAAAATAAAAACTGTATGATAGAAGTTTTTCGCTTCGCTTTGTGTCATTTATGTTCCAATTAAATGATATAAAATTGAAAATTACTAGGTATTGTACAATAATTATGGTTAGGTGATATAAACCTGGAGGAAAAACGTATATGGAAAAATAAATTTTGTTAAAATTAATTACTAGTACGTACGACTTTCTAAAGGAGATCCAATAAATAAATATTAATGTTATTAACTCAATGCATTCGAATAGGCTATAGAAATTCTTAATAGAATCATACTGCATATACTACTACTCTGCTCCAATCAATTACAACAACTTTTTCAAAAATTTATTAATTTATTTTAGTCTAAATAAAACCTGAAAATATATTTTATCCTGCTAAGACAAAAAAGGACGTCAATTAAGTTGGGACCGCCATTTCATGGTAGAAAAGTTTTGAATACGTCAACATTTGGGCTCAATTAGGGCTAATTTAATGCCACTTCCCCGAATTTAATGCTCTAGTACTTTAAAAAAAACCATGGATAATCCAACTTTATTAAAAGTTAGGACCACCACTACTGAGAATACGTTAAATAGTATTGTTATAATAGTGCACACTACATAATATTTTAGGGCTAAATTAGGACTAATTTAATGCCACTTCCCCGAATTTAATGCTCTAGTACTTTGTAAAAAAATCCATGGATAATCCAACTTTATTAAAAGTTAGGACCACCACTACTGAGGATAGGTTAAATAGAATTGTTACAATAGTGTGCACTACATGATATTTTAGGGCTTAATTTGGGCCAATTTAACGTGTTTTCTACGAAAGTAAGAAATCAATTGACGCCAAGAAACCATAAAAGCAAAAGTTTAAAAAACAAAATGTTCCATCGATGTTAACCTACATGCTAGCAACATTTTAATAATACTGTGTTTTTCAGTGATATTAAATCTTTGATCAACAAATAATACTGGAAAGGAGTTAAATACTCTAATCTTTTCCGAACTGATAAAGGTTAAGGCGTTATCCACAGAAATGTAGAGAAAAAATATAATTTATTTTACTGCTTTTCTGTAGTATTTATTATGCCTAATCTCCAACAAACCAACTAAGAAACCATGAATCAGCGGTTAACTATTGCTGACTGCAACAGCGAAATATAGATGCTAAATTGGTGCCCGCTTAGAAATTGACATTCAATGCCTTGAACATAAATAGGATTTCACTACGGTAAATTTGGGTTACCACACTTCCTGTTTTCTCTACGAGTATACTCCATTGTGCTGCTGAGTTTCATAACGAAAAACATGAGAAAGATTAGTTTTTGAATCCTGATAAACGCTTTTCGCTATTTGTCAAATTACAAAAGAATTTACGTTAAATTTATGTGGAGAGGCTAATTACATTTATTCTCTGCAATTTATTAAGTTTTTGTAGCTTTACACAGTGGTCAGTGCAAACAACTAAATTTGTTTGTTCTAAATTACCGTGTATCATAAAAGTTTAAAATTCTAACCATGGTTGGCCGTTGATTTGTTGCAGATACCCATTAAAACCTACGATTTTTGGGGTCTTAAAAAACGTTTTCCATTTTAAAGTTGGTGGTCCTAAATTTTAATAAAGTTGGATTATCCATGGATTTTTTTAAAAAGTACTAGAGCATTATATTCGGGGAAGTGGCATTAAATTAGCCCTAATTGCGCCTCAAATTTTGACGTATTCAAAACTTTTCTACCATGAAATGGCGGTCCCAACTTAATTGCTTACAAACAAGGCGACAAATCTTTTATGTTCTTTATTTTTTTCTTCGGTAGCTGGAAGATAGTATTTTTAAAGCTCGAAGAAAACCTTTTTCTGGTCTCATTAAGAAGTTCGCTTTAAAGATTCGTACAATCTCCCGACTGAAGTTTTATATTTCAGCTTAAAGACATCACCTGTTCTATAAAGTAAAATCGTCAGTTTTGAAAACAGAACGCTCTGAAAATTAAGCTGAATTTTTTTTTTTTAGGAAAACATTTGAAACCAGTTGAGTTTATTTCGATTACTCGTAAAATTACATTTCAATATTTCATGTTGCTTAAAATCCTGAGCAATGATAGTGGGCTGTGATCTCTGTATGCTTCAAATATTTATCTAACACTGTAACATTGTGAACGATTACTTCCTAGATTTGTGAATGCCCCGATTCTGAAAACTTTTGAGTAACAGATTTGTTTTGTTTGTTGTCATTCAAAAGTTGCGATATAGCTGTCGAAGTTATTCTGTTTTGGTTTTGAGGGATACATGAATCATTCCACAGAAATATATGTTCGCCACGTGAGCTATTCAGTATAATTTTGTCCAAGACTTTTTAAGAACTGATACTAAATCATTCCCTGAACGGCCGCTAAGTTCTTCTGTCAACACGGCGCAATATGTTATGTTTTTTTGAATTTGGTCAAATAATGTAGCAGTTAGATTATACGTTCAATTTTTGTTTATAATAAAACATCGAAGCAAATACCTTTGGTAAATTGAAGACATTCTACAAATCGTATCATATAATAATAGTATTGGGGTCAATGTTTGTTCCATCAATTTTTCTTTAACTTTTTAGTGAAATCAGTACATATTTAACAGACAAAAACAATGTGAAGATGGGCTCGATTTTTTATCTTTGACCCATTGTTTAACGCTAAGGATTATTGATAATGTGTATTATAAAATATTGCTGAGGAGGTAATCAGTTATATTAGCCTATTGCCATTCCCGTAATTTCTGACTGAATTTAATTCGAGTCCCAACTTGTTTAATAGCAGGAAATAAGTAATCTAAATGAAGTGCGTTTATTAACGTTAAAATATTGATGTCTATTTTACATTGTATACGTTATGAAAAATTCTTTTATATGCACTCACGTTATTTTTATTATTGATACCTACATGACTTTGAAATGTTGGTAATATTCCTCAAAATTCTATTAATCGAATTAAATCCATTAAGTCGAACAAATCGTCTGTAACTATTTCCACTGATTGTACTTCCCCTGCTTCCTTTATTATACCTAAATTAAAAATAACACTTTCCACACTCATCTTTTACCTTGCACAAATAACTTCATAGTTAAGTGCGCATCGAAGGTAATTTCTTAGCGCTATAAGTACTTTACCAGTTTCCGTCATTACGCCCGACTTACAAATTGAAGTTTTGTCGATCAAGTTCTATACCTTGAAATGCACCCAATTAGTAGCAAACTGATTGATATAGATAGTAGCTGTACTTCATGTTCGGGTATGAAAGTATTTTTATTAATTTTAAGATATTTTTCTTAAGATTACGAAAGTGCTTGTAATACTACACAATCTCTCTCTAAAGAATATGTACGAAATTTTCGCAATTTTTACATTTCGTAAAAACTATGAAGCAAGCTTCGACAATCGTAAACGTACGTGCGCTCCTTTTTTAAGAAAGGCTTTATAAATTTTTAAAATATGTTTGTTAAAATGCGTTATAAATCCTACAAAAATCCTAAAGATTTTAAGTAATTTTGTCCAATACTACGAAAATCTTTCCTATCGAGAATTTACGACAGCTATTTTAAGTACTTTATTATATTATTGTTTAAAATTTTGTACAGGCGTATCAAACTTTTGTATTGTTTCAAATTCACTCAGTCATTCAACACTATATGTATGATATAACAATACTAACAATGAGCTCATGTAACCTGTAGCCAAGTAATATACGAGGTGTGTTCAAAAAATTCCGTGCAAGAATGTTTATAGCAACAACTTCTGGCGCTATATCCATTTGAAGCATCCGTCTGATAGCCTGATTCTTTCAGAACGTCAATGTTAAGGTTACACAAGTTGTGACTTGTCAGTCGGCTTCCAGAGTATGAAAAGTAACGTCATGTTTACCGTGTCTGTTGCACATTATGGATTCCGAACAACGTGTTAATATTACATTTTGTTTTACTTTTAAAATAAATGCCAAAGAAGCTCATAAATAGTTAAAATCAGTTTATAGAGAACTGACTCTGAAGACTGTCAATAAATTATTTGAGCGATTTAAAAGCAAAAATGAGTGCGTTGAAGACTAGGACCTCAAAAACACACGGAAAGTGCAAAAATTGGCAAAACGGATTCGTTCAAACAGGCGATTGAGTATTTGAGAGCTTGGAGTTGAACTGAACATCTCGCCTGAGTCCGTGCTAAGCCAGAAAAATTGTTCAATTGCTTCCTCTTTCAACACGACAACACGACAACGCTTCGTGCCACACCTCGATACGCGAGTTCTTTGGAAAAAAAAATCCTGTCTGTCCACATCCACCGTAACTCTCCGAATTTAACACCATGCGACTTTTGGCTCTTAGCAAAAATAAAAACTGCACTAGAAGAAAAACGTTTGACACCTTTTCGACATTTAGAGAGTCACGACAGAGCAGCTGAAATCCCTTCCGAAAGAACCCAGAAATGCTTCCAATCAAGGAATCAACGTTGGGATAAGTGCATCGCTAGCTAAGGAGAGTACATACTTTGAAAGAGAATAATCTGTATTTGATGTAATTTTTGTAATAAAATCACTCACCGTATGTTCTTTTTCACACCTCGTAATATAAGTAATTAGTTTCTTTGTTATTTCCACTTCTAATTTTAAGATTTTTAAAAACGGGTCATAGGTATACAAGAATTTTAGGCCTTCACTCAGCATTACGAATGAGTATTGCCTTTCAGTGAAAGTAGTTCCTGCAAGTGCTAATTAAATTGTGTTTCAGTAATTATAATTTGATAATTTTGAGGTGAGTAGAAATAATAAAATTACATTTATTAATCTTTTAAGGAAGCGAAGGTACGTATATATAACATATTTGACAAAACTTATCTATAAAATTATTCTCTCATTACAGATTTAATGCAAGAAAGAAAATTTTTGAAAAACTCAGTAGAGGAGCAGAAAAAAATAATAAATTTACTAGTTGCCACAGTCGAAATGAATAAAGAAACTATTGAATTGATCCTAAACGAAGTCCTGCAGCAGAAAGTAATTTGCCGTCAACTCATCAAATGTAAAGATGTCCTTGTTGGAAAGTTTCCACTGAAATCTATTGAAGAATTAGAAAATATAGAGAAGAAAATAGAAAATATTTTTGAAGATGAAATAATAGGTATTCATGAAAACAAAATGTTTCTGTTATTGTAATGAAAAATAATTTTCCATTATTCATGTATGTAAATTTTTTACATTCCTAGGTTTCCACGATCAAGAAAATTATTAAAAATGGAGCAATGCAGAAAAATCTAACCAATATTTTGAACAAGGAAATAATTCTAAATTTCAACTATGATGGCATATATGGAATGCAAGCATTCAAGGAGTTTAAACGCTTCAATGATGTACTTTTCAGCAAGTAGGGTAAATGCACCAATTCGCGTCCAGTACCCAATTCGCGTCCACTTCAGTTTATAACATGCCATAAATCGACATATTTTCCTTAAAATGCAGATATTTCTTTATCCTTATGGGATGGTTGAGATAAATCTGAGTCTTCAGAGTTTAGTTCATTAGGAGTCGGCATGTAAATAATGCAAAAAAATAAGAAAATATATTTTTTTGTAACGTAGTGCTATGAGTTTAAAATGTAAGAGACAGAGTTTTTTATGACATTTTTATTTCGTAAGAAAGTTTTTAAGTAGTTATATTTCAAATAAATATAATATTGTTTGAAATTTAAGTAAATTTTCGGAATAATCACATTAATTTTAGTGTCTGCGAAATGGATCAATGATTACTATCATGAGCCAGTTCGCGTGTACTGATGGCCGCAAATTAGAGCTGCATTTTTTTACCTTGTTCAAATTGCGGCAGCTCTTCATTAATTAGTCTGATTTAATGCATTGAATATAGGGAAATATGGAAAAATATACTGCTACAACACTAAATGAAGTATTGTCAGACATCCGACAAGGAAAATTTTCTATTAGAACAGCATCTAGCATCAAATAAAATATTCCAAAAAACATTACAGGATAAATTGTCTGAAAGATATCTTGAAGGTGTTGACAAGTTTGGACCATGAAGTATTTTAACGGAAACCGAAGAAAAAACTAGTTAAGTGATGCGAGTCGTTAACCACATGTGGGTTTCTATTAAGTCCTGATAGCCTTTTAAGCACAGTTCAAAACAACCGGCCAAGAGCGAGTCGGACGCGCATACGAAGGGTTCCGTACCATCGTACAAGATTTAACATTATGTACTTCTTATTTTATTATTAGTTTTTTATTTTCATTATTTGTTATTATAGCAGCAATAGAAATACACACTCAATAAAAATTTCGACTCACTACAGCTGACAGACAGACGGATAGCGGAGGCTTAGTACGGGTACGGAACCCAAAAAAGAGCAAGATGATAGCACGAATACATCCTTCAAAAATAGGCGATCAGGGCGAAAATGTTACGACCTTTTCCTGAAATGCAATCCAGAGCTAGCACATCAAATTCCCGAAGCCAGAGATACTGTTTCTGAAGAGGTAATGGTTATGGTTTGATGGGCTGCAAAATTATATAAAGGAGATGAATGCAAGAGACATATTTAAAGAAACAGTTGTTTTCCCTTACATACGACCACTTGGGAGTTCTAGTCAATAGCCATGCCAGAAGCCGGGTTCTTAGTTCGTTCTGAGTCAGGATTCATGAGAATATTCGTGAATTGGGTTAATAGTTACATGGTTAATTACTGAACAAATTCAAAAACATGTGAACTATTTTGCTGAGGGCCGCAAGTTCCACTTAAAATTGGAGCTATGCGAGTCTTTCAGGCAAAGGGGATAATTTTATACGCACTTCCTCCTAGCACAATACATATGTTACAACGTGCAGGTGCTAATGTTTTCAACTAATGCTTCATCAAAAGTAACGGGATTGGTTAAGTGATGATCTTGATTTAAAGAGTGAGTTAGCTTTGGATCTTAGGGGCATGGAATTCGACGTGATCACTTTGTCAAGATCGTTATTCAATGATCTAATCATTCAATCTCGTACAACACATGTGACACATCCCTCGAAGTCCGCAAGAGTGTCAAAGAATAAGCGAAATCAAGAAATCGGTAAAACTATGGATGGGATTGAAATTAAGGCAAAGCAGATCATTGAAAATTAAGAGGAAAAACGGAGAAATAATATAGCCCTGGGGCACACGGCATTTATAGGGTGAGCTTCAGATGTAACACATCAAACAGATCAAAAGCTCAGAATCCATAATAAAAGTGGAGAGGAGAGACCAAGAGGTTCAAGGCTAGCAAAAAAGCATATTGAACTGAATATAGCTTTAAGGCAAAAAAAATGTTTTATTATTCTAATTTATAAAACGTTGAATTTCATTATGTTATGTAATTCCTTCTTGATTTGTTCCTTTTAATTTAATGAAATTTAAAAGATGCTGTTATGTAAAACAACACAGTTTGAATTGAATTACATAGTTTTAATCTGAATAATGTTATATTTTATTTACTGTGAATTATATCACAACTTTTATTTTTTAATGGCTTTTCAAATCAGAAATAACGAAAACTTAATAAAATCATATCTTTCAAAACAACATGTATTTAATACCCCATATAAAAGAAGTTTTTTTAAACTGGCCGCGAATTGGCACTTTGGTGGAACTGCAGAATGCTACTGCAACTCGCTTTTAAGCAAAACAAAAATAAATAATATGAAAAAAATGTGTTTACAAAACAAAAATAATAAAGTGCAATATACACCAAAACAATAGCGTTAAAGCATGGATTTAAAAACGTATTTATGTATGTGTGTGTTAAAATAATTTATTTTTAATTTTTACTTTTTTTAATCATGCATATATGCAGTACAATGAAGTTCTTACAAAATTACTCCTTCTACTATGCGTTCTGCAAGGAGATGCAAAAGCACACTTTCCATAGGGCGATTTAAAATATGACTTCTTTAAGCATACATCATCTTCAAGAAGCGAGCTGAGAAGTATATGCTTGACCTTCAGTACCGCCGTAATGTAAATGTAATGCGCATTATAATTAAGTAAAAACTAAAACCTGATCCCTTAGAAAGTATGAAAAAAGGAATTATTGTACCGGAAAATTCAGACTGGCGCGAATCTCTTATAAAATTATTTATCCTACCACGCGTTCTATAAACATATATAAAAGTACCCCTTCCATAAGGCAACATAGAAGCATATCTTCCATAATGTGTTATAAAGGCATGCCTTCTTTAAGTACATCTTCGAGAAGTGAGCTAAGAAGTATATACTTGACCTCCAGTCCCGCCGCCATATAAAAGTAATGCGGGTTATAATTAAGACAAGAACTACTACCGGCTCTCTTAGATGATATGAAAGATGACATTATTATACACCCAACTCTTCTTTTACATGATTTTGAAATAACACGGTCCCAGAAAGAGAAAAAAAATATTTTTTTTACACGAATTATTTGTTCTAATACGTCCAAAACAAATTTTTGTATGTATACGCAGTGCATATACAAACATTTTTTTGGACATGTTAGAACCTTTTAGGACAAAATTCGTTACACATTTACAAACATAAAATATAATTGGGGAAACTCCTGGAATTTTTACGCAGTTACAAGATATAATGGCAAATTCCCGGAAGTTTTACGCAGTTATAAAAATGAAATATAATGGGAAATTCCCGAAAATTTTACGCAGTTATAAAAATAAAATATAATTGGGGAAATTCCCGGAATTTTTATAGTCGCATTTTCTATTTTTCTATTTAAAATTGCGTTAAGACTTCATTAAGAAATTGTATCGAAAAGTGTTAACATTGTGGTCGGTCGAAGCAAAAATATTTATTTTTAAAAGTTTTAGTGCCAATAATTTCTGTTTCGATTTTCTTACATCGGCTTCTGTTTGGATTTTCTTACAACGAAAAGGTTCTATTATTGCAAAAATCTAGTTTAGAAAATTGAAGTGATTTTTATTGAAATTTTGTTATAGCTAAATAAGATGTCTGAAAAATCAAAAATCAACCGGAAGAGACAAGCGGTTTCTTTAGAAATTAAAATTAAAATCTCTTGAGATAGGTGAAGGTTCAACATCTGTTGGAAAAATTTTTGGTTTGAATGAAGCGACAGTCAGAACAATAAAAAATGAAGATTCCATCCGGCAATCAGTAATTTCTGGATCGAATGTCAGTTCCAAAACATCATCATACAGTCGAAATACTATCTTAGAGAAAATGGAAAAACTTTTTAGTGCTTTGAATAGAGGATCTGCTGCAGAAAAAATACCTGTAGATGGAAAACTTATAAAAGAGAAGGGACTTAGAATATACGAATGACTTCAGGAATCGGAGCCAACAACAAGTCTCCAAACAACCAGGAAATTGATATTTAATACAAGCGAGGGATGGCTGACAGGATTCCTAAAAAGGCACGTACAATGTAAAAATAAAAGGTGAAGTAGCATCAGACGACAAAAATGCTGCAAAAAGCTTTCCCAGGAAGCTAATAAAAATAATTCAAGACTGGAGTTATACGCCAGATCAAGTATTTAATGCCGATGAAACGGGATTATTTTGGAAAAAAATGCCTACCAGAACCTACATATCAAAATCAGAAAAATCTGCTGGTGGTTTCAAAGCGTCTAAGGATCACGTGGCGTTCTTATTGTGCAGCAACGCATCTGGTGATAAGATTTTAAAGCCTCTGTTAATCAACCGATCACTCGTGCCGCAAGCTTTGAAAGGAAAAACCATTAAACAATTTCCAATCATTGATGGCGAATAATAAGGCATTGAGTGCTTCGTTCCTGAAGTAAGAAAATATATGGAACAAAAGGGGCTGGAATTCAAAGCACTTTTGCTCGTGGATAATGCGCCCAGCCATCCTGTGATAGATCATCCGAATATTCAGTTGGTATTTTTGCCGCCTAATACTACTTCACTGATTCAGCCATTGGATCAGGGTATAATAGCAACATTTAAAATTTATTACATAAAACAAGCATTTGAATATATTTTGGATTCAGTTGAACAAAGGGATTTGACAGTCGTACAAGCATGGAAAAATTATACAATTATGAATTGTATTACACATGCTTCTCTTGCCATAAAACAATTGCGGACATCTACTCTAAATGCTTGTTGAAGAAAAGTTTGGCCAAAATGTGTCAAAAGTGGCAATTCTGTAACAGAAGCAGCAGTTGTGTGCTCTGAAATTATTAATCTATCACACGCAATTGCTGGTGAAAGCTTTGAAAACCTTGAATTTGCGGGCATCGATGAATTGATTATTGATAAACCTTTGAATGAGGATGATGAAGACGAAGTTCAAATTCATCAATTAACAGCTGATTTAATTCGCGAGGGCTTGAAATTTGCTGCATGTATGGAAAATCATTTTCTCACTTATGATCCCAACATGAAACGTGCATTAAAATTTCAATGTAACCTGCAGATCTATACGGCTGGGTATCAAGAACTGTATAAGCAACTTGACAAACCAAGAACACAGAAACTGATACCACATTTCCAAATTAAAAAAAAGTCAACATCCGAAAACGTTAATAATGAACCGCACTCTTCACTGGATTCAGACTCATCAGATGTGTTAGACATCTCTAGTGATGAAAGCGATTTTAGTTCAGTCGGTAATAAACGCTCGCGCTTATAATCAAGGAACGATGAATAGTCTAAATTGTAAAATTTTTATTTCTATTCTAATCTGGATTTTTTATAATTACATATGGAGTAAAGTTTCTCTTTATTATGTACTTATTTTAATTTTTTTGTTTTAATAATAATATGTAAGAATTCTATTTCGTTTTTGTTATTTATTTTATACTTTTTTAATAATAATTAATTACATTTTGTTTTTAATTGTAATTTGTGTAGTTGTTGGTTTTTAATATTACATATACTTCTTTTGCACGGTCTTTAGGACAACATATAGTCCTTTTTTTCGTCTTACACGGTTTTTTAAAGTTTTGGAAAACATCCTCAATTTTAATATGTGCAGCACGTCTTTTTTTACACGTTTTTTTGCACAGTTTTTGGTGGAACGTATCTACAGTGTAAAAAAAGAGTTGGGTGTACCTCAAAAGTCCGACTGGGAGGCATTAAAATCAGACAATTTGTGTGAAGTCTCCAGTGCTGGCACCACTGGCACAATTCACTCGCCGAATCGTATAACACTTCAATGTTTGTTATTACGTAGTACATATCATATCACCATATGATCTGTTACAAAATATATCTTCCGCGAGCGCGAACACCTACACATAGCATAGCCCAATTCTATCTTAAAGCAATCATTGATCAATAGCGCGAATAGTCCGCGCATTCGATCCTCTGCTGATCCTACCATATACAATGGACTTAAAGATACATAAGCGTAGTAGTTGCATGCCAGAAAAATCGGACACGGTTACATTCACACGAGGTCGTAGAGCAAATTGTTCCAAATCCCAACAGATGAATTCATTCATCCGATTATCAATTAACTCTTGTTATAAATGCGATGCGATCACCGATCATATGTGATCGCGCCAGCGTAGTATGGTAGTGGGTGAAGTACGCTGGGCTTGGTGGTGGATTACACATTCAAACATCGAGAAACGCAGCAAGAGACCGGAGAGTCTAGCTCTCCAACTGGAATCTTTTTATAAGCCCAAGAAAGAATAGTCTGAGTTAAGCAGTTGACTTGATCGTACGGTATTTAGAGCCGTACCGTGTTATTACCGATGGCAGTTGACGTAAGTCAGCCGTATGACTACCGCATAAGATGAGTGTTAAGAAAAATGTGTAAAAAACATGGCAGCCGAATTAATCCCAAATAATTTGTGGCAGCATACCTAATATTGCCATTCACTGCGCTCAGGAATTAATAATTTTATCACGAGTAAATCAGTGAATATACCGTTAAGCAAGTGCATAATATTTCCAATCTAATTATTTCCGGATATTAAACGTGTTAATAATGTGTTATCATAGTGAACTAGATTTTTTGTGGTAGTGTCTTGCACGAATCTTTCAGCAATTCGCAATTTCTTCTATATCTCGGGTCAAAATCAAGCCCTCCAGCAACGTTGGCTATAAATTTATACTTTGAAATTAAAGTGTGTGCGTGTGTATTTGTATAATTATAGGTATATAGTGCATCAGCTATATATGTATGTGTTTAACTTGTGTTCTTATGTGTTCATGTAGTTTATAGTCAATCGGTGCATAAGTGGATTTATGCTTCGCAGAATCTTTGAAGTCATCTTTCTAAATAAGGAACTCTTCAGTATTTCCTTCTAACATGGATGTGGAATCAGACGACTCGGAGCGTTGGGAGGATTTTTTTGGTATGTTCTTGTTTTTTAGTTTTATTTTTCTTATCACAGTTTCTTCAGCTTTGAGTTCAATCCCCTTTTTATGCATTGTAAAAAGCCGGTAAAACGATTGGTTTCCATTGCCATCTTATGATTTCCTCCAGTGCCTCGTAGGCAAACATATAATTCTACTTGAAGGTGTACTTTGCTTACCTTTGTGAATGGACTTTGGAACAGATGTGTCCGCTGATCATGCATATCATATTTGCTTGCGACATCTGTATTTACGTACCAACCCACGGCGACGGTATGTGCAATAAGCACACTTAAATTCTTCCACAAAACCAAAACATGGATGTGGTTATAAGGAACCGAAGAGTCAATAAAATTTGTCTGTTCTTGTAGTCTTACTGTTTTCTTGATTTATTTCAGCCGGAACGACCCACTCATGCAGGTAGGCGGATTTTGGACTCCCGCGATAATGGATTGAAAGCCTTAATTAACTTTATGTCGCAATCAAATCTTTTTATAGAGTGATCAAAACATATGACACGTGGTGAGGTACAATTGAATAAATCGAAGAGTTGTATTCGATGTTTTTATATCTACTTCACTTTTTTTGTTATAGCAGTGTGTTGATGATTCCCTTATCGATCAGTTTTTTTTTTCAAACTTTCGACTTTGTTAGTAAACATTAAAAATATTAAGAAAATCATTATATTTATGCAAATAAGCTTTCAATAATTTCTCATAAATCAAGTAAAAAAGCTAGAACTGGTCTAAGACATATTCTTATGATACCCTAAATCAGGGGTTTCCAAACTTTCTAGCATAAGGGCCACATTGATTCCTCCACTGAAACCTAGAGACCAAGGCCTAGCTAGCTAGCTCATCATACCAATATACTGTAGTTTTGAATTACACGCAAATTTCCGTTTTGGGAGCTGCTGTCAACTGGCGAGAATACAAGGCCATCATTTAGTAGAGTTGCAGCATGTTATGGAAAAATTCTGCGCTACTTGTTTGGTTGTGAGGAAGACTCGAGTATTCGTGAGCATTGAGGAAGACAACCGAGAGTTCGGCAGTTCCAAAGTTTGAATTTGGAGCGACAAGTGCTATCTGAAAAGCAAACTAGTGTGTTGTGCAATTTTAGTTTTTGAGGCTTAGTGAAAATACAAATTATTTTATTTTGAAGTTTCGTGCTTTTTTTTGTCGATTTGTATAAATATGGAAATGAAGCGAAAGATAGATAATGAGTGCAGAATAATTAAAGAGTAATGAGGGCATAAATATTTCGAGATTGAGTCAAATAATAAGGCAATATGTATAATTTGCAGGAATCCTACAGTATAAATCTTTGAAAGGCGGGTTGAATACTCCGCAAATGTTCTTTAAGTAAGTAAATGCTGGACAATAAGCAGCAACTCGTGCTAGTTTCTGCATAGCTCATTCAATAGCGAAACATGGAAAACCATTTTTTGACGGCGAATTAATCAATGATTGCATGAATGCAGCAGTAGAAGAAATGTGTCCAGAAAAAGCAAATTTGTTTCAAAACATTTGTTTATCAGCAAACACTGTAGCTGATATTACTGAAAATATATTAACTCAATTGACTGACAAAAATCGACACTTATTCGAGGGATAGATACAAATTATGAAGTGTATGAAAAGCTTCGACGCTCATAGCATTCGCGGCATGATCACTGGAGGAGATGTTTTTAAAGGAGTTGAAAATATTGTATAAAAAAAAACAATTTTCAATGGAAAAACTTGAAGTGTATTTCTACTGATGGTGGCAAGAACATGTGTGGAAATAATAAAGGTGTTGTTGCTCTCGTATCAAAGACTGTAGAAATGACGTTGGATCAAAACCATTAATCGTAGATTGCATAATTCATCAACAGTATTTTTGTGGAAAATGCATGGATTTGTCGGAAGTTTTAAAGCCAGCCATATCAGATGTTAATTATATCAGATCACATGCGCTCAATCATCCTCAATTCTGAGAGTTTGTTGAAGGGATTGGAGAAAATAACTAGCCATATTACAATACAGTACGTTTGTTTAACTGCGAAAAAGCTCTGATACGAGTTTTTGACCTCCGAACAATAATCGAAATTTTCCTGAATGAAAAGAATCGTCCTATGGCTAGTTCCAAAGAAATGAGTAGTTATGGAAGTTATCATTTTATACCTACAGATTTAATTAAACATATGAATGACCTTAATTTAAAATTACAAGAAGAAAACCAGCTTCTGCCTGATTTATGTACTCATAATAAGTCTTAACGACAAAGAATTTCAATATCAATTGAACATAAAGTGTGTCACGAATTTTGATACTCACATGGTCAAACATTGAGTCAGCAAACTGAGGCTCCTTTTCCGTAGATTTCACAAGTGAAACTTTGGTTGCTTTGAAAATAAATTTTGAGTCTCATTTTTCAGATTTTGATGCAATTGCAAAGATTAGTGCTTGAGAGCCGGTGTTGTCCCGCGTGAGGTAGTTTGGAGACCCTGCCCTAGATGAATACTCATATGTCATTTCGTATGGTCACCCATCTGTGCAAGTTTGATTTTTGTAGTGTTTTTTCGCATATATTTCTATAACGGTTTGTCAGAGAGAAATAATAATTTTATAGGATTTCATATTCTGAAGAACTTTACGTAAAAACCTTAAATTTTTATATGGCAACACCAAGAAGTGGTTGCTGATTTAGTCCGATTTTGAAATTATATTTACCATTTTTATGAAAATACAATGAACAAAATTTCAGTTCATGACGTTAACGTGTTCTTAGGTAGATATTAGTGATTTTACGAATTTTTTCATCTCAATAGATGCTAAAGGTGTCATTTTAAGGGGTGTATGTTGATATGGGGACAAAAATTTCATCAGAAATCGTCTACGGGTAATGGTTTTCCAGATATTAGCGATTTTACGAATTTTTTTCATCTCAATAGATTCTAAAGGTGTTATTTCAGGGGGTGTATGTTCATATTTAACATCGTTTTATCTAAGAAGGCTTTAAAGGTTGTTAGTAATTAACTAAAATTTCAAAGATCGTCTCAGCCATTTTGTCGGGAAAACATGGATCCTTTAGAAAATTTCCTCAGATATATTTTAGTTCTGCGAAAGAATTCTGTTTCGCAACGCTTCCTATTGCTGCTTCTCTACTACTCCCACCCAGTCTCCTACTGAATTGGTTGCCGATTTAGTCCAATTTTGAAGTTATCTTTACTATTTTTATGAAAATTGTATGTATACAAAATTTCAGCTCATGACGTTAACGCGTTCTCAGATAGTGTCCAAATATGTAGAGAAAATGTAATTTTTGTATGGCAACCCTATGAGGGAGTTACCTGATTTGTCCCATTTTCGAACTTATTTTAACTTTTTTTTTTTTAAAAGCCAATGTGCAAAATATCTGCACAAGATAGTTCTTTTACACTCTTATTTTTAGAATCTTATTTAGTTATGCATTTTTAATACCGTCCAGCTATCCAAAATCGATTCTTTGAATCATACGTGGAGATCCATGTTAATCTATTAATAAAGATAATATTAAGTTTATTGTTTTGTATTTGGATGTTACTTGTTACTTGAATGACATTTTAATCACAAATAAGTAAATATACCGATAGCCAACCGAATAGAAAAATTGAAAACCAGAAGTCAGATACATGTTGCGAGTCAATTAAAAAAATTTGCAACGTCTCGCTCGAATATAAAATCGACGATATCTCCACCTGATGTAGGAAGGCCTCAATTCTTTCTCAGAAATTTACTTGAAATTTTATTACTGGAAATTTGCTCCTTAGAAGTTTTATACATTATTGGAGGCTAACAACTCTCTAAATTTCTAAAAAATAATTTCTTATTGCATATTTACTCGAAATTGTTGTCGGCCTTCAAAAATGCGTATAAATTCGAAGGAAGAAATTTTCAATAAATTTCTAAGAAAAAATTGTTGGCTTCTGTTCTAGTGCAAGTCGAGGCATCGTCGATTTTATATTCTAGAAAAGTGTTGCTGATTTTTTTTTATTGCCCAGTCTTTGTATGCTATTAGTTTGTCTATAATTAAAACGTTTCTGCCTGGCTCTGTAAAAGATAGAAACTTGGGTGTGTGCCTGAACATTAGGAACATTTTTTGTTAAAGCCTCGTTTTCACTAATACTAATTTTCTTACCCGACAAGTTTTGAAACAAGTTGGCAACATTTTATATACGTGGAACCGCTATATGAAAATTCAGACACATGTTGGCAACTTGTTCGATGACGGCTGTAAAAACTCGCAGAATTGGTTGGGTGAGTTTTTCATTTCAGTGGAAACGCTCATTTGTTGTGTTGGCTAAACTAGTGGAAGACAATGGAGTAGAGTTGGCGAGAATTTATTTAAATGGAAACACTTGTAAGTTTAAGCTAACATGTCGGCTCCCAACAAGTACACATCATGTTACCGAACAAGTTGGCAGAATTTGTATTAGTGGAAACGAGGCTTTAGAAGAACATTTTAGCTACAATTTTCGTCGCTGCTAAAACTTGGTTACCAGAAATGTTGATAAGGTTTTCAATTTTCTTATATGTGTTCTTCATCTGTATATTTACTTACTTGTGCTCTAATGCTACCTTCCATGGCTGGCAAGCTTTCTTAGCAATTATTTAAAGCAAACGTATTTTGACAGAGGAGCAGTGCATATTTGTAGAAATTTTTGTACAATTCGAAAAAAATTGGTTAAAGGTAAACAAAACATTAAAGAGATGTAAAATTGCATTTACCTGAAATTATGGCTTCCAAAAAGAGGCGCACAGTTGTATGACTCCTTTATAGATTCGGTATATATAGGACACTGGCGAAAAAACTCTCGCATTTCTTCATTATTCAATTATTCAACACGAAATAAATTCTTTTAAGAGCGAAAGCAGAGACGAAAATTCGTGAATTTAGTGAACGATTTCATTTTAAGGAAATTAAAGAAAGCTAAAGAAAATTCATTGAATCAATAAAAAATTGTATTGTTTCAAGCAAATACCCATGAAAACGAAAAGTTCATAGAATTAATAAATAATTAAATCAATAAATGCACTTGCTTAGTTAGTATTAATTAAGTTGTTCATAGGAAGTTAAAAAAATGTTAATTAAACCTTTATTGAGTCAATTAATTTGTTATTGAATCAATAAAAAATATTTCAATGAACTGCTGTATATAGATATTGCGGACGATTTATAATATTAAATATTAAAAGTTATTTTTATTTTTGTATGTCCGTCTGTCTGTCTGTCTATCTTTTCTCACGATAACACTTACAGTGCTGATATTTTGCAGACGGGCTTTTTAAAAAAAATTAAACTTAAGCTCGAAAATAGGACAAGTCGGGTAACTCCTACGTAGGGTTGTCACACAAAAATGTCGGTTTTCACTATATATTTGGGCACTTCCTGACTGCGAACGCATTGACGTAGAGTGCTGATATTTGGAACGTGATGTTTTGATAGCACTAGTAAATAAAATTTCAAAAATGTGTAAAAATACAAGAACTTTTATATTGAACTACAATGTAGACAACCCGCAAGCACGCCCGATGTACAGATAGCGAATGCGATGTATTACCCGTTTTTCTTCTCAGATGCTAATTTATTCCTTCTAGTCCTTATATTCCCTACCTACAAAGAAGAGAGATCCGACTTCTTGATGTTATACACGTTCACACAATTTACATGTGGGCTGTCGCAATACCCTCTCACCGTGCTGATGGGCTTTCAAAGCAGATCTTCAGTTTACCCACTAATTTATCAGCCGGGGATTTTGGCCGATGTTAAAGCGAAAAAAAAACAGTGCTGTCTTTTCGAACCTATCCGGCCTCATCGTTTACGTGTATGGGAAATTTGTTAAAAAAAAAAAATTGGGAAAATTTTTAACGTGAAAAGTAATTCCAATTAATTGCTATTATACAGAAATTCTCAAAGTTCGTATTGTGAGTTGCAAAAGTTTGCAAGGCTCATCAGGTTGAGGTTCTTCAGGTTATACTGAGGTCGAGGTTGGAAAAGTTAGCACTGTGTTTCTCGCTTAATACTCACTCACGCTTACAAATGGATTAAATCGGGCAATCCTTTCTTGGTATTGTCATCCAGGATTTTGAATTTTCACTTTATTCAAATTTTATTTTCATATGTAGAATATAATATTGTTGGTCTTAGACCAATTACAACTTTTTCTCTTGTTTCAGTAAATTTCAAAATTTGTTAAGAATGTTTTGATTTTGTAAGCTGAGATTTTATAAAAATTTCGATTAAAATCATTTTACTCCTAGATGTAGTGTAAAGTAGTTTAGACTTTTATTTCGAGAGCTATTCAACCTATTTGTAGGCACTTTTTGGGTCTTTCGTTCTAATTTTGCAGGTACATAAGTAGTAAAACACTAAAAAAACTTAGATGTATATGGAACGGAATTTCTATGGTACTACGTAGAGGAACTCCCTTTTAGTATTAATTTTCAAAAATGTCATCTGCAAGAATTTAGCTCTTTAATTCAATGCATTTTCAACCAGTTTCCACATAAGTATACATTATATATACATTTATATAGTGAAAACAACATTTTTGAATGGCAACCACAGGCAGCCCAATATACATTTTAAATTTTCTCATCAACCCAGATAACTAAATTATTTTATATACTTTGTAATGTACTTGGAAGTTATCAGTCGAAGATTACATTAATTTATCACTCTGAATTTCTAAGATACCTTGAATAAAGTAGTATTTTTAACGATCCTGTTAATTTGATAGTTTTAGATCTTCTGAATCTGAATGATATTTTTACTAAATTTTCATTTATCAGTTTTTGTCTTTGCTTAACAAGTGTCGTACATTCAACCATATTTTTCTAAAAGATGTAACAAACACTGATGGGTTTATTCAAAGTATATTATATGCGCAGAAAATCAACTTGAAGTAAAAAACTACAAGCTACACAGAATTTGTCTGCAACTAACATATTACAAATTTTACGTTTACCGAGCCGTTTTATACCATATATGAAATTTCAAAATTTTGTCATTCTGTTTGTAATGCATAGAAACAATGCTGGTAGAGTAAATTTAACCTTTATCAAACCAATGAGAAAACAAAAGCATTTAAAAATCCGTGGTGCTACTTTTTTAAGCAAGTATGTCGTCTCGATCAATTATATGAAAAACAATTTTTTTCTTACGGTTTTGGAAACATAGCTTGTAGTTTCCCAACAACAACTTTGGGTCTTAGTGGTAACAATATTGGTAAAACTGACATAATTGAGACAGTAGCGCTCCCAGAATTTGGCTTTGGTGTGGGAGACCATATGTGTCCCAAGTAAAAAAGAGGTTGGAAAAATAGGGCTCTAAAGTCATGTCCTGACCCCATCTGAGCGCTTAAGAACTCCTCTTTTGACGATATTGAATTTCAAGTTTTATTTCCTGAAATCTCGATATGGGCCGTGAAGCCATTGGTTTCTTTATCTTTAATTGATTAATCATAATGTCATAAACAACCTATTTATTTACTTATTAAAATTCATGCATTTGTGCTGTTTTTACAAAATTTTAAAAAGAAACCTAAGGCCCGATGCATACATCAGTGTTCTGGACGTGAAGTACGGCTGTGGTGGTATATTGGCCCGCGAAAAGTCAATATACAAAAATACATCCACATTTAAAATTATTATACATATTCCTATTCTGTCAGTAGTGCTCAGAGGTTTCAATTACGGGACCGATTTTGTGCCCTAGGAATCTGCAGCAAGAAGTGGACGCAATATGAGCGTACGGTACCGCAACGTCGCCAGTATATGAGTCATTCCTCATTAAATGGGTGACATATGTGACATGACAATCACCAATTTTTTTGAAATTTTACATACTTGGTGGGTTGTGAAAACATATGTAAATATAAATTAAAAATTTTCCCTGTACATTGCGTATTTGGCAAATTATTATTTTAACATTTTGAGAAAATGCTGTCCTGGTCTTTTTAAAAAATTCATTCAAACTTTGCTATTCATTAAAGAATAAAAATATATATGGCTCATTTGACAGTTAAGATCTGAGAAAATGCCATCTCAAAAATACATGCAAGAGGGGATATCAAAGATAAGAATTTTATCTGTTATCATTGAATATCCTGGAAGAGGTACTTTTATTTTATATATATATTTTTTTTGTTACCTTATATTATTCACTTAAACATATTATTATTTTAACTTGGGATCTCAACGGGATCAGGGAGGCAAAAATTATGAAATCCTCAACAATTACTCATAAAAAAGTCTTAGTTTCTTGAGAGTTAGTGAGTAATTATCTGTGAAAGTGGTGCGAATTAAAAAAAGAAAAACTGACATGGATGGGGGCTTCGCCCTCGGTTCGCTCTTGAATTGAAGCACTGTTTATTATTATTAAAACATAGGATAGTTGTATAAAAAGTATAAACACTTTGAATTTATAAATCTGAACTCAAAGCTATTAAAATATCACAAAAAAACGTTTCTTGTAACTAAATAATTCATGAAAATAATACAAAGTCGAAAAAATCATTTTAGCTTTCTATATATGCTTTTTATACATATATATATATAAATTTTTATTTGTTTTTTTTTTGTTTTTGGTTTTGGTTTTTTGTCGTGGTACCTAATCGAAAAAGAAGTCCGACTTGACCTTTCATGTAGGGTATTGCAATATGCAAGTGATATTTCACTGGATGTATCGAATATCTGTTTCCGTGCATATCTTACAATGGATAAAAGGGAGATGAAGGAGAATAAAAATACCAGCAATTAGAAAAATTATCACTATCTCCAAAAAAATTATCACTATCCAAAATCATCCTTATACCTAAGACCGTGAGTGCCAATTTATGTGAATATCATCCCAGTCTTATCAAAAGTCTTTGAGAAGTGAATTTCCGGCCAAATCTCTAAATATTTACATACTTTAGGCCTGATCACAGTTGAACAACAGCGCTATTAAAAGTCTCTGAAAATATACGGCAGGCAATTGATGCCGATCATATTACGATTTAAGTTTTGTTGGACATTTCTAAAGCATTTGATGAAGTCAATCATAATCTTTTTTGCAAAAAGTTAATTACAAAGTTTAATTTTTTGACGCCCGCGACACATTTGATTTTCAATTACCTCATTGATAGATTTCAGAGCGTTTTTTGCAATGGTTCTTCTTCGTCGTTTTTACAAGTTGATTCCGGTGTCTGCCAAGGATCGATTCTTGATCCATCACTTTTCTCATTGTTCATTAACGAGCTCATTGAGTGTGCTATACATAGTAGGCTACACCTATATGCTGATGATGCTCAGCTATATCTGTCAAGACCACTTGGTCTCATTGAAGATGGAACTGGTTGCATTAATGATGATTTACAAAGGATTCTGAACTGTATACAGTCAATGCCCTGAAGTTTATTGCCAGTAAATCTAACTGTTTGTTAATAAGCAGAGCCAATATTGACACTACTGGGTTCTCTCCTATTACTATTGGAGGGAAAATCATTCCTTTTGTAGAGACTGCTCGTAATCTTGGAGTTATATTTAACAATATTTTAACCTATGACAATCACATCTCAGCGGTAATTTTTTAAGTATTTGGTTCTTTACAGGCTCTGTGAGCTAGTAGCAAGTTTACACCTACCGCAAGAAACCTATTTTTATGTCGATCACACCTTGTTTCTGTGTTCACTTTTGGGTGTGAAATATTTGCCCAACTTGATTATATTAATTTTTTTTATGCTATGGTGAAATACATATGTATTTAATTTACGCAGATTTGATCATGTGTCGCCAGATTTTCTTAATTAATTTCTCAGCATCTCTTCTTCGTTCATACAATCAAACTTTGCAACTCATTACCTGCTTCTATTAACCAATCCATGATCAAGTAACTCATCATTGAGCATTTAAAGTCCTCAGAATTACGCGTATATTAATAAATTTTTTTTATGTGTCCGGTTGTGTCGCTTGGTAGTTGAAAAACAGATCTAGTTGTGTAGTATGGTATAGTTAATAGGTATGCACTATATTGTAAACACTTTATTGTAGTTAAATGTGTACTGAACTGTAGTTGTATGCTTTTTCTTTTTTTAAATTACATAGGCACATATAATTATTATTTTTTCTTCTTAATATGTACCTACTGAAAGATACTTGTATCATCCCACCAAACATTTGGATGAAAAATCATTAAGGCGATATGTGGATGATATTGCCAAAATATCTTCCACGCGAAATTAAAGCAAATACTGTGAAATGATTTCTTCCTTGTCTTGCGTAGACGAAAATAAGATGAAATTACAAACAATTTTGTTTTCTGATTTTAAATGTGGCAGCAAGAAGATAATAATTTCGCTTATTTGTCATCTCTTTGTCATGACAGTAATTAATTTGTGAGTTCACTAGTGATTTTAATTCCACCAATTGATTAAAAAAAAAAATTTTAATTAAATAATATCTTCTTTATTCCTTTACTACAAATTCCAAAGGATTTATTTCGACGATTCTTGAACGATTTGCTTAGAAGATAAGAAAGCGAATCATCTTGAAGAAACGAATACGTTTCTTATTCATGATATGAATATAACTCATCTCTTCTGTTTACTTCTTTTCTATTCTCTAGAAATATATAAATTAAATAGGCATAGTTAAGTTATTTTCTTTATTTAACAATTAAAAAAAAAAAAAAATGAAAAATATTTCAGTTTAATAATGGCAATCGGTTTCTTAAATATATTATGAAAATTAAAATGATTTTCAAATATAAATTTATTTCAGAAAATTAATACACATAATTTCACTTAAGTAAAATATTTTAACACGAGATTTATATTACAAGCAGTAAATAACAATAAAACATAAACCGTTTCTTACCTAATACGACGAATGCGGTATGACCTCGAATTTAACTTGCATTAAACCAAAATAAAATCAGAATTGAAGATTAGGTTTAAATTTATGGTCTAACTAAGTTTAAAGTCATTATATCTACTTTGCTGTCTTACAGATAAGTGAGGCTAGTGGTTTTTGAAAACAATGCGAAATATGTATAATCTACTAGATATTGTCACTAGTGATGTGAAAATACAAGACCAAGACCAAAACTATAATAGTCTTGGTGTTGGTCTTGGTCTTGCAAACTTAGTCTTGGTTTTGTTCTTGGTAAGATTGGTATAATATTGGTCTTGGTCTTGCATAGTCAAGTCTTGGTGTTGGTCTTGGTCTTGTTCTAGCTCTTGGTCTTGCAATTCAGTCTTGTTATTGTCTGTGATCTTATAGTAGGTTTTAGCTTTGGGCTGCACAGTCAACTTTTGGTTTTAGTTTTAATCTAGGATTTCGTTTTTTTGCGCAATTCCATTATTGATGTATCATGCCATAAATTTATAAATAGTTAAAAACTCACCGTCTAAATAAATCTTGTCAGCAGTTTGTCTTGTCTGTTTGCTCTTGCTACGTTTATATGAGTGTGTTTATGCTTATAATACATTTTCTCCGATATCTTTTCGTAGGATTAAAAAAATAACAATTTTTCTGCGACTTTGTGTTTCATATATCAATTTATAAGTTTTTGAATTTACCGTATTATTTCCAATTACACCCATACATTCACAACCATAACACTATTCTTTCTTATATTTTCCTGAGTTTTTTTAAGTCTAAGTTAGTTACGTAAGTTACTATATAGTACTTCGAGTTTAGAGGTTCGAGCCGCAGTATCATTCGTTTTTCAAATTCATTAATTATCGTATCTCTTGTTGTTTATTTTTCATTAATTTTAGTGCAGATTTTTGATGGAATTTAACGTTAATATGATGAAAAAATTAATCATTAAAAGTATGGATTCATTTTTCACACAGTAATAATTTACTCTGTTGGGAATAAAATTGATTCAAACATCCATTATCAAAAACAAGTAAAAAAGCTAGAATTGGTCTAAGACCAATTCTTATGATACCCTAGATGAATTCCCGTATTAAATTTCGTATGGTCACCGATCTATTCAAGTTTGATTTTGAAGTCGTTTTTCGCATATATTCATAGAACGGTTTGTCGCACAGAAAAAAAAAATTATAACCAATTTTATAGGATTTCGTATTCTGCAGAAGTTTTTAGTACAATGAAAATGTCTTGGACTGATCGTTTTCAAAGTATACGTAAAAAACCTAAATTTTTATATGGCAACACCAATAAAGAGTTGCCCGATCTTTGACATTTTATTTGCTAATGTAGTAAAAACATCACATACGAAATTTCAGCTCTCCACATCGACGAGTTCTCAGGCAGTGTCCAAATATATAGCGGAAAACGAAATTTTTATATGGCAACCCCACGAAGGAGTTGCCCGATTTGTCTCATTTTCGAACCTAATTTTACTTTTTTTTTTTAAAGTCCGTGTACAAAATTTCACCTCTCTACGTATACGCGTTCTCGAATATCGTGCGCACAGACGGACGGACGGACGGACGGACGGACATGTAAAAATCAAAATAACTTTAATATTATGTCCAATCTATTTTGCTCTATCAACATTATTTCGAGGTGTTACAAACGGAATGACAAACTTAGTATACCCCTATGATTTCATCTAGGGTATAATAATAGCTACATTATAAATTTGAACTTACAGAATAGTATCAAAAATATATCTACAATATTTAATAGATGACAAATTTGTTCTTAAAACGACTTCATTATTGCCGTTTCGTGCTGAAAAAATATTCAATTGAATTTATACATCTGGAAAAACTTTTGAAATAATAGATTCAAAAAAAAAAAAAAATTACGTTCGACGAGTCTTGGTCTTGCATAATGTGGTCTTGGGCTTGGTCTTTTTAACGTACATATGGTCTTGGTGTTGGTCTTGTGAGTATGTTTACAATCTTGGGCTTGGTATCGGTCTTGCATATTCTGCAAGACCAAGACCAATTTTGCTCATCACTAATTGTCACGTAGGCACTTAGAAATTGTAAGTAAAATGCAACATTTTGAGACGAAAATTTCAAATTTTTAATTTTTACTTTACTGAACTGTGTTCATCGATGTTGGTATTTTTTTATAAATTATGTAAAAACGAAAAAAAAAATTTAAGCAAAGTTTAAACACAATTAAATTCGTGTGTTCCCGAAAGTTAAGATAATGGACACAATAACGCTGCTTATTCGTAGGGTGAACCAATCTGACCTCAAATGTAGGAAACACATGAGCATTTTGTTCCCTTGGGGATTCCATGAATATATGAATAAAAACAAAACGGTTACTGGTAGAAACATCATCAAATCCAGGAATGAAAAGTGTTCGCTGGCAGAAGAACCAATTCCAGTGGACAGAAAACTCCGAAATATTGCTAGCAGAAACACTGAGCTAACAGAATACAACTATCGGCAGAAAAACCAAATCCGATAGCAGCAAAGATGTTCTCTTTACAAAAACACACATTTTATCAGAGGAGAAACACCAATCTCTAACTAAGCCCCGCTCTTATACAAATTCCAAATTTTCAATAATGTTGACTATTATTAAACAAAACAGCAAAAATAATACTCCGTTTTTTCAGATAAATGATCGGACCTTTATTTCATTATAAAGAGGAAGGTATGCCGTTAATAATGGAAAATAACGTCAGCCAAATGACCACCACGACCACGCCTACAGGACCATATCCTTTTCATGAAATTTTCCATAACCAAATCGCAAAGTGGATGCCCTATGTCCTCGATAGCCTCACGAATTCCATCTTTGAGGTCTTGAACCGACGCTGGGCTGTTGGCGTAAACCTTCTCTTTCACGTGGCCCCAAAGGAAGAAGTCGCAAGGTGTTAAGTCACAAGATCTCGGTGGCCAATTGTGATCACCTCTTCGAGAGATAACACGGTCCGGAAACTTTTCCCGTAAAAGATCAATGGTCTCGTTGCTTGTATGGCACGTAACGCCGTCTTGTTGAAATTAAACATTGTCCAGATCAATACCATCCAATTCCAGCCATAAGAAATATTTAACCATCTGTCGATAGCTCACCGTAACTGTTGCTCCAGCCTCATTTTCGAAAAAGTAAGGTCCAATGACCCCGCGGGACCATAAACCGCACCAAACAGTCACACGTTGAGGATAGAGAGGCTTTTCAACAATAACTCTTGGATTTTCCCAGCCCCAGATGGGACAATTTTGCTTGTTGACGAAGCCATCGAGGAGGAAATGGGCCTCATCACTCAAGATAAGTTTTCGATGGAATTCCGGATCATTTTCATGCATTTCAAGGACCCAATCAGCAAAGACTCGACGTTGTTGATGATTGGCCGGCTTGAGTTCTTGTGTTAACTCAACTTTATAAGCCTTAAGACCCAAATCTTTATGCAAAATACGGTGTAATGACGTTTGTGGAGTGCCTAATTCCAAAGAACGACGAGGAATGGACAAACCTCGGTTTTCTTCAACACTTTCGGCTACAGCAGCAATATTCTCGGCTGTTCTTGAGCGACGTGCACGGGTTTTATTCTTCACATCACTAACTTGTCCCGAGAGCTCGAATTTTTCTACCAATTTCTGTATTGCGGTCCGGCAAGGTGCTTCACGACGACCCAAAAATGTTCGAGTTTAAGAACCGTCTCTGCCACATTTTCACCATTTTTATAGTGAATTTTAATAATTTCAATGCGTTGTTGAATCGTGTATCGTTCCATTTTTATTAATGGCGTAGTTTCTACTTGTCAAATGTCAAAAAATGACAGCTCCGAATGTGACATCTACCGAAATAGCGGGCTAATTAAAATAACACCTCTTATTGGAAAACCCTTTATATTTTTGTTATTTACTTTTGTTATATAACAAATAAATTCAACACTTCCGCTTGACAATCGCGACACTTTTTTTTTTTAATTTTCCCGTGCGTCCTACAATTAGATTATGCTGACGGAATTGAATATTCATTTGAACTTGATTTGATCAACATTTAAAAAAATGGAATCAGTTCATAACTTGCCGCTTTTCATTTGAAAAGTTTTTTTTATTAAATCTAGGTTGCATACATGATACAAAGATGACAAGGTATGGCCGATTCGAAAGGAATTTTTTGTGTTGATACGTCATGAGGTGCCTACTGTCATTTCCAGCGAATTTGTTTTGAGTTTTTCGTATTTTATTGACTGAAATACGTTTTGAATATATTAAAATATTTAACAAAATATTAGTTTCTTCGTTTAAATCACTTCGGGAAAAGTAATTATGTACTAGTGGGAAGGCAAAGAAATTTAAAAATAGAAAAAAATTTACGCTGTGAACGGACGATTGAAATTGAGATGAACAAATTTCTGACAAAGGAGGCAAGCAATCAATTGACAGATTTTCCGGCCATACCTTGTTAATCTTTGTATCATGGGTTGCATATACATTATGTCCGCAGCTGCAATACATGACCTGTAATGTATTAGAAATACAGCAAATGCTTTCACAACTCTTTAGAGATTAATTGCAAAGAAAATATGAGTTAATAATATATTGCCATTTCTATTGCATGAAAAATGCATTTCACTCTATAAGGCGCACGACTGTTACTGTGATAAAGCCTATTGCTCCTTGAAAATTGATTTTGTTTTTTTTAGGAAAACATACAATCCTTGTAATTAATAATACTACATACTAAATATTTTTAATAAAATAAATTACAACACCAAAATTCAAAACAATTTCGGCATATGAAGACCAAAAATATATTAGGTATATATGTAGGTACATAGTTATGTATTTATCTGCCTTAGTTTAGTTACTTATAAATCTTTCACTCTTCCTTAGATGTTTCTCTTAACATTTTTACGAGTATCTTGCAATGATTTTTGTTTAGTGGGTGCTCAGCCTATCCTCATATTTCATATATAAGTATATACAACATGATAAACGTCGTGCGAGCGGGTAGTACATTGCTTTCCATTATCGTGGGTGCATTTTATACTGGGCGGGTTCGTTACTCGACACATTGGGAGTAACATACATACACCGATATATAATATTTCGCGGGAAACCGATCAGATCTAACGTTTAAGTAAAATGCGGGCCATGTAGGCATCTATTTGGCTATTCCAAAAAGATTTCATCAGCGGTATTCTTAATACTCAATGAGATTTTTTTACCTAGCTTTAATTTCATTTTTAATTTCAGTCTGAAATATTCAATCTGGATTAATTTCTGTTTTCATGTTTGCTTACAAAATAAAACTTTAAAATTTTTCTAATTAAAGTTTATATGAATGAATGAAGGAGGTTGAGTCCCGGGGGGGGGGCTAGAACGTAGATCCATTGTTCACTCTCAGCACACATGAGTAAGTTCATAGGTCCCAACCAGAGGCTCTTACAAACCATGAGATTGGTTCCCAACCCATTCATCTAGGATATCATAAGAATTAGTCATTGGTCGTAGACCAATTCTAGCTTTTTTTACTTGTTTTTGTCTTAGTTTCAAACTTAAATGAGAAAGAAAAATTAAGCTGCATATGCATAGACACGTTACTTATATGTTCTTTTCACTCAATATACTCAAACCTAATGAAAAACTATTTATAAATATACATTATCGACAAATATATCAGATATGATCACAAAAATATGGCGAAAATCAATTATTGCAAATTTTTCAAATTATTGCGGTCTTCCAGGCTGAGGTCAAGGCCAGTCTTGAAGCAGGAAGGAACTACCTTGGCTCAGATACAGAGATTGGCATCTTCTCGAACAGCCAAGCGGCCCTCAAGGCTTTGTCAAGACCCTTCAAACGGAAACGAAAAAGCGGACGAGCTTGCGCGTCTTGGTGCGGCCTCGGAGGCGCCATCTTCCACAATTGGGATCGCACCGGGACACTTTGTCTCTATAATTGCGACTTGAGCCTATTGCCAACACAGTTGTCTTTGATTAGACGACCCTTCGGGTAGAACAACAAAGGAACTGTGGGGTAGCCCTAACATAAGTTTCACAAAAAGCAGGTGTCTATATTACTTCAAAAATATTCTGACAATAAAACTATTTAAAGAGAAAATTTTTCTGCGTTAAGGAGAAGGTAGCTAATAAAAAATTAATGAAAATTGGTTTTTGTATAAATTTTGTGTAGATGATTTCACGACGGAATTGCCGAGTCAGAGATTCTATCTAATAGAACATGATTCCACAAATCATTCGTAGCAAGGCGATCTGTAAAAATTCCTTACTCATACTACTATGTAAGGAATATTACATACATATTACATGCATATGTTTCATATGTAGGTGTCAAAACATAAAATTAGCTTTCAGCACGAGAAACAACTATTTAATTAGTTTGTTTACTTGGGTCTTTTCCATTCATATCATGTAAGACACGTGTAATACATATATTTTTAACAAAACTAGAATATTGATTTATGTATATGCATTGGTACATCTGGTCTTAATATGGCCTGTAATGTTGAGATAAGATTTTTTAGATAGATAATTGATGAATCTTTCTAGAGGTCTTTTCTGTTTCCTCCCATCGCTACTGAATCTAAAGTTAATGCATTGATTGGGCTAAATTCTTTTCCAAAAAAACATGTCATCATAACCGTCAGTTTTTCATGTCATATTTAATTGAGAAGTTCAAAGAATTTATGTATGATGAAGAAAGATTGTTGAATCATGTGAGTTGCCGCACATTTTACACAGGATTGAAGGTCGACTAAAAGTTAAAATTCAACTGCTATCATTAGCTTAAAGCCTGAGTTACAATGGGACGCTGTCATAAGTCGCGGACGCTGTCGCTAAACCTGTCAAAAGTTAAAATGTATGAAAGCACTCAAGCGCAGGTACAGTGTGTCGCTAAGAGTATTTGTTGCTAATGCCGGTCGCGTTGCTTAAAGTTGAAAATACTTCAACTCAGACACGCAACACTTTGACAGCTAGAGTTGAGGCAGTTTATTTTTGCAGAACATTGAAATTGTGAGTGAAAATTGTAAGTTTTAAGTAATGCTACAGTATTTAATAACTAGTTAATTTATTTATTTACGATTTAATGATGGAACACAAGTTAGAGCGTCATCATTGGAACAGCATAAGCAACTGGCACTGCGGCCGCGTCGGCATCTACAACATCATTCGCGTCAGTGTCACTTTGTAACTCAGGCTTAAGATTCAAACTATTTCAATCAACTCTACAGGCTTGTACGTATCATTCTGTCTAGTTTCATTTTTTTGTACAAAATATAGAAAGTAGTTAAACGTTACGTGTCTACTGGGATTCTAATAATGTTTTAAATGCTATTCATTATTTCCAAGAGACAATGTTAATAGATTTTTCGAAAATATGTGCAGAAGATTCTTTTGTAAAAAACTTGGGATATCAAGCAAGCAGAATACCCGTAAAATTACACCCAAAAATGAAAGTATCACTCTGAAACGTGCCTATACTTACTAATAATAACAAGAATGCTAATATTGTTATTTAAGATTGTTCATGCCATTAAGAGCTCAGCTTTGTTTTAAAGCAAGCAAATAGTTGACGAAGAATTACGATTTTTTTGACATTATATTGTAGTGTTTTGTCACGTATCTGACAAACTATCTCCATGGTTTGTACATAGAGAAAGTGTTCTTGAAACAAATAATTTTACATGTTTATGTTACTCTTAAGCCGGTCTCACACAATGTGTGCATTTGTCAAATAATTGGCATGCGTCTAATGTGAGGAGGTGTGTGTGAGGTGCAATTGCCCCGAGCAGCGACCAAAATTCTTATTGTATACAAGTATCGTTATAAAACTATCACTAATAATCTACTCATCGCAAACCCAAGCTGTACAGTATATGTTTCTACAATCTTAAATTAAATATTTCGCATGAAATAACAGACAAACCGGACAAAGTAGAAAGAAAACC
The DNA here is from genome assembly GCA_963924295.1 of Dioctria rufipes. NCBI lineage: Eukaryota > Metazoa > Arthropoda > Insecta > Diptera > Asilidae > Dioctria > Dioctria rufipes. The sequence continues at coordinate 225,271,233 of OZ002740.1, forward strand.
AGAAAACGACAGTAATTCGCTAGAAAAATTGACTGCCACATTTTCGTTTCTTCCTAGAAAAATTGCAATGAGAACATTGGAAATATATTTCATAGGAGTTTTTACTAGACACTCATTGATTACCAGAACCGATGAGTTAAGTTGCATTGGAGCGCGATAGCAAGGGAATGTTAGCATCTAAAGTTGGCTTCCCACGGCCTGTGATTTCACGTGATGCGCCTCGCGAGCAACAACCAACGCGCCATGGGAAGGTTTGGCTTCGATGTGGTGCGAGTTCGCCTGAGATGGCGCGTCCGATCCATTCGGTAACTTCAAAAACACGGCGCGAGCGTGCGCGAGTTGATTCGTGGTGGCTCGAGCGGGCGTGTCAGTTTTCATTTAAAAGCTGTTGCAGAAACAGCGATAATTTTTTCACAAGGCATTTTGGAATAGATATTTTTAGCAAAAAGTAGGCACCATTCCCCAAATCAGTTCGAGCACACCGTGGGAAGGGTACAGTCGTGAGCTCGTCTGAACTAAAAGGCTTGGATCGTGAAACCACGCGCCGTGGGAACCAAGCTTTAGTGCTGAGGTGCATAGTTAGGAATTTTCTTAGCTGGAGTGTAACACCAATCTCTAAAACTTGTAAACAGTTCGAAGTGTTCTGGCCAAGGTATGTAAAAATTAACAATTTTCCCAAATCACGTTATTGCGTGATTTAATAGGTTACAGGTCAACTCCGAACCATTTTACCATTTGTAAATTATTTCCTATAAGAAAAATACTCATGAAAATTTCCATTCCTCCCCTCCTCAGAACGAATGGTTAGGTTAATTTAGAGAGTCGGCTATCGTAAAAGCTTGTACGACCAGTCACACTTAGACAATCTGTGGTCCATTGTGATACTACCTTATTAGAACCCTACCTGGAAAAGAAATCCAGCTATAACAGTTAATGAACCTTACCCGGTCCACCAACTCTTTGTCTGCTAATTCCCCAAACTAGAAGAAAAAGTAGCTATCGAGGGTATTCCTCCTACACTTAGCAAGGTTAGGGCATTCGCACAGGAGGCTCTGCAACCTCTTCCTTGTTCATGCAGATTCCTCACTGATTCTGCTCGAGTCCACAGGTTTGATTGCAGCTTGGCTGTCAGTACAAATTTTGATAGCTCGATTACCTCATAAGTTGAACCAGTAGCCTTGCTGCTTTGCAAATAGCAAGAGCCTCTACTTGGAACATGCTACAGTAGTACTGGTAGATGGTACGATTCCTTCATTTGAGGAAATTCCGAATACATCCCAGCTCCCATTCCCACATACATTCTCAAATCGGCTGTAAGGACACATATCGGAGTCATTTGCTACGCGATTATCATCCCACCCCACTCTACTAGGAATGCTAGTTTAGAATGCTTTCTCCAAGTCAATGTAATCCATAGTTCCCCATATATGGTTCCCAGAACAAATCTTCAGTATTCTGGTGTGCCCGAAGTCAGGATTCAATTTTAAATTCAAGAGTAGTATTACCCAGTTTCGAGGAGCGAAGGTCACAATAACTCACCTTTGTGTAAAGAGAAATAGTTCGGTCTATGCGGGACTAAGCCTCAAACCACAACTTTTAGCCCAGTTAAGAAGCTTTTGTAATGCTCTTTGAGTTAATTCGCTGATCGTCGATATGAACTTTCCCGAGGACAAGATGACTTAATCATCAGCATAAGCTACAACTTTTATACCCTGCCTTTGTAAAGTACTGAGACCACCATTAAACTCCAATAACTACAGTTTAGGTAAAAGTACTCCTACTTGTGGAGTACCTCTAGACTCCTTTCTGCTAACCTTATTGCTAACAAGTTCTGGCTTTATTAGGCGGTTATTGAGTTGATCCATCTGCATATATGGGATTCGAATCCTAGACCATTTAAGGCATCCTGAATGACCTTTATTCTAACATTATAAAAGGCGGCTCCCTTGATATCAACAAAATGCATATACATATGTATAGTGCATTCTATTTCAATGGTTCTTCTACCTCACGTAGCGCCGTCTCAACCGATCCTCGCAGTTAACTAGAAATCTCACTTTACCTGAGCAGGATATCCATGGACGCCTCCATCAGCTTTCAAAAGCCTTTAAAACAAATGATGTAAGGCTGATGGGCAGTCATGTGCCCGCTACGACCTGCCTTGGGAATGAAGATCACTTTAGTTTTCTTCCAGATTATTGAGACATAAAAGTGGAACAGGTAGCTCCTATAAATCACCATCAACTCCGAAATTACAGTTTCTTGCACTTCCTGCAGCATGATAGGAATGATTCCATCGCGTCCCGGTGATTTATAGAGAGGAACAAAATTGAATTGACCACTCGATTTTCTTCTTGGAGATTGTGCCCCATATAGGCTCTAACTATCAGTGTACCCGTTATTCTTGTCGGTATGGTCGGTTTCAGAGTTCCTAGGAAAATGGGTATTTATAAGCAGCTCTATACTTTCTACGTCAGTCTCGGTCCAGATACCGTCCTCGCTTTTCATGAAGGAGAGAACACTAGGGTTCTCGGTTAAAACCTTCCTAAGGCTGGCAGACTCACTTGTGTTCTCATGGTTTCACAGGTTCCTCCATGAAGAGAATTTAGCGTTTTTGATTGAGAGTTTGTAGTCTCTGAGACCTGCCTTATACTGGATCCAGTCTTCCTGACTTCTGAGCGAAAACCTGAATCCGCATCTACAGATATGCCACTTCAATTCAAACTTATATAATTTCCCGTAAAACCTTTCTTTTCATTTGCTATAAATAAAGTGCAACGCCAAACGCTGCACGTTGTAGATATTGGCTTGAGTGCGAAATTGTTGAAAGTAAACATCTCAAGAACTATAGCGAGTTTATTTATATACTCTACATGAAATCTAAAGGCTATACTAAGCTTGTAATTCCGCTAGTAATGAATAGAAATAATGCTGCTAGAGCAAAATAGATTGATCACCCACGCATAAAATTAAGAGTTATTTTGATTTTTGCATGTCCGTCTGTCCGTCCGTCCGTTCGCCTGTCTGTGCGCACGAAAGCTTGAGAACGCGCGCACTTAGAGAACTGAAATTTTGCACACGAGCTTTTAAAAAAACAAGTAAAATTAAATTCGAAAATGAGATAAATCGGGCAACTCCTTCGTGGAGTTACCACACAAAAATTTTGTTTTTCACTCTATATTTGGACACTGTCTGAGAACGCGCTAACGTAGAGTGCTGAAATTTTGTACACGATATTCTCATAAAAATAGTTAATATAAATTCCAAAACGGGCTAATTCGGGAAACCCCTTCTTAGTGTTGCCATATAAAAATTTAGGATTTTTTGGTACTCTGTGAAAAGTATCAATCCCGCACGTATTTATTGTACTTAAGAGATCTTCAGATTATGAAATCCTATGAAATTAGTTATATTCAGTTTTACTATCAGACGAAACTTGCACAGATGGGTGCTGACCATACGAAATTCCATACTGGCAGTCACCTAGGGTATTATAAGAATTTGTCTTAGACCAATTCTTGCTTTTTTATTTGTTTTATATTAAAGTGAACAGGTATATTTTTTTAGAGTTCGAAATAAAAATAGTTAGGATAACTTATTTATTGTTTGATGTATCCACAAATCGAGATGGTGCAGTTTTCTTTTTTGTTTAAAATTTTGCTATCTTATTGCCTTGAAAAATCGTTCTGTATGTAGCTATTTGCACAAATTTTTTACACTTACTATAGAAACATTACATTGACCTCAATTAATATCCTGTTTTAATCTTGCTTCTTAAAAAATTAAGTACGTAATCGAATAAGCTGATCTAAATCAAATAGCTGCCTATATGTATATACAGTATCTTGTTCACAATAACAATGATCATTACTTTCTCCTTGCTGGTTGTTTCAATGAAGTTTGTTCAAACCTATGCGGGGAAGTCTAAAGAACTTAGTTATCTCATTAGTATTCAATTAAAACTACGTACAGGTTTCAATTTCTAAAGGTCAACTTGTGGTAGTAATATATGTGATCACAACATGCTCTGCACAACACAATCCGTCGGCAGACCAAGAGAATTGAGTAAGAGTAAGTATTGAAACAGCATTAATGCTCGATTCACGATTCACAAAAATGACAACATTCACGAAAACAACTTGTAGTTTGGAGTAAATTCTTGAAGCGTAGTAGTCATACCCAGATACCTATGTAATAAAAACCAAGAACGAACGCATAAGTAATATCTTGTTCTAGCCATAGCTTACTATATTTACTACAATTATCCATATGCGTAGTTATATCATTTATCTGAATGGAAAAAATCGAAGTTCAAAAATTGTTAATATAAAAATAATAAGGAAAAAAATCTGTGAGCTCTGTGTGCCGCCAAACAGGTTTCGTTTGGTTACAGGCCAATAGCGGCTGCTGGAAAAGTAATACAACGATTATAAGAAGTGCACTGCAGCAGGCATATCCCAATGAGAAAATAAAATGTAATTATAAAACGCTAATTAAAAAAAAAAAAAAAACAATGAAATGCAGAAAAAGGTGATAACAAAAGCGATTTTAGAATACTTTTGTATTTGAGTAATTCGTTACGTCATTAACTAGTCGCTTATTCTTTTTGTATGAAACTGCATACATACATATTCATACATATAAAGTAGGTATGTTTGCGGTTCAACTGGTCTGGTAGTATTAACGCTCACATAACCATTCCCTGTTATCATCTGATCGGAATTATTGATTTCAAAGATTTTATGGAAAATCGATTTACAGGTCAGTGATGTGAATCGATGATTAGAAGAATGCTTCATGCTAGTCAACGCCCACATATATAGTTTTAGTTTCGGAATAACTTTCTAAAGAAAACTTCATAATTTCTTCTTGAAAGTGAACGCCGACCATGTTCCCTGTCAGAGAGCAGAATGATCACGTTTCCAAATGGATCATTTCCATAACAGAATATGATGCCGCCCGCCATCGTCACTGCAGCGGTTAAGAAGACTATAAAGTCACCAAGATTTACATATCAAGTGAGGGCACTGTAATGGGATCACAATATCAATTGCCCTCAAAGGTGCTGGTAGGAACATTATACGCTACGCCACGCAGATCGAAGACGGCAGACAAGATGATAAAGTACCCAAGATTTCGAGTGAAAGATTCACAGATCACACATGACAAGTTTTTATGTTTCTGGGTGTGCAGCAACAATCGATCGAGTTCAAAGTTCCTGTCGTGATGATAAAATAAGAGCACCACACAAGCTGTGTCTGGACATATTAGAATGGACCCGTGGGCTGCTTAACTGATGTGATTTGTTTGGCATTCTTATGATATCTCTTATTGTTTACATGTCATATTACGTCACTCGAAAGTGTGAAATGGATTAAAAAGTGCAAGTATTATGAGAGAACTCTACAGATAATGTAATTTTCTATTTGAAAATTTATTAAGAAAAATTAGATTGTTGCACTCTCCATTATTAGTTTTGGCTTCTTTATTTGACCGGCCAGCATCATAAAAACTTTATTAGAGTAGGAGCTGGAGGGACTTGAGTTTGCAAAATGTGAGGACCGCAGTCTGCCAATTGATACAAGCTCAGAAAAGCGTACAGATTAATATTTTGAATGTTGTCAGAAACCCACTGGTCCAATTTTTTTTTATACTCCATTCCTTTACGCCGAAAGTAAATCTATTGAGCACAGGCTATGGAACTATTTTAATGATTACATATTATATAAAGTATATTATTAAAAGTAATAATTAGATGTCAGATTAAATTAATAATTATTAATGAAAAATTAAACTGTTGATAAAAAAATTATTTGATATAAAAAAAAAGCAAATATACATAAAGATATAGGTATACATGAAAGAAATACAAATAATCAATGATTCATATTTTTACAAGCACTATTTATACACTGCATTTTTTTTTTGCTGCGCATTTACAGGGCTGAATCAAAAACTGTGGCAAAGGTCGCTTTGTCTGATTAGCAGTTCTCTTTTCAAAGCCAAATAAATTATAATCAATAGTCTCAAGATGAGTTTGTTCGGCATTTATCCATAGATATGTAAATGTAATTGCAAAGCATTGGATGTGCATATGACTGTCATTAAATTTAAACCAAAGGCGATTTTTTGTGAAAACAATTTAAATCTAAGTTCATCTGCAGTTTTTTTTTTTTTTAATTATAGGTGCAAACAGTTTCTAATTTTTTAATTGTTCAATATAAATTTTCCAAAAATGCTATAGCTTCTTGTACGAAATCCAAACATATAAACAATTTTTTTTTGTACTTAATTTGCTCGTTGTATCGCAACCACTTATAGAATTTCTGGTAAAATACAACAAATATTTTCGCCAAGAAATTAGTCAGCCAAATGGAATCTTGCAAAATATTTCTTTGCATAAAACCCGTGGAACCATATACCAAGCAACCAAGACGTGCTAGTTTAGTTCAGAAATAAATACCCAGAATGAGAACATCTGTATCAGAACTAAAAACTATAATATGGGCATATTGAACTTGTGAATATAGTGTTCATCTTTATTGATCCTGATGGATTTCGTCCATTCATTATGGTGATTGATGTCACTCGTGGGTCAGATTGTAAAACCAGATATGAACAAAGACCTTCGTGAATGATGTTTTTAAAGGAATAGAGAAGCATCCATCTCTGCAAAGCGTCTTCATTTTTGGTTATGCCAATCAAGCCCCCAGTAACTACTGAAGATCAGTTCTGAGGCTGCTCTAGTTCTAAGTCGGGGATAGCCGCATTAAATGTATAATTATTTCGTCTTACGGACAACATTCCTCTCTTCAGATCATTTATAACTTCGGTAGGTAATAGTAACATGTCTAGTAAATAAATTGTCACTCCGCGAATATAAAAGTAAAAGTAATTCATAATCACAACTTCTGTTAGCCTTCATTGAATTTAAAATAATTTCTACTATTTCGCAGTAGTTGTTGAATTTTTTGATGGTCGAGAGAAATTGTTTTGTACTTCATTATATTGCAGCTTACACAAGACCCAGAGCAAATTGTCATATTTTGAATAATTTTACTGTATTTTAATAAACAACTACTGTCCTTGTAATTCGGTACAGAAGGTTTCGGAGATAACGGGACTTTACGATATTTCCGTAGATCACCCTGTAATTTCCGAACGTTACATCCTGTATGGAAGTCAATCGAAAGACAACCCCGTTGCCTATAATCTGATGTACCCTTACCTCCCTACTCATTTCCGTCTACAAATAATATATTATTATATTATTATTATAATATTTATTCAGTATTGCATAAGTATGAATTCCTTTTTTCCTATTTTAATAAGTTTCAATGTGTCCTCCTTGCTGCATAATGCAATATCGCAGTCTCCGTCATATCTCAGCGATAATACTGATTTGCTCCAAAGTTTCCCTAATTTTCTTACCTAATTCTATTATTAGAGCCCTCAGTTGTTCTTTCGTTGAAATGTTATTCAAATACACATATTCCTTCATAGCTCCCAAAACATAAAAATCGAGGGGAGTTATATCTGGGAATCTTGCTGGCACATGGATTGGTCCAACTCGACCAATCCATAATGGGAAAGTTTGAGACCAGCCATTGTCGAACTTGCCTTCCGTGGTGTGGGGCAGATCCGTCTTGTTGAAATATGATGTGGTTCCCAACGCTTAATGGAACCTCATCTAATAATACCGAATGCAATTCTTCAAAAAATTTTAGATAAGGTTCTGCGTTTAGAATAGTTGGAAGGAAGTACGGTCCGAAAATGGTTTTACCTATTAAACCTGCCCAAAATTTACTGAAAACCTATGTTGGAAGCTCGTTTCACGCCTCGCTCTTGGGTTTTGTTCTGCCCATGAATGAAGATTACGATGATTCACAACCCCATCTAGAGGAGGAAAGGGAATGGTGGGACCACTACAGCTGCTGGCAACATCCACTTTTTTGTTATTTGGGGTCTCAGGTATAAGAATCTGAGCATAGTTGGCGGTCCTCACATTTTGCATACTCAAGTACCTTTGGCACCGAACTATACAGGGTGTCCCGGCGAGATAGGAAAAAATTTTGAGGGTTGAAGGCACATCCTATTTGCGATCTAAAATGTTATATAAAATATTTTCGAGTTCGCACTATTTTCGAAGTTAAAATCAATTTTAGATTTTTTCGAAATATTGAACTTTAAGTCGGCTTTTTGACTATAACTAAGCTCAGATTATTCACAGGTCGATCATTTTTCTTTCGTCTTATTCGTATCATTACAGGCTCTCAATCTATGTAACTCGGTTTTGAAAAATTTCACACATATTAGGAAAATTGGCGATTTGTTGCCGAAACCATTTTTCGTCAAAAATTCATCTGTTTTCAAAGTCATAAATCTCGAAAAGCAGCCATGCCAACAGATGATCCGGTTCTCATGAAAAATATCCCTCATTTATTATATTTTATAAAAGTCCAACACGATTAGTCGACCTTAAATGTTGACAGAGTTACAGTAAAAACTTGCCCGCAACATACCTATGATAACTTGAGCAAAATTAATTCTAATTGCAAGAAATCTTTTAAGGATGGAAGAAACAATGTACCTGAAGCAAAAGCTCTCACGATTCTTTAATTGCTCTAAACAAAATTTATTTCTGAGACTGTTGTCAATTTGTTTTTTATTGTTAAGTTTTTTTTTTTTTTGCAGCGGAACAGTCACTAATTTTATCCTCTCATCTGCTTAAAGCGATGTTGCTAGTATACGCTTTGGTTCATAAATTTTAAACATTATCGATTTGATATCCGAGCTGCTTGTTTATGGGTTGGTTATATCATCAAGTTGAGGGAGGCATCAATTGTCAATTTTTATTTTTTTTATATATTGCCGGGCTTTGTTCATGTGAACAATTTCTGTAGGTAAGTCTAGTCTTCATCGAACAAGGAATTTGTAATTACTAGAATTTTTTATATTTACTGTGTAGATTCGTTGTAACTATGAACCTTTTATGTCCTGATACATTTCGTTCGATTTAATTCATGGGACAAAGCGAATCGCGTAGAATTCAATGCATCGAAGACTCAAGGCTGTCTCATCTCTTTGAATGAAGATCACCACTTAACCACTCCCATTTCATTTGATGGAGTATTAATTTCCGATAGACCGTCACTAGGTCAAGAATGCTGGCCTTAATATTTCCAGTCAATTTAGCTGGGCAGACCACATCTTTTCTAAAAAGATGTAAGAAGTATTTCAGCCCATCGAATCTAGCGCTCGTTTACAAGTCCTACTATACATTAGACTTAGAATGGAATACAATTTCCATATCTGAGCAAGGGTTGGTCGCACAGCCTTAGTTTCATTGGAAATTGTCCTCACTTGAGCACCGCTGCAATGTAGGATGCCGTTCGCTCCTTTATCGCTACATGCGTGGTCAATGTTCCAATGAAAAATGTAGTCTGGTCCCTTGTAGATTTATTCCTGCACGCAATGCTCGCGCTGCAAGCCACGCACATCTTTTCACCCTACAAAATACTTTCAGTCGTACAGTAAAATTGAATGCGAATGTGGAATAGTCTACCATCTTTTGTTTTTCCTCGGGACTAAAATCTACCCTTCCGCTACTTTTCTCATGTCCCGTAATCCTATCTCCTTAATGCCATGGTGTGCTTTATATCATACGTATCCCCTGAGTTTTGCTTAATAATATATAAAAAAAAAATCCCGTCGCATTGCAATTTCTACAAGTTTTTCAAAAGTGCTTTGATAATTGAATAATTGATAAATTTGAAAATGGAAAACCAGTTGATTTTATAATGAAATAGTCAATCCGTAATTTGGAATCCTCGGACGGGATTATAATGGTATTATAGATATGAAAGATAGCTGTAAGCTACAAATAAATATTCAATAGTTCATGAAACCCCTGATGGTTGTGCTAATGATCTTGCAAATGAGGCAACGTATTAGTAATAGCCGCAGCAACGCAATGAAATCATTTATAAAAATTATAAACCATAAACATTTATTGTAGTAGATAGGTGGTACATGATTATTTTTAATTGTTTACACATAGATCTATCTTAATTGTTTTACCTATTTATGTATTTTCACTTCTATTGTTATTCGATAATATGAAAAACTTCTCATAAAAAAAAAATGTTAGAAATTTTTAACCCGAAAGAAGTTTTCCTTTTTATTAACTTTGTGTAGATTAACTGGTGGATTTTTTAGAATCGAATATAAAGTTTTCAATTTTGTACAGTTTAATAATATTTGTATTTAATGCAATAGGCACAAAGAATCATTTTTATAGATTTGAGCTTTAAACAAAATATAGTCAGATTTTTCAGAATTGAATATTGTCAGGGTAAAAACCTATATTTAAATTATGTATAGAAGTTTTGTTTAAAATCTTACTGCCTGTATTTTCAAACAATTTATGAGAATATTTTAGTTGCATTTTGATACCGATCGACAAGCCAACATTAATTCTTGAACATATGTACGTATATTTTTATGATAGCCTTTAAGCTGTTTTGTATTTGGCTTCATTTCATATGCACCAAAACGGCTTTAATGCTCCAGATTGTATAATGATTTATATATAATGCACTAAATGATAGTTTGGCTTAAGCGGCTCATTAAATAATTCGATATACTTCTTATTATCGTGCGGAGTAATTTTTCTAAAAGTCTTAAGTCTTCCTCTGTATAAGAACGTTTCAGAATTATGTCAATAATTTAAAGAAGCATATTATTTACACGTGGAATTAGATCTCCTTACATTAGACTAAAATTGGTTACAAAATATATCATTTCAGATACAGACGGATGTAAGTAATTTTTTTCTAAGACTCTCAACTGAAAAAAAGTAAAATATTGTCAATGTCAAGCTCACCATAACGGAAGGTTTGTTTTCTAGTATTCATATCTTGAAATATTAATAATTTATTATCTATGAAATCGCTAATAATTATTGACATTTCATACCTACACAGATCTTTGAAAACATTGTGCACGATATATGCATACACAGTAATTTTCAATGTGTTTATCTCATTAAAGATAGAGCTTTCCCTAAAGCCAGTAAATGTGAGATCAGTCTTTCTTAAATCAATTAGATACATAGTTTGAAGGATTTCTTAAAAGTATTTTTGCTTCAATTGTTAATTTTTGTGAGTCTAAACTATGTATTTTACAAAACCGACAAAAATGGTTCGCAGAAAATGAGTGGGAAAAATTGGAAGTTGTGTTTAGGCCTAAATTATTGCCTAAAACAATAACTAAACAGATATACATATACAGGGTGTTTCATAATTGGTACGCATAACTTAATGGTTTGATAGCTGAAGTGGAGACAAGCAAAATTATATGGTGAAGGAGGGGGTGAGATTTTTAGTACTATTTTACACTCTGGAACTTTCTTCATATACACCCTATCAAGGTGAGATTCATCTCAGATGATAGCAAACCGTCTAAGGTTTACAAACAATGCCCCATCAGCCTTCCTGTCACCTTCGTCGGAAGTTGTAGAACGTCCAAATTAAAAAAAAAATGGTAGAAAAGACCTAATTTTTTCAAATTATAACGATTTTCCCGCCAAAATACATGATAACTATACAGTTTTCTTACAATATTTAGAAATCCCGGAATGTTACCTTTAATTTGAATTTGTACTAGTACCAACCTAAATGCAACAGTTTTAAGGTATTCCTGTTTTTATTATTCATAATTTCATTCATTTGACTACTGACGGTAAATTCGGGCATAATATTATGTAATTTCACCCAAAAGGAATCACAATGGTGGTATGCGTAAGTGATTAAAATAGTAAATGAAATTTCAAAGATGAACTAAATCGGGCAACCCTTCTTGTTGTTGCCGTATAAAACTTTGGGTGTACACTTTATTTAACTGTTATATTCATTAGGGTATAACTTTATTGGTCTTAGATCAATTATAACTTGTTTTCTTGTCTTTTACAAAAATGGCACCAAGTGTACAAAACCTGAAATATATCCTTTCCAAAATGTTTTAGATCACTAACATCGGCTTAGTATAACAGGAGGTATGCATTTTTGAAGTTAGGTCGAAAGGACAAAAATTGGTCATTTTTCTTTCATCATTCTTGAAATAAGCCAAAATATATTACTTAAGCAATATAAGCAATATGATGAGATTTTGTACTTTCGGTCCACTTGAGGGGTTTTGCCCTACAAAAGGTGGGGTAGTTGTGATTTTTATATATGTTATTTAGTTCCGGGCCCAGATGAAAAACCCAAGCTTTTTCACTATTGGTTGGGGGGGGGGGGGGTCCGCACGGTCCGCCATTTTGGATTAAAAGTACCAAAAATTGGTTTTTTCAAAATAATTCTTCAACGGTGGATCCTACAGCAAAACTGTAGAGTAGAAATATAAATTTGAAGAAGATTGAATTCCCTAAATTTTCGTAAACACTGTTTTCTTGTAAGTCTGATGTTTAACGAGTTACAGCGACGGAAACGTGAACATTCTTCCAAAACAATGTACGTATACATGTATATATATATATGTCGTAGACATTTGACGTAACTCAGCACTTCACGAAAAGTCTAGACACTTCATGAAAAGTACCCAGATAGTGTAACTGTTTTAACTTAGCCATTTTTTACATTATGTGTTTGAAATTTTTAGTCAATGCATGAAATGCTAAAAGCCTTTACGACGATAGTGTAATACCACCCGATATAACCAAATACTAGGAGATGGAGATGTGTGGTGAATGGGGAGGTCGCACACACCTACACCCACACGTAAACACACCCAAATGGACACACACACCTACACGCGCGAGAGTGGTATTACACTTTCGGCGTAAAGGCTTTTAGGATTTCAGACACATAATGTAAAAAGTGTCTCTAAACCGTTACACTATCTCCCTACTTTTATGAATGTCTAGACTTTTCGTGAAGTGCTGAGTTACGTCAAATGTCTATACAGTGATTGTTTCGTCCATTGACAGGAGGTGATAGTAGTCACCTAGTCAAACAAAAACTGTATGGTGCATTTCAACCGTCTCTGAATTACAGGGTGATTAAGAAAATTTGGTAATCTTTCACAAAATATCCTGCATTTTAAAAAGTACAAAATGTACGGTCATTTACAGGGCTCATTGCATGCACAACTGCATGGCCCTTCCAACGACTGCCTCGACCAGCCTCCTACTCCTCTGCTTTCGGGAGTAAACGTGGTCTAAACTAAGAATTCCGGATTTACTTACCTTTGTTTTTAGGAATTTAGTATGCTACAAATTTATATTTTTACATTTTAATCGTAGGATCAACCGTTAAGAAATCATTTTGAATTATATTGAATACAATTCATAGTTGCTTGATTAGCTATAATAATTATCCAGTAGATTCAGAATTATTTTTATATCCTAGATAAAATCTACAGTGTATACTAAGCTTGTCATTTCGTTTATAACGAATAAAAATAATTATGGTAGAGCAAAAATGGGATTGGACACCCACGTATAATATTAAAAGTTATTTTGATTTCTGCTTGCCCGTCTGTCCGTACGATAACTCGCGTGTATTTAGAGCTGAAATTTAGAAAAGGGACTTTTTAGAAAAAATAAATTTATCTTCGAAAATGAGACAAATCGGGTAACTCCTTCGTAAGGTTGCGATACAAAAATTTCATTTTTCCCGACATATTTGAACACTGCCTGAGAGCACGTCAACGTAGAGAAGTGTACGCAGTCTTTTTATAATAGTAAATACAACTTTAAAAATGGACCAAGTCGGGCAACCCCTTCTTGGTGTTGCCATATAAAAATTTGGAATTTTTACGTATTCTGTGGAAATGATCAGTCCCCGATATTTTAATTGTACTAGAAACTTCAGAATATGAAATCCTATAAAATTGGTTATAATCATTTTTTCTGTCCGACGAACCGTTATAGAAATATATGCGAAAAACCACTTCCAACGTCAAAATTGCAGAGATTGATGACCCTACGAAAGTTTATATTGGAATTTATCTAGGGTATTTAAGATTCTAGCAATTTTACTTGTTTTGTTTTTGTTTTTTTAATTTTTCAGTAAATGCGCTTAAATAAAATTTATAACTATCCATAATAGTTTGCGCCACAGAAAATGTGTTATCTAGTTTGGGGTTGGTGGCTTTCCAATTATACCTAAGCAAAATTTAGTAATATTTTCATTTCAATTAAGTTGATTTATTGATTTTCTACAAATTTCATCACGGAAACATGTTTTGTATTGTTTTCTTTAACTTAGAGAGTTTATTATAAACAAATCTGATTATTTTGATAAGTTAAATGACGATAATCCTATTTATTGTACATCTGGAAATACACTACAGAAATTTCGTACTCTGATCTTAACTTACCAAAAATTGCTGATAAAAGTTTTCTTCTGTGTTGTGATAAAACCTTTCGGAATTCTATTAATGGCCCTTATTGATTAAAAAAGTTTTTTGATAAGATCGTAATGCATTGCAAAAATAGCTCTTTTACCATATGGAATATACACAAAGTTATAAACTTACAAATACGCTGATGATTCGCGCATTATATTCCAGCGAAGATGTATTTTATCCCGAAAGATTATTATTTTCTATATCGCGGAAGTCACCTCCTTCGGGAAGGGATTTGTTCAAATGTAATATGTACTTCTTGATGAATTGCTTTTGTACCATCTAGGGAACACGAAAGTAATACCAGCAGAAAATAAACATTGCCTGGAAGAGAGGAAAGTGATATCGGCAAAATGTCTCGATAATATCGCCATGGTAATAGAAGGAATTAAATTATTTTTTAAATACAACTTTATAAATTAGAGGACTAAAGTATTATATATGTAGGAAACTTTACTATAATTTAATCCGAACGCTTATTGAAATAGAATGAACAGACCTAAATTTTCAGATAACGCATCTTCTTCATTAAAAATAAATATAAAGCAGGTTTTCTTCAATGTATTCTCCAGGCGAAACTGAGAAGAAAACTCCGCCGTTGATTATCGTCTTCTTTTCGTCTGGAGGAAAAAAAAGTAAAACTGAAATTGGAAGCAACCGAATTCATATCCTCTAATTATTGCTTAAGCAACTTAAAAGCAATTTTTATATTTTGTATTGCTCAAATATTCCGAAGATGATAACTGGAAAATATCTTCCAATTATCGCGCTGATGATTTTTCATCTCAATGTTTGCTGGGAAAACTTAATTCTCACTTGAATGGTTTATTATTCAATGATAAGTCTAACCTTGCCACTTCATTAGTACTCACGATAACCATATTTGGGAGCTTGCGTAATATTTAGCTCGAATCTGTAACTTTTATAAAAGCACCATGATCAGTTGCATCCATGTAAAAGTGTAACAAAATCATTTGTTTACATATAAAATATAACCGATCAATACAACCATCTACAGTTCATAGAAATGATGTTAAAGTAGCCCTAGATTAGTTATCAATGAGAACGGGAAATGTTTTCCGTCCGCCGCCATCCATACTGATCCCAATAAATACTTTGTTGTGATGCGTTATAATAGGTACCTACTTATTTTACTTATCATAGTTGGCAACCTCTACAATATTTCAATAGCCAGTCACTGTAACTTACTGCATATGGGCTTATTATATGGACAGAACAATTTTTTAATTGGGTTTCAGGAAAAGCGAAATCAACGTAGAAAATTCAGTATTGGTATTTCCTGCAGAGATTAAATATCAATGAATGCCTGTTACCAGTAACGTTACTATGTCATTCAAAGAACTAGTAGCATTTCAAATCATTTACTATTACCATAAAAATTCGACGAGTAATCTCTCTATTTAAAAATAGCAAAATTACGAAAAGTGTTTCCATATACATATATAGATATATAGAGTATTTTACATTCAGAAAAGAAAAGAAAAAAAATCTTCTCAGCTTTATACTGCACATTAAAGTAATTTAAACTAAACTGCATTCATCTTCGTACATCTTAACTACATATGTATAAAGCTAACGTGTAGGCTGAAACATGCTTTTTTACTTTTTCGAAAGGACTGTCAATAACTTGAGAATGTAATTACTGAACTCAATCCCAAAGCGGTTCCAGCCTACACATATACGGCCCGTAATTAGACCTTTCGTACTTGAGAAATGTTGAAGTTGTCAATGTTTAAAGGTTTTTTTTAACTAGCGTGTTTGTATAAGGAGGCTACATGTTAATTTGATCTCTTAGCAGATTTAAGAGAAAATATTCAGACGTATTTAATGTCGCTCGGAGTTGGAAAATCTTGACGCTATTACATACTTTCACGGTGCAGTTTTATTAAAATACACAAGTTTGAAGAAAATGTCGTATAGGAACATAACGATTCCAAATAGCTTCTCCACTTGAGTCTGTTCTGGGCCTTCCTTTTGAATTCTACTGCGATTTTTTTATTTTTTTTTATTTCTTTATTCACTGTACTTTTTGGTCTCCCTACATTTCTATTGCTCTGTTCATTCCATACCAGGTAATGCCTGACGAGGCATTTCGAGAGTCTCCTTACCTATTTATCATATTACAAATAAGTAAATACACAGATGAAGAACGCGCATATCAGAAAAATGAAAACCATATCAACATTACTTATAACCTAGCTCCTACCAAAATTGTAGCTAAAAAATTATTAACAGAAAATGTTCCTAATGTTCAGGCACACATCGAAGCTTCTATCTTTTACCAAAGCAATGCAATGCCTCGCTCCAATATAAAATCAACGATGCCTCGACCTGATGTAGGGAAGACTAAAATTGTTATACCCTAGATGAAATCTAAAGGGTATACTATACTAAGTTTGTCATTCCGATTGTAACACCTAGAAATAATTATGGTAGAGCAAAATGGATTAGACACCCATGCATAAAACTAAAATTTATTTTGATTTTTAAATTTCCGTCTGTCCGTCCTTACGATAACTCGAGAGAGAACTGAAATTTTGCACATGGGCTTTTAAAAAAAAGTAAAATTAAGTTCAAAAATGGGACAAATCGGGTAACTCCTTCGTAGGGTTGCAATACAAAAATTTCGTTTTTCACCACATATTTGGACACTACCTGAGAATGCGTCAACGTAGAGTGTTGAAATTTTGTACATAGTGTTTTCATAAAAATAGTAAATATGATTTCAAAAATCGACTAAATCAGGCAACCCTGCCTTGGTGTTGCTATATAAAAATTTTGAATTTTTACGTATCCTGTGAAAACGATCAGTCCTATACGGTTTTTATGCACTGAAAAGTTCTTCAGAATATGAAATTCTAAAAAATTGGTTATAATAATTTTTGCTGTCTGACGAACAGTTCTAGAGATATTTTGAAAAACTACTTCAAAAATCAAACTATTGCAGATGGGTGACCATACGAAATTACAAAGAAGCATTTATCTAGAGTATCATAAGGATTGTTCTTACACCAATCCTAGATTTTTTACTTGTTTCTTAGAAATTAACTGGATTTTTTATTTATTTATACGCAATTTTGGAGGCCGACAAAAATTTGTATGAGGGTAGACGCGTAAATATGCAATAATATATTTTTTTTTTTAATTCAAAGAAAATGTTTCAGTAGAATTTTTATTCACTTTGGCGGCCGATACAATACTTTCATTGGTGCCTTTATCGGCATTGTTGCCAGTAAGTATTCATTTCTCCAGCCGTTGCGTTGTCAGCCTCCAATAATGCATAAAACTTCTAATAAAACTTCTAAGGAACAAATTTCCAGTAAATTTCTAAGAAAAATTTTCCAGTAAATTTCTAGGAAAGAGTTGAGGCCTTCCTACATCAGGTCGAGGCATCGTCGATTTTATATTCGAGCGAGACGTTGCAATTTTTTTAATTGACTGAATTCTGGTTTTCCAAGTTCCTATTCGATTCGTTATCTGTTTATTTACTTATTTGTGATCATATTCTATTTCCTCATTTTGTCTGATCCACTATTGGCTTTTCCTGTTTGATTGACCAAAGTGTGATTAGCCTTGTCCAGAATATCTTTCATATAATGCTCCCTCAAGCATTTGTTAGAAAACATTTGGATTTTGTTGGAGATAGCTTCCTTGACAAACTATGTTTCGCTTTCGGAGAATAGAATTGACTTCATGTAGGAGCTGAATAGTATATTTCCAAACCATTTTCTAAACTTTTGGATTATATTTTCATTCGCTCCTGCACTTGTATTAAAATACTATCGAGGTAGTTGAATTCCAGTGCTTTCTAATTAC
This sequence comes from Dioctria rufipes, assembly GCA_963924295.1. Lineage (NCBI taxonomy): Eukaryota > Metazoa > Arthropoda > Insecta > Diptera > Asilidae > Dioctria > Dioctria rufipes. The sequence goes on from OZ002740.1 coordinate 225,289,479, forward strand.
AGTGTTGATGGTGATTATTTGGTTGGCATCTTTCATGCTTATTCCCATGTATTTTCTCTTCCGTATTATGATGACTTCTTTCTTTTCTTCCAGGAATATGCTATCCTTTCGTTTGTCCATATCTGTTCAGTATAGGCGCAGGACTTCTATTTTGGAGCTCGTACATGTTTCGAGTAGCTCTGTGGTAATTACGTCAGCAACTTTAGCTTTATTATTCTTAAGCTTGGTGATGGCTTCAATTATTTCTCTCCTGGATAGAAGATTCTGCTTGACTCGGTTTTTGTGGCTTAATCCGGCTTCTTGTTATAATTGCTTTTATTCTTCTTGTATTTCTTTGTTATATATAGCTTTCTCTGAAGTATTCCCTCCATCTGTGAATTTGTTTTTGTGCCGAGGTTAGAAGCAGACTTCCCCTTTTTTGATTGTGTGGTGCATTGTTACACCTTTGTTTGGCGGTGGTCTTATTTTCTTTTAGAGTGTTCGCATTTTTTCCTGTTCAGTTGCTTCGTATGTTGCAGATGAAATGTATTTGGACAATAAGTGTGTGTGTATTTTATTTTCGGCTTGAAAATCTATTTTTGAGTGTTTAATTATCCTTTGAAATCGCCCATGCAAGGTTCAACTCGCCGCTTTTGTGTAAGCTATAATTGGGGCATTTAGTTAACTGTTCTAAGTTATCGATATAAAGTTGCAAAAATGTAAGAACGTTAACGTATATAGAACTCGCATTTATTGATAGGTTGTTATAGATGCCTTTTAACCGTTAACCGAATGTTTGATGATTAGGACGAACATTATTTTCGATAATGAATAAAATAGAATAATTCCCGCATATATCCAGAGGCTTTAGTGGACAGCCTCTATATAAGTATACGTGTGGGAATTATTACGACATAATCTAAAATTTACATTTAAAACTTTATCCCGTATGTGTTTTCGAAACTCTCATTTGCAGTAGATATAGATATTTGCTTGCTTCCTTTAGTATATACAACTCGAGAAATGGAGACGTTAAGTCGCAAATTTCTTTTGGAAGAAATCTGTCAATCATATGAGACCGTTGACAAGCAGCTTTTCAGACTTTTCCAAATAATATTATTAATTCTGAACCCTTTTATTTCTATGTATGTCGCCAACAGGCGACATTTATTTGTTTAGCAACCGTCGTAGCTACAATCGTTTGATTGAAGTTTAGATGGAAGAAGATACTAGAGACCTATAAAACTCTGTACATTTTTTGTCGCCCATTTGCAACAACTTTCTCGAATTTTATCTCTTTGTAAATACATAGGAGGTCAATTACCGCGGTTCTTAAGGCATCGTATTGATTTTCTGATGTTGGATTTCTTAAGAAGTCCAGTGGGAGAGTGGACACAATTTAATCAATTTTTGACTTATATTGAATTGAAATTCGCTTTAACACTTCAGTGCTCGCGCTAAGAAAATTTCCATCAGCATATATACGAAGACCATTATCATAATATCTTTTTATCTAAGTACATCTCTAATTTGAATTTTTGACAGTCAATTAACAAAACGCCTATATATATTTATTTTGAATACTAGGTATAAACTATAATCGGAAGCTTACTCAACATTGTTTCCACATTTGGAAAAAAAATAAACAAGCAAAAATCATGTGCTCGCATTTTTCTTGCGCTGATTACAATCGCAGACCACTCCAATTTATTTGCTAATTACGTTAATGGTTATAGCTACCGCTAGTGCTCAGAGCATCTAGTCAGCAAAACTATAATTTGTAATTAATAGTCGTTTGATAATGTTTTGTTGTAACGAAACGCATCTGCGAATTCTTATATTAAATAAATTTACTCTGTGAAACGTAAATTGCCAAGTCTCTAAAATTTCTTTTACTTTCCATCATGTGGAATGTGTTTCACAAAATGCCCACATAAAACTCAATCAATATATGATTAAGGATGTAAAATGGTAAATAGCATTTGAGAACAATAATATAATTTTAGGAAAATAAATATATTTCATACAAAAATAAACATATTTACATAAAATTTTAAATATTTACTCAATTAAACCGCCTTCAGCTTCGATGACGGCTTCGATGCGGCTCGAAAGCGGTTACATGCCCGGACAAGGTGTTCCTGGTTGGTTTTGGCCATAACGTCAACAATGGTAACCTTTTACGAATTCTGGATATTGTGAGATCGCTGATTGATCTTCCTCTCAACCACGCCCCAGAGGTAATAGTTTAGGGGATTTAAATCAGGGGAGGTAGGAGGCCACATGTTAGGGGTGACATGATCATGAAAATTCTCAGCCATCCACTCTTAGGTTCGAGAAGCAGTATGGAAGGGAGCAAAGTCCTGTTGGAACACATATGACCTGCCTTGGGCCACCCCCTCGATACAGGGTTTTACAGCTGTAGCCAGTCTCTCGATGTAGGCCGCCGCTTTAACTCTAAGGCCCTGCGGAAAAAAGTGTGGTGGAATGACATGACCTTCGTTACTTACAACACCAAGAACCATAACAGACGATGGGAGCTTGGTGTGCATAACTGTCGGAACTTGACTAGGGCTCGCGCAGAGTCACCTGTCATTCCTCCTGTCGACCTTTTGATACTGGTCGAAATTTCTCTCATCTAAAAACAACCAAAACATGTTTGGCCCTTCGAGTTGCTTGATCTTGTTCAGCAAACTCTTTGACCGGACAACACGATTCTCCTGAGTTTCATCAGACATAAACAACCCTCATCTCATAACGTAAGAATTGTACCGTATGTCGTCATGCACCACATGCCTGATTGTGTGGACTCTGCGACTTGGAGTTGTCGGGAAATAGCCCTGCTGGGGCTATCATTGATGATGTCCTGAACTTGATGGACAAACTCGGATGTTTTGAAGATCTCTGACCGTCAAGAGTGCTTTTTCCTCTTGGCTACAGTTGCCACATCTCCCTCAGATTCAAAAAGCTTCTTTCTTATCTTAAACACGAATGGGACACATTAAAAAAAGTCGCAAGCTCAGAACAACTGTGATTGGTGGATAAGGCAACGAGAAAGGCGTTTTCATTGCCTATGTCAAACTAAATTATGCCGTGTTCGGATTAAGACTAGAAAAGATGATATAGCCATGTTATTAAACTAAAATTAAAGTTAGTTACTTATGTTCTTACGTTGTCGAGCATCTACGAATGAATGAAGTTTGTTCTCAAATACCTGGTGCACCCTGTATATGTATATGCAGAAATATTTACTCTAATAAAAGATTTAATTATAAATATGTATTTGACCAAGCCAACTAGCATCCAGATGATTATTTTTCTCTGGTTTATATCTTCTAGGTGTTATTTGAGAGAAGGAACGCTTTCTTGTTTAATTACATAGATAAGTTTTTGTCATTTTATCCTTTTCAGATAAAAAATAAAAAAAAAATTGTGTTATATTAAGAACGAAGACAACGAATCCTTATATGCATATTACAAATAAAAACCCAAATTCGTGCTAATTAATAAAATCTATTTTTCTGTCCATATTAAACATGGAATAAAAAATAATTTTATATAAGATATAATTATACTCATTATCAAAATTAAATGGAAAGTTTTCACAGAATTACTGAAACCAAAAAATTGAGCAGAACATTTTTCAATTAGTTTTATAAACTCTGAACGTTCCTTAATCTTCTAAATGGGTACATAATTATTTTATCGAATATTTCGACATTAAGAATTCTAATGCCATCATCATCAGTAGAAACAATTATTCCATTAATGTAAATATGAACTGTCATGTGTGCGCTTCGAATCTTATTTTACTCACATAATGAGAGTGCTTTTCCTGCTCTTGAAAATATCTTTTTAATTTAACGAAACAATTCCCAAAACCAGCTACTATAGAAGCAGCAGAGACTTCTGTAGAAAAGCAAGATCTGTAAATAGATGCACCAATTTTGTACAATAATCTATGGCCAGATCCATTAAGGTATACCGAAAATAAGCTAATCGTGATGCAACTATATTTCTTGAATGTTTCTCTCTATTTTTGTTTCGAGAGAACTTCGTTGGATTTTTTTTTAATATTCGTGAACAACGCGGATTATATAACTAAAGGTGATTTGAGTACAATTCCGCAGATAACTAATTATCTGTCATAAGAAAAGTGATTAAACCACTATCGTTGTCAATAGTCAACTAATTCTATGATTTATGCCTTAAATATTTATCAATTGATTTCTGAGAAATTTTCAAGAGTTTCCTTAATATGATAAATGGTTTCCTAAACTTTTTGTAGCGAATAGTAGTGATAAGAAAAATTGATTTCTTACAAGCAGCCATTAATGAATATGTTTCAGCATAATGTCTCCAAGTTATTGTTTTCCGAATAATTAGATGGATACAATATGTAAATAGTCAATAGTGAACATTACTATCAGCATAGATCAATTCTGATTATTTCATTAGCGTATCATCACCGGAAAACCTTTTAAATCAAACATTAAAATAAAATGTTTGGTCTTCTTTAATTTTAGAATGAAACTGGTTAAATTACGCAAAGTATTTCCAAAGCAAAAGAAAAATAAAAAGGAATTTATTTTTTTTCCTTTTAAATTACATATTCTTCTCTTTTATATTTAGAAGAAATAATATAAAGGTATCCTTTGCATGTACTCTTTCAAAATATCTTTCACATAGGCAGCTGTAAGTACCTTTTGAAAAATATTTTTAACTTCAAATACCAGGGTTCGTATATAACACACTACACTTACTTGCCGCTATTGACTGGCTCATTGTTAGTGAAACTACAAAATTTTTTATCAATAATATAAAAATCATAGTAAACCAATTATGAATATTTAATTTTTAATATAAAAGTCCCAAGGAAACGGTTAAACTTTACTTACATAGTGTTTCAGTCCTTGCGAAATTCTTATGAAAGAATTTTTATTTTTTTAAGTCATCAAAAATCGTTATGAGATGATTAATATTTTTTTCATCAGGAATAAAAATCATTTCCTGATTTTTATTTATCCTGATCACATATAAAAATCGCATCGTGATTTTTATTATTCTTGATCACGAATAATACTCATGAAGTGATTTTTTATTTTTGTGATCGACAAATAAAAATCACCAAGTAAATTTTATTATTCTACTTAATTACGTTGCTATGATAAAATAATAGGTGCTACTGTACAGATGTTGAGACGCAATGTGTGGTCTAATGATAAGTAACGAAAAGTTTAACATTTGAACATCCGTGCCTACTACTTTGTAGTAATTCTTACAGTGTACTTTTATTTTGTATTGACTGATAACTTTATCATTCGTATATAAGTATTATATGTCAACGAAAAAAGAAGAAAATCATTTGGTGATTTTTATTTGTCGACTAGAAAAATAAAACTTATACTTCATGATCAAGTAAAATAAAAATCGCAATTGCGATCAAGAAAAACGGATATCAGAAAATGACTTTTATTCCTGATGAAAAAAAAATATTAATCATCTCATAACGATTTTTGATGACTTAAAAAAATAAAAATTCTTTCATAAGCATTTCGCAAGGACTGAAAGACTATGTAAGTAAAGTTTAACCGTTTTGTTGGACCTTTTAAAGTAAAATTGTTATATAAACTCATTGAACAATTAGTTTTAAGATAAAACTTATAACCGTTACTATTCCTGTCAAATATATTACAAACGGTGGAGAAGTTTTTGGTTCTTTCGACCTCTCCTATTACACATTTTAAGACTCAAGCGTAACTATATAAAGACGTTTGAATACTTCATTTCTTTGTGTGATACAGAGCTGATTAAGAATCCATTGATTCAAGGGCTTTGGCATGAAATGAAGTAGGCTGTCGGAATGAGCAAAGACTTATTTATGGGCATCACCCATTGCGAATCTCACATTTCAATTGCATACTTACATAATAAATAAAAATTACATTTGTTACATATATGAAATGAATACAATAACCCATTTTTTCTTATTTCAGGTAAGTCACCATTCATTACGTGTACATATTTACACCCCAATCCAAAGAAAGTAAGTAAAAACTACAGTAGTTGTAATACACTTTATTTGTCAGCCAAATAAATATACTTCGACGATTGATTTCATCTTTTTATGTATGTGATATTCAACAAAATCTCTATTAAAAATCGGTTATCTGGAAGTCAGCCATGTATTCAATCCATTTGTCACACAAAGCTTTAAAAACATAAATAATGAAATAAGCATATTATTCTTTCCTATAGTTGGACATTATTATTAAACTTTTCGACCCAGCGATCAGAGTGGTCTCATCAGTGTGGTTATCTCTGAACGCCTACCACAGAAGTTCGATGATAGAGGTTACCCAATTGCCCATATAAATAATTGTGATCAAATGCAAGTATTCATTACATGGCAACATGATTTCTCATTACAATTTTCAAATTGGGTGATTATTCACCTCATACGGCACTCAGATAAACCAACTAAAATTTGTAGGTAGACAATTTCTCGTCTATACATATAGTTATATGGGAAATTGGGTGACCTCTATCATCGAACTTCTGTTGTAGGCGATCAGAGATAACCATACTGATGAGACCTCTCTGATCGCTGGGGACCTCTATCATCGAACTTCTGTGATAGGCAACCACCCTGATTAGACCTTCCCCATGGATTGTGCACCCTCGAAAAAAAATTGTTTTGTATCGTGTGTGGTTATCATTTGAAAGGAAAAGTGAAAAAGCTTAAAAAAAATATCCTTGGTGTGAAAATTTTACGGGATAAATACAGCAAATTTCTGATTTTGCTTTTCAAAAATAACCAGAACCCTTGACGAAACAAATTTTCTGCCGTAAATTTAATGATATTAATTATTATTATTATTAATTTCTTTGTAACAATTTTCAAGCTCATTCCACTTGATTCCTTATCCTTTCTGAGTAGACCTACACTTAACTGACCAGAACACACAAATAGTCTCCGGAGACCTGAAGACGACAAATAAACAAATTTCGAAGACCGGAAACCAAGTCTGGAGACTTGTTTATTTTAAAACGACGTGAGACCGAAGACCAAAAGAGTCTGTAGAGACTAGGTCTCTTTGGAGATCTTTCCCATTTCCTAATTGAATACAAGGCTATCTGGGTCTCCAGAGACCAAAGAATTGGCCTCTGGAGGCCAAAGTCTCTCGCTGCGTAGGTTCACCTTCAGTAGACATTGAGTTATACATAACAGGAAAATTGCTGCCTTTTTCGTCAGTCTTATAGTTGCTGAAAAAAAAAAATTTTATGTTAAGAAAACATTTATTACTAAGACCAACTCTTATAAAATTACTCCTGCGACCGTCTGTTTGAATGTTAGTCAGTTATCATAAGCAAATTTGGATTAGATTTAAATATACTTAAATTCGTTGATAAACGGGACCCTAACTGCGTGAGCTCAATTCGATTTGAACTGAATTATTTTTTTTATATCTCAAAACGCTGTTTTTATTTTTTTTTTATTTTTAGTCGTATGTGGCAGGAGAAAGTTATCATTATACACAATTCTAAAATATATGTGTGCCAGTAATTTGAAGCTTAGCTCCTTGACTTCCTAAAGGCTAAAATAATTTTTATTAAAAATTAACCTCACTAAATATTTTACGCTCAATAGCTCTTACCTGAATAATGTGCATATGTGCAACCGTAGTCCGAGTCTGCTCTGGCAGATTTACTCGATTTAATCAGATCATTGCCTATTTCCATATTCAACTTTTACTCAGCTGAGAGTTTTTGTCTGGGAAATTTTACTCATTTGGTTAATATAAATTTTATTAAAGAATTTAGTTCAGAACGGTTTAAAAATTTTATTACGGTTGGGAAGGCAAGATAGCAAGCTTAAGATTATCGGAAGGTAATTTTTCTGTTGTTTAAGGCGCAAGAGCTATTCATTTTTTGACAATTTTACATAAGATCACTGCAAACATTTTAGAATATTATGCCTAGGTTAGACCTCTCATGTATTAGTCGGAGAGTCTTGGTAAGTATTTCTCGAAGATTTTGCAAGTGGCCTCGAATAAATTGGTGCAAATTTCAACATACACCAGTTAATTTGTATCCATCATTATGAAATTATTTGTAATTGTGCCACAGAAGTATACTAATTCTAAAAGGGTCAAGTTTCGAGATAAGTTAAAATAAATCAGAAACTCGCCGGCAAAGCAATGATATGGTTGTGATATCTGCAGCTTTACTTTTTCACATTGATGTATGTATGTATATATCTGTACATACGTATGTAGATAATAAACAAAATCGGAACATTAATTTTCTTTTCCTGCTGATCATATTATAATCGCGATCAGCATACCGATCTATTTGAAATTTATGAGTACTTATAATACAATAACGGAATATAATTACAAACTGACTTATCTGTCTCACCTTCATAATTCTGTGGTTTACAGATTACCTCATAAATGATGCTGCGATAGAGCACCTTGACACTAACTGGTATATGAAGGACGAGTATGCCGTGAAATCTGACATCATCATATTAAATTTTTTTTTGTTCTGACTCCTTTTTTATCTTAAATGCTTTCTGATGGAAAATTATTACATAAATTTTCAAGGAAATAGCAACTAGAACTTCCTTTGGATACATTAATATATTGTTCGACTTTTAGTCTTTCAACATTATCATTATTAACTATTATCACATATTGTTAAGTGTACCGCTTTCACCTACTATTGATGGTTATTTAGGGCATATCGTTGTTTCACAATTCCATCTGGTGTCAACAAAATTTTCTGTAATGCTATATTTATGTTGTAATTTTCTTTTTTTTTCTTATTGCCTCTATCTGAGAAATTCGAAACTTTTGTATATATTAGCTGTGTTCTTTTGTGTCCGTATAACATGGCAGAACAAAAGATACACAAAATAACGCCTCATACATTTTCATAGAAGATTTATAAATGCAGCGAATAGTACGAATAGTTCGCTTTAATCAACAGAACAATTTGTTCTCTCCAGTATATGGCAGTTCTACAAAAGGTACATAAAAGAACACAGCTATTGTTACGAGCATGGCTTTCGGTTCGTTATTTAAAATTCAATATTTCATAAGTTATAAGTTTTCTTTATTACACTCTACTGTTTACTTTTACAAACTCTCAAATAATCTCAAACATCTCTACTTTAGTTATCACTAGCCATGTGCTTCAGATTATCGCAATCCAATTAGCCAATTAGAAGACTTTCTTCTATTTATTCGCTTTCACTTGTATTCACTGCACTGTCTAAACAGATCCTCCCCAGGCGCTGAAAAATGTTGTATTTATACTCTTCAAATTGCCCAAAGCCCTCCCGAAGATTGTATTTTAGAGACGTCGATTCTTCGAACTTAAAGTTGTTTACGGTCCGAACCAATAGATGTCGCTTGTCCTTTTCTATTCTATGTAACAATATCTATTCTTAGTACTTCATTATTCATTAAACACTAAGCTCTACGCACTCTGAAATGGAATGGTAGGCGGATATTTGAATGTTGACAAGCTTATCCTGATTCCTTAGAAATATGATCTGGAGTTATATGATCTGGATACAATTATGATATATTTAATTGGTGAAGTGAAGGATTTTACAATAGTTTTTCAGTCAAAATTTTGTGACACTAGGTACATTGTTAGTCCTTTTCAACGTACATAAATATGTCCGAATCCGAGCATCTTTTGTGGTCTTATTAGTTAATCGTATAACAACCCCCCCCCCCCCCCCCCCCCCCGCCCTTATTTAAGGTGTTGCTATTTGTTTGCTTTGGCGACATACTCAACTCACTCAAATCTCGGTCATCAAAACCGAAGATAATAGCTTCTGCTAGTGTTATGTTACCCATTCTTATTATGTTTTCCGAATTTTCATTAAGCCTTTATTCAACCAGAGTATCATGTGCGCACACGCGAGAGTCGGGTCATTTATGGCTCATGACGCGTGCGTGAGCTGTTGCCATATTCTTATTAACGTACATGCTCATGAGTGAGTAAAGGCGAAAACCCAATGTACGCGGCAGGCGTCGCGTCGCTTTGACAGTTCTCCGCGGCAGACGCGTGTAGGATTTGAGCATGGCCCAATGGACGCGTCGCGTTGGTACTCTTAAGATTTATTTATAAAAAGAAAAAGTGATAGAAAAGCTTGAATTATTATTTAAAAGTGAAGTGAAGTGGATATATCAGAGTTATTAGATGTGGCAGCTCTTGCGTTTGTAGCATACCAAGCATATAAACAGTTTACAATCATCCCAAAGAACTGTCAAAGCGTCTGCCGCGCGCTAAAAGTAGAACATTGCTCTACTTTCGCGTCGAATCCGGCAAGCGCGGCAGCCATTTGGCCAGCACGAACTTAAACACGTATATTCTATTGAACTGTCAAAGCGACGCGACGCCTGCCGCGTTCATTGGGTTTTCACCTTAATTCAAAATAAGCAAGCACACACTTACGTGCTCGCAAGAAAAATCTCACTGCTCATGAGTGAGTATTTCAAAAGAAGAAAGCACACACTCAGGTGCGCACACGAAACCTCTTAGTGCTCATTTCCAACTTGTGTGCACTATTTCATTTATGATATAAATACATTATGTAGAAAACGTGGATAATTGATATTAATATAATATTTATAAGCCTCAGGAGCATATGTGCATATGTTTTCCAATTTTTATACCCTATATGAAATCATAGGGTTTACTAAGTTTGCCATTCCGTTTATAATACCTAGAATTAATGATATTAGAGAAAAATGGATTGGATTGCGTAATATTAAAAGTTATTTCGATTTTTGCATGTCCGTCTGTCCGTCCTCAAGATAAGTCGAGAACACGTTCACTTAGCGTGCTGAAATTTCGCAAACACGCTTTCTAAAATAAAGTAAACTTAAGTTTCCACTATATATTTTGACACAGCCTGAGAACGCGTCAACATAGAGAACTGAAATTTGGTGCATGGTGTTTTCATAGCAATAATAAATAAAGTTTTACAAATGGGCTAAATCGGGCAACTCTTTCTAGGTATTGCCATATAAAAATTCAGTACGTATGCTGTGAAAACTATCAGTCATAGACGTTTTTATTGTAATTTTTCAGAGTATGAAATCCTATACAATTTATTATAATCATCTTTGCGGTCCGACGAACCCTTCTAGAAATATGTATAAGCGAATGACCACTTCAAAAATCAAACTCGCACAGATGGGCATTCAACTAGGATATCATAAAATTGGTCTTAGACCAGCTTTTTTACTTGCTTGAGATTTAAAAAATTTATGAAAACTGTCATCTAACAAATTGTTCTGGAAGGAATGATTGTGACACTCTGCAACAACTTTTATTAATTCTGCTCCTTTAAAAACTGCGCGTGACGTTTCTATTGAACAAATCGAAGCACGAATTAGTTTGAGCTGTCAGAAAATGCATGAACATGTTTTTACTTTGAATTACTCATTCACGAGTTATGAGCAGTGGGAAATTTCGAGTGCAGCTTCTTCCCTTGAATTACTCATTGTGTGTACGCGCTTGTGCACTTTCTTATTTTGAATTACTCACTTATGTCCGCACACGACTCACGAGCTCTACAAACACACACAGCTCGTGTATGTGAGTGGAATGCACAAGAAAATCGCACATGACTTATGTGAGTATGTGCATTTTTGATCACACACAGTTTATTACTCACGTGCGTGTGCGCACATGTGCGTTTCCATAATCTGTATTTAACACTACATAAAATATTGTTTTCCTTGAATATTGCAAGTGCTGAATGTGGCCACCCCACACTAAGTATTGTATGAAAAGAGTTAATTACATCAAAGTCTCTTTAACAAGGAATCTAATTAAAAATTACAAATTCAAATAAAATGCCAACCTATTTATGATTACTTTATTTTCAATTTTGAAACTAATTGATACATTGTTAAATTTATGACATCAAGTAGTAATCAGTTGTTTGATAAATTTAAACAAATATATAAATGAATAAATATACTTTTCAAATATCCACTATAATACATATATACGTTATACATATCTCAAAGATATATACAGGGTGTCCCACAAGTGATTTGAAACCTGAAGGCTATGGATAGCTCATAATTAGACAAGCAAAAAATCCTAATCTCTCCACGTTACACCCTAGCTTCTGGGTTTCACACTACTTATGGAACACTCTGTATTACATACATTTTCTTGCATCAGATCAATATTACTTTGAATGTTTCCTTTCCAGTAATTTATAAGAACAAACATCTATAAAAAAAACTACTACTTGCACTATACAATACAATTTCTCCTACATATAACAAAATCCGTTGTATTCTTTATGATCATATAGATTTATCGCCCATTAAAGAATCAAAATAGACACACCGCTTAAAGATCAACGTACATTTAAGTACGCCTGCATTGGTGCCACAATTTCCGGAATTAAATTTTGTTCGACTCTGCTTTTAGCTTTATTATCGAGTAGAAATCTGCCTCAAATCAATGAATCAAAACAAAATTAGGCTATCCTTGGAGTATTTATGAAACAATAGTTTGATGTATAATTTGAGTGAAATTTAATTAAAATAAAATATAAATTTTCCATAAAAAAAATTGCCAAACGTGCAGACAAAGACTAGTCCAAAAACTAAGAGTCCGTAATAACTCTAAGTCTATGTAAATTCACCTATAGAAATATCTTGGCATGGTTGTGCCATTTGGTTGAGTATATTCTAGATGCCTCCCATAATCGACACGGTCGAGCTGTATTGAACTATAATTCTTTTAACTGTCAAAAATGATCTTCGGGGATCTTGATATGCTTATTGTTGTAGGTGGATCTGTAAACCGTTAGAATTCTTAGATATATCGTTATGAAACAAAATATAATTTGTGACATATCAGATTGCATCTATACTTTTATAATAGGAATGTATTCATTACTATTGTTATGGTGTACGCCTTTAAAACCACTAGTTAAATGTAGAAAATTCAATCAATGACTCTTTTTTTTATCAGATTTTTATTAGAAATGCATAGCAAAGGTGCCAGAGTCTCTCGGAAGCCAGTTATCCATCGTTATATTGAGTTGTCTAATTGACGGAGCATATCCCAGAGTTCATCACTCTCTGCTTCGCTGTGAATGAGTTTAATTGAAACATTTAGGAGTTATTAATGCGCACAAAAGATATATTTCTGAGCCAATAAACTTTCCAAGTACCATTCACTCACTATGTGACTTGATTAATAGAAGGTCGCCAAGCACATGAACAGATAAACAATTACCCACAGCTAAGTAGTCTGTCTTAAGAAGAGAATGAGACGCTCTAGAAGGGCAAATTTAAAATTCACTTTGAGTTGGTGGAGTGAGTGATAATTTAAATGCAAGCAAAGTGCACTCCTTGGCAAAAAAAAAACTTATACATATGAGGTATACCCTACTGCTGTCGCGCATGCTCATCCAGAGTGACAACAAATTCGAGGTGGATTTCAATTCATGGAACCAAAGTGCAGTCAGTGACACATTTTCAAGTAGTGCGGCTTCTGATGTGGAGGGTTTTTCGCCACTTTGGTCGTGTCAGTATCACATTAAGGATCGGGGTCGTTCTCTTGTAAACCGCCGTCGGCTGACTTCTTTTGAGCAGAGGGGTGGAAATCCCAATCCATGGGTTCCGTAAACACGTGGACGTTATAGAGCAGATTAGAATAAAATTTCACCCTCCGAATTATAAAAAAAAAATGTCCTTAAAATCGATATATTCATACATATATGTACAATATTCGCATTGATAGATTCCTTTTATTTTAGTGTTAAAAGACGCGATAAACTTGCTGCCGTTTTTGTGCGTTAAATCGGTAATTTACGAAGAAGGTCACCCCGTGAACCATTTCAATTTCACATACTTTAGTAATATAAGAGCAATTCATTCAGTGTACAAGTGTGGGCCTATCGGCCTAGTTCTATTATGTTCAATTTGCAAATAAACAGTGATTCATATTTGTTGATGATACGATAGCGCACCTTGGCACCAACTGGTTTAACCTAATACATCCACCTGTGGATGATTTAAATCGGTTTGGGTGTATATGTGTGATAAAGTGAAATATATATTGATAAAACAGTTCAACATTAACATAAAGTGACTTTGAAAAGGTAATGATTGTACATTGGATAGTATTTGGTTGCTTCTTTCCTTTCTCTTAAAAAGAGGTATGTAAGTATATTATTAAAATATAATGGTAACAAAATCGTGAAAAGTAGTGAATAGTGATAAGCAGGACTCGTCAATTTATTACTTATGAAAATTGGTTTCTGCGAAAGCGAAATTCGCAAAAATCCACCTTTTGTTGGAATCAATGCATATGCGTAATCTACAGATATTATAAAACTTATTTTGATTTTCTATGGAAAGAATAATAAGAATAATTTACAAATTTACGAACAGTGGCTTTAATTTTTCGATGAATATTAAGAATGTTAATATACGTACTCGTATATATAAGATTCAGTAAGTAAAGCTGGAAGTTCCACTATTTATAACAATTAATTCACGCAATCTCGTTATCTGAAGATTTTATGCAATATATAGTACACTGTAAAAAAAATTCCTAAATGTAGGGAATATTCCCTAAAATGTAGAGAATATTCCCTAAAATTCCCTATATATTAGGGAATATTCCTTACGTTTTAGGGAACATTCCCTTTATATTAGGAAAAAATACCTAAGCTTTGTGACAACAATTGTGCACATTTTTACAGTGTACATACGTGATGGCACATCTAACTTACTCGTAAGTTTCTATCCTGAGATAGACAGTGTAATTTCCAATGACTTAATTGGTATTTTGTACTAATAATTGATATTGAGAAAGGTTTATTATAGCTATACAGGGTATTTCCACCAAGGCGGTCCATAGTGCAGGAGGTGAGAGTACTCACCTAACCAAACAAAATATTTAATGGCAATGGGGGAAGGGTCACTATCAACAGTTTCGAAGTTACAGGGTGATTAAGAAAATATGTTAAGTTTTCACAAAACACCCTGTATCTTAAAAAGTACAGCATGTAAGGTCACAGGTAAGAGTTCATTGTATGCAGAGCTTCATGGTCTTTCGAACGACTCCTCAACCTGCCTTAACTGTGGTCTAAACTAAAAATTTCGGATTTTCTTACCTTGTTTTTTTATAAAAACTGTAAACAGTGGTCTCTCATTCAGAATTTGTTAGCTAATGGAATTCTAAACTTCTATGCACAATTTCAATAAAATTCATTATTAGAGGTCCCTCAAATCGAAAATAGTGATTTTTTGGCTGTTTTGGAATTTCAGGAAACTGTTTCAATAGTTTCTATTAATATTTTTTTATTTTGACAATATTTTTTGTTGATTCTTATTTTAAACATAAGGGAACTTAACTTAGTTATGAACTTACTGCAGTGAAAGTAAATTCTTCTATTTTTTTATAAAGTTTTCAAAACGAAAATTCGGACCCGGAACTCCAATTTTCTGAAATGTCTATTTTTCTGTATGGAAAACTGGAATGCGGGTATCCTTTTTCTACTATAACGTTATATACAATCGATTATCTTTCTAGCGACAATAACTTACGTGACTCATGTAGCGTATGAACTGTTCTCCAAATGTGATTTTCGGCAGTGAAGCATATTTACAAATTACATCTTGGGCCACCCTAATATATACATATGTAAGCAAGTTAGATGACAAATGTGGTTTTCTGCATTTATTTCTAGAGTACTACGTCCAGCTTTACAGTGTACTTGGAAAATCTGCGAAGATCGAAATTATTGTATGGCTACGTTATGAAGGAGCCGTCCGATTCCACTCAACTTAGAGCTACATTACATATTACCAGAATGCTGCCTTCAGAATTCCAACTTTTCAAGTATGAAGTGTCCGAATGTGTAGTGAAAGTCACAACTTGTATATGGCAATACTAAATGAGTTGCCTGATTCTACTCATTTATGAACCTGCTATTACTTTTGTCATAAAATTTCTCTTTACAATATTTTGACTCGTGCAAAAATTGATTATGTAGATGTGAGATGAGCTATTGCTCATACTCGTAGATCCCAACCGGACGCTCTTACGAATATTAGTAAAACCGGCTCCATGTAGCTCATCCAGGATGTGTGAATCTGTAACACTTTCCCGAAAGAGCTGGACAGTGACAAAGTCACCCTCTCAGGGTCCTCTCCACATCCCCTATATATTGGATCAGCAGCAAGCCATAACCTATGTAAGTGACCTCTGACACGATAGTGTCCAGTGAGAATTGACACCAAAGCTATCAGGGTTGGCTTATTCAGCCCCAGTAGTTTTATCGTTTCTTTTGCGTTATATCGGCCCACAGCTCCTTTGTAGCCCAACTGAAGGGTCATCTAACTAAAGGCGACTGTGTTGGAAGTCGGCCCATCCCGAGATATTAGGGACAAAGTATTTTGGTGCAATCCTAATTGTGGAGGCGGATATCTCCAAGGTTGCACCAAGACGAGCAAGTTCGTCTGCCCTTTCATTCCCGCTAATGTCCCTGTGACCTGGTACCCAAAGCCTCAGTACCTTGTTGTTACGAGAAAGATAGTTCAGGGTGGCTTTGTATTCCAATATAATTTTGGAGGTTGTAAAAGGTTTTGACAAGGCTTCGATAGCTGCTTGACTATCCGAGCAGATTGCAATCTCCTTGTGTTCAGTATCTGGTTAAGGAGATGTTTTCACGCTTCAAAGATGGCCTTGACTAGATTCCGTGACATGGCTTTCAAGTTGTATGACAATTTCCATATGAGGCTCCTCGCAAAAAACAGCTGCTGCGGTGTTTTCTTCCGATTTGGAGCCGCCTGTATATATGATAGGGTTTGTCAATGGATGAAGTACGAATTGTGATTCCCATTCTGCCCTATCTGGAATTTTTGTTTTAAAGCTGCTTTTCGGCATAGTCTCGAGGAAGTGTTTGCTGTTTCTGTCTATGTCTGATACGATAAACTGCACAAATTTAAAAATGTGGAACACTTGTCCCAATGTGAATCCAGCTCTGATTGAGATGCAACCGCACCGCAGCATTGACGCCGCTTTCTTGTCTTGTATATGCACGGGTTGTATGTTGATGATAATCTGCAGAGCTCCAGAGCTGGTTGACTTGAGAGCGCCGTTTACACCACTAAGGAGACACAATCTTTGGATCTACTCTAATATCTTACGATGATTAGCGAACTCCATTGCCGTCCATCACAAAACAAAATCGTAGGTTAGCATGAGTCGGATCAAACTAGCGTAGATCCATAGAATCATCCGCGGTTTAAGTCCCCAGTTTTTCATACAGATCTACGGCACATAAAAATAAACTTAGTATAGTATATATATGGATAATAAACATCTAAAGTATAGTATATAGTAAAGTGCATTATTGAAATTGTTACGACGCCTTATTAAACCGAACTAAAATATACAAATAAAGATGATTGATTAGTTTTTACATAGTTATACGAAATTTTGTGGAAACTGTCATACTAATATCATATCCATCTAGCTTTTATAGATTTTAAGAATCAGTGTAATCATATATTCACATCACACTTAGAAGGCTCTTACAGCTTTAATATTAGAAACTAACTCAGCTCCGCTTTTTGCTTATTCCTGGCAGATACCACTTTCGAACCACGATATTTATGAGTTTAGTTACATAAAGTTAACATTTTAATGTGAAAAATTTACAATATGAAAAGCGAAAGGTAATACAGAAGTGGAACTATACGCCTTTGTGTGAATCTCTTCATGGGTCCTGAAAAATCGACAATCAAATAATTACTTAAAAAGAACATATTTAATTTGCACAAATATTCCTTCATAAGGCATTTTTAACCAACTTATTTACATATTTTACTATAAAAGTTCAAGTTTCTAATTGTTCAATACAATTTCTAATCCCTTGTGAAAATCTTAAGTGACGCCCACTTTTTTGATATTACTTTAATATATATTTTCATAAAATTCGCCGTAAGTTTATGGAATTTTTCAGTTTTCTTGAAGGAGATAAGAAAATGGCAGTATGTTAGAGTTGTTTTTATTAAAGAATATTGAATGCGTACCTGTTTTATCCACAGTAATATAAAGTTTTCAGAATTTATACAGGTCCTAATGTATTGAGTTGTCCGGAAAGTTCGTGCCGATTTTGTCCTGATGAAACAGAACGATTTTGTTCAATTGCTGCTTTTAATTTGTCTAAATGGTAACAAAACTTCTCTGATTAATTAGTGAAAGCTCAGGATCTCTTTCCAATCCCACCAGACACGTAGCATGATCTTATTTGGATGAAGACTGGCTTTTGGGGTGGCTAAAGGTGGTTCATTGCGTTATTCCCAAGATCTTTTTTGCTCAAAATTATTATAAATGATTCATTTTTTATCTTGCGTCACTACTTGCTTAAAAACATGGTGTCTCCTCGTTGCGTTTATAGAGTGAGTGGCAAATGGAAATGCGATCTATCGGACTTTTTTCCACCCATTCACCAAAACGGTTTATCTAGCCAAGCTTCACAAAATCCTCGTGGATGGTGGATTTAGATATTTTTAACATTTGTGTGTCTTATAGCGTGGGTTATTCTCGATCAGTATTTTAATCTGATTTTCATATGTGAATGGAGGGTCTACCCGGGCGATCTTGAGATTTAAGGTTGAAATCACCAGCTTTAAACCTAGCAAACCACTTCTACACAGTTCCTTCAGCTACAACACTCTTGAAAATGCTCTTGAAATGCCTAAAAGTACTTTGTTTTCTTCCATATTCATAGCGTATAAAACTGAAAAATTAAAAAAAAAAAAACATTAATAAATTATATTTTCCAAATTTGTCTGAAGTATCGTCTTTTACGATATGTACGCATGTCATTTGTTTTCAATCGTTCTGACATATTCAGACCTATGCTTACGCCACCTACCAAAAATTGGTACGAAGTTTCTGGACAACCTGAAAATTAATTATTGTAAGGTATTCTTTCAGATTTCTATTAAAATCGTATAAATAACTTTGTGTTTTGTACCCTTGTTTCATCTTTTACAAGTTTAAAGAATCTATACGAAAAAATTTTGAGCGAGTTATAGAAGTAATTAGCTATACAGTATTTTTCAGTTCTGTATTAGTTCTAAGTTAATAATTAATTAACATTAAAATTAATAATAAATTTGTTTGTCTATTCCGCTGCCATCATGTGAACAGCGTTTGCAACTGATAAATATGAAGTATAGCCGCTGTGTAAATCTTTCATGAATATATTTTATAGCTTTTCTTGACTTGTTGATATTCTTGAGTTGTTTTTAATTACTAGCTGCCAAAATTTCTGGCATTCATTTTGTTTTTATGACAGAACTTATTTTGTTTGTTAGCACATACTTCTAGAAGGCTGTACTCTGCGCCTTTCTTTGCATATTTATTTTTTTGTTATTTTTCCTGCGTTGTTTCCTCATAGATATGGCTTATCACATGCATGTATTTGTCTCTACCAAGACTTACTTTTAATTCACAAATCATGGTATCAATAATTACAGTTTCAAAGATTTTAATTCAACTTACTGAATTTCAAATTACTTTGTGTATATAAAAGTCTATGAGGACGAACTCAATGTAATTTGAATTTTTCGTAACTTCATTAACCCTAGAATACTAAACGTGAGTCAAATTGATTCCTCACCAAATAATATTGCCGCAATTTTAATTTCTGCGTCATCAAAGTAGCCACAAATTTTCAGTACCTTCATTAATGAGTTTGCTGCGACTGTGGATGGAATATTGAAGGGCTTAGTTGCTTGTACGTTATAAAGGGTTTTCCAATAAGAGGTGTTATTTTGATATTCAAAGAAAAATTTTTATTTCATTATAAAGAGGAAGGTATGCCGTTAATAATGGAAAATAACATCAGCCAAATGACCACCACGACCATGCCTACAGGACCATATCCTTTTCATGAAATTTTCCATAACCAAATCGCAAAGTGGCTGCCCTATGTCCTCGATAGCCTCACGAATTCTATCTTTGAGGTCTTGAATCGACGCTGGGCTGTTGGCGTAGACCTTCTCTTTCACGTGGCCCCAAAGGAAGAAGTCACAAGGTGTTAAGTCACAAGATCTCGGTGGCCAATTGTGATCACCTCTTAGAGAGATAACACGGTGTGGAAACTTTTCCCGTAAAAGATCAATGGTTTCGTTGCTTGTATGGCACGTAGCGCCGTCTTGTTGAAAGTAAACGTTGTCCAGATCAATACCATCCAATTCCGGCCATAAAAAATCATTAATCATCTGTCGATAGCTCAATCCATTCACCGTAACTGTTGCTCCAGCCTCATTTTCGAAAAAGTAAGGTCCAATGACCCCGCGGGACCATAAACCGCACCAAACAGTCACACGTTGAGGATAGAGAGGCTTTTCAACAATAACTCTTGGGTTTTCCGAGCCCCAGATGCGACAACTTTGCTTGTTGACGAAGCCATCGAGGTGGAAATGGGCCTCATCACTCAAGATGAGTTTTCGATGGAATTCCGGATCATTTTCATGCATTTCAAGGACCCAATCAGCAAAGACTCGACGTTGTTGATGATCGGCCGGCTTGAGTTCTTGTGTTAACTGAACTTTATAAGCCTTAAGACCCAAATCTTTATGCAAAATACGGTGTAATGACGTTTGTGGAATGCCTAAATCCAAAGAACGACGAGGAATGGACAAACCTGGGTTTTCTTCAACACTTTCGGCTACAGCAGCAATATTCTCGGCTGTTCTTGAGCGACGTGCACGGGTTTTATTCTTCACATCACTAACTTGTCCCGACAGCTCAAATTTTTCTACCAATTTCTGTATTGCGGTCCGACAAGGTGCTTCACGACGACCCAAAAATGTTCGAGTTTTACGAACCGCCTCTGCCACATTTTCACCGTATTTATAGTGGATTTTAATAATTTCAATGCATTGTTGAATCGTGTATCTTTCCATTTTTATTAATGGCGTAGTTTCTACTTGTCAAATGTCAAAAAATGACAGCTCCAAAAGTAACATCTACCGAAATAGCGGGGTAATTAAAATAACACCTCTGATTGGAAAACCCTTTATAACTGGTATAGGTATAGGAGTCAAAAAGAAGTTTGTTTAGCAATAGTGTTACATTTTTGCGGTTAACAATTTTTCTCACATAGTGAATTTATTGTGATAATTAACTGCAAAAGCTTAGTCATTTTTAGAAAAAATGACAAATATGAATCAGGGAGAAGAATATGTTCGGTTTCTTTTGCAGCAATCGGATGAAGAATATAATATTTAAAGTGATAGCGAATTTGAGGATAATACTGAAATTACTGATGATTTTTCTGACAGCGATGAAGACGATGATTTTGAACTGACGACTGAAGTGAAAGCTGTCTTTGAAAATACAAGCCAAGATGAAACTTAGGTATATGTACATATTTTTGATTTTTTTGAATAGTCTTCTACATATGTTTTGTAAAACGAACGCGTTATTAAACCATCAAAATCTCGGCTAAGAGGCAAAAATGGTCATATGTTGTCTGCGACACCAACAGCAAGAAATACGTGCACAACACAAAGAAATATTAAACATTTCATTCAAGACAAAAAAAAAAAAAAAAACAGAAGCGAAAGATGCCCTTACTCCCAGCGGTGCATTTCCTTATTTATGACGGAATCCATAATTCTAAGAATAGTTTCTCATACGAATGAAAAAATAGAACAGCAAAATGTGAAATACAAAAAGGAAAAGAACACTCTCTCTTTGGTATCCTTGCCCTATGTGCTGTTTTGAAAGATGATCATCTTGCCGCTTCTTACATGTTTGATACAATTCTCTGCGGAAGTCGGTACAAATCTACTATGATTGCAAAAAGGTTCCAATTCCGTTTGAACTGTTTGCGGTTCGAAGATAAAGATACGAGAATAGAAAGAGAAAATGCAGAAAAATTTGCACCAATAAAGGATGTTTGGGAAGATTTTAAAAATTGCAGAGAGAGTTATACGTCAGGCTAATATACATCTATAGATGAACAGCTTCTAGCTTTTCGAGGTCGCTGTTCTTTTAAGATGTATGTACCAAATAAGCCTGCAAAATATGATCAAAATTGTAATGCTATGTGATGCAGGAAAAAATACATGATTAATGCTATGCCGTACATCGGAAAAGGAAGAAAAACTGGCGGCTTTCCTCTAGCCGACTTCTTCATAAAGGAATTATCTAAGAGTATTCATGGCCCTAACAGGAGCATAACGATGGATATCTGGTTCACGTCAGTACCAATTTATAAACAGCTGTTAAACTCACCATATAATCTCATAATCTGGGAAACACTGCGCAAAAATAAACATGAGATTCCACCTGAACTGCTCAACAATCGCAAATGGAAAATTGGTACATCAATATTTTGTTTTGATGGAAAAACAACAATGGTTTCTTATAAACCTAAGCCACAAAAGTAGTGCTTCTACTATCGACAATTCTTGATAAAATCAGCATGGATGTAAACACTGGCAAATCTGAGATGATAACGATGTACAATGCGACTAAAGGCGTAGTGGATACTTTAGATCAGATGTCCAATAATGTATCCTGCAACAGAAAACATAAAACGTTGGCATCTATGTATGTTTTATGGAATGCTTAATATAGCATTTGTGAATTCCTATATCATGTATGTTTTTAATGTAAATAAACTTGGGCGAAGGCCATTATCCCGTAAGGAATTTATTTAAAAAATCTCTCTGAACAATTGGCCAAACCACATTTGTTAGAGCGTCTAAAAACGCGATCGCTCCAGGCGCCCCTTCTAACCATGATTGAGAAAACTATTGAGTTATTTTCACAGGATCCGGAACCATCACAAAAACTACATCAGAGAACATATTGTTCATTCTGTCCTTCAAAAGTCATCCGAAAGATAGCAACGGTGTCTTCAAAGTGTTGTAAAAGAATATTTGGGGAACATACCATTAAAATTTGTTTCCAGTGCAACTAGGAATATAAAATTTTTCCATAATTTTGTGTTTTCCATGCATATCAATTTTCATTAATAAAAGCAAGAATATTTTTGTTTATATTACTATAAGTATGTTTTGAATTAAATGGAGTCAAATTGACGTATATTTAGTATTCTAGGGTTAAGGAGAGAGAACTGAATTGAAACTGTCTCTTAAAGTTAAATTGATTGACTGCTATGCAAATTAATAAAAACCATAGTCTACATATATTTTAAAATTTGTTCTTTCTTGACCTTACCTGACTTTATTCATTTTACTACTAAGCCGCTATTTTATTCACTTCTAAATTGTATTGCATGGCAAAATATGTTTTTCACTTTAAAGTAATTTTTCTTAAAAAAAAAAAAAAAACAAAAATGCAAGAAATCTGCCGTCACAAAAATCGTATTATACTTATAGTTCACAAATTAAAACTCAAACGGTATTCTCGTGGTTATTCTGTGCCTACTACTATTAATCAAAACGTAGTCGACCGTGCGGTCTCTTTGAGCAGGCACAATGGACATTAATTTACGACCTCGACATCAAGTTCTAATTCAACTTCTAACTCTGCCTATTTCTCAGCAGATTGCTTTAGTCAAATGCGGCGGCGGGCAATGATAGGAGAACTGAATTGCTCGTGAAGTGCATCTTAAATGAGAAGCATAAATTTTCTACATAACTGGCCATTCTATAATAGGTTACTATAGATATCAGTCTGGTAATAACATTTTCATTTAGAAACAATAAGTACGCTGAAAGAAACACAGTTATTTCATTACGATTCTCTACTGAAGAATACTATAAGATCATAAACTAGGTTTTCGGCAAAATTTCTTTAAGAAATCTGCGGGATTGCTGTATTTATGTACCCAAGTGAAAAATACAAATTTAATAACTTCCTCTGCTATCCTTTAACCCAGGTGTCCCTTCCTTACGAAATTATGTATATTTTTGCTTAGTCATTCTTTAAGAATTTGTAATTGATTACGTCTGACTCACCCACGGACAATGTGGTTGAGCGCAGAAAAAATTGCAGCATAAAACTTTACCATGGGCGGGTTAAAAGATCGAAGAGATTAAGAGAGGTGATGCGGCACATAAAAAATATTTCCAGACATTTTTAATAATTCATCGCATGTGTGATTTATTTGAATAGCAAAATAACATTAGCACATTGCTGCCAAGGCTATCCCGAAATTAATTTCTATTCATCGCTAAAAGATTGTCATTAGTTCATTATAAAAACAGGCGTCGTATGTCAAATTTAAGATGATAATTTCAACAATTTGTTTCTGTATGACTATACCTATATGAGGTCTGCTATGCGTAGGCTATGTACGAAATATATTTATAAATTATTAAAATTAATAATTGGTAACCAAGAAATAATTATAAACATATTATTATATATCTGGCTGTCATTGTAAATGTAATACATGGCCACAGTAGTGTATGCACGAATAAATCATTCATCATCAATGTTCTACAGAACAGCTAAGCCCCTGATGAAAGTTAGTTGTAGATTTGTCTTAATAAATGCAGGAATGCAACAAATCTTAGTCCTTTCGATCCTCAAAGCAGACCCAATAGGAATGACCTTTGTTATTTTAATCAATTAGGTATTTGTTCTTTAAAACTATCCAACTTTTCTAATTATATGATCATGTTAGAATAAAGTCAAATAATCCAATACTTGACTACTTAGAGGGAATTTTATAACCGAACACATCATTCCTGGTTTGTTTTGAAAGAAATCTCTTGTGTTTATATATTCGCCTCATTAGCAGCACTCTATAAACATAAAGGTAACACAACGGAAGAATTTAGCTTTACTGAAAAAGACAAAACATACATATACAGGGTGTTTCCCCTTAGGAGGTCCATAGAGCGGGAGGTGATAGTACTCACCTAGACGAACCAAAAATTGCATGGCAGGGGGGGGGGCAATATCCACCGTTTAGGAGTTACAGGGTGATTAAGAAAAAAGCTAGGTTTTCACAAAACACCCTGTATCTTAAAAACTACAGGGCGTATGGTCACAGTTAAGGGTTATTAGCTCTGATAGTAAAAAAAAAACTGTTTTTGTAACACACTTCTTTAATTTCATGTTAAGTATTTTCTAATTCTGACATACTGGGGACAATAAATTACTACATTGACTTGAATAGGTTAAGAGCTAATAACTCTTTAACGGATACAGATAGCACATAGGGTATAATAAGTCAAATTAAAGAGGAGGCTCCACACTTTACAGTTTTTATAAAAAAAAGTTATGTTAATGACCTTTTTGCAAAAATAATAGAGGTCAAAGTAAAAGAAAAGGAAAGAAAATCCGATTTTTTTTTAGTTTAGATCTTCATAACTTCTGAGGGGAAAGGTGTACGGGGCTGCTTGAGCTGTCGTTGGAAAGGCCATGAAGTTCTGCATACAGTGAGCCCTTAACCATACGCCCTGCAGTTTTTAAGATACAGGGTGTTTTGTGAAAGCCTAGCTTTTTTTATGAATCACCCTGTAACTCCTAAACGGTTGATATTGCCCCCCCCCTGCCATACAATTTTTGGTTCGTCTACGGGAGTACTATCACCTCCCGCTCTATGGACCTCCTAAGGGGAAACACCCTGTATATGCACTCCAATCTTTGTATGATGCATAATACAAAAACTGTATTGCGAATTGCTAAAATAAATACATCTGTCTAAAAGCAACATAAGTTAGGTTAGGTTATAGTGGCCGCCATCGTAAGAAAGTGTACGATCAGCCACACTTGGTCCATTGTGATGCCACTATATTGGAATCTTGCCAGGAGAAGATATATTAAGAGCTAGGGTGTACGAAGAAACCAGACACAAGAGTTAATGAACCTTACCAGGTCCCTCAACTCTTTGTCTGCTAATACCTCCAGTTCGCAGAAAACGTAACTACCAAGCGAATTCCTCCGACGCATAGTAAGGTTAGAGCATTTACACAGCAGGTGATTAACGCTCTCAACCTCTTCCTCACCATACAGCTTCTGCAGAAATCATTGTATGGAGCTTGCATGCGCTCTGCATGTTTTCCAAAGAGGAAATGTCCCGAATTTAACTGCAGTAAGATTACGCACATTATTACGGTTCTTCTTCTTTTCGGGATAGAGCTGTCTTGAAATCACGCACGAGGTCAGTTCTTCCCATCTGCGATATGTCAGCTTGCAGGCCATTACATCTAGAATCGTCTTCACTGATTCTAGGGGCCGATCTACAGGTTGCTCTGTTAGACATATATTCATAGCGGAACCCTTCCTGGCCACGGCATCCGCTGCCTCGTTTCCAGGTATGTCACTGTGACCAGGTACCCAGCAGAGAATAACTCTGTGGTTAGCACCCAGTTTCCCGAGCTCACAGCGAAACCGTCGCACTAGGCGCGATCTAATGGTGCTCGAGCTTTGATTGCCGCTTGGCTGTCAATGCAAATTCTGATAACTCGATCACAAGGTACGTCACAAGTTGTACGCAGCAGCTTTGCTGCTTTGCAGACGGCCAGGACCTCCGCCTGGAAGACACTGCAATGGTCCTGTAGGCGGTACGTATTCGAGGGAGTGCATTTTGGAACCGTCCGTAAAGACACATATATCAAAGTCAATTGTCACGCGATTACTCTCCCATTCCTCTCTACTAGGAATGCTAAAAGAGCAACATACTCTACGAAAAGTTTCTAAGAGTTAGATGGAAAAATGAAAATGAGCTAGAGCAAGCCACATCCGTGAATGTAAATCCTGCTTCACATTAAGTCACAGCTATTTAAGAGTTTTTGTGAACGGTGAAGAAACCACCACAAAACTTTTTTCAGGAGATAACTTTAGCGTCATCGGCGTATTATAAGAAATAGATGGAAAGTATACCGCAGATGCTACAGAATCTAATATTATAAAATAGTTACACCATACTCGTAGAATAATATCAGCAATGCAAAACGTGAATAAAAAACAGATTTTTCGAATCAGATAAAATGACTAATGAGGTACTCTCAAAAGAAAATTATATTTTCCATATCCTACTTCAACGCGGTGTCAGAAATATACTGTTATTTATGACCAGATGTTTATCCTGCTACGGGAGGAAGGTCATCTAACCAGGAATAATTTAAAAACAAAAATTCTGTGTAATAATAAAATTGTTAATTATAATAATACCTATTTGACTTAATGTCCCTTCCTTGTAGACGGACAGGTAAGTTCACGTAATGTAGGGACTGAATTTAACAAAAACTGAACTGTGATCCACAAAACTTTTATTTATTTCCGTAATTGGTTTACACGATTTTGAGCAAACTGTTAACTACTACATATGTAGCTATTTCAATGAGATGACAAGAGTAAATCATAATAGAGAGTGGCGTATGAAATAATATCTAGTCGAACATGGGGTGTCCCGTTTACACTAGGTCAGAATAATAGCAGCGATAGGGGACATAACTATCTACCCTCTGATTGAAATATAGGGTTATACAAAATTTCACGGTTTAGAAGTTATTTTACATTTTATGATTTTTGAAATATGTCCTTTTTATACCCTAGATGAAATCTATAAGATATGCTAAGTTTGTCATTCCGTTTGTAATGCACAGAAATAATGATGGTAGAGCAAAATGGATTGGACACCCGCGCATAATATTACAGTTATTTTGATTTTTGCATGTCCGTTCGTCCGTCTGTTTGTGCACACGATAGCGCATATACTTAGAAAGCTGAAATTTTGTACATGGTTTTAAAAAAAAAGTAAAATTAAGTTCGAAAATAAGACAAATCGGGCAACTCCTTCGTGGGGTTGCCATACAAAAATTTCGGTTACCACTATATATTTGGACGTTGCCTGAAAGCCCGTCGACATAGAGAGCTAAAATTAGGTACACAGTCTTTTCATAGTAATGAGATATAAAATTTCAAAAGTGAACGAAATCGGGCAACCCCTTCTTGGTATTGTCATATAAAAATTTAGCGTTTTTGCGAATAGACGTGTTAGACATTTTTATTGTACTCAAAACTTATTCAGATAAAATTGGTTCCAATAATTTTTTCTGTCCGACGAACCGTTCTAGAAATATATGCGAAAAACCACTTCAAAAACCAAAATTGCACAGATGGGTAACCATACGAAATTTCATACGAGCATTCATCTATGGCAGGTAGTGGCGGGTCCAGCTAGGGGGTGCGGGGGGCTCGCGCCCCTTCCTGAAGACCACTAAACAAAATGCCATAGATCTTCTGAAGTTTTCCTAACAAAATTTATTCTACTGCCCTTTTTGTTAAAAATATTAAAAATTGTTGAAAGCGTTCAATTTGATAAGAACGCAGCTCTTATGGCTATAGCAGCTCAGCGCGCGCTTGCCTTTAAGTCGTGACTGTTAAATCCTATAGAGGAAACCGGAAGTGCTGATACCTGTAAAATTTATGTATGTACATGAGCGTGGCCTTTCTTGGGGTGTTTCAAGCAGGACAGAGTTTATTCGGATAAAAGCGATTGATGGTTTGTTTTAAAACAGCTATCAATTGATGAATCTTCGATGTAAAACAATTACAACTCTTAATTGGAGAAATTCAGCGTAACTGCACAACGCCAAACAAATCATTATATTTTGGTGTAGTGAGTTATTACATTTAAAGCAAATGATTTTTTTTGGAATATATTTATTTTTATTTCGTAAAATCCAATAGTTTTACTAGAATACTTATCTAACACGTTGATCAAAAAGAAAATATAAGTGTTGATCGGGAAACTTTCAATCAGTATCTAAGAGAAATTGATTGGTCGGTCTGTTTTGCTTCGAGCGATATTGATGAATGCACATTCGAACCTAGTAATATACTAAGTCTTGGCATGCATGAATACATTCCTTATTCCTACAACAGATCTCAACAACAGTAAAATCGCTCTTGTTTTAACGATAAGTTCAACCTATTAATAAAAGCGAATGAGTCTACTTTTCGCGCGTATCAATTGCATTCATGTCCATAATTGAAACAAGTCAACAAGACTGCACATAACACCTCCAAGTCCATTATCCGGAGAGAAAAATTTCTTTTTAACAGAAATGTTAGACTAAGAGTCTTAGAATCAAGGAAAGCAAAGGCTTTGGTCCTGGTCAAATCATCAGGAACAACTTTACCAATTACTCTATAGCTTCACTACATAACAATGGTGAAGTGGTTGCCGATTTCCTCGATGAAGCTAATATTTTTATTGGTAGATTCGCCTCAACTTCTCGTTTTCTATTCACTTCACAGACACCTATATTTCATTTCCCGTGTGGATGTATATAAGAGTCAATACACATCCATGCTCACGATCCTTAAGGGCATAAACGTCTTTAAAGCCGTAGGTCCTGATAGGGTCTCATCCCTGTTAATTGGCTAAGCCTCTGCGCAAACTTTTCTTCTTGTCTTATTCAACAAGAAAATTTCCAACTGGTTGGAAACTAGCTCATGTTCAACCTATTCCGAAGAACGAAGAGGGTAGCGATCCCTGAAATTATCGACAAACTGCAATCACTTCGATTCTTTCAAGGGTTTTCAATCTTTTATTAACTCCAAATTAATGCAGTATCCAGAAATCAAACAACTCATCAATGATCGCCGACATGGCTTCCAGACTGGACGATCGTCTGGATCGTATGGAGTGTAAATCTACCTTGAACTCCTTCTTTCGGAATAACAGGGTAATTGTGCAGTGGAGGCCAGGGCACAGCAACATTAGCGGGAACGAAAGGGCGGACGAGTTTGCTCGCCTTGGTGCAGCCTCGGAGGAACCTACCTCCACAGTCGGGATTGCAATGATTTCAAAATGGGCGGACCGCCAACACAGTCGCCTTTGGTTAGAAGACCCGTTGGGTAGAACTACAAAGGAACTGTGGGGCAAACCCAATCCAAACCAAACAAATATACTCCTAAGATCTAACAAGCCAACTCTGAGAACTCTGGTGTCAATTCTCACTGGGCAATTTTCTCTCAGGGGTCACCTTCATAATGTGAGACTTGTGGACAATCCTACATGCAGGCGCTGTTGATAGGAATCCGACTCACTTCTTTTGTCACTGTCCGGCACTCTCAGGAACACGATACAGACTCCTTGGCTCGCACCTCCTGGACGAGTTGCACGAGACCTGCAAGGAGGGTTGAGGGACAATACTTAAATTCATAAGAGCGTCCGGTTGGGACCTATGAGTGACTGCTCACGGGTCTGGAGGGTGAATAATGAACCTTAAATTGGTTGGATCACTAATAAATCAAGGTTTACAGGCCTCATTCCTTACTGAATCGATTTAACAAAACTTAAGGAAAACAATGTTAGATGCTAAATCAACGGATTAAGTCAAATATCCGCCGGTCAGGTAAACCCTGTAATAAGCTTTACAGTATAATCGTTGAATTGGGAGGAAGGTTAGGTTAGGTTAGTTTAGAGTCAAAATACCGACACTTAGCCGCACTTAGACTATCGATGCTCGCTTGTGATGCCACCTTCTTTTTTAATTTACACAAGTGTTAATATACCTCAAAAAGTCCAACTCCTTACCTGGTTATTCTACCTTGTCCATACAGCGATTAGAAATAAGTTTTCCGAGCTTACTGTGATAACCTTTCGACCCAGCGATCAGAGAAGTGTCGTCATATGGTTTATCTCTGATCGTGTTCCATAAAAGTTCGATAATAAAGCCACCCAATTGCACATACAAATACTTTTTATCAAAAGCAAGTGTGAATCATAATATGGTAGCAAGATTTCTCATTGCAATTTTCAACCTCCTTATGGAAGACAATAGTCCGGCAGGCGGTAAGATGGTTGTATGGAAGGAACGCTGAGTGTATCCGGACTCACACTCCCACATCCATTCTGGAAACCTCACATATACCAGAGTCATTTGCCACGCGAAAACCTTTCTCTAGAGCTAGCCGTGGGAAAGTGTAATCCATTGCTGTCCGTATACAGTCCTTTAAATAGTTTTTTTTTTTTGTATTATTTCTTAGTCTGAGTTCACTCTTTGCAGCTATACATTTACAATGAATGTCCAGGCGTAGGAGCCGCAGCATAATCTCCATTGCTGCCGTTGTTGTTGCTCGAACAGCTACTGTAATACTTTTTAGATGAGTCGTTCTCTCTAAAGCACTCCACCACACCAAAATTCCATAGATGGGGATATGTCTTGTACATTCACGATACGAGGGTGGATGTGGCATCTCTTGCCAAAAGTTTTCTTGGAACCATAAATTGCAGAGACCGCCTTCTGGACGCTCTGCTTCACATTTATCCTGGTGAAGAAACTATGGTTTGATGTATAAAAATTTAAGATATGTTTTACGGCACCTTAGTCATCTACTTCCATTTAGAATCATTAGGCATAGTAAAGTGGGCCATATGAAGGAAAAGTTATAACAGACCCACAATCCTGATAAGATCGATATAGTATTTGGAATTGTTGTGTTTGGATGTATTATCAAGGATGAACTATTTAAGTGTTCACATGGCACTCATATAATGCAAAAAATGGCATTATATTTGGTAGTCTCAAGATAACTTCGTAAACTAGTGAGCTTTCTTGGTAAATTGAGGAAATAAAATAGGAAAATAAACAATTGGATGAAAAATAATATTGCGAAGATATATTTATCATGATATCGTATTTACCACTTTTCAATGGTTGTAAGTAGTTTGTGTAATAAAAAAGAAAAATCTAAATCGAGAAATTTACAATTTTTTTTTTATTTTCGGATAAATCCGGCAGTTTCGAATTTAACAGTCGGGAATCACTTTGGAATGAAATCAGGCCTATTCTGCTTCTAATAGCGGAATAATATTGAATCCTTGTGACTTATTCCTTGCTTTATAAACGAGCCACAATATTTTTGTTTTGAATGAATGAATCGGAGCAACGCTTCCTTCCTCTCCAGACATTTAAAAAAAATGAAATGGTTTAGGTACCTACTCAGATTGTAAATTGCACGTGAACATGGAAGTTGGCCAGACGACACAACGTCCGGCGGCTATTTATTCAACAAATGAATCATTTCGTGGATCACCATTAAATCAGAAAGTGAGGGCAAATTCTGTACACTTTGGCACGTTTTTAAACAGAATGGTTTATAATAGAGGTCGCTACTCCCTGCAGCAGAACTGGATGGGCTTTAGTTCTAAATTTTGTGATGAATTCACTGCTGCACCCCACGTACCTACATATTTATGTATGAAACTCCGACCCGTGCACTGAGCTCACCACTAACAAAGCGCTTATTGTTTGAATTTCCTTCCCTTTTTCTCGGAAGCAACACACTTTAATTTGCGTGCTCGGAACGTAAACACGTCAAATTTTATCGGAAAGTCAATTACAGCCGAAGGTCAAAACGACACACATGTTTTCTGTGATATGTGACTGTTCTGCTAGCAGTCACGGTTAATTCTCTTTAGGCTGCATGAAATTAAAATATAACTTGGTTGTAGTTGCCTGAACGTTTACTATTGTGAAATTTGCTATTAATTTCTTATAAATACGGTTTTCCTCTGTGGGCATCATTTAGAAAGTCCTATTTAGTATTGAATGAAATTGCAGAGTACAGAAGAAGGAAGACATTGAAATTGAAACCATCCTCGGTAAAGTATAATATTAAATCTCTGCAACAGGTAGATACCTACAAGTTTTCTAAAAAGATCATGCCGAAAAGTACAAGCGATATAAGGTGCTGATTTAATGGAAAACACTCGTATTACTTATATCGGTGTTTGTATGTAGGCTCATGGAGTTAGATCAAGATAATTGGTTATGCAGGCAGGCATAATATACACAGCGAAGAGTCGCCTGCAGAAAACGATGCACTCACCTGTTTTCACTCTTTCAAATTAATAAAAACTTCATTCAGCCAAGATCTTTGTGAAGATATCATTGTTTTGTAACTTGTCAAAAGCTTCCGGCGAAATATCAAGAAAATATCTGGGATTATTCATCTCGCACTATCACGTTTTCTAGCTCTTTTAGTAACGCAAAATTAGCTTGCAAGTGCAACTTGGTACCAGTGTATATCTAAACGCCAACAATAGAGAAATCTTTCGAGTAAATCTGTGAAACCTTTTATTGCCGCATTATTACTAACAATTTCATCATAAAATGCAAAACGAAAGCATGCACTTTAGACAGATTTACGTGCATTGTTAAATGCCCATTTCATGGAAAGTAAATTTTATAAAAATTACACTTGAAGATTGCACTTAAGATTCCTAATCGGTTTTCTATGCTCGTGGCATTATTATTGTGAGTCGGTGGCAGTTATATAGTATTTTGGGCCGCATGACTATATAACGTAAAAAGTTAGTGGTAAAAGTAATCTCTACAAATAATAGGCTTTGCAACAGTTTTATACTAATTTTTTACTATTCATAGAAAAGGAATAAGGACTAATGATATTGTTATATCCCGGATGAAATCTATAGGGTATACTAAGTTTATCATTCCGTTTGCAACGCATAGAAATAATGATGGTAGAGCAAAATGGATTGGACACCCGTACTTAATAACAAAAGTTATTTTGATGTTTGCATGTCCGTCTGTCTGTCCATCCAGCCGTATGTCTGTCTGTGCGCACAATAAGTCCAGAACATGTATACTTAGAGAGCTGAAATTTTGTACACGGACTTAAAAAAAAAAAAATTAAGTTCGGAAATGACAAATCGGGCAACTCGCTCGTGGGGTTGCCATACAAAAATTTCGTTTTCTACTATATATTTGGACAATGCCTGAGAGAACGCTTCGACATAGAGAGCTGAAATTTGGTACGTGGTGTTTTCATAGTAATAGCAAATAAAATTTCAAAAATGGACTAAATCGGCTAACCCCTTCTTGGTGTATATATACATATAAAATATCTTAATATATAAAAATCACGTGTCACTGTGTTTGAAACCGTCCAACCGTTCAACCGTTTTCAATGAAATTTTAAGAGTGTATCTGGTTGGTTCCTCCAGCTTGAAAGATATGATAGTTTTGGACACGAAAGATGGCGCTGTTGTCGAGATCGAAATAATTGCCTCAGAACGTGTCGACGTGGAAAGCTAAAATTATGTGATCGGCGTTTTTATGAAAATTGCTAAGACAATTTCAAAAATGAACCAACTCGGGCGATCTGTTTATGGTGTTGCCATACAAAACTTTAGTTTTTCAGAAACTGCATGAGAACGCGTCGACGTGGAGAGCTCAAAGTTTGTACACGGTATTTTAATAAAACATTAAATTTAAGTCGAAAATGAGACAAACCGTGGAGAGCTAAAATTCTGTGCACAGCGTTTTCATAAAAACTGAAAAAAAAAGTTCAAAAAATGGACCAAATGGGCGACCTATTTTTGGCGTGGCCATGCAAAACTTTAGGTTTTCACTATGTATTTGGACGCTGACTCATACGTGGACGTAGTGAGCTGAAATTTTGTACATGGGCTTTTGTAAAAAAAATGTTAATTAAGCTCAAAAATGGGACCAATCGGGCAACTCCTTCGTTGGGTTGCTATACAAAAATTTCATGTTTTGCTGTATATTTAGGCACTGCCTAAGAACGCGTCTATATAGAGAGCTACATTCTCCCACACATGGGAATAGATGCTCACACACTCAAACACACAGAAAAACACACACACACACACACACACACACACACACACACACACACACACACACACACACACACACACACCAAACATAAACAAAGTGAAACCATATAATACGGAATCGCGCGATCGAGTCAGATAATAGCTTAGATTTTATGCGTCTCTAACCACTCCACTCCCACTTGCACCCATCTATGTATCTACATTACCGCGCGGCAACGCCCACGGGCTCCTCTTAGTATATATATATATATATATATACATATACATAAAAATTTAGGATTTTTACATATACTGTGAAAACTAGACAGTTTTAATGTACTGAAAAGTTTTTCAGAATGTGAAATTCTATGAAATTGGTTATATGCATATTTTATGTCCGACGAACCGTTTTAGAAATATATGCGAAAAACCACTTCAAAAATCATACTTGCACAGAGAAACTGACCATACAAAATTGCATATGGGCATTCATCTAAGGTTACATAAGAATTGGTCTTATTAGTCCGGGATTTGTGGCACTTTAAATCTGAACTTAGTCCAGGACTTTTGGGTTTTGGACATATGCCATTTCAATTCTAAACGATTCAATTACAGTTGCTATCGCGCCGGTATGTGTAAACCTTTAAAATTAATTAATAATTACATTTTATTTGATTTTTTGTAATGTTGTACTATTTTGTCTATATTGTAAATAAAAAACTACTTAAATATAATAAATATAGCGGAGTGCTCTGCATCAATTCTGCACTGAGTCAAAAAGGTAATAGACAATGTTGAAAGAAATGGAGGAGGGGTTGGGGTGAAGGTGCTGGAGGTGTGTCGTTTGGATGATAGGAAGAAGTGAAGATTTTTTAGCGGTCCGTGCCTCAAAAGTAAAATGAAGAGATGGCTCCTGCTTCCGTCCGCCTATCTGTCTGACGCGCGCACATTTCGGCAGTCAAAGATAGTGGATTTTTATTTTTTTTATTTTTTATGAAGTGTTGGGCCTTTAAAAATGTCTTTTTTGTATCATGTGTGGTTTGAAAGGGCTTTTTTCATGAATGCAAAATAAATATTTCCAAAAGTTTGGTGACTTTGTTCTTCATTTTCTAGGTATCTAAAGGTATAGTTTTATTATTATCAGGTTTAACAGGCTTATCCGGTTAACAGATTTAATCTGAGCGAAAAGCTTAATCTGGTCAGCTTAAATAAGGACTCGAAAGTGCCTCACAACTGAGATAATGTCGTCATTAAATAGAATAAAGAACACAGGGCCCAAGTGACTCCCTTGAGGTACGCCAGACGAAGCCTTCAAGACTCTAGAGATGGAACGGCGGAAATAGATTTGGTATATTCTGTTATCTAAATAAGGCTCCGTCCATTTAAGAAATGTTAGAGCAAATCCATACTTTTGAATTTCAAATAGTATAACGGAGTAAGATAACTCGTCGAAGGCTTTACTAAAGTCTGTGTAAATACAATCTGTCTGATAGCCTTTTGCAAACCTGCCAATGGTATCCGGGACAAATTCCAACAAGTTAGTGGTTGTAGACCTGCCCGAAATAAACCCAGGTTGGTTTAAAGAGAGAAAATTCTTGCAGGAAATTGAAAGCTGAGGAAAAATGATAGATTCGAATAATTTTGGTATGCAAGATAATTTTGCATAAAGAGAGAACACAATAATCGATGACGTATTTACTAATGCTCCAGAACAATGTGGCACAATTCATTATTAAATTTTCAGTTATCACAAGTAAATTTGTATTAAATTATTATTATTTCAAATCGATTGATATACTGTTCGTTGATAAACTTCAGGTACGGAATTGCGTGAACCTGACTCGCTATTGACCGAAATTGCTCCCGAATAAAAGATGACTAAACAGTTGTTAGATAAGAATGCTTGGGAGCCTTCCAATTGTCTATAACTTTTTCTCCCGCTCCCTTGCTCAACGAATTCAAAATTGTTGAATAATTTTGAGCTCAGTTTATTTCATTTAACTACTATCTTTTTCAAACGATTCATCAACGCAAGCTTTTAATATGGGATTTAAGAAGCCCAAAACCTAAAGTAAGCCAGTTTTGGTGAATATGACTAAGAAAAAGGGCAAAAAGGAGTTGGATTATACGTAAGTACTGCGATTGGTAATTTTAAAGCAGGATTTCGGAAACAGCGCATTGCCTTAATTAGAAATACAAAACTGGTGTTTACGCTGCGTTTTCCACAAAAATGTAAAAAGGAAAAGAAAAAAGAAGTGACTTTATGTTCGTCAATTTTCACTTTGGTGAATTGGAATTGAATTTGGGTGTACCGTTTCCAAGTTATAGAGTTATTAGAAGGAATTAGTGCAGAATAATGCTTATCGCCCTGTATAGGAGGGAAAGCAAATGAGCATTATTGGTTTTCCTGTCCGAGAGTTCGAGGTTCCCGTTATAGTACTATTTTATTTGAAAATACTCGCCGTTTTGAGCAATTTAAATATCATATGAAAATTTTGGCAGCCTGAAATAGACGAAAATAAAATTTAAATGGAAAATATTTTTTGAAATAATATTCATCAGAGTCAGTTTCAGGCAGGATTTCTAGAACATAATCATCTAAATGGAATGGGAGGAGGACACTCATTATAGGAGATCCTGTTCATAGATTATCCTTTTTTGTCAACTCCACCGAGAGCAGCGTATTCGCTGCCCATTCGATTTGCAGTCTTGATTACATTTCAAACAACTGTTTTTGTTGATCATTTGATCACTCATGACATACATATCTATAAACACCTGTTTGGATCGTTTATTAAAGTCGTCATTAGTTGATTAAAAAGGGCAATGGGCAGTTGTAAAGCGCCATTGAAAGGGTGTACACTCCCATGTCCTTAACGTTCCGGAAGTGGCAGGACAGGAAGAGTGGATGCGGTCTACGGGACCGCAAGTATATATAACAGTTTTCAAAAGATAAAATAAATATTTCATTTTCTAAATTTTATTACCAAAGAATGACATCTTAACCAACGAATGACATCTTACAAATAAGAAAAACTCAAATATTCATGCTAACAATTTTCCTAATTAATTCTTTTACTGATTTGTTTGCTTTGGAAAAAAATTAAATTCCATCGTGCGCGTACGGTCTGTGGGACCACTAACCACAAAATCAGGACACAAACAAATGGAGGAGAGTTGGCGGCCGTCTGACGTATACGTCTACTGCTTTCCTAGAAATACACAGCAGCTCATAGAACTAGATTTGTTTACAACAAAAATAAAAGGGATAATATTGTTGCGGACTCAGAGACCGCGCGCCACTGCCGGAAGGTTAAAGCAGGCCAGCCCCCTTCAGTAGGCTTAAGAGTTTTTGAACCGGTCTGTCCACCAACTCACCTGGGTATAGCTGTGGTTGCCATCCTACATGTAGCTATCGCCGTCTATTCACACAAGACAAGTAAAGCAGTCTCATCATCCTATAGACACAGTTTGCAGATTCCATGAAAATACTGATACGACACTTCCTCAGGTAACAGTGGTCGGTAATCAGACTAGTTAAAAGCCTAACATCTGTCCTACTATACCTCAGAAGCTCACTTGCCCGTTACATAAACAGAATCGCATTAACACGTTTTGCATGGTTCTGTCCCATGATCCAGTACATACTGTAGGCCTTCGGATATGCGTTTCCAAATGTCCCCCTTTGTTACACAGGGACAGCTCATACATCGGCTCTGGATTAATTACAGGGTCTTGTCTAGAAAGTTCATTAGCTTTCTCATTGTCAGCGTAGCCTTTATGTTTCGGGATCCAGGTCAGGCTACACGAGCCTTAAACTTACCACGGAAGATGAAATTACAGCCTAACTGTCGGAGAAGATAAAGATTGTTTTATTGTTAAGAGCTCTCTTTAGATTCTCGAGCACACAGGTCAGTATGGCATAAACATTGATTTATGTAGAACACTATGGCGCAGTTGGAACATAGATAGTTTAGTAAGATTTTAATATTTGTTATTTTTAGCCCGGCGATCCTCTCCGAATTTGTTATTCAACCTGGATCTAGTATCTTTAATGCGTTGGTATCAGATTACAAAAATCATTTCTCATAGACAAAAACGCTCGTCTACATCATTTGGCTGTAGTAGTCAATTTTTGAAACACGCCTTATTGTAATTTCTGTAAATTTACATTTTAAAAACTTAAAAACAAAGTTTTCTGGGGAATATTTTAAAAACAGGTATTTGCTTTTTTAAAAATTACCTAAATTGAAAAATGAGGGATTTGCATAAATGTAATTCGTAACGATAATAATACGAATGAATAGATAATCGACCGTAACATTGCTTTAATAATTTTAACAGAACCGTTTAATATCTAGACATACCTACATACTTGCATTCGTACATGCATTCCTAACATTTTGGAACTTCACAATAAAAAAGAACCAAAAACTTTGCACCATAATCATATAAACTAAAAGATAAAATTAAAATAAACAACACGATATCAATGGGGAAAATTTCTGATAACAAAGCAGAATTAAGATTTCATTAAATACACACCTCAGGTAAGCAGCTATCGCTCTTACATTTAATTGATGGCATGATGTACTTGTTTCTATTGATAAGACATGCAATGATATGATAAGATTTTTCACTGTACATATGGAGTGAAATTCATTACTTTTGATACCAAAACTCGTAAAGTCAGGGAATTTTTAAAGTTTTGAGTTAAATTCAGACAATCTAGACGTCTAGACAAATTTGAAAGTTTCGATGTACAAAGTCGCGGCAACAGGCTTTAAATTGATATTACGGCGGCAGAAAGTTACCATCTTTGCATCTACGATGTGATCGTGTCAGATAAGCATGGAGAGCTGCCTTTATTTAAAAGGCTTGTGCGCCCCAGGACGTGATAACATTCCTCATTATAAACTTGCATAATTCCGTTTAAAGTATGTTAGCTTTTTTTCCACAGAAAAAAGTTGCATGTCCACACCAACTAGTTTCACTTAGTAAATATGATTACAACTTGATGCGATTTAACCTTTTCCGCTCATCTGATTCGGAGGCCTTGAACAGTTTTTGTGCGTTGATAAAATTTTATGAATGAATTTGACTTGTGACCTCGTAGGGTGTCAATTTGTGGCAATTGGTTGAGTCATTGCGACACTCAT
The DNA here is from genome assembly GCA_963924295.1 of Dioctria rufipes. NCBI lineage: Eukaryota > Metazoa > Arthropoda > Insecta > Diptera > Asilidae > Dioctria > Dioctria rufipes. The sequence goes on from OZ002740.1 coordinate 225,329,238, forward strand.
GGCATGTTGTAAATTGTAATTGACGGCAAATTTTTATGGTGATGGATTCCAATAAAAAGAACTCAAACTTTGTAAGTTAATTGTATGAAACTATATATGTAGAACTGTTTCCCAAAATAGCGAAGAGATAAAATTCGAAGCGCTGTTGCTTAGTTTCATAAGTTGTTTGACCTAATTTTGTGCTTGCGTTATCTCCAATTTTAGTAAATGGTTAAATGTAGATATCTTTAGACGTATATGTATGTACGTATTATGTATTTAGAAATTTAGCGTGGAAAACTGCTTCATATAGGGCCGTCTGTTAAACAAAGTTCCGTTTTATTTTAAGACTAGATCGTAATTATGGTACTTTTGCTTTAACTTCGTATCTTTGATTAAAATGGGAACCACTTAATTTAAATGTCTTATTATACTATAAGTATAAAACTTATGTCTTTTAGATTCTAGGCAGCAAGATAGCATAGATGAAATTCGAAGGGTAGTAAGAAGTTCAAATTCTAACTATTATTCATGTATTCCTATGCTGCTCTTGTGTTTTTTTAAGCAACATTCTCTATAATATCCACTTAGAAAAAAATATGTTCTAATGCAACTTCATGCCTTTCTGTAAGGTGAGGTTCAAACTAGTGCATACTCAATTAGTAAAAGACTTATTGCAGTTCTTCCATCAAATCAGATAAGATCCAATAAGCATTTCCCTAATTGAATATGAGTTGCAATTTTTTTTTTGTTATCTTGGTCATGTGGCAAAAAATTTGCAACCAAATAATGAATTTTCTTCCTTCGCGCAGAATTTGTTTTTTAATATTTATATATATTTTTTTTTTTTTGAATCGTTTGTGTTACTTATTAAGATCGATGCACATTTGCCGGCACAGCAAGAACCGGTACAGGCAGGCCTCGACCGGCACCGGCATTTTTCCTGCACACGATATAAAACGGAAAGGAAACTTTCAATTAAGGCAGATATCGCGAGAGAACTATAGAATAGTGATCCCATGTAAACTTCGCAACTAGACCAGCAACCGACAAATGCCGGTCTGGTTTCTAGCCATCGATAGCGACCGGCAATGAAGTTCCCGTTACGTGCCGGTCGATGTGAATTAGAGTGTAGACATTAAAAACGGACCTCCATTCATTTCCATTTTCTACAATACAAAAACAATTATTTACTAATAAATCTAATGCGTGTAATACATAATTTTATTGTTTTATTTATTTATATTGCACTTTATAAATTTCCTCTACAGTCACTTAATTTTTTACTTTCTGGCCACCTTACATTGGGGCGAGCTAAAAGTCGTAATTATTGTCTAAAAAGAAACAAAAAAGATGACATTTTAGGTATTATTAACATGCCGTACAAGTTTGATAATGGATATCTGTTCGATACATATCACGAGAAAGAAGAAAACAGCAAAAACAAGTTACAATCTCTTAATTTTTTACTTTCTCGACTGATATCTCAACAACGATCACGTTCATAAGAAATCCTGGTCGACAATTTTAAGTTAAGCTTTTCTAAGGCTCCCCTACACATTATCCAAAAATCAGCTTGCTCTTTTCACTTACATTTTCAAAAGTGTATAATGGGTGGACTACAAATAGTTTTCAAAATATTGCTTTTGGCTACGCAGCACCTAAATGTTCTTTTTCGTATACAGAAATACAAAATGGTTGCAAACATTATTTTTCCTTTATGAATTTTTGTCAGAAGTTGTAATTTTTGAAGTTTCATCGGGGCCAAGTGCCCCTGATATAATACAAGGTCTAAGTAAGCTTTATTAATAAATACTTACTAAAATTCATCTAAAAGATTCTTAGTTTTCTGTTTTTGACATATTTTGGGCATAGATCTGTCACAAAAGAACTTCCAAATAAATCTGTTATAAGTAATGACGATATTTGAAATCTTGTACATAACTATTGGATCTCAGGATTTGAATGTAAAAGTAAAAGTATTATTAACTTTGAAGAAATTCGGATCACTTTTTCGATAATATTTATAGAAAAAGAAGTTTGAACTTTAATTTTATGCATCTGTAAAATTGTCTGAATTTGTGAGATTGTCTCTGTTGTACACTTTTTCCAGTGTTACTTATTTATACAAGAAAAAACTGAAAAAACATACTTAGTCACCAGGTTTCGAATATCTAAGTCTAAATCTAAGTCAGATTCTGTATTTAAGTAGCTTTGATAGATATAGAACTTCGATTTCATAAAGGCTATGAAACGGAATCTACTCTCAATGGTCCCTCTTTTACAGTATAATTAAAGAGCATCTAACAGTAATATGTTCTTTGGTATAATACTTCTTCTCAGTGCTGTCGTTTGGAAAATTTTAAGAGTAGTATAACTTGCTGCCAAAGCGGATTACTTTCGGAAAAAGGGAGTACTTGACTAACAAAATTAAAATCGATCATATTAAATTTAAATTTTACGAAAAGTTATTCGTTTTATTATATTATCCTAAGTGGCGTAGTGTGCCCAGTATAAAAATTTCTTGGTGCTTTTTTTTCGGAAAATAAACAATAACACTCGCATAACAAAACTTCACTTGAAAATAACAAAACAACAATACATATTGAAAAGATCAACTCTAAAAAAATGTTGTGTTTCTCAAGCTCTTTTTTTTTTGCTATCTTCAAGAATCCAGTATAAGTTATTACAATCACGACGAAATCTTCTTCGCTCTTCTAGAAAGAGGATTGGATGAACTCATACCAACCCTCATCAAAACCTTTACAGGAAGTTTTGCATGGGAATATACATATCTCCATAGCATGGAGGAAGATAAGGGTGAAATATATACCGAAGTTAGGAAGCAAACCTGAAGCCCAGACCAGGTCATATCACCCCAAGGCCTGACTTCATTTCTTCTTAAGGCAATGGACAAAATAGTTGAAAGGCACATTAGAGACGGAGCACTCAAGGAGCATCCACAAAGTCCGAACCAATTTGCCTACCAAATAGGCCAATCAACAGAACTAGCTTTACTAAACCTGACAGATTGTATACACTCAAAAAAATTTTTGAAGAAATTTACTACAAAATTTAGAGCCATCGCAGTTGCCTGCTATAATCGGAGTACACTACCTTTACTATATAAAATTCAATTATTTGGCTAGCAAAATTACTACACAAAAGTAAGTTTACTTTCAGAGGGTATACGCCCCTTACTCGTTTTAAGTAAAATTACTTAACCCTGAAGAATTTTGCTAAATATAGCAATTTATCTTTCCTCTACTTTTGTAATTTTACTGCATACGTAATTTTTCCATTAAAGCATATATTTTTACTGCAGTTTGGGAACTACACTAAACGGTAGAAATTTTACTCGATGCACAAGGGCGAAATAAATTCTGTTCAGCATATTCTTGCTTTTGACTTTTTGCTGTTAAGTCTAGCATTTTTCTGCAATATTTCGTACGCACTAGATTTAGTACTAAACGTGTGGGAATCTTTTACCTAACAACAGCGAGACAAATAAATAACGACCAAAAGCGGGTCAGTAATAATCGCTTGTTCCATCGATACTAGGTTTTTTCTAATATAGCACTTCTAATCTTTTTCTATTATGAGTAATAAGCCACGCACATATTTCTCCCAGATTTGAGGCACAGTTAGTTAGGGCTAGAGAAAGGTATCTATTAAAACTCCGCCATATAGTTGTTGCCCAAGGCGATCTTATTATAATAATATTTGGTGGAGTTAAAAATGAGGAAATTTTGGTCACATTCCTTTTTTCTCTTCTAGTGTTGTTTTCAATAATGTCGGAATATTACTTAACTTCAATGCGTACATACACATCAGATCATGCAGTGGCGTGCCAGTTGCTACAGTTACCACAACAAAATTACTGCATTATTAGTATTCTCCAGTTTTTTGTGTGTTTTAATATTAATACTTATAAAGCATTATTACGATGCTAGAATGATATTACAGCGGTAACCGCGTATTTTTACCGTGGCATTTTGTAAATTTACTGACTAAAAGTAAATTTTCTGCACATTTAGTAAAAATTAACCGAAAACAGTAGTAAAATTACCAATTATAGTAGAAAATTATTAAAAAAGGTACATCGCCATTGATTTTCATGATTAATGTAATTTTACTGTACGGAACTAGTAATTTTACATAAAATTTTTTTAGAGTGTAGGAAAAGCCATTGACAACAGAGAAAAAGCCGTTTGTTCATTTTTGGACACTGAAGGTGCGTTTTATAACACCTCTCTTAAGTCAATTATGCCTGCATTGGTTGGACATAGTGTGAGTCCAACATATAACAGATGGATACAGGATATGCTTTCTAACAGGATAATAAGGATGTAGCTATCTGGTGAGACACTGGAGGTTCACAACACCAGAAGTTGTCCCCCAGGAGGAGACTTAGCTTGCTTTCTAGAAAGATTCAAGAAGCCCTACGTTTTATTCAAGACTGGAGTGCTGCACACAAGCTATGAGTCAACCGCTACAAAACTACAATTATACCCTTTATTAAAAGAAGGAAACTGAGCAATATAACTAGCCCTATTTTATTTGGTAAAGAGGTCTCAATGTCCAAAGAAGTTAAATATCTCGGGATAGCACAACTAATGCTGTGCGATGGCAGCAAACTGGCTGGCTCAACATGGGGACTCAGGCCAAATATCATGATTTGGCTATACAAATCAGTAGTCAGACCTATCGTCACCTATGCTGCAGCAGCATGGGGAAAACAGTGTACGCAAAAGACAACCACCAGGAAGTTAAAAAGCTCCAAAGGATGGTATGTGTAAGTGTAACTGGTGCCATATGCACAACATCTAAGAGAGCTCTGGAAACACTATTGAACCTACCGGCACTCGGCGACATTATTGCAAAAGAGCCTGGACTCATGGTATACAGAGCCCAAACAGATGGCTTTAGTGAGTGGGACTCTGAAAATCTACGCACTATAACCAAAAGAATTGAAGCAACTCCAATACTGGATATGATGGCAGACAGGATAGTTCTTAAAAACAACCTCCGTCTGCCTTCAAGATAATTATACCAGATAGGGAAGGAATGGATACAAATCTAGCAAATCAAGCCCTAATCTAGTACACCGACAGTTCTAAGACCGAGAAAGGAGTAGGATCAGGAATATATGACATTAAGCCAAGAGCTAACATCTATCAAAGCCTAGGAAAATACGCCTCGATATTTCAGGCAGAGGTATATGCTATCACTATATGTGCATACGAAAACCTCAGCCGATACTACACTAATAAAAATATTTATATCTACACAGATATCCAATAGCTTTGAAAGCCAGCGTATCACCTAAGATCAAAACGAAGTTCATGTGGGAATGCATTCAAGCATTAACGAACCTTGGCACATGCAACCACTTAACACGTTAGTGGGTGCCAGGGCAGTCGGAAATTGATGGGAATGCAAATGCAGACTTACTGGCCAAAAACGGAGCATCCATCCCTATCATAGGAACTTTTTTGCGGTATTTCCGTGAAGCTTACTATGCAAAGCTGGATCCGAAACCAAATGGACCATAGATAGACTTCAATGACAGGTTCCACAAAAGCCAAAATATTTAACAAAAGACCTTCATCAGAGAAGAGCCTAGATCTTTAAGGGCTATCTATAATCTCAGAGTCATTACAGGAATCCTAACCGGGCACTGTAAACTTAACAAACATATGCATCGGATATGTGCGTAGGCTATGTTTCGAAGAGGATGAAACATCGGACCACGTCCTGTGTGAATTCGAGGCCATTATACAATGTAGATTCCAGGCTTTTGACTCATACTTCTTAAAACTTGCCGACTTCGAAGAAATCTCGTCCAGAAAAATACTGCTCTTTCTAGGAAGAGTGGTTTTGTTTCAGGAACTGTTATGCAAGTAGTGCACAATAAGCCAATGATGACTGCTGTGCAAGGGCCACTCGCCCCGCTAAATCTAAAGCTATTACAATCATTGATCTCCTTTTTTATCCGACTTCAAAAAGAGGAGATTATCCTTTCGACTGAGTTTTTGTTGTTATGGATATTAACTCATATCTCCAGCATTTGTAAACAAATTCAATTCAACTCAATTTTAGGGTGGTTCGATAAAATGTTTGTAAAGATCTGATGAAGACCTTCGGAAAATGGAGAATAGAACGCTTCAAAGGAGAATAGCAAATAAATCGCGATTAATGCACTGGAAGCATTGTAAGACATAATGAGTTTTTTTTTTTTTTTTTTACAAACAGTACAACAACGCGAATATATTAACCCCTTTTGCCCCAATGGGGCACCACACTTTTCTGTAAGTAAATAACAAATTTTGTACAATAAAAAATCTTGGTTGGCAATACTATTTTTGCATTCTGCCCGCTACTGTTATTCCTATTATTGCGTTATGAGTGTTTATTTCACAATAAAAAGGAGTCGTTCTGGCACGTTTTTATACACTCTAGATGAGGTACTAACTTAATCATTTCGTTTGTAACGCATAGAAATATTGCTGGTAGAGCAATGCTGACTGGTCACGCATAATATTAAATTCATGTTACAAATATTAACAAGGTATGGCCGATTCATCTGTCAATAGGGTGCTTGCGTCATTTGGACATAAATGTCACAAATTTGTTCGTCTCAATTTCAATCGTTATTAACAAGTGAAAAGAGTTTTTAATTTGAGGTTTCTTTTTTTTTCTCACCACCGCATAATTACTTTTCTCGAAGTAATTTACACAAATAAACTAATATGTCTATTAAATATTTCAATACACACATATATTCAAAACGTCCTTCAATCAATATAATACGAAAAACTCAAAACAAATTCATTGGAAATGCCATTTGCCTACAAATGTCACGCCGGGAGCGCCGCTGCGCGGTATTTTTACGTTGCCGCGGCACGATTACCCTTGCAAAATTAAATCTAGAAGTCACACCGGGAGCGGCGCGGCAAAATAGTTACTGCGCGGCGATTTTCGAGATTACTCAAAAACACAATTTTACCGCTTCCGCTGTCGGCAAAATTTCTTTTTCATTCGAAATAAGTCCGCACAGTTTTCTGAATGAGGCTTTTGGCATTCTAAAGTATTCTTAATCGAACATTATCACTTTTCTATGGTCTTTTTTTTTCAACCAGAACTACTAATAACAGAATTTCTACATTTGGATAAAATCCTCCGCTCTCGGTGTGAACACTCTATTTTGTCGCGCTCCACCGTGCGGTTCCGCGCCGCCCGCGCTGTTCCTGGTGTGACCAGGGCTTTAATCGGCCATATTTTATTAATCTTTATAATATCGTGATTAAAAATTATTTTCATTTTTATATTTCCCTCTGTCCGTCCGTCCGATTCCATATGTCTATCTGTCTACCCTCACGGTAACTGCATTCTTAAGTTATTTTCCACGCGGCCTTTTTAAAAAAATTGTAGATTTACTCGTGACTCGTTAATAAATTTTATTACTAAAATGTACTAAGTATAGTTATTCAACTCAGTCCTCCACCCCCTCCAAAGTGAGTAAAAACTTTTGAATAAATTGAAAAATGAAATGGATTACTTAATACCAAAACCGGAGTAGGTACTTTTAAAAAAGGAGTAGTACCGGACTACGTTGTTATATTTCGGAGTACAAACGACAGCACTGCTTCTGCTATACTGATGATAAAAAAACATATTATATTAAAGATGCGTTCAGTAGTAGTATGTGCTGCTATCGCTTTAATAAATTTGTTGAGGAACTTAAAATGGCGAAATACTAAATTGTGGACACGCGAATGGATTTTTTAAGAGGTACCTATTCTTATAATCTTTTCTTTATCTAAATAAGCTTTCTTTTATTTGCACAATATTCTCAATAAATCTCAAAATATCAAAATTACACTACCTCATAAAAAGTCTCATCGTGCACGAGCAGCTTCATATGAAGAATACTTGTTTTTGTGATTTTTTTTAGATTGTGCATTCTAAAATTAATTTTATAAAACTTTTAATGATAAATTGCACTTGAGATAAATAAATCTTATCTTATCTGCAATGTCGATTTTAAAAAACAATTGAAAATATGAAATTTCACTACATATCAATACTAATATCGTATTTATTTGAAAGTAAGATAAGTAGTGCAATAAAATAATGACCTTGAATATCCTTGTAAATGTGATTATTGTTTATAGTCCAGTAAGTAGGGGCTTTTGCCCTACAAAAGGTGGGGTAGTTGTGGTTTTTCTATGTATTATTTATTTTCGGTCCCCGATGAAAAATCCAAGTTTTCACCCTTGGGGGTTCCCCCGCGGTCCGCCATCTTGGATTAAAGGTACCACAAAAAAGGTTTTTAAAAATAATTCCTCAACGGCTAATCTTACGACAAAAATGTTAAAAAATATTTTGAGAAGACTAAATTCTTTAAATTTTTTTTATAATCACTTTTTTTGTAAGTCTGATGTGTTACGAGTTACAGTGGCGGAAACGTGAACATTCTTCCAAAAAAATGTATACATATATAGTACCATTTATACAGGATGTTTTGTTCATGGTAGTCCATAAGACAAGAGTTGATAGAAGTCACATAGTCAAATAACAAATTGTATGCAGAACTTCATGGTCTTTCCAACGACTGGTCGACCAGCCCCGTACTACTCTTTCAACAGGAGTTATGATAATCTAAACGAAAATTTATTTATTCCCTTAGTGACCGAAAATACTTCATTTTAAAAAAATATCGTCTAATTTCAGTATGACCTGAATACGTTATAACCTAATACTTGTTAAACGGCTACAGTGAGCATATGGGTATAATAGGTCAAATTAAAGAGGAGAGTGGGCAGTTTACAGTTTTTATAAAGAAAAAGAGGTAAAAGTCAATAAAAAGGTAAGAAAATCCGAAATTCTTAGTTTAGACCACCATAACTCCTTTTGGGGAGAGGAATACGGGGTTGGTCGACCAGTCGCTGTAAAGGCCATGAAGTTCTGCATATAATGAGCTCTGAAAGTGGCTATACATCTATACTTTTTAAAATACAGGCTATATTGTGAAAGACTAGCAAATTTTCTTAATTACCCTGTAATTTCGAAACGGTTGAGATGCCGGCCCACTCTTGCCATAAAAGTTTTTGTCTGACTAGGTGACTATCCCACATTTTGTAGGACAAAGGCCTTATTTAGAGCCTATTGACTGGACTATTAATAGTAAGTTCTCAAAAAATGTTTGATTTAAATGGGTTTTGAGAGTGTTTTGAACATATGTTTAACATACTTTCAATCATGAATGAATTAAGAGCCTGAAAGGAGATTGCAACTAGAAGCAGTGTCGTAACTAAGGATGTATGCCCTCCCCCTTCCCCCAAATTAACATACTTGCGCAAGAAAATTTATTTTTTTGTGTCAATTGTAAGAAAAGATTTTCTGAACTTAGAATGAATGATGTTTGCCATAATTTTGTACGGTGAGACGAATTTATTGACTTCTCTCTTTTTAATTTTTTTCAGGCCTGAACGAAATTATTGACTTCTCTCTTTTTAATTTTTTTCAGGCCTGAACTTTTCAAAAATATGGGAAAATTCCCACGTTCTCTCAACAATGCCTTTACTCCACTCACTCCAAGCCAGAGTTGAGCAAAAAAAATAAAAAGGTTTCGTGGGTACTACGAGCAGTATTACCATACTTATTTGTTTAGATTTACTTCGTTCTCTATTCATCATTAAACCTGTTAAAAAACCACTGGTAGCCCCAGCATATGCTCACGGAAGCATATTAAAATTAAAACCGATTGGTATATGAGAGAAACGCTTAAGTAAGGCACAGCGAAAGGGTAATCAGCTTCTAACATATGTTGCCGGAAATATATTCGACTACTTAAAGTAAGAGCCCGAGCGCAGTACAACAGTGTTCGGAGCTTGAGGAAATTGTAAAACTTTTCAACGTGAAAGATTTGATCATATACATATTTTAATTTTCGTTCATTGCTTACTTATCTAATATTCTAAAGTTAAAGTAATACTCTTCTCCCACCTACGAACTCTGATGCATGTTAGCAGCGTGTACGCCTAGCCTAAGGAAATCAGCCAAATATATCCCAGAAAATAATTTACAGTGTTTCAGTTTCAGGCATACCTTTCTTTTCCGTTTGAATACAAAGAATAAATAAAAGAATTCTCGACTTTTTTATTGTTGTATCATCATTACTGGTAAGCCAGCCTATTTGCAGCTTCTCAAAGCCTATGATGGTATGAACACCTTTAGATGGAATTTAAATAATGAAATCATTACTGAGTTAATATAATTTTTATTCAGAAACCAAATTTTAATTGAGTGAATCTAACTGCTATTAATCCAGCGTTGTTATTTTATGTGGTTTCAAATTTCATCACTTTATATGAAAATATTAATTTTGTAGGCTTTCGTGGGCTCTAGAAACTGTGGGCCCCGCGTGGAGGGCCCTGTGGGGGGGCGCTAGTTACGCCAGTGACTAGAAGCTTACTAGCTGGCTCAACACAACTTGAGAGGAAGATATAAATATCTTAAAATTTACAAATGTGCTTTTACATTTGCAACTTTAACGTCTTACAGAATTGCGGTTTGGACTGTTGTTTTTTTCACAGTGACAGCAACATTTTCCGTTAGGAGAATTTCTTATTACGTGCGACTGTGGCTGTAGTATAAAGTTATTGTCGCAATTTTCGTCTGACATTTAGGCGTATTCTATTTTAAATTTTACCGTAAATAACGCTATATTTCGCTTTAATAATGGAAGACTATAAAGTTCTGTACATCATTCAATGAACAGAGTTCGTAGGATTTGAGGAATACATATACCTATGCGTTCAAGCTGAAGAAAGAAGAAGAAGCAGCGAGTTGGGTTACTTAACAAAATATTAATTTTGATGGAAATAGGAAAGGTTAAGGTGCCAAATTGGTGGATGGGTAAACAGTTCAAAGTTGGTACATGTCAAAAAAATTGCCCATGGCAATTACAGGCTCGTGAATTAGGGCTATTTCGGCTTCTTCGCCAAATCCAGCATGAAATCGATCCAACAAAGATTGATTCTCCTTTTTCTAGGTAGTCGACTACGATTATGCTACATGAATCTTAGGTCACCATGAGAAAACCTCTGTTGTGATTACTTATTCATTCATATTTTTTCATTTCATGTCCAAGCCCTGCGTCGAAGAGGTCGTGTGATTTAATTTTTTTGTCAATGTGAGCAAACACAGTAGCCGATAGCTTTTCATACCCAACAGTTTATGCAGAATATGAAATGAAATTAATTAAAATTTTAATTAATTTAATTATCTCACGTATATTCCCACACTCAACATAATTCGTCCATTGCAGATCACAACGAAATTCAGTTAATCACTTGTAAATTATTACTCCATAATAATTCTTCAGCTTTATTCATGTTTTCGTAATGGCTTTTTCACACAACCATGGAATTATGTAGTACAATGAAATACAAATTTATCCACGCCTGAACTCTATCAAGATTGTTTTTTACAATTGTACGTAAAACTTTGTGCGTATACCTAAATAAAATCGGAAATATCAAAAATAAACTTTTTTTTATTTGAGCGCCATCTATTATTAAAGTCAGTAAGCCTTATCAAACAGCCTCTATAGGTACAGCAAAATATAAGATTAATAAACTAACTGAGGAAAGCTTGTTATAGCATGAGGCTAAATATGAAGGAATATGCTACACTTTCGAAAATGATTTGATCTAATTTATATGGATATATAGAGGGATATACCTATGGATCATATTTTCAATGTAACTAAAGGAGGAAATTGATCCGCGATGAATGCTATAAGAAAATAGTGTTTAAGAACTCTAACTTCACCAGAGATCTATAATGACGCGAAGAATCATGCTTAGATCACATTAACCATAAGCGAATCTTCAAGGAACAAAGCACAGAAATCAAATAGTACAAGTTTCCATATAGTTGGAGTTATCAAAACCCTCGAGAAATACTTTCCAAGCCATGAAACAGATTTCTATATGTGTGCGTGCGAGTCCGCTCCCTAAAATGTTTTATATTGATACTTATGGAAAAGTATGCTATGGAGCCTAAACTACTATCCAGGGGCCGGATTCTGTAACTCGGAGAGTTTGAGAGTTTGGGAGATGAGAATTTTCGTTTTCCCCGATTAAAACTCCCTAACTCTCCATTCGCGATTCTCTAAAACACTTGGGGAGTTAGGGAAAACGTGAGAAGTGTCGCAATAGTGAAGGACGGCTAACTCTGTCTGCGATGGTCGTAGAGCATTCGGGTTTTTTTCCTTTGGATTTAGGGTTTAAAGTACGTAAATATAGATGAAAAATATTAGGGGTAGGGGCCTTTATGATGGGGGTAGTACCACTCTTCATTGGGGGTTGTCCAAAATATGTCACAAAATATGTCCAAAATATATCAAATTAAAGAGGGAGAAGTGGGTAATCGAGTAGTATAGTTTTTTTTTTACAATATTAACTTTATAACTTTATGCACTCAGGTCATATACCCCAGTTTCCATATTTTGCTTATATTTCTTCGGTTCTTTGTTTCACATCCATTAGTACTCTGTCGTGAACATTTTTCTCATGGAAACTGAATTTGCACGACTTACCAGTTCTTCATAATGATGAGTTGAAAATACATCCAATTTTGTACCAAAAAACGGCTATTTTTTCATCTTAAGAAGGACTGATTCACTTCTTTTGTAGTTATATCCAAAACTATTTACCGGCCTAAAAAACTAATTACATAGGTCTAATTAGCGGACAAAATGTAGATGCGATTTCATCCTACATAAAGGGTTTTCCAATAAGAGGAGTTATTTTAATTAGCCCGCTATTTCGGTAGATGTCACTTTTGGAGCTGTAATTTTTTGACATTTGACAAGTAGACATTACGCCATTAACAAAAATGGAACGATACACGATTCAACAACGCATTGAAATTATTAAAATTCACTATAAAAATGGTGAAAATGTGGCAGAGACGGTTCGTAAAACTCGAGCATTTTTGGGTCGTCGTGAAGCACATTGTCGGACCGCAATACAGAAATTGGTAGAAAAATTCGAGCTGTCGGGACAAGTAAGTGATGTGAAGAATAAAACCTGTGCACGTCCCTCAAGAACAGCCGAGAATATTGCTGCTGTAGCCGAAAGTGTTGAAGAAAACCCAGGTTTGTCCATTCCTCGTCGTTCTTTGGAATTAGGACTTCCACAAACGTCATTACACCGTATTTTGCATAAATATTTGGGTCTTAAGGCTTATAAAGTTCAGTTAACACAAGAACTCAAGCCGGCCGATCATCAACAATGTCGAGTATTTGCTGATTGGGTCCTTGAAATGCATGAAAATGATCCGGAATTCCATCGAAAACTCATCTTGAGTGATGAGGCCCATTTCCACCTCGATGGCTTCGTCAACAAGCAAAATTGTCGCATATCGGGCTCGGAAAACCCAAGAGTTATTGTTGAAAAGCCTCTCTATCCTCAACATGTAACTGTTTGGTGCGGTTTATGGTCCCGCGGGTTGCTTTATGGTCCCGCGGGCTACTTTTTCGAAAATGAGGCTGGAGCAACAGTTACGGTGAATGGATTGCGCTATCGACAGATGATTAATGATTTTTTATGGCCGGAATTGGATGGTATTGATCTGGACAACGTTTACTTTCAACAAGACGGCGCTACGTGCCATACAAGCAACGAAACCATTGATCTTTTACAGGAAAAGTTTCCGGACCGTGTTATCTCTCGAAGAGGTGATCACAATTGGCCACCGAGATCTTGTGACTTAACACCTTGCGACTTCTTCCTTTGGGGCCACGTGGAAGAGAAGGTCTACGCCAACAGCCCAGCGTCGATTCAAGACCTCAAAGATGGAATTCGTGAGGCTATCGAGGACATAGGGCAGCCACTTTGCGATTTGGTTATGGAAAATTTCATGAAAAGGATATGATCCTGTAGGCATGGTCGTGGTGGTCATTTGGCTGATGTTATTTTCCATTATTAACGGCATACCTTCCTCTTTATAATGAAAGAAAGATCCAATCATTTATCTCAAAAAATGGCATTTTTCTTTGAATATCAAAATAACACCTCTGATTGGAAAACCCTTTATAAGCTTTAACGTGCACATTTAAAGATTTTATAGCATCTCTTCTATATTGTAAGACAACCAAATTGACTATTTTCACGTGAATTACAATTTTTAGCGGGTTCCTTGAGACACCAAAATTGTTATTTCTCTGTAAGTATTGCAAGGATTTCCATAATTTGGTTTTGTAAACATAGCCAGGATATGCAGTGAATCCATAATTCAATTTGAGACTCCTAGGTACATTGGTACCTTCACAAAGGACAACAAAAGCAGACAATACTGTCAGTTGAGAAATATTTTTCTTACTTCTCCACAACTAACACAGCCGAGAGTTTTGCCGAGTGGAATAGAGAGTTTCGTAAATCTCAATACAAATTCCACGAGTTACAGAATTGCGAGTGGACAGTTAAGTGGCAAAAGAGCTCCACAACTCTCCAAGTTAGTGAATCCGGCTCCAGACAGGAAAATAGGCTTCCAGTAATTTTAAGCTCGGCTCTTTCCCTTCCCAAAGGCTATACTTATTAACTATATACCTTACTTAACAAATTAATAAAATAGCTTTGATTAAAACGTGATCTTACCATTTTACCCTCAGTAACTCTCAACTGAGTAATAGTTGCAATAGTGTATATGTGGCCGAAATCCGAGTCTGATCAGTTTTACATAAGAATACTGCAAATATTTTAGAATGTTAGAATTTAGTTGGGGCTTTCATCAAGGCCGTATATATGGAGTGGGTTTAAGGGGTTCAAATCCACCCCATCGTTGTAGCTTATACTTTTGTTAATCTGATATGCCAAATTTATTCCCACTTTCTTCACATTTTAAATGGAATATTAAATTTAAGTTTAATTTCTGTTTCGTCGTTAAAACAACAATTTTAAATGTAACTAACTTTAATATGGCAACTAATATTTTCCCTCAGTGCCCCATGGCTTTATTTAAATAGCTTATAACTTTATGTTTTACAATTTAGGCATGTTATATAATTACATAGTTATATCTAAAATGCTCTAAAAAATAAAAAGTTTTTTCTATTTATTTATTTTTTAAATTAATTGAATTTTTCGCCCCGCAAAAAAAAACTAACACGAAAGACCGCGGTGGAAGTTGTTTTGTATTGAAACAAGCTATCCATCGCTTTTACTCGAATTTGTGTTTCCTAGCTACTCAACCAGTTTCAACTGCGATGGCTGAGAGAATGTTTTCAACATTGAAGAGGTTGAAATCAGGGCTCCGCGATAGGACGACTGACAGGACTTCACGACTGATAGGACTCTATGATTGACAGGACTGGCTCTGCTAAGCGTTCATGAGATTTGTTAAAATTAAGTAATGAAGTAATTTCCTACTTCACAGCAAGAAGGAAAGGCTAAATTTAATTCTGTAATTTTTTCTTTTTTATAAAAGTGGACAAATTGTGCAATTCATGAGATTTGTTAAAATTAAGTAATGAAGTAATTTCCTACTTCACAGCAAGAAGGAAAGGCTAAATTTAATTCTGTAATTTTTTCTTTTTTATAAAAGTGGACAAATTGTGCAATCTTGTTCGGCAACATGTTGTCAACTTGTTGGGAGCGGACATGTTAGCTTAAACTTAACAAGTGTTTCCATTTAAATTCTCGCCAACTTGGTGACTTAACTTTATACATTCTTTACTTGAGAATCGGATCGCAATAGATGAGCAGGTGTTATTAGTGTCTTCAGCGTTTGTTATTTGTGCCGGAAGTTATTTCCACACAATGCGAAAGAAACCCTAATAGCTCAAATCCATACTAACAAGGTTTGTAAATATTATTTGCTGTATTTCCACTACACTTACTCTTCCAGGAAATATTGAGAATGCAAAGATATAATTTATGTTTTTTTTTTTGCAACGGAAATTAAATCCAAATTCAAATCTAAAACAAATACATTCAACGCGTCATTTCGAGTATTTGTATTTTTACGGTCACTACTCTTAACTACTCTTAACATCCCACAAGACCGAATATTTTTCATATTCCTTAATTAATTTTATTGTATCAGATTTTGTCCACTCCATTGTCTTCAAATTACTGAAAGAACGCTAGAATCACTAGTTTAGTCAACACAACAGACGAGCGTTTCCACATAAATGAAAAAATGCACCCAACATATTCTGTGAGTTTTTACAGCCGATATTAAACAAGTTGCCAAAATACGTCTGAATTTTCTTATAGCGTTTCCACTAATGCAGAATGTCCAATTTGTTTCAAAACTTATTGGGTAAGAAAATTTGTATTAGTGGAAACGAGGCTTAATAAAAACAACGTTAAATAACAAGTTTTCAAAAATAACGTTTTAATTTTCAGAACCTTTATATTGCAAACCCACGGAGCTCGTTGAGCTTACGTCATTTCTGAATTATTCTTTTGTCCCTAGACAGACGGGCAAAACCAATGATAATTCGGTCGTAATTTGAATTTTCAAAAATAACTTAACTTTGAATTTTAATTATTAAAAATGTGATATCAATTATACATATACATTTGATAGAACTTTCATTTTAATTCATATAATCTTGGGTAACTAGATTTTTGAGAAATTTAATTACACAGTAAAAATTTCGGAGTTCCACGAACACCGAAACGATGTTCAATGAAATCCGTACATTTTCGGTGTACATTTGTCCCTTTAAATCGGTGTAATTATCATTACTCATAAATATAATTACTACTCTATACGGTCAATATTTCGAACTTCTTCAGAAGTATGATATATACCCCGATCGGAAATGCATTCAAAATCCCAAAATTATGTAATTTTACACCGATTCGCGTACAATTGTGATTTTAATGCTTTCTTCGGAGAGGAATTACTGAATAGGTATGCTTTATTGAAAAATAAAAATATTTTTTTGATTTTAGATAATATCCAAAACTGTTTACTGCATTGCAATGAAATAGTTTTGGATATGATCTAAAATTGAAATTTTTTTATCATATTATCAAATATGAAATGCGCCTTTATTTATGCGCAACTCCACTCCAAGGAAATTTTCAAAAATGTTCACTTACGTGTAAAAAAAGAAATATAACTAAATTATAGCTTGATATGGTTTAACGGTTACTTATCAACTCATATCCAGCTGCAGCTCTGGGGTTCAAATCTGCGATGGAATGAAATAATAGTTAAATTTTGTATTATTAAGATGAAATGGAAATAAAAAAATTATATCTGTGTCACATAATTTTTATTTTGGAAAATTGCAGTTAATTTAACAGCTTTTTTTTTGTCCCCTGGACAGGTGACCCTATTCAAAAGTACGGTGGGCAAAGTGGCCCATTGTGCTGTCCTGCTCGAAGGCCATTCACCAAAACCCTCCTGTCCTCTTAATGAGGCGCATCAGGTCTTGGAGAGGTAGGTTTTTCAGCTCATCCTCAGATAGAAGGGCAGACCCTAGAGTATCCAGCCTGCACCGGGCGAAGGCCAAATACGCACACAAAAAGTGTTCGGTTGTCTCCGGCTCTCTCTCCAGGCAGGACATACACTCAGGGCTGTCAACAACTCCCATCCTTGTTCGATGAGCGTGAAGTGAGCTGTGGCCGGTAATGATGCCAACCACAGTTCTACATTGTTTCCTTTCGAACCCCATGAGAAAATTGGAGATATTCCCATTGGGCCCATCAAGAAACAGTTTTGTACACCTGCAAGTAATCAGGTTCGCCCATCTTTGCTGATGCTTTCTACGAACATCCGCTTAACCGCTTACAAACAACTTATTTTTTCGTGTCATTATAACATAGACAAAACTCAAAAGTTTCCTTATTTTTAACAAATGATAAGTCAGAAAGTTTGTAAAACATTACTAAATTCAATCGTTTTACAAACGTGTAATACAAAATATGTGGTATCTTCGCACATAAACATAATCTTAATTATTGCAAATACTGCTTTTGTTTCATGCTCGTCAATTTTTATTAATAATTCTTTCCGATATTCGTAGCCATAATTTATCCTTTTAATTATATTAATTTTGTTATCCTGACTTAAACTAAGCTCAGCTTTAATTAAATTTATATATTCTAGTTCGTACAAGAGACATGTATCATATTGTTCATATGTTGTATCTCTATCAAATGTTTTCATTTCTGAATTAACATGAAAAACATTCTGATGCTTCGTTGTTATAGTTTATTGTATATTGATGTAGTGATTAGAATCTTTAGCAATTTTTTTAAGATATTGATGTTTTGATTCAAATCTGATCGTGCTATGATTAGAACAAGGGTCCATCATCATTATTATTCGAGGATAGTGAATTAAATAATGGTGTTTGGGTAACAATCTTTCATCAGGATAGCAATTTAAAAATAATGACAAGTGATCTACGATCATAGCTCTTAGAGTTTCTTTACCAGAATGTGAAATTTTATTAGAAAAAATAATTTTGGTAATTTTGATTAATGATATTACAAGTTTATATTTAGAAGATATTTCGTGATCGTTGTTTGAAATTAAATCGAATAATAGAAAAGGTATAAATGTTTGAAGACACAAAGTTTGTGCAGCTCCTTGACCAAGCATATTTCCTGATTTATCAAGATCGATTGCACTGCGTTTATTTTTTACATTCAATTTTCCATAATTATAATTATCTGTCCTCTCGTTAAGTTTTTCAATTCTATTTTTTTTCTTTTATAAGAAATATTAAAAAGAGCTTTAATTCATATTACATAATTCCTTCTAAAAGGTCGTGCATGCAATCTGCACTTATAGATTCAAAACAATTAAAATATTTGAGATCATTTAGAGGACAAGTTCTTTTTATTTTTATAGTCAGTGAAGGGTTCTTCTGAGTTTTCTTTTGTACGATAAATAATTAATTCATTACAATCAGAAAAAGTACGTATACGAATAAATGATCATTCATTTGTCCGTTTGCCTAGTATTAGTCTATTAGGTTAAACCCCACCCATTCATGATCTATATATGCGGCCTTGGCTCTCATATGGTAATGAGGGAGTCTGTTTCATGGTTTGGGAAGTATTTTTCGAGGGCTTTGCAGGTATTATTATGAAAAGGCTAAAACTTAGATATTGTAGATATGCGCTCCATGGTCGCAGAAGCCCTCAATATATATTACAGTTTAGAGAGTCTCCTTACAACTCGAAGTTATAAATGCAAACTGCATGAAAATATCGAAGTAAATTGCTGACTTAATAAACAAAACAAAATTTTCGCAACTTTATTCTACAATATATAAGTAACACACAAACGGAATTGATTGATAATCTCATCGATCTGAATTATTGTTGACAAATACCTATTTGCTGCGACCCACTTACAACAATTTCCATATTAGAAATTTGGCCACAAAAAGTAGCTCAGTTAACTTCGAACTCAATTCAGCGGTAACTAAAGAAATTCAGGTTAACTAAAACTACATTGCAACTACAAATATAAGTGAAAAATAATATATATATATTTTGACATAAAACTAAATTGCTTTTCTTTAATTACTTTGTATCAAGTATCCTTGATAGAACAAACAAAATTTCACCACTAATTATTATGACCAACAAAAACAATAGCGCAACATGCATATAGGAGCAGAATAATATCGTTGCGGACAAAAATTAAAAAAAGAAAAAGAAAAACATATTTAGAAATTCTCATCACGTGCCTTAAATACACTAGCATGTAATTGAACATATTTTATTCCAGAAATAATTCCGGAATGTTTGCACAAGTGGCAAAAACATACATACATACATATCCAGTTCAGGCGTTTACAACTTTCTGTCAGTATTTGAATTAAGAAAACATACCGACAAACGAGCGCACGAAACAGACTCTAATTTCCTACAATAAATTGCAATTAGGCGTGATGTTAGCAATAATTAAGCAGAGTACGCTGAGAATAATTTTGCCATAAATTATTTTAATTAATATTGTTGGAAAAGAGGGCCAGTAAGATTTGTTGAGTACATTCATTCGTCTTTCATAATTGCTAAGGTTGGCTTTATGTGAAACTTTCAATTTCATTCAACTATATTTGATTTGATAGACTTGCCGTAGTTACAGTTTTATTTTTCTTAAAGTCAAACAAAAAAGATGTATTTCTACTAACATCCACTCTAAATGGATGTTAGATATATGTAACATATATGAGTAGAAATGTAGGTGCACATTTTGGAGATTAGTTTATTAGATTAGTTTGGATAGATAGAGTGGTTTTATGTCCCATTCACTGGGCATATTGTGATTAGTTTTGGAGTATAAATTTTTCATATGCAGTTTGTTCTCAAGGACCTTTTGCGCTTGCCTCAAAGTTTGAGATCTACATCTCTTTAATGTCGTCTTCTAGGGTGGTTACTAAGCATTTACTCGGTGAAACTCTCTATTTTAGATAACGTTGCAGATCTTTTAATGTTACTGCTGTTGTTCTGCAATTGAGTACGTAGTAGATTTATGTTCTGATTCATCACAAAGATGAAAATACACGTAGTGGCTGGTTTTATTTCATTTCCCAGAATTTGATTTTTTGGATAAAGTGCGCATAGATCATGACATTAATATTATAATAAAATAATAATTACAAAACGGTCAAAAGCTACTGATTTAATTACTTTAAGTGAAGTGCAATCGAATTTCGGATCCAAAAGTGAAAGAATTCAACTTGGAATTGAATTATTTCATCCAAATAATAAAAAAATTTAGACAAAGAACGTCAACAATTTTTTGCGATTAAAAAAAATTAAAATATCCTATCAGTTTGGAAAATCCGAATCTTTCAGTGAAAGAAACATCCGAAAACTCAAAAAATTCATATCTTTATTATATTTTTCCATTTTGGGATGAATACCTCATTGTCAAAGTTCTTTATATAACGTTTGGAATAATGCATTCATTAACGTAACGAAGACTTTTTTCTGAGGAGGGCCAGGTCCCCCACCTTTGGTACATAGGTTTTAATACACATTTTGTTTGCGAAGTATACCAGCTTATTGGTATTCCCTGCTATTGACCGACATTTTTTATGCATTGCTTTGATCACTTACAAGATAGTATGTTTATATAATGCCTAGAGCTATGAAATTGCATAGATTAAAGTTTTTAACACCCTTATCATAGTTGTCGACTCACCGAAGTGACAAGCTACGCAGTCACTCTCACTTCACTTCACTTTTGGTATTGTTGTTGTCGAACGGTGTGACGTGACAGTTTTCTTCGAAGCCTTATTATCGTTGTCACTTAAAGTGACAGCAAACGTCAGAGTATGAATTACTTTTGTAGACAAATTTGTCTTATTTCGTGGTATTGTTGTTATTTTTGAAAGTGTTTAAAAGAAAAAAAATATGTATGCGATGTATTCTGCGTATTTCAGACCTTTAGCTATAAAAGGCTGCTTCACCATAAAATCTACCATGACTTCAAATTGTTTTTTGTTGTAATTTTTACATTGAAATTGGAAAAAAAAACTTAATTCCATTTATAAAAAACCTTTGAATTTTATGTTTTAATGAGCATCTTAAAAAGTCACCATAAAATTTTTTCCGCTTGCATTTTCCTTTTCCTAATAAACATCTAACATTTGTCACTTACAAAAACCAAGTGAGAGAAATTGTCACTTAATTATCACTTACATCTGCATTTGTCTACTTAATACGACAACAGTAATACGTCCAAAGTCGCATGTTTTCGACAAATGTCATCAAAATACCTTCTTTGTGTCGTAACGCCATTTCTCGCTTAAAGTGACAACGATAATAAGGGTGCAAAGTTACAGAACCAGCAAGAAACATAATTCTACATAAGTTCTAAAATATAATTTCCGCTAAAACAAAAACTTTATAAAATTATTCTCATTTTACAAGTCGCAGACATCGCGTCACTATTTTTTTAATATGTACTTGAAACTTTAACTCCGCTCCCAAGAATGAAAAAGACTAGATCAGCCAGCACTTTTAATCTACTGCAAATGCAGGTACGTGGGCCCATTCGGGGCGATTTTTATGAGAAAAGCTTTTGAGATAAGGCAGTCTTTTGTCGAGATTCCGATGTTAAAGGTCAGAGGAACAACGAACAGTTTTCAATTCCATTCTTTATTACAATTCTTCTTGAATGTTATTGGGCACCCGGAGAGAGAAAACATGGTATATCGTTTATCAGTTAGTATAAGTCATCAGTATTCAATCAATTTTTGTATAACTTTTCAGTCAACATTCGGATCGGGCGAGATTTCTAAATACAACAACTGCACTGTTAAGCTATTTCGAAAAAAAAGTAAGTGCCTATCTCACTTTCTTCGACCGCTATGACAAAAATTACCTTACAACACGTAATTAGCGAAAAATCTTGAAAATTTGGAATAACTCGAAAACTACAAAAAACCGTAGAACATACATGGGGGTGATTTGGGTTTCCCGAGGGACGCTCTACCTCCAGGCTTCCGATTATCACTATTTTTTGGGACACCCTGTATAATGATCATCACAATTGTCGAAAGAATTACAAATAGACTCGGTATAACATTACTAACATGTTATCATATATATTGTATTTATTCATAATCTAAAAGAGATAGTTCTAACGCTAAACGAAGTTAATCAATTTTTAACAGAATATTGGGTACATAATTTAACAAACTGTGCACATACGGAAATTTTGCCGTAAAACTTGCAATGGAAAGATATTATTTGACCTCTTTAACTGCAAGCAAATGTCTGTATGAGTATAATTGAAATACCTACACATCCATCAAGATCTTAAATAAACTTTCGTGAAACATATGAAAGTAAAGTAACCTGGATAACAATTTACAAATGTTTTACAATCACCGTGTGGTACCTAATTTCACCCGCAAGATATAAATTTACATACACAAAGTAGAAGATCGAGGCGCCGCCGTCCGCCTACAGTAGACCCAATTTTCTTAAGTGATCTTAATAAGATGTCAATTTGCATCCAAAGAGGCCAACATCGATCTTCTGGTGTAGATACATAGTACATATTATATATATATTTCATTATTATATATAACTAAATTTACTGTGTTGGTATATGTCGTAATTGTCTGTAGATAGCATGGCGATGTCATTGTGCCACAATGCCTTGACACTTGACAGATGTCAATTCCGTCCGATTACGTTGCCCTGTTCGTTGGCTGTTCGCCTCTTCTTTTTAGGTTCTTCTGCGGTTTTCACAATTTATTTACAGTAACAATCGGATCAGGATAAACATGTGAAAATCCAAAGTGTCAATCAGATCTCGTACGATAGGTACAAATACAAGATACATACGACTGGAACAGATCGGTGGCGACTCTTATTGACATATGGAAATTTTCAAGTTCCATAATATTCTCAGAGTTTTGACCACCAGGAGATATGGACGCAATCATTGGTTGGTTTGCTTTATATTAACATATATCTGTGGATTTTTCTAATGAGAAGTATCTGAATTTACATTTCGTATTTCAAGTTTTTTGTTGACTTATCATAAAAAACATAGAGTTACAGAATTGCTTGCATATTATGGCCCAGAATAAAATTACTTCAAAGAAGATGGCTCAATTAGAATAAGAGTAATGTAAACGGGTTGATGGTTCTTTTAGACTACTAAATTATAGGAAGTCTCAATAAGATTATTATTTTTTTTTTATCGAAACCAAGCGAGCCACATTCATTCTAAAAGTAAGTTGGATCCCAATTTTATCTAAATGTAGTGATAATGCTTTGTAATTCAGTGGTAAAATGTTATGCTGTTAAAATCTAATTCTACATCTCAATACGAGTTAATATTGTTTAATTACGACTTTTTAAAGCAAATGTACGTATAGTAGAAATATTCTAAAATCATGTATATTCAGTCAAGTACTATAACTGCAGACTAGATCCTTAAATACGTCTATACAATAAACTTTGAATCGTCGGAAATAATGTAATCTTGCTGGTCGTTGAGTCGTCCATCGTTTTTCTTGTAATCAAAAAATAGTCTTCGGCATTTCATACCAGGTATCAGATTAATCTAGAGCCAACAAAGTTTTACTGCTAAATATAATTTACATCCTTGTTTTAATTACTTTTAATAATATTAATTATGAGATAGGACTATGGTGGAAAATTGTTTAAAAATGTGCTGTCTGTTGATATTTCATTTATAATCATTTTACAGGAATTGTTAATCTAAGTGGGAATACGGACTGAACACTCTTTCTGACTCGACAATCTTATTTGTATTTCTTTTCAACAAACATACATAAGTTAAGATAAGTACCAAGGAATTCCCTTTCATGCATTAGTACGGATTTTGTGGAAGAGAAGAGATATGTGGAAATGAGAAAGGAGCCATTTATAGCTGGCGAAATTTAGAGTCAGTCGCTTTACAGCAGCGTGAAAAGGATCAAAAATGCTAAAGTTATGCATGCATAACTTCTACTAATGGGTAATCCCTTATGAGTATTCTTGGTACTGTATGCAAACCGGTTTTTTAAGGATGAGGTGAAAAGACGCAAGGAGATATCTCTTTGCGTCTTTTCACCTCTTCCCTAAAAAACCGGTTTGCATACTGCATCAAGAATACTCATGTGGGATGGCTCAATGGCATTTCATATGTGTCTTTTAAATCAAAATGCTTAGCTACAGCTGCTCCGCCTAGTAACATGAACCTACACAGTAAAAAAAATTTCCCTAAAGTGAGTGGCAATAAAGCTTAGGTATTTTTCGATAAGACTAGGGAAAGCAGCTCCACCTTGGAAAATGTAGATTAGGTTTTTATTCTTAAAATGCAGGTAGGTTTTCCCTAAAATGTAGGGAATTTTTATTTATTTTTTGTTCTTTTTCCTTAAAATGTAGGGAATATACCCTAAAATGTAGGGAATTTTAATTTTTTTAATTTTTTCCCCTAAAATGTAGGGAATATTCCCTGAAATGTAGGGAATATTACCTGAAATGTAGGCAAATTTCAATTGTTTGTTTTTTGTTTCCCGAAAATGTAGGGAATAGGTGAAAGTACTACACGACTTTAAAAAACGTAAGAATGAGCTGAATATACCGCTGGGCACCCTGAAACAAAAAAGTGAAAAACAATATATGACTTTGTTTTTAAAAACTATGTGTGAATTATATGAACGAAAATATATTTGTAAGTCTTCCATAAAAAAATTGTAATAATACCTAATTTATTGAATGTTCTTTTCCTTATATCCGAGAAAGCTCAACATTTCGGGAATTTTACGTACTATATACCCACATATATATATAGCTTTTCTAGTGCCAAATACCTAAAATTATTGAATGTTCCATAGATTTTGGGGAAATTAAGCTGATTTTCCCTTTCTATCAGAGAAAATGATAATTATTTTGTGTAAAAAATGTGTCTTAAATTTACGGAATTGTCCTACTTTTTTTACAGTGTAGGCTATACCGATGACATAATCAAATCCATATGTAAAAATTCTTATTTTACGCACAGATACTTTAATGGTTATAACAACTATTACCTAGGATCCAATTGTAAAATTGCTTAAGAATAATTTGCCGAACGCAATTGAAATCTAGGCTCTAATATCAGCAAAACCGGACAACACTTCCGAAAGTGTCTGTACATGGCATGACAATGATATTAATATCGGGATATTCCGAATATCTAGATATTAAAGTCAGGGGTGACAGACTTAAAAGAGGATATTGATGTGACAAACCGTTCTTTAACATTTCAATTCAGTTGACAGGTTTTTAACGTAAATAATTTGGAAATGGGAGTGACAAATATATTAGTTTTAATGCAAGCTAATTTGTAAACATACGACAATTTAAATATTTGGAGAAAAAAAGAGCAAGTCGTGTTATCTTCCTGGTTTAGGGGCAAAATGTACCGGGGGATGTGGTGTGTCAATTCATAATTTTGTGTGAAATGAAGAAAAGTGTGGTCAAAGGTTTGCTTAAAAATAACCAAATCGTAATTGGATAATACGAGGGTAGATCAAATATGAACAGTAATTAATTGTTTTTTTTTTTTGCATTTATTAAATTATGCTATATATATTCCATAACCTCAACATTTCTTAATACAGTCTCCTGGGGTGATCTACACACTTTTTCCACCGATTTAGAAGCTTCAATATTCCTTGTTTATAAAAAGTTTGAGGGCGAGTTTTCAGAGAATTGCTTAGGTGCACGAGACGAGTTTTGGCCTTCACAGGGCAACCTCAATTCTTCCTTCGCCATTCTTTACTTGCCATTTTCGACTCGGGAGTATAATGGTGTACCCATGTCTCATCACATGGGGCGTAACATCTCAAAAGATCCTCCTCCTCTTCGAAATTGAGTCAGAAGTCTTTCAGTGATGTCCAACTTGACCTGTTTTCGATATTCGGCCAACGACCTCGGAACCTATCGAGCATTAATTTTTTCTGAAGCCAAGATGATCAGTCATAACGGATTGAACCCTCCCATAGCTGATACCCACTTCTGACGAGATTTCTTCAATAGTTAACTGGCGATCACGTTCAATAAGCTCTCAAACGGCATGGATGTTGTCATCTGTAAAGCTAATCCTCGAGCATCGACCATGAATTTCGTGTTTAACACCTTCATTGTATAAAGGCTTTATTATAACGCGTCGTGCAACAGACGAACCTCTTGCTCGGTCATGGCTGTATTGACGACAGAACCGAGCACACCCTCTCACCAAGCCGCTTGCCCTACTCCTCATAAACCAAGTATCAACCCCACACTACATCATCTAGCTTGGAACTGTGATCCACCCTCATAATAAAGATCAGTATCGTAGCTTCTCCATACTTTAATTATAAACATAGTTTCCGCGGAGTTTAATATTTTCCTAAGTACTTATAAAAAAAAAAAATAACAATAAAAAGGGAAGAAGAATATGAGTACATGCAAGAACAGAAGAAAATATTGATATATTCATACATATACATATGTACATATATAAATCATTCCAAGAATAAAGTCAGGGATTCTCTTCTAATGTTCTGATAAATATGCATTGCACTCCATTTTCTTAGAATATAATTAGAACAATCCAACGATCGACCACGTTCATCATATCATTAGCTGTGTTCTTTTGTGTACCTTCCTTCTAGAACTCATATATACTGGAAAGAACAACTTGTTCTGTCGATTGAAGTGAACTATTTGTACTGTTCGCTTCAATTATAAATCTTTTCTGAAAATTTATGAGGCGTTCGTTCAAAAGAACGCAGCTATTGTTGCTTGCCCATCTAGTCCACAATTCTGTTCAAAGCAAACGACAAAGCCACTGAACGCGAAGATCGCTGACGGTACGGTAAGGCAACGAAACAAGTGTCGAAGTGAGAGCGGAGCATATAGTAACAACAACGCGACGCTGTAGTATGCCAGCTGGATGGGTTTGAACCTCGGATAAAGTATAGCGGTGCAGCGTCTGTAGAGAGAGCTGTACCCAACTAATTTCTATTCTTGTCTTCATTATACTTCCATACGCAATGATCAAACTCCAATTTTGTAAAAACCTAAGCGTCAAATGCTTTATGGTGCAATAGATCGAAAGCATAGGAACTTTAATGACGGGTGATGGGCATACTCTTTGAAAATCTAACATATAAAAGCAGCATGAAAACAAACATACAAAGTAAAAAGACAAATACGAAAAAAACCGACACTCGAACAAGCAAACAAATAGACAGACAAAATAATGGGAAAACAAATGAATAGTTGAAACAACAAAAACATAGCAAATACAATTTAATAACAAAGTAGAAATGAATAAAAATTAGATATCCAACTAAAAACATGTATAAAAATAGCCAAACAAATATAAAATAAATTCAAAGTTAGAAACAAACATGCAGGCAGATAAACTAAAAAATATACCAAGAGACAAATAAGTACCGAAAAATAGAGGATAAACATGAAAATATACAAAAACCTTTTCGCAATAAGCACACTAGCACTCAAATAAGTGTTTGTAATGCATTTAAATAATAGTATGACAAAAAACCGTTATATGTTCATAACACTGACATATAATAAGAATGGACTGAGCGTTCTTGCTTAAAAAATGACAGAAATATTGAACAGGCTGTGAAAACCCTTAATTTCGTATAATTGCACATCGATTTATAATTAATTATTATTTGCCGATTGAAAACACTAAAGATTTTATAAAATAGTATTGCATTAAATTCGGAAGATAAACTTTTTTTAATTAACACAAAAATTAATTTTTAATATTACTGAAAAAGGTGCTCCTCTGCAGATTTGTTATCAAATTTAATTGATCTTGTAAGAGATAGACGTATATAAACAATATATTTGTCTGAATTTTTATGTCAAATCCAATGCATTCCAATTAATACCGCCGTACTGTTTCCAAAATTGGTTACAGTCCATTCTTATTATATGTCAATGGTACATAAGATAAAAAATTTTCGAACATGGTTTCTTTTCTATCCAGATGTGAATATACATGTTTATATTAGAAATTCAGCATTAAGTTTAAAAAGTAATAAATAAAAATAATCTATTTTCTTCTACTAAATTTATATTTTGTTATTTGCAGGTAAGTTGGAAAATGAAGCAATTTGTTACTCAGGTAATTTTCATATAAATCTTTTAAACAAATTATTATCATACTTTCCAAAAACGAAGAATGAGATGAACAGAAGAGTGTCTATGTATATAAATGTGTTTTAACTTATATAAGGTTAATATTTTTTTTTTTTAAGCAATGTTAGGCAGCATTTATGTTCTGCTACATATGTACATAGTAGTTCTACTTCCGGTTTCCACTTTTTTTTTTTTATAAATGTACAAATTTACTCCCTTTGGCCTTATTTCTCGTATGAATTTGAGTTCGTTTGATGTCGTCAAGATATTTCAATATCTCAATTTTCATGGGATATAATATGCCAGTGCGCAAAAGCACAGATAAACCTGATAAGCATAAACTTTAATTTTGCATTGACAAGTAGCTTAAGAGCAGTAAACATTTCAAAGACTTGAAGGAGAAAGCAGTTAGCCGTAAATGCTCTGCTACATGAATACAGTCACCGAGGCTCCCATATTTCTGGTACGAATTTAGAGAAAAAGACTTAAAATAGACGATAAATATTTCAAGATATAGTGTATGTAGAAATCTAGTCCTTAAATACCTTTATGTAGATAATATTCTTAATGTAAAAGAAATTATACATACATCATAGTATACACCAATCGATTAAATAAAAATTGAAATTGAGGTGTTAATATTGGCCAAGAAAAGATTTTTATTTAAATATAAAGATTGCAATTTTCTTTCTCTATTATTATGAAATATGTATCGCAGAGTAACGAAGAACTTCCTATAAAATTTTCGCAAATAATGAGAAACACTATCTGTGATTAAAAAAAAAATCCTTATTTAATAATATCTCTTTTTTTTTTTTATAACGTATAAAACCTCATTATCTATACACTTCTATACATATAAAATTTCTGTAAACTACCTCAGAGAAGCAATTAAAAAACCACCGTCTGCCTGAAAAATAATCAAGAACAAAGCAATCGAACAACGTGCAACGAAAAGTATCGAACATATCTGGTTCCTGTCTATAATATCACAACCAACACCAATGCCCATTGGAGGTGATTTTTTTTTTTGCTTCTATCAACAATCGAACAACATCAAAATGTACGGCATTTGAACGTTGCCCACTTATACTGTAACTACACTCAATATGTTCTAATCCTAAGGGATACAATAGAAACAAGTATAAAGCTAGAATTAATCTATAAAACCTAGATACATACCCGTATATAATTTTGTATAGTCATCCATCTGTGCAAATTTGATTTTTGATGTGGTTTTTCGTATATATTTCTGTGTGGGTGTCCAATCCATTTAACTTACCATCATTATTTCTATGCGTATTGGTGTACCCTATGATGTAAAAATACTATAGGTAAAATTTCGGATGAGCTTCCAAATGATATGTATGTGACTTGCCATTTTCTACCCACGGTTCGTCGGACAGTAAAAATTATTAAAACCAATTTCATAGGATTTCATATTCTGAAGAGCTTTTTAGTACAATAAAAACATCTACGATATTTTTACAGTAGGTATACGTAAAAATCCAAAAAATTTATACATCAATACCAAGAAGGCATTGCCCAATTTAGGCCATTTATTTTTATTATATTAAATTTACTAATTATAAGAAACCCGCGGAAGGAGTTACCTGATCACAAATTTTTGAACGCGACGGAAGGCAATTGAAATATAAAGTTGGCCATAAATCAAAAAATCAAATAGCACATGCGCGACCGTTTTTATTATTTTCGTATACCTTATTGTCCTACGCACAATAAATAAAGCGTATGGTCGTCAGCTCAATTCCGTTCCTCTCCAGGATGACTCATTCGAAGCCATTTGTTTCCGGAGATTACACGTGTCACGTTTGTTTTTGAGCATTTATTGTGAGTTTAATTTCTAAAATATTCCACTCTTTCGTTATGGGATCTTCCAGATCAGATATGTAAAATCATTTTAGTAACCATTACTTGCAAAAAAGTGTATGTAGTTTTAAATCTTTTTAAACATTTTAAACATACATATATGTATTTCAAATTATTCTCAGACACACGTAGATTACTAGTTGTGTCCCGCTCCGGATCTGATTTTGATTTTTTCGTTTTTCTAATGAACATTGATTGTATATTTCATAAGAGATTTTTCTGCCTGCTCTTATTTGCTCCTTACATGGGTTATCGAGCTTTTTCAAAGTTAGTCAATTTTAAAAATATCAAATATTCCATCATTAAGGGATGAGTCCAAATACAATGTTCATAAGGCGAAAAGTAATGTTTGATGTTATGAGAAACTCAGGGCACAATGACATTGAGGACCACAAAATGTTTTTTACAGAAAAAATCAAGACCAAAGCAAAATGTCCAGACGTGAATCTTAAGGATTTGATCTTAACACGCTTCAAACCGGATCTTAAATCTCATCTACCTAGATGTACCTAGATGTTGATATTGAATAATAAATTTTAAATAGCGTATGATATCTATACGGTTAAAAAAATTTTTTTCGAAAGATGCAATTTTTCGTTAAACGAAATTTCAAACATAAAAATTTTCGATCTTCGAAAATGCATAAGCACACTAAATTTAATCTTGCTACGGCTATGGTGTAAAATTTATGAAGTCAAAAAGTATGTTTAGATTTCCCCCCTTATTTCCAAAACAAAAATTCAAAAGTCTGTGACACACTTTGGATTGTAATCATATTGTCCATCATTTGAAATCATAAAATTTAAAATTGGATTAAATTTCGATTACGAAATTCGCTTAAACTTTCGAAGTTCATATTTTCGAAAATATTCGAAATTCAAATATACCTTTAATAACACCCTTAAAAAGAAATATTCAACATTGGAAACCGTTCATTATGCCTGTGATTTATGGCCAACTTTGGAGAGCCCGTGCCCCACTGTGCGTCGATTATTGGTTTCGCTCTTGTTATTAGCTTTGTTTTTTTAGATGATCATGTCATAAAATTTTGCATTTAATTTTCAACTTTTGTTTAAGTTAACTAATGTCAGGAAATTATTCTTAAAATTCCAGTTTCAATTGTTTTTATTTTTCCATTTTTAGATATCGTAAAAATATTCGCAATAAAGATATTGCTGAGGACTAGCCGAGATAAAATTTTTAGATATAAATAATTTTTTTTCAAAAATTCGTGTATTTTTTACTACTTCACTTTTAAATACCTACATAACTATATTTATTGCAGTTTGACAAAATGACGACATTAAAATGTCACAAAAATAAATAGATTAATTCTCACAGAATTTATTAACATTACGGTGACAATGTTAAATATTGTTTATGTGGCAATTGGCGTCAACCCTGACCACAGTTTCAAATCATATATGTCACATAATTTTGTCGACAAATGATAAAAATTTGTCGTTGTCGTGTCGCTTATATGTCATATCTGTATATGCTTCTCTAATGGCTTGCAATCTTAAAGCTGCCATGCTATACACTACACATATTGTTCGATGTTTCATTTTCCTCTTCGCATGTTCGACACAGTTCGCTGTTGCAGTTGTCTATTTACTTCAAAAAATAACTCCTGGATGTTTAAGAAACAGCTAACGAGAGGGGTATAGGGAATTTATTAGAATCGTTGCAATAACTTTTGAATGCATGGTTATTTATTGTACCAACTTTACTTAGTAGCCAAGATTTTGGAATTCTTAAATCAAATATGAAAAATTGATTTGATGATGTCTTTTTTGATAAAAATAGTAGTAAAAAAAACGAGTTAAAATTCCGAAAATTTAACTATTATTTTCAAAATGGATCAGTAGAATAGTTTATAGACCAATGGAGTAGACCAACGAGTATCAATCCAACGAATAGGGTGCAACGTACGGAAGCTACAGCGTGATCTATAAAAATATAGTCCCTGTTATTTCGAAAACCGTTCGGATTATCAATACCTATCCATTTCGGGTATAACAGAACATACGGGACACCATACATATACATACAATAATATGTATATATATATGTATACTATAAGGGAAGGTGGGGTAAAATGGGATACCATAACTTTGATTACGTTTAATTCTGAGATAGCACCTTTGAAATGGTACATTTTTTAATATAAATATTCCCAAGACTGTTGTCTTCATAACCAAACTTGAAACTAAATAAAAAACAACAACTTTTTTTAGAACTCTTCTCACTTCCCATTTAACCCTTAGTATTGGATAAAAAGGAAAAACACATTGGGAAAAAATAAGATTTTGCCTTTACGATTTTAATGACAACAAGGTCAGTTTTTCAAATAAAGAGATTTAATTTATTATTTCAAAGTCCATGTTAGTATAAAAATAAAAGTAAAACAAACATCATCATTTAATAATAGTTGTATAGTTCACATACTAAGGTCGAATCCCAAGATGAAATTTCCTCCTACAAAAAATCCTCTTTACTATCCAGAGCTTCAATCTGCCTGTAATAAATAGAAAGAAACACATTAAGAATATATACATAAATTAAAAATATCACAAACTTACCATTTCCCGAACAAATGCCACTTCCCTCCGATTATTTACATTTTGACATGTCAAAATGTCATTACATCAGTCAGCTACCCATGTACGAATAAACGAAATCAGTGTTGCCAGAATAGTTGAGAAGTAGCGGTTCACGGCGGCTATAAAAAGACGACGAGCCGCAGCAGAATCACCTCATGCTTGTTTCAGAATTTACTCTGAACACATCCTCCACCAGAATTTAATCTGTATCTTATCCTTTGCAAAACCTAAATTTTGCTCCCATCTAAGGAGGAACTTACTCCTACTGCAGAAATTTACTTCTGCTTCATTTCCATCCTTCACCTGACTCAGAATTTACTCCTGCTTCTGAAATTTATTTCTGCTTCATTTCCATCCTACATCTAAGCATGAACTTACTTCTGCTTTATTTCTATCCTTTGCTTAAGCAGGAACTTACTCCCGCTGCAGAAATTTACTTCTGCCTAAATAATTAATTCTGCTACTGCTGCCATGTTTACACAGGCAGCATAGACAGAAACTTCTATTTTGTTGCGCCTATACATAATTAGAAATTTAATTCTGCTGCAGCCTTACACACTGGAGCATACACATTGTAGCTCACGCTGCAGAACCCCCATTGGTTGTAAAGACATTTTGTGCGCTCCACACGTATCAACATACTCCCAAAAATGCTATTCTGTTGAATTAATGGTAGGTTCTTTTCTTCTCCTATACAGAAATGAGAGGAGCAGAACCACAGTGGCGGCACATTTTTATCGAACTTCTTTTTGAGTTATTGAATTTTTGTTTGTTGTTTTATTGATATTTTTTGTTGAATTGTTTAAGTTAAGGATATTTTTTAAAAATCAAATTTTGTGATATAGTTTTAAGCAACATATATCTGGAATAAAAATCTATATTTGAATTTGAAAAGTTGAGTTGTCCACCCTTCGCCTGAGCACAGATTTCACAATAGTTAACAAAATACGAAAACAACTATTTCTAATACTTTAAAAGCTTTCTGTTTTTCTCCTACGTAAGTACAAGCGTCGTGTGCCCATTTCTCATACTTATCGCATTGAATCCATTTTTCGTTGGGTTTAGAGTTAGAGTACCTACTTTTCGTGGCAGTAAAGGCATAAGTAGTCCATCTGATCTTCTGAGGTTAGTCCACTTTACCCATCTCTTTCTCAATTTTCACTTTCTTTTTCATTCTTTTATAGATAATTCCAGCTGTGCCTTATAAGATCTGGTGTCGTCGTATTGCTTTTGGGTAAGGACTCATTTCTTCTGGTAATATAACAGCAGATGTAGAGGTTATATCCAATCCAGATTGTGTAGGTGGTAGATAAGTCCTAGCCTCTTGGGGTATAGCTTTCTTAGCATAAGTCTGTAAGCGCATCGAATCAATAATTTCTACTTCATTATTTTCTTCAAGTCTACTTGAATCAAGAAAACTCGTAGGCTGTACAACAATAAACATTTCGTCTGTAAATGCATGAGGATATAAAGTAAAAACACGTGTTTTTTTAAATCCTTTAATGTCATTCAACGGAGCTGAGGCCTTTAAGTATGTTGCTTTAAACAAACGGGGAATATTTCGAAGACCCACGACCTCACCAGGGTTGTTATGCATCCATGTTTCAAGCTGAATATAGAATGCAAAAAGTGGACCAATGAAGGAAACATCCAGAGGTTTCATCTTGTGGCTGCAGCGAGCTGGTAAACTTGGCTGCTTTACTTTTGTAAAATTATAATCTTATTGCTCCTTCTCGCGCCAAGTTCACGCCACGCCACTGCGTCCGAGATTTGAACCTAGGATATTCCGCACTTTAAGCTGAGAGCATACTCCTAGACTGACGAGCCGTTAAAATTAGTATTTATCCGAATTGTGAAAACTTATCATCACAGCGCAGTTAATGTAAATTGAGTTTTAAATATATACATAAACATATACGTATAATGTACACACACCACTTCTAAACTTTTCGCTACTGAATCTGTCAACATCAGTATACATACATACAGAAGTAGCAGCGAAACTACCCAAATATGGTAAATATCTGTTAACACCAGTTTTTTTTATCAGTCAGACCAGTTAACAGACTTTTTAATTTTATGGAATATTCGTGACTTGTTAATAAAAATTTTTCATTACTGGCACGACCTATGTATATGCTATGGGCTGCATGTGATATACTTTTATGTTCATCCTCTGAATTTAGCTTAGTAATAATAATTAGCTATAAATTAATTATTAAATTAATACAAATTTTTATTTCATTCATTTACATATTCATAGATGATGAATAAGAAAGTTTCAAGGAAAGTGAATGACTCATTGCTACTACATACATTGCTGGTATTCATTTCTCATCGTTTTGTGGTAATTACAAGATGTAAGTCACATTCTAATGTTTATAGTAAGTGCCCAACATGACTAATCATATATGCAATTTTCCTGACACGAATACTCTTTCTTTTCTATAAGAAAGATCGTCAAATCTGCATTTAATGATTCTTACGGAATTGCTGTATTGACAAAAGACTTTTATACATGG
Organism: Dioctria rufipes; assembly: GCA_963924295.1. NCBI lineage: Eukaryota > Metazoa > Arthropoda > Insecta > Diptera > Asilidae > Dioctria > Dioctria rufipes. The sequence continues at coordinate 225,364,902 of OZ002740.1, forward strand.
TGATTTGTAATTGGCGGTCATAAATGAAACACGTGATAAGTTGAAGTGTTAGAAAAAAAAACAATGTATGGTAAAGAGGGTGGGAAAATCTTAATGGTTTTCCAGATAATTCATAACTTCATATTTTTCAACTCCCTTTCTCTTTCGAATTGTAATAACTACCAGGTGCATATCCGATACCTCTCGCATTTACGGCGCAGTAGACTTCAAAATGAAAAATCGATTCTTATTTCGGAAAAATTCAGATTTCTTTAGCACCATGTAAATTTTAATACACTTTGAAGTAGCTCCTACTCGCTTTATAACATACCATTTATTTCAAATATACTCGTACAGAATTCAAAAATAATTCCACAAAAACTAACTGCCGAGGAGTTATGCAAACGAAAAGTGCATCCCTATGTTTTTTGCTGCATATCTGATCCGCGACAATAATTCGTCTCTTGTATTCACCGGTAAATTTTACTTTTCATAAGTAACATGAAAAAGAAACAGGGCCGGCCCTAGCTTGGTTTCTGGGTAGAGCGAAATCGTCCCCCTTCCCTCAACAAAGAAAGAATCGTTTAAAATGGCACACATTTTATTACCTTAATACATACACACTAAAAGCGATAATAGCTGTTAATTCTTGGGAAAAGGGAAGCGTTAAATAAAATCGACTTTTCTGGCTTAGAAACTTTCAAATTTTGTAATTATGTCAGTTCAAGACAATGATTTTGTTATGTAAACTCAATGGACAATATTGCAAGATTTGATAATTTGTCCTCGAGCATTGTCGATCAGGTAAGTTTTGATAATTTTCAGTTTAACTGAAACTTAAGAACATGTACTATATTATGCCAATCGTTTTCTTTTAGGACTTTAAGAACTTAGTTTGGCTGCCCCTGATCATCATCCAAAAATCCACATAAACAAAAAATTTCTTGCGAAAGTTCTTTACCAGAAATATCACAATTTTCGTTGTCAGTTAATTTTGTCTCAAGTTTTATACCAGCCTCTTCTAGTTCCCGTCTATCATAATTTTGCTTCAAATCGTATAGGAAAGACCATGTTTCGTTGAAATCTTGTAACTGCTTAATCTGAATGTCCAATGAATTTGAGACAGTGTCTATCAAAGTATAGAAAATATTAATCTTCTTATGCATCAACTGGAGTTTCATCTACACTTTCATATGTAGACATCCTCTTCTTGTTTCTTGTTCATACTTGTTGAAACACTGGATCAATTTATGTGTGAACCCGAACGGAGAAAAGTTGGTGTAGTTGGTGAAACCAGAATGAAGTCATGACTCTCTTGGTTTCGGTCCAGCCAGTTGGCAATAGTTTTGCCAGCAGAGTTTTCAATTCCACATGGGATGCCTGGCGTTGAAGCCTCCTCCAATAACCGTGTAAGTAAAATCCTTTGAAACATTGTTTAGAATCTCAAGATTTCTTCTGAATTGTGCCAACTGTGCACTTCAGCTGGCGGCGGAAAAGAAGACTGTGAAGCGCAGGACTGCCAAGGTGAAAGGTGTATAAGAGGAAAGCATGCATGCATGACGGAAGAATTTGTTGAACGGAGTATTGGAGTTTTAAAGTACTGATGATCGTTATGATATCTCCCACGAAGGTACAGCAGTAAGTTAGTATGATTGAAAGATATCATATGCACGAATAGGTACCTCTCACGGCGAGATAACTATACCTTAGTGACATAAAAATTGAGATTTTTCGTTCTATGAGTACAGTAGTGGGCAGTATTTTTGAAAGATAGCATGTGCAAAGAATTTAAGTGCTCATGATAGTCAGAATAATAAAATATCAGAGTTAGTACCAATGACACAGAGCGAAAATGAAGAAACGATGTTATGAAGGTTGATGAAATTGGAAATCATGCATGTATGTTAGTAGTGCTTATATGTCGAGTATGCATGGTATGCTATAATGTTACTGGTGGTTATCTCTAAGCCTCTCCAGTCCTTAATATGGGCATACCCTAACCTTCTCGTGATCCCCGCTGATAGCGCTTGTGTTGTGTTTGCCTGTATTGGATATATACAATATTTTTAGACGTTGCGAATAAAATCTTAGTCCCGAATGGAGTAACCAGTTCCACTACCATACCAATTGTGTAGCCGACATTGCTAACTTGATGCTACGGGGTTGAGGAGCCCCAGATAGTACTGCTATAGTAGTGCTTTTCGGCTCAACATGGAGAAGTCCCCTTGTGGAAGCATCGTGGTGGTTGTGGTAGCACATATACGCGCTGAGAAAGATTGTCTGAGTTAACATAACTTAGGCGGCCATTATTCATTAAACAGAAGAGTATGTCCTTTTGTATAATTGTATACTGTGTCCGAAGATTATAAAGATGGTCACTTATTAATGTATGCTTAGAGGATTCGCTTTCGATGTGAAGTTGCGCTAAATCAACCGGGTGTCGTAACCCAGAAATCGGCAGAGATTTTAGGTAGGTCTCCCTTCAAACGGTAAGTCCAATGTCAAGCAGCACTAACATGAACTGGTACTCTTGAGACAAAATATAATATACTCTACCTCAGGAGAGCGCTGATGGTCGCTTGTATATTAATTCGTGCATTAAGACTGTCGTGAGATTAAAGCTAAGAGCTAGGTGCTCACATTATACCCCTGACAGGTTTCTGTGCACCGCACCTCTTATACAGGGAGATTAGAAGAAGCGTTTCTTGAGAGGCGAGGAAAACCTTCACTGCCGTGCATTTCACGTTACTGAGCGGCTTAAGCTTAATTTCTTCGAATATCAGCACATCTCGAATTAGGATTGCTGCACCCAAGGCTGAGTCGGTTTTGTCTGAGCGGGTAGTTGAGAATTTCTCAAAGATTTATTTCTGCGAGGATTTAGGTGTATCTCTGATAGGAAGACAAAGTTAGGTTTGTGTTCCGCAAGGAACGAATTATTGCAATTACAATGCCGTACAAGTGAGTTGCAATTTATTGCAATTATCTTCAATCTGCTTATTTCCCTAGACATAGGCCGAAAGCAAATTGAAGATAAGTACTTTGGCGTTCTGTTAGAGGAGTGAGTTTCATGTATTTAGGAATGAAGTTATGGATTTTCCCCATGAATGTGAAAATGGAGGCTTTTGTCTCCTAAGTGCAGAAGTTACTTGACTCGTTTTGTGATGGGGTTGGGGCTTGTTTTGCCCTTGTGGTTTGTTTTGGTGTCACTGGGGTTTGTGGGAGCCTAGGACTATTAGTGTGGTTGTTTTTGTTAGTAGACTTGTTATTGTTTTAATATTTATGAGAAATTCATACCTGGCTTGACGTAATTCCCTACTGATTCCGGCGCAAAGTGTTCTCGTTGCTTTTGCTACTCCCTGCGTTTATTTTTGATGGCAGTTTCTTCCTTGTACTTGAGGTATCCTCGATAGTTCGCTGGGTTTCCCTCATTTTGACAGTTGACGCAATATGGTTTGGTTGCCTCATCATTTTTAATATGGGAGCATTCTCCGCGTTCAAGTAATATTTCGCACTTTACACAGCGATAATTTTGTCCGCAGTTTTTGGCGACATGTCCGAAGCGCTAGCACCGCTTGCATTTTGCTACTCCATTGGTGACATACTTTTCCCAATGAACGATCTGGTCCAGAAAGCGTTCCACCTTCATAATCTTGTTCATGGCATATTGCATATCAAAGGCAATGATGAAGGCATCCATCTCCTTGTCCGATTTCTTGCTACTGGCAGTTTCTAGTTTCGTTACGCTCCTTATTTAAAGCGCGAAGTTAGGAAATTTCTCATCTTAAGTGCGACAATAATCTTTAAAAATTGTAAGCACTTTAAGGTACATGCTCTCGCCATGGATATGAGCATACCTATTAACCATTTGCCCAAATCACGTTATAATAGTTTAAAGTACCCAAAATTTCTTTGGCCGAGATACAGAGATACAAATAATTAAATGTGGACATAAGTTAACCAAGAACCGAATTTTGAAAGAACATGTTTATTGGTTAATTTAATTTGATGTACTAGGTTACTAGTCAACTCCAAATCATATTACCATTTGTAAATGATTTCTTCTAAAAAGAATTCTTTTCTAATTTATGTAAGTACAAAAGTTGATACATTCTCTCTCTATCGTCCACACTAGATGAAAATTTTATAGCCCTTACCTAATGTAGTGTCAGTACAGAATTCTAATTAATCAAAAATTCCCCATTAAAGCTGAAATATTGGGTTAGAATTTAGCCAACTGCCGCAATTTCATATTGTATAGAAATGAAAGTCAATAATCCTCTAGAAGCTTGGCATACAAGGTGGAAGGTTAAACAAAGTCTTTTAAGTAACGTTTGCAAAACCACGATAATTACTAATACTTAAAAATAAAACGGCAGGTGGCCTAACCTAATAAAACTTGTGTTGTGAAATACACTACTGAATGTCTACATAATTAATATATAACTTGATTAAAGATTCTTGCCCCGTTGCTACCTAATTGGCTCACGTACCAAGAATAACAAGAGAATTATATTAACCTTTTTAACTATTCATTACTGTAAAAATCGCTCAACGGAATGGAATATTGACGTGTGAATGCTAATTAAGCTTAGCTACAAATGTGGATCGACTTTAGTAAACATCTTTGCGACGCAATGGACAGTCCAGTGAATTTGTGAATATTCTACGTTAAGCGAAATACCAGGAGATGCGAGATGCAATTTTACGAATTCAAAATGTCTAGACATGTTTTGGAACATCCCATTATGCTTAAGTAATGGGTGTGAACTGCACTTTTCAACAAGATCTGTTAATTGGCACGAACCGTTCGTACACGTTTTAGCATATCTTTAGTCCAGATTTCTTGTAGAATAATTAATTCCCCATGCTTTTAGTCTTAATTAAATTTGTATGTTGAACTTTAGTTCATTTTTCTTTTTCAAGTAAAATTTCGATTCCAATTCCTGGGCAGGCAATTTTATTTAATGTGCCACCACAGTACAAAGGTCAGAAAATAAGAAAACGCATCAGTTCGTGATGTATTTAGTTCCGTGAACTAGATACAGTAGAAATTATAAAGCATAGAGGCGCCAGTGATAATTTTCTACACGCTCAATAGACTGAAACTGAAAGCAAGCTTACTCGTAAGTCATCTCCTTAAATATGTTATTAGTAAGTATTTGCATATGTATGTGGCTTTGCAGTGTTAATTCATCGATTGTTACGTTCAGCACAGACAACTGATTGTCACACAGTACATCGCGAAACCGAAGTTACAAGATGGCCCTGACATGGTTGGAATCCTTCGTGATCATGAAGTTCACTACCCACGCAGAGCAAATGATTTCAATTTCAAGACGTCTTATGCAAGTCAAAATTATTGGCTGACATGGATGCTGACTCTTGACGTGAAATGAATTTGTGAAAATAATTTTATTTATTTATTTATTCATGCCTCAAAGAGACAACTGCGTAGCTCCAGTAGGTCAGACTTAAAAGACGATCCATTAGGACGCCTAAAATTGTAGCATAGAGCATGCATACATATATTGAACATGTCATAAAGATCGTTTGTTACCTTTGGAATGATGTCTGAATGCTAAATATTATGCACTTTGCAAGTAAGGTGCAAGAAAATTGTGAATGTTCCAACGATTGCAGGCTCAAAACAAAATGCAATTCGAGTACGAATTAATTATATTAGCCACCAGTACAATGCCGCTGCACATAGTGAATGGCGTTAACTATTACTTAACTTCGTGCTTGAGTAGACTTTATTGGAGAATGAGCCGTTATAGGTCATTATGGTCGTTGGCGCAGCTAATGTATCTTTGGAAAACGTTTGTATCAATTATATTTTATTGATTGCAAACAGGCAATTACCGCGCATCGGAAAATTGGAAGACGATTCCAGCCAAATATATACATTTGATACGAGTGGCTTTTAAAAGCCTACAGTTCGAACATTACTTTATGCAAAATATCGAACAAAACTTGCCATAAAATGTTGGAATTCATGCAAATATCTTTCGAAGTTTGCAAAGTTATTCTCGAAATTGTTTTTATATAGTATTTCTTTATATTTATTCTTTGATATAATGCATTCACATATGAATAAAGGCACGTATACAGTTGGCGCGGCGGGTTGGTCACGGGTGCCATTTTAGACAAATTAAGATGGGATTCCTTTATATTTTGCCACTACACTACAGAATTATCTGCCAGTTTTCCCGTGATTGAACTTTTAAGATACCGAGATATCTCTGACTCCGCTTCTCCTTCTCGCGAAAGTAAAATGGTTTTTAGTAATTCGGTTATGCTCATTACACAGATCGAATTGTTTATTACTAATAAATAAAGATAACGAACAATGATTGTAACAGATACTATAAGGAAAGGTGTCCCCGCAAGAGAACGGGATTACTCGTTGAAAGGGAATAGGTACGTACTTTAAAAATCAAATAAAATTCTAAAAAATACACATATTTTCATTAGGAAAAGAATTATCTTTTTCAATAACATTTTATGTAAAATTGAAAGAGAGAAGTAATCATTGTACATTCCTTTTCGCAGAGGCGGATTAAGACATTTTTCGCCCCTGGGCGATGAAAACCATTTCGCCCTTTCCCGGGCCCTCTTTTCAATTTTTTAATATGAAGATACTTGAGGAAAGAAAAAAGAACTTAGGTTTTTTTTTATTAGAAAATTCAAGACTATATTTGTGACTAATACTGATACAAGACTATAGATTTGAACTAAAAGTGAACATTTGCAAAAATGCTTATGCAGCTTAACAATTTTTTCTTTGTTTTAATGATACAAATCTATTAATAATTTCATCTTCAGAAATAGAATTCAAAATCTCATGAGAAACGTTGATTAGTGCCAGGTCACTTGTTTTCTCATCTGCAAGTGTGTTTCTGAGATAATCTTTAATCCTTCTTAATGTGGAAAAAGACCTCTCTCCAGAGGCGTTGGTAGATGGAAGGCAGAGAGAAATTCTCAGTACTACCTCGATATTAGGACGCGTCGAGATTAGTTTTTCTGATTTTAAACTTTGTAGAAGTTCTCCCAAATTTAGGCTGCCTTCGTGACCACTATGAATCAAAAAATATTCATACTGCACACATTCCTGAGGAAAATAATCATCCAGATCATTTTTATATATGTCTTTAAGTTGCTGCGCTTTTGTTCTTATTTCTTCGTCAGATGATAATATAATTTTTTCCAAAAACCCGAAAAGATCCCAAATTTTGTCATATGCTATTTTTCTTTTTGTTAGCTCTGTAACAAGTGCGTCTATAATTGTAATGAAAACATTTACTCGCATATTCTCCCTTCCATCAAATTGTGTCTCATTTAATCTAGTTTTTTCGTCTTGTAGCTTTCTTTTCTTGGCCCTTTTGTTATTGATTTGATAATCCTTAAACCCAGTAATTTTTTCCCCCATTTTTTTTTAAATCATTGAAATTATTTCTCAAACTTTTTATAAATCCTAGTGATGATTCATATAATTTCACAACTAAAAGGACGTCCGTATTTATGTTTTGTAGCGTTTTACTGGCCTTATTGAAATGTATGAGAATGTGGTTCCAAAAAGCTAGCAGAACTCCAGTTTCTAAAGTTTCCATCGTTTTTATCATGCCTCTTGTTTGAGCTTGGACATAAGGTGCTTATGAGGATTCATTGTTACACTTTTCCAAAGCAGATTTGAAAGCTTCATAGCCGTCATACATTGCCTTTACTGCATCTGCTCTTGCTGACCATCTTGTCGTTGAAAGTTTTTTTGGCAGACAAGTAGCAGTATTTGAAGATGAAATTGCATCCCTCAGTATTTCCCAACGATATGTTGAAGCAGAAAAGAAGGTATAAAACTCGTTGATAAACATAAAAAATTGTGTAGCACTCAAGCAGCATTCGGCAGAACAACTTCCTACTAAATTTACGGAATGTGCAGCGCAAGGAATATAGAAAGCTAAATCATTATACTCCTTTATTCGTGCTTGTAATCCTGCGTATTGACCAGACATATTGCTTGCATTATCATAAGCTTGCCCTCTTCAATGCTTTATATCTAGATCTAGTTCTCTTAAAGTGCTTAGAATAGTTTCCTCCATATACGAAGCTTTGTGCCCGATTCTGCTTATGAATTTAACAAAACGTTCAGCCACTTTACCATTCTGATCGGTGTATCTAATTATGAAAGTCAACTGGTCTGTTGGTTGAATCAACACTTATTGCATAATATTTACTTTTTTTATTTCAGTTTATATTTTCCGATACATGCAATATATTCGTCACATATAGTTTTGGAAAGATAAGATACATTTCCTCTTCCTTGATTGGCCTTTAACTCCAAAAGATTTTTCAAAAAAGGATCAAACTGGGCAATTAACTTCAGCATAGCTAAATAATTTCCTGATCGTTCTGCATCCAAATGTTCTATCCTTCCTCTGAATGCCAGTCCTTGTTGAGATAAGAATTTCACTGCTGCTAGAATTCTCTTTAAAATATTCTTCCAGTAATCTTCTTCAATCTAGCTTTGCCTTTCTAGAGTAGTGTCCATCCTGCCTTGTGCCTTGACTCTTAGAATGTATGTAGTCATATTATTTTTGTGGTCAAGTGATCGCTCATGATCAACTATTCTATCCAAATGCCTCCAATCATTGAAACCATAAATAAATGCATTCACATTCCGATTGCTAAATAATTTGCACGGTAAGCAGTATACCTTGTTAGTAGATGAAGAATACAAGAGCCACTCACGGCGAACAGTTTCGCCATTGACGAGTTGAATATAAAACATTTTTATTGTTGCATATCTGGATTCATGTTCATAAACTGTTTTTGAATTTTTGAAGTCAAGCTGATCTAAATCTTGAACTGAATATGATTTTATAATCATATCAATAAAATTGTCGCTAACATTCCACGTTGCAGGATCAAAATAGTCAAAATCAGAACAGTCATAATCGGTTTCAATTTGAGATACAAATGTTTCAGTGTTTGTTGTGTTTATTTGCTCTGTTTCTTTTGTTTTTGAGATAGTAGGAGTATCTACTGAAGCTGAGGATTCACTGTTGTCTACATCTATTTCAACAGTTTGCCCTAAAAAATATGGACTTTAAATTTGAAATCTATGTTTTCAATCTGAGTTTAACTTACTATTTTCGGTCTTGTCCTTAACTGGAACTGGAATAAGATTATTTTTGTTCTTATCAACTTCTTTTACAAAAAAAGTATCTAATTTTCGAACTTTCTTGAGAACTTCTTCTTCTCTTATCTGTTTTTCCTTTTCAAATTTTCGCCTTTGCGCACCACTCAATTTATTGTAATACAAACTGGAAATCTTTAACTGGACATTTATTTAGCGTTTTTTTTTTATTGTATTTTTCAATATCACAAATACAGTAAATATATTTCACTGATTTGCACTGCTCTAATAATCACTTTCTCTGTTAATTTCTTTAAGCTTATTTAAACACTCTCCATAATGATGTTGATACCGCAAAATAAAGTGATAAATTTTAGGAATAGTTCGTATTTATATGAAATAGGGCAACATGACCATGTACCTGTATAATAAGAACAATAAGCACTCTGAAGAATACAGAATTTTTCCATAATATTCCATGAAATACAAATATTCGTTATTGGCTAACAGAAAAACCTCTACGCCTACGCATACATTTTTAATGTGCGCGTATTGAAACAAATATGCATTGAAATATGTTCTTAATCTTATAAGGTATGTAGGAATGATTCATATTAGACCAAGCATGATTCAGGTATTTGGATTAGTGCAAGATACTTGACCGATATGATAGGTTATTCGCCCTTCTACCTGGGATGTGAAAGCGGTGGCTTTATTCCGGCTATAGCGACTAAAATTTATAATTAAGCGAAACAATGGTTTAGGTATTCTGACATCGGGGTATTAACTATTTCGCTCCTTTATTTACGAAATTATAATGCATTCCACGTCGACAATTTTAGAAACCTATTCCGGTACTCATTTATTAATTTTTTATGATGCCAAGATTGCCGCTCCTCAAGGAAAATCAAGAATCTTACAGTACCTCTGCTTAGCTTTGTTTTTCTGACTACCTAATGATATATCAAGATTCATTAATTTTGTATGGGAAAGACCTGCAGCTGCAGTCCATATTATTGAAGTCTGTGAGTTTGCCTATGGCTGTACTTGTTTTCGCCCTAAAGCATGCAATGGAGCACAGGGCTGCCAGACGAGTTAATTATTCCTAATTATATGTAAAATTTACATTTGTCGGTATTATCAGGTGATCTGTATCATTTTTAATTTTTTTAAATAATTTTTTACATTCTGTTTTACTTTTTTACTTTCCATTTTCGGTTTCTCCCCCTTTGACTTTTCGCCCATGGCGATCGCCCAGTCCCGCCCTATGGTTAATCCGCCCCTGCCTTTTCGAAGTATTTCGTATAATTAATCACATCATAAATGCTTAGAACCATTTAAGCTATATGCAGTAAAAATTATTCAGTGGAACCAATCAGAAGTCTCTTTATTTAAAATTTTTTTGCAAAAGTAATTTCGCGAAAACTGAAAAGCTTAGTGGGAATATTATTGTCCATTTCATTCTGACTTACAAAGTTGAAGTGACATGTGTCGGCATTCGGCTTTCTTAACCATATTTGTCAACGTATGCTGTGATTTTTCACTTTTGTATCGCATATCAAGATCAAGATATATATATATATATTTTGACATTTCACCACAAATTTGTCGTACTTTTATATTCGCCATATTCATTTGGATTTATCATTTTCATCAACAACAAAATAAACTAAAATGAATTTTCAATGAATAAACGTCGGAATATACAGCTAAAAGTACAACAATTAATCAACTGCTTTCGAGGTTGTGACAAAAATTATAAACCATAATAAATTGATATTCTACATCAACTTACAATACATGCAATACAAGTGCTTAAATTCTAAAAATATTTTTAAGCTTGTAATGTTAAGTGTAATTTTCATTTCATTCTATGTAATGCAAGGCTTGCTGAGCTGATTAATAACACAAAACAAGCAATGGAAAAGATCATTTCATTTTATTGTATACTCTGACATTAGTACGACAAAAGATTAGAATCAGCCCCAGTCATGAATATGCTGCGTTACTGCAAAAAATTCTACAATTTCTTAACCTCGAGCCAGTTTTCCATTGTAATTAGCTACCAGTTCAAAAATTTAAATACCATACCATTATCGATCAAATAAAAATATCGATGTTGGCGATGTTTCTAAAGACGAAAATCGATGTCAAAACATCGGATATTTTTTAAGAAACATCGAAGTTATCGATGTATTGATACATCGTGTGCATACCTAGATCGAAATATCCATCCAAACAATGTCTTTTTTGATTCTATTGTAAATCATAAATTATTTTATGTTTTCGCTCTTCTTCAATCAATTTTTTTCATAAAGAATTCATTGTTTTGAAATTGACGCGACGTCTTACAACCTTGGGAAACCTTGCGCATTCGCATAAGACGATATGCTTTTAGAAGTTTGACAGGAGTATTTTTTCGTCGTTTGGCGTTGCCCGCCGCAATTGTACTTAAGCCTTGACTTAACAAATTTTGTTTTACGGTTCTTCCAGTAGAACTCTAGTTCCATGCAATCAACGTCTAGCCACCCTTTGATTTTTCATAGCGACACTGATCTAGCTTGAGTTGTTTAAGTTCGTAGGGAAGCATTACATTTTTCTTAGAAATATATTTGCCAATTGTTCTTCAGCCTCGTTTCCACTAATACAAATTGTGTCAACTTGTTCGGAAACATGTTGTGAAATTGTTGGAAGCCGACATGTTAGTTAAACTTAACAAGTGTTTCCATTTAAATGCTCGCCACCTTATTGGATTAACTTCTTACATTCAGAATCGAATTGCAATCGTTTCTACTTAAACGAAAAAATCCACCCAACAAATTCTGTAAGTTTTTACAGGCGACATCGAACAAGTTGCCAACATGTCTCTGAGTTTTCATATAGCGTTTGCACTTAGACTGAATTGGCAACATTGTTTCAAAACTTGTCGGGTAAGAAAATTTGTATTAGTGGAAACGAGGCTTTAAGAATTTAAATGAATAACTATTCACCGACAACGTTCCAAATGAATTGGTGCATTGATTCTGGTGGTTCACTCGTTCAGATAGGGGCACAAGCATTCAGCTTCCTTAGAAAGATCTGAAATCATTCTTTAGATTTTTCGTGCACTATTGGCGGCGGACAATGGTTCCAAAGAGGTGCCTTAGCTGACCTGGGTCGCTAAAGCTATTTACTGAGCATTGGAAAGCATACATTTGGTTCTTAGAAATTTACTTGACCATTTTTCTTTCGAATTTATATACAGTATTGGTTGCTGAATACGATCAGTTTGAATGATGCCACTAAAATGGATTTTACAATCTTTCTTCTCAATTTTTACGGCATGACTATAAAAATAACAAGTAAAAAAGCTAGAATTGGTCTAAGACCAATTCTTATGATACCCTAGATGAATGCCCGTAATAAATTTCGTATGGTCACCGATCTATTCAAGTATTGATTTTGAAGTTATTTTTCGCATATATTTCTAGAACAGTTTGTCGCACAGGAAAAATGGTAATAACCAATTTTATAGGATTTTGTATTCTGCAGAAGTTCTTAGTACAATAAAAATGTCTTGGACTGATCGTTTTCAAAGTATACGTAAAAAACCGAAATTTTTATATGGCAACACCAAGAATGAGTTGCCCGATTTAGTCCATTTTTGACATTTTATTTGCTAATGTAGTAAAAACATCATGTGCGAAATTTCAGCTCTCTACGTCGACGCGTTCTCAGGCAGTGTCCAAATATATAGCGGAAAACGAAATTTTTATATGGCAACCCCACGAAGGAGTTGCCCGATTTGGCTCATTTTCGAACTTAATTTTGCTTTTTTTTTAAAGTCCGTGTACAAAATTTCAGCTCTTTAAGTATACGCGTTCTCGAGTTAATATTTAATATTATGAATGGGTGTCCAATCCATTTTGCTCTACCATCATTATTTCGAGGTGTTACAAACGGAATGACTTAGTATACCCTATAGATTTCATCTAGGGTATAAAAACTTTTAACTTTTATAAAGGAAATAATTTTTTTTTTCTCAGTGATGTACACAAGAAAAGATTGGGCATATAGTAAGTTGTAGTTAGGCAATTGTGACTATAGTTATGGATCCCCAAACTTTTCTTGTGTCTATCACTGGGAAAGAAAAAAAAATATTTTTTTACATTTTAGCGCAATTTATTTATAAAAGTTATTTATTTTAAAAAATTTTTTAATATACTTAGTTTATTTTCTAAATTTTTTATTTCCTTTCTTTTCTTTATAGTCTTCCTCTTCTTCTTATTTTTCTTCTTATGTCCATATCCATCCACGTTTATTACCCTAAAACTCTTCTCATATTTTCACACTTTAGTCACGAACGTCGCGTCGCTCTTACGCATAAAGTTATAAAGTTATTTAGTCAAAGGTTAGTGACTAGATAAAAGTTATATAAAAAGAAATGACATGTCAGTTATTTTTCTTCTTTTCACAAGTCAATATTCGCCGGTCATTTTAACGGTGCTTCGAAATTTTCGTCAGTCTGCTTTGAAGCGAAAGCAGTCCCCAAAGAACAGTGAGAATATAAGTTTTCTAATAAGCGAACGTTAAAATGCAGCTACTAGAGTGATAGGAAATTTTTAATAGGGTCGTTTAGGATCTTTCTTCGCTGAAGATCTTCAAGACTGTGTACAACGTTGACTTTAATTAAATATGCAAAAAAAAAAATCAAGATTAGATTTCTTTAAATAATGTTAATTTCAACCTTATTCTTAGATAGAGGATTAAGATCTCTGCAATAAAAATTTATCTGCAATTTCTAATAACAGATAAATTCGTAGCTTTCATTTTTTCATGATCATTAGAAAATCTCAAAGTCAAAGGTCTGTCGATCTTTAGTTTTTTTTTAATATGCAGTTTTTCTTCTTGAATCTAAAACTTTTTTACCATTTTATTCCAATATCCGAGGAAGCTTTATGTACTGAGTTACAGCTATCCAGAAAAAAAAACCTTTCTTGTATGGACGATATTTTTTTTTTTACGGCATTACCTTAAGTGCAACACATCAGTAGAGCACTACTAGTCATTTGCGAGACCCATCCAATATTCTTTACTTCTTTCCTGTTTTCCTGGATTGTATTTATTGTATTTGGAAAAGTAATAAAAAAAAAAAAAAACAGCTGCAAATACCTTTATTAGGAGGAATGCATTAAACCATTAAAGCCACAAAAGGAAACGTGCGGGTACGTTTCAGTACAGAACTGGATAATTATTCAGAGTTTCTTGTGCGCACGCGTGGGCACAAAGAAAGCCGCAGAAAGTCTTCTCTATCGAGTAATCTTTGACTATTGTTTTACGTGAAATTGTTCATTTGCAGTTACCGTGTCTTCTTCTTCATATAGCCGTTGGCCCTTGAACTTTCCTGTTAGCAAACAATATACTATAAGGTGCGACATGGCTGATAGGGAAGCAAACCATAAGTGCCGCATAGTTTGGAGTGGCTTATGTGCCTACCTCTTCGTATATGGCTAGGGAAAATTCCTTCTAGATGCCCTTTTGATGTCGAATAAAAATAGATCACAAAACTATGCACAGACGACGGTCCTCGCTAAGATAAGATAAATATTTATATCGCATCTCATCTTAGCTGGTATGACATGTTCTTATTGTGCTCATACCTCCACACCGCATGAATCCGCTTAAGGCAAAATTTTGTTCTTATTATAGATTGTCTTATAAATGATAGGCAATAATAAGCTGTTTGCACTTGGAATGTTGTGCTATTCATGTTTTTGAAAAGGTGTGAAAGTAGGCATATTTACAATGCATACTATACGCTTTGATCTGACCTTGACTATCGAATGCAAGCGTAAAACTGTTCAATGCTAACAGCTTTGATCTTGCCTGGAATAGAAATTGTTACTCTATACATAGTGTTATAGTTTTAATATCTGCTGTACGTAAATCAAATCGCTTTCGAGTTGAGTGCAGCTTCTCATCAATTTTTTTTTTTTTTACAAATTCATATGACTTTGGGATTCAAGTTTCTTAGTAATTTTGAAGTGGCCCTGTTCTGCCTATATCGCATTTCTATATTTTTGGTCAATACTCATTTTCCACAGTAAACTTCTAAAATAAGATGACAAAAACACCCAATTTCAACAGGTATCGAATGGCCTGAAATGAATTGGATTACATTCGCCAACTCGCAATCAAAGAGTAATATAGATTCCACACTAGAATATACTGGCTCAATTCATATCTCACTGAAATTTTATATTTACTGCAACATTAGCAACAGTGAGGAAAATTACTTTTCAATTTATTTGATTATGCAACAAGAAACTACATAATGCTGGTACATTGCAATAATTCGATTATTATGACTCCAAAGTAAAGTAAGCTATTTGAATTGTATTTATTTCTCATCTCTATTTCGCGAATAAAAAGTTCAGTGTAAGAGCGGAGCTCAGCATTTCGTTCATTTGTCCTATATGAGGCTAAACCAATTCTGGTGTCAGAATAGCCAAATTGGTAAAGATGCAACTTAAGCAAAGTGTTACTATCAATATGGTCTGCGGTATTTTTGAGCCTGTGCAGGTCTGGCAGAAATTCGGTTTGAATATCCTTTTTTGTAGATTTTCATCAATTTACAATGTCAGAAAAAATCAATTTTTTTTCAAAATTGACATTACGAACATTCTAATTCAGAACTAGTTGGAAAGTTGTAAGCCATACTATGTATACAATGAACTAAGAAACATTTTTATACGCTGACTGTGAAAGGATTTTCACAGTGTTCTTTAACACTGCAGTAGACCCTTGTGTCTGATATGCCCAAGTGGAAAGTAAACTGAATATAAAAAATTAACCATTTCAATTAATGTTTCCATATCTTGCGCAGCTTACTGTAATAGCAAGATTTATACACTTCGACTTTAAAATGTTGTAAGAATTTCCGACAGAGAGGGTAAGGACCTGTCAATTACTACTGATAGGAACTACACAAGAAGAGACTGTCTATTCTGTACCAAAAGAAGACAAATTGTATTCAAAATGCGACAAGTACCTATGTTTATAATACGCACATTATATTTCTCCAGAGTTGTTGACGCATGTTTTTAAGATAAATATGTTTGTTTTTTATGGGTTATATTTTGTTATTATTATTTTGAATAAAATTTAAGTTCAATAAGCCAGTTGTAGCTCAAAAATTGTCTAATTTAAAAAATATTCATGGGCATTTTCAGATTCTTTGTATTTCACATTTGCCATGTACGATTAAAGAAGAACTCTAAAAAAATCTGTAAGTACAGTTATTTAGCTTTAACCTTCTAAGATTTTATTTTCTCCTGCTCTATCATACATTGTGAAATAATGATGATCGAACGATTTATAACCAGGGGCGGCTCCTCGTTGGAAGTGAAGGAAGCACTGCTTTCTTTCACAAAATGGGAAAACACCATACATAAAAGACAAGTCAGTTTTCATTGAATCATTCTCAGAATATTTCAAAAAAAAAAATTGTAGAAGATTTTTCCTCCTCTGGCATGAAACGTCCAATTTTCTTATATAAACTAAAAATGTATACATATGTAAATATGTTTATTCCTAACAGACGCTGAACAAAATGTAGCACTTTCTTCACATACCATTATACCACCCAACATCACATCTAACATCTGATTTGGCCAGCAATTTACAATCAAGTGGTTGGATGGATTTACATACTTCGACTCAAATCTACTGTAACATAGTCAAATCACATCCAACCTCCGATTCGGCTCGCCCAGAAAACTACATATAATCGAATGGTATGGACAGAACCGCTTTCGTTTCAAACTTACTGTAACACAGTTACATCACAAAAATCCTGAAATTTTGGCAGCGTCTTTGCAAAAACAAAGTCCATCTTGGAATTCGTGCAGTCTATCGCACCTGAAATAAACAGGGATTGCGACCACTTCCTTGAGACAATGCTGGAAAGTAATTTTAAATCTACAATTCCATCCAGGGCAGAATAGAAATCACATTATCTGCTTCAAGCATTGACAAAGCTGATTAGTATCTACACTGATGGCTCCAAATCCAAAGAAAACACCGGAGCAGGCGTTTTCTCCGAAGAGACTTGCTTGGAAATCGCCATATACCTCGAAAGCTATGTCACGGTTTTACAGGCAAAAGTCAACCCCATCTTTGTAGCGGGAAGGTATCTCTTTAACTCAGACACTGAGAACAAGGAGATGGCCATCTGCTCAGATAACCAAGCTTTACAACCTCTAAACTAGTACTGGAGTGTAAAGCCACCCTGAATTCCCTCTCTCGGAATAACAGGGTACTCGTTCTGTGGGTGCCAGGGCACAACAATATCAGCGGGAACGAAAGCGCGGACGAGCTCGCTCGTCTTTATGCAGCCTTTGAGGAATCTTCCTCCATAATAGGGATAGCACTAAAACATTTTGCCTCTATTATGTCGGTTTGCGCTGACCGCCAACATAG
Source organism: Dioctria rufipes (assembly GCA_963924295.1). Lineage (NCBI taxonomy): Eukaryota > Metazoa > Arthropoda > Insecta > Diptera > Asilidae > Dioctria > Dioctria rufipes. The sequence continues at coordinate 225,382,474 of OZ002740.1, forward strand.
TCGCCTTTGGTTAGATGAGCCATCGGGTAGAACTACGAAGGAAATGTGAGTAAGCCTAACCCAAATCTAACGAATAAACTCTTGGGACTAAGCAAGAACTCTAGTATCAATTCTCACTTGGAAATCTCTTCTCAAAAGTCACCAATACAGAATGAAACTTGTTGATGGTCTTTTATACGGGGGTTGCACAGAGGAGTCTGAAGCAGTGACTAATTTTCTTTGTCACTGTCCGGCTCTTTCAGGTAAGCGTTACAGATTCGTGACTCACATATTCTGGACGAGCTAAATGAGGCCGGAATAGAGAGCTGGAGGCCAATATGTAGCCTTGTAAGAGCGTCCGGTTGAGACCTATGAGCAATTGCTCATAAGTCTGGAGGATGAAAATGGGCCTTGTTTTTGCATGCTCCACTGATCCTTTGTGGCCCGAATCTCTTTTCAATATATCCCAGATAGTATTTATGTCATAGACATTTGACGTAACTCAGCCCTTCACGAAAAGTCTAGACATTTCATGAAAGGTAGGCAGATAGTGTAACGGTTTTGACTTAGCCATTTTTTACATTATGTGTCTGAAATTTTTAGTCAATTCATGAAATGCTAAAAGTCTTTCCGCCGATAGTGTAATACCACCCGATATAACCAAATACTAGGAGAGGGAGATGAGTGGTGAAGGGCGAGGTTGCACCCAGGCCTGCGAGTGTGCTGAGTTACGTCAAATGTCTACGACATATAGAAAGTGTACCCTTTCGGAAGTTAAGCAGTCAAGCCAAAAATTACTGGAAGACTATTATCCTGTATGTATTGTATTCTAAGCTCTATACATTATATAAAATCAACATCTATTCACTTCTCCCTAACCTTTCTCCTGGCAGGACGCGAACAATGGCATGTGGTCTACGGGCCCGCAAGTATACAGGGTGTTTCCGCCTAGGAGATCAATAGAGCAGGTGCTGATAGTACCCACCTAGGCAAACAAAAAATTGAATAGTAGGGTGGGGGGGGGGGGGGGGGATATCAACCTTTTAGGGGTGATTAAGAAAAAAATATAGTTTTTCACAAAACATTTAAGAAGTGCAAAGCGTACGGTCACAGTTAAGAGGTCATTGTATGCAGAACTTCATGGCCTTTCCAACGAGTGCTCAATCAGCCCGATACTCTTCTCATCTCAAAAGTTATTGTGGTCTAAACAAATATTTCGGATTTTCTTATTAACGTCAATTATGGCTCCCCCATATGCAAATGCTAAAAAAACGATGGATTTTGAAACTACAGATCTATCTATTGAAAAAAAAAATCACGAAAATAGCTTACCTGATTCTATCCAAAAAGATCCAAAAAGAAGAACACACAACTTTGACATACAATTCGAGGAATTCATCCTAGAGATCATGATATTATATATATATAGCATACTGATAGGTCAAAAATAAACCAGGGTGTTGGGTAGGAAATTTATTGCCAGAGATTGAAGATTACTAAATATGTCAGCATCAATGGGACTAATACGGTATTGCAAGTAGAAATACATACTATTAAGCTTTACATAAGCGAAAGTATCATAGGGCACACATGAATTACAATATTTTTTCGATTGTGTGTAGTGTTGCTCTTCTATCTCTAACCAGATTTATATCCAAAATGCTATGGAATTTTCTCAAAAAATTAAGTTGTGGTAAGTTGTGCAATATTACTGATAATGAAAAAGTAATGTAATTACCTATGAAAGGACTTGAGATTGAATTGGAAAACTCTCTCCAATGTGATGAGGTTACGTTTTGTGTGATTCCAAATGAACCTTAATCATTTGTGAGCCATCCAGGCCAATATGAATTCCTCTGCCAAGAATCCCAATCGGGGAAGACAGGATCTTCCAGGATAGCGCCAGCAACTGTAGTTAACGTCCTAGATATAGGCCTCTGCTGTTTAGGGGGACTCCTTAGAAGCTCTACTAGAATTATCTGCTCGCCAATAAAACAACTCGTTTGCCGGACAATTTTCCAATTTTTATTGTTATTTTTGTCTATTTTGTATTATTTATTTTCATGGAATTTTACTTTACTTTTAATCCTACTAGGCCGAGCGCGAGCTTCTGACAGACCGACCGCCTCACTAAAAACTTATCCCTCCTCTTCCTCTTTTTCTAAACCTACTTAGCGACATCTATTTCCACAAGTATAATTTAGTTAATCTTTGCCAAAATTAATTCCAATTATTTCTTATTTCTAACACAGTTTTTATTTTATTTTAGTTTTTACCATTTGTGAAAATTAATTTAAATTATTTTTATTTCAAATACGGTTCGTCTTCATACCTGTCAAAACTTGCTTTTATTTCTAATTTGCCATACCTGTCAAACTTTGCATTTAATTTCAATATTTATCCAAAGATTTCATTTAATGTTAATTTTCTCCAGCTGTCAAATGTTTTGTTTAATCTTATCTGTCAGTTTCTTATTTAATTGTAAGATTTAATTTAATGTTAATTTTATACATCTATCAAACGTTTTGTTTCCTTTAAATATTTGTCAAAACTATGTCAGCAATAGACTTCCGGGTTAGAAACATGCATTATCCATTTGGGATATGTCAAAATAGTTGATTTACGAGGTTATTGTGTTTCCCTGTCTAGGCAAGAGCCCAATAAAATGCTCGAGCTTCGTGCTGCTACGTGTGGTTTATTTGGGACGAACTAGATGTCGCGCGGACTCGTAAGGGTTAATTTGGAATTTACTATGATTCAGTGTCACCGCTGACCAACCAGAAACCTGAAAGCAACCGTGGCTGGCCACGGTTTGATGACGGCTGATACATACGGTTTGCTGCCGAATGAAATTCTAAACTCATTCAGTGCAATGTGACGTGACATACGTTTCGGTTTTTCCCGGACGGTTTGTTTAAATTTAACACAGTGCAGCAGTACAGAAGCAACGAACGAAACCTACATAGGTAGGTACATTTAATAAAATAATTTAAGATTGTTTTTGGAGTGCGCGTGCGATATTTAGAATAGCTTTTGGGTGTTTTTCCTAGTGTAGTATAATGCCTGGCGCAGATCGGCTTGAAAGTATTTGATTTTGTAATTTTTTCCTCTACTATGTGAAGTAATATATATCAAAAGAGCGAGAAGACATTCCATAAAAGCTAAAAAACTTTTCCTCATCATTCCTTAAATTTGCATGTCCTCGTGATGGTCAATTTGATTTAGCGGACGCACTGAAAATCTACGTTGCAATTATTTTTTTCTTTTCATCTTTATCCTCAATTAAAAGTAAAATAATTACAAGTTCCATATCAATAATGTTTTCCATATTTTATAACACCCCTAAAAATTACTGAACTGACTTCACTGACTTGTATCCACAAAATAATCGAGAATAACCGTCTCGTATGTCGTGTAAACACGGCGACTGTAAAAACCGTAGACGGCCAGCCGGACGGGAAAAACCTAATCGTATGTCGCTGCCCTAAGGAATAGATGTCTGTCGTAGTTTAGAATTAGATAACTATAAGGAATTAAAATGCAATAATTTGATAGATCAATTTTTAGATTTAAATATTTTAACATACAATATTGCAGGCTTAAAGAATAAGTTGATATTTCCAGCCTTTTGGGAATTTGTACAAAAATACGATTTTTTTTTTCTTTACGAAACTCATGTAGTTGAAAGAGATCTAATTAATTACAACAAGTATTTTTGAGATTTTGAGCTTTGCTGTGTAAGATCAACACCATATGTAGAGCAAAGGATGAATGCGTTTATGGAGTCAAAAAAAGCTGCAGATTCAGTAACGTTCTCAAATTTCAATACATAAGCAGTTGTGTAGTACTAGCAATTAATGTAAATACATGGGCTTTATTCATAATACCCACCTACCTTAACTGCAACAACTGGGAGACAGATTTCTCAACATTGACCGAATGTGTAGAAACACTTTGTTTAGAAAATTTAATAATACTTGGCGACCTCAGCGTAAGAATAGGAGAAGAATAACGGATACCATGTGAGCTCGGGCTATCAAATGATAATCTTACCTTAGCCAGAAAATCAAAGGACAAAATAGTAAACAAAAGGGCAAAAAAATTTATAGAGCTACGCGATGACCAGGGACTAATTATATTAAATGGACGAACACCAGGAGACTTCACAGGAGAATATACATGAATGCAAGAGGAAGTTCAGTGAATGATATAATAGCTATTAGCCACACTTTGACTTCAAATATTAAAAGACTTATTATCCAGAATCAAAGTTATTCGGATCACCTTCCAGTGGAATTAGTATGCACTGTTAACAGCAAAATGGATCTCACAAACTCAGGAGCAGATATGTAGCTGCTACCTAAACTTGAGTGGAAAACACAAAATGTAAACCGGTATCAAAGAAAACCAGAGCTCGCTATAATGGTTCTTCTGAATGAAACTTCAGTAAACAAACTATTAAAATCAATTTAAGGTGCGGCTATTAAGGTGGATCCTGCGCATCGTAAGATTTATAGAAGTAAATGGTTCGACACGATATGCCAGAAGGCGAGACAAAAATCATTCAAGTGTCTTAATCTATATAGAAAACACAATACGGATTTCGAAAAGGGTATATATGTATATGTATATACTGGAGAATAGAAATTTCAAAGATTTGTGCAGGAAGAAAAAACAATCGTACTATGAAGAACTGGCGCGTAAATTTGCCACCGCATGGGATAGCAAAGGGTTCTGGTCTCTGGTAAAGGAGATCAGGTGTAGTAGATTTATAACAGGAAACAACCTATTCCTTGCTAATCTTAAAAATCGTTCTGAACAACTTTTGAACCGACCTGTCTGTGCGAATCCAACCCTATATGCGGCACCATATATTGAGGATGCAATCTTGGATAACGAAATTTTATTATGTGAACTCCTATCAATTCTACAGAAGGCAAAAGATAATAAGGCACCAGGACCTGATCGAGTTCCATACGAATTCTATAAATATGCTCCTGTAGAATTCTTAAATAAGATGGTAAGAGCTTTCAACGACATATTCGACACTGGGAACATACCGGAAAGCTTCACAAACTCCATTATCTTCCCTATCTATAAGAAGGGAGATCCAAATCTTCCGGAAAATTATAAAGGACTGTCTTTTATGGATGCTGCTGTAAAACTCCTGACTGGTATTGCAAACAATCGGCTAGTTTTATGGGAACAAAGTCACGGCATATTGAAAGAATCTCAAGCTGGATTCAGACCAGGATACTCAACAATAGACAACATATTTAACGTTTTTAACATCGTTAAAAAGGAAGAAAAATCTATGCATTCTTCGTAGATTTTAAAGCGGCATTTGATACGATTGACGAGCGGCACTCCTCTACAAACTCTATCAAATTGAGGTCTCCACCAAATTCATAAAATTTTTGCAGGGTCTATATGAGTTCACTAGTGTGCAAGTGGGTGGTAACACTCTTTCAGGGAAATTTTCCACCAATACGGGACTCAGGCGGGGATGCTTGATGAGCTCATTGTTATTTGCCCTATTCATGAATAATATCGATGACCTCATGCATGGCGGAGTAAACACTGATGGATATATTATTAAGAGCCTTCTATACACGGATGATCTGGTACTGATGGCAGAGAAACCCACAGAATTGCAGAAGATGATAGATAAATTAGAAGAATATAGCTAAAGATGGAACCTGGTGCTCAATTTGAATAAATCGAAGATAATGATATTCCAGAAAGGGGGAGGCAGAAAAGCGGCCGCAGAGAATTGGACTTACTGCGGAGAGGGTATTGAAGTCGTCAACAAATATAAATACCTAGCAATCGCTTTAACTCCAAAACTGGTCATGAAGGAATACTTAAAAGAACGGCTAAATGTAGCTAAAGCGACTCTCAATAGTATGTGGAATAGCTTTATAGGGAACGAACAAATAAATCATTCATCTAAATTCAGGATGTATTCAGCGGTATCTAGAACACTGATGTACTATGGAGCACAAATCTGGGGCTTCAAGGAGTATGAAGAGGTAGAGAAATTATAGCAATTTTTCATTAAGAAGGTTTTTTTACTACCAAGAAGAACACCTAACTACGCAATCATGTTAGAATCTGGTCTCCCGAGCTTATACGTATACACCCTCAAATGCCAATTGACATACAGGGTCTTGGGCTCCTACAGTGAAAGCAGACTACCTCAATTTTTAGCAAAGAAAGCCATAGAGAAGAGAGCAAAACAAGCAGTGCGACACGGGTTTTATGACAAACTGAACTATAGTTTTGGGGAGTTAAACTACTTCAGATATGATTTTCCCAGGATGAAAATACGTTTGATATTGATGTACAGATGTGGAATCCTCCCTCTGAACGCCAGTCCATGGCGTACGGAAGGCGGATCAATGTGTTCACTATATAATCTGCACGAGGATGAAGACTTGATGCACTACCTAGCAATCTTCCCAATCCTCAAAGAATTCAGAGTTAAAGCTTTTGGCAAAAGCAGCCTCATAGAAGAAGAAGTTATGTCACTTCTAAACGGCAACGTTTACGAAGCCCTATATGTATACATGTGCCCAGCTAGCCTGGGAGTATCGACAAATTCTGATCGATGAGTTTAATTGTTAGTTATCACCCTATATTGCTTCAATAGCTATAAAAGTATACAGTTTAAATACTCTACATTCTCAATTTAATTTGAAACAGAAATTAGACAGGTGTATTGTCAACTCGACAGACGACCTCGGGGTCATTGTTGACGTTTATTTAATACAATGTAAGCTGTGTTCTTTTGTGTCCGCAGAACAGAGCAGAACAAAAGATACACAAAAGAACGCCTCATACATTTTCATAGAAGATGTATAAATGAAGCTAACAGTACAAATAGTTCGCTTCAATCGACAGAACAATTTGTTCTCTCCATTATATGAGAGCTCTAGAACAAGGTACACAAAAGAACACAGCTGTAGTTTGAATGAAAATAAGAATACAATTTATTGCGAAATAAACTTATTATAATTATACAAATTACTTGTTTTGAGATTTTTATATTCTTAGAGATGCGCATTGGGCACTAGTACATTTTGAAGCTACTGGAAGGTAAAATTATTTAGTGAGAGAGGGCTTCACAAGAAATTTATCATAAAGTTATTTTTCGAAATAGGTTGGATATTAGCAATGTGACCTAAAAATCGAATTTTTATATAATTAGCAAATATCTCTTAAGAGCATGGACTCTTGTACCGCCAAAATAATTTAAAAACAACCAACGACCAAGACCGGGTTAATTATGACCCAGATAAATTTCCCTATTTCTGGATATTTCTTTCGACTTTCTATTAAATTCAAGTATTCTCACTTTTAGTAATATTTAATTTTATTATGATAGAAGTGAAAATAGATAGGAAAATACATGACAATACCTTTTGGTTTAGTCACTGACATGTATAACATATTAGACCGCTGACACTACTTAAATTGCTTACATTAACATGGGATCACTTTTCTATAGTTTTTGGCGTTTTGGTTTAACCACTTTATTTCACTGAACTTCAAATAATAGGTTCCATACGAAAATCATTATAATCTAGTTTCAGTAAGTGGTTTTTTCAAAATGAATATATAGAATAGATATAGATGGCAATACAACATTTTTAATATTTTCTCTGTCCCCTATACTTACCTATTTTTAGGGATCGGCAGACGAATATTGCTTAATTTTATTTCCTTAAAAATAAAGTACTTAGTTTAAAGAATCTTTGATGCGTAGGATGACAAAACTGAGGAAACAATTAAAAAGTACACAATACTTCGACCGACTTCAATGACTTTATTGCCTAGCCGATAAAACTTGACTGACTGCCTGTATATCGATAATTCTCTTTATTGGGCAAGTTATATATATTTATTATTATTTTTTATTATTATTTATTTGTTCAAAACAATGTACATTAAGAATAAGTTACTAATCAGGAAAAAAAATTTATTATTAAGACTTAAACTATAGCATTATAGCAAAAAGAAGAAAAGCAAAAGCAGACTAATAAATTGTACAAATTAACAAAACGAAGGTATATAAGTATCTATCAATTAAAAATAAAAGAAGGAAATACAGTACTAAAAAGCATGTAAAAAAGAAGAATAAATTGAAGAGAAAAAAAATGAGATAAAAGAGTGATCAGTAGTAGTCAAAATTAAACACTATTTGTAAGATGATTGAAAACAATACGTTTAAAGCTGTCAAAGGTGCCCTACCATAATGAGTTTCTTATATCAATTGGTAAGGAGTTCCAATACTGACTGCTTGGACGAAAAATTGTCGATCGCTCACCAGAAATCTGCTGATAGGTGCTATAAGAGTTAGTGCTCTACGTGATCTATTGAAGTGCAAGAACTTGAACAAATAGTGCGGACATTGAAATTTTATGACTGTCCTGAATTTGCGATACCGCTGAAAAGAACAGCCAAATAGAGCGTCAACAAAAGGTGAAACGTGGTCATAGCGCCTAAGTCTAAAAATATACCTAATGATGCAATTGAAAGAGACCAGAAACTTCCTCTCCGAGATACTATCAAGCCCATTATAAATTTCACAACTATATAATAACATCGGTGCAAGTAAAGCTTGTGCTAGTTTTAACCGAGTTAATAAAGCAGTGAAGTCGCTAAAAGCCCAAAGGCGTCGCAGCCCATAATAAATTTTCCTAACCACAGAATTTATATAGTCACCCCAAGTTAATCTATTAATAAATATAATACCCAGATTCTTAGCTGAAGTAACAAGCGAAATTACTGCACCATTTATATGAACTGGAAAAAAATCGGAACAGTTAGTACCTAGCCTACTTATAATTAAACACTTAGATTTACTTGCATTTAATTTGAGTCCATTGGATGCAGTCCATTTGGCAAGCACATCAAGATCGTCATTAATAGAGCAGATTCCATCCTCGGACAAACCAATAGGCCTAGAAAATGTAAGCTGTACGTCATCCGCATATAAATGAGGTTTGCAGTTCTTAATAACCGTAAATACATCATTTATGTACAATGAAAATAATAGAGGGCTCAAGACTGAACCCTGCGGGACACCTGCCAAAAGGGGAAGAAAGTTAGAGTAACTTCCATTAATATGTACAGACTGGAATCTGTCCCTCAGATAACTGGCAATTAACCTAGATGCCTCGAGTGAAAAATTAAAGTATTTAACGAGCTTTACACATAAACGATCATGATTAATAGTATCAAAGGCTTTAGAAAAATCCAATAAAAGCACAAAAGTAATGTAATCATTGTCAATGGCCTGCCGAATAACCTCTGAAACCTTGAGCAAAGCAGTAATGCAACTGTGGTTGGCTCTAAATCCTGACTGACAGCAATTCAATAAGTTGTTACTCCGAATATGATCAGTAATTTGTGTGGACATTATCTTTTCGGTGACTTTGGAGAAGAACGGCAAGATACTTATTGGTCTGTATTCACTGCTACCATCACCTTTAGATATGGGAATGACTTTAGAGTATTTCCACATACAAGGAAAGTACATAGTTGTAAAACAAGTGTTAATAAATAAAAAATCTAAAAAGGATCCTGACAAACCGAGGGTCAATCCCATCGCAACCTACTGCATTTGATTTTATACTTAGTACGGCACGTGCTACATCCTCACGATTCGCCCTAATCAAATCAAAGGGAGCAATGCTATTTGTATTTGGTAGCTCAGCAACATTAGACCAACCAGTATCATCCAACTCCGCCATTGACGCAAATTGATTATTAAGCTTATCAGGATGCGGGAGATCACCAGTAATGGTACCACTTACAATACCAGCAGATTTCAAATTCCTCCACAAGATCTTAGCGGGTTGGTTTATGTCTAGTTTGCGTGAAAAATATGTTTCTTTCGCTGTACGAATAACATAATTAGCATTATTTCTTAGCTCGCGATAAGTGTTCCAGCATTCTTCAATTCGATATCGCTTCCATAGCTTATAGGCTTGATCTCGTACCATTATGAGTTTTGTAATAGTATCCGAAAACCATGGGCAAGCCGGGTTATCAATAACCCTGGTTTTCAACGTAACAAATTTTGCATGGAGATTAGCAATATACTCATTAATTATATGGATTTGAGAGTCTACATCAGCAATGTCACGTAACCAAAAGAATTGAAGCTAATCCAATACTGGATATGATGCCAAACAGAATGGTTGTTGAGAACAACCTCCGTCTGCCCTTCAAGATAATAATACCAGATAGGGAAGAACTAGATACATATGTAGCAAATCGAGCCCTGATCTGGTACACTGACAGTTCTAAAACCGAGAAAGTGGTAGGAGCAGGAATATATGGCGTTAAGCCAAGAGCTAACATCTATCAAAGCCTACGAAAATACGCCTCAATATTTCAGGCAGAGGTATATTCCATCACTAGATGTGCTTACGAAATCCTCAGCCAATCCTACACTAATAAAAATATTTATATCTATACAGATAGCCAAGCGGCTTTGAAAGCCATCTCATTACCAGAGATCAAAACGAAGTTAATGGGGGAATGCATTCAAGCATTAACGAACCTTGGCACATGCAAACACCTAACACTTCAGTGAGTGCCAGGATACTAGGAAATTGATGGGAATGAAAATGCAGGGTTACTGGCAAAAAAAGGAGCATCCATGCCCCTCATAGGACCAGAACTCTTTTGGGGTATTTTCTACAATACGGTGAAGCTTACAATGCAAAACTGGATCCGGAACCAAATGGACCAGAGATGGATTTCAATGACAGGATCGAGACAAGCCAAAAGATTCATCGAAAGACCTTCATCAGAGCCTAGATCTTTAAGGGCTATCTAGAAATCAACTCAGAGTCATTACAGATGACCTAACCGGACACTGTAAACCTAACAAACATATGTATCGGATAGGCATCTCACCCACTGATGTGTGTAGGCTATGTTTCGAAGAAGATGAAACCTCAGAACACGTCCTGTGTGAATGCGAGGCCATTGCACAATGTAGATTTAAGGATTTTGTCTCACACTTCTTAAAGCCTGTCGACTTCGAAGAAATCTCTTCCAAAAAAATACTGCTTTTCCTTGGAAGAGTGGGTTTGTTGTAGGAACTGTTATGCAAGTGGTGCACAATAAGCCAATGATGGCTGCAGTGCAAGGGCCACTCGCTCCGCTATTAAAATCTAATCTAATATAATCTATAGGAGATAAGCGTCTAATAATAGTAATAATTTCGCATGTATTTCAAATTTGTTGAGCTTGTAATAAAAATTAAATATGAAATAGAAAATGAATCAGTCTATGTTATACATGTGAGTGGGTTTAGTCCGTTGATCCGTTTGGTCATTCTAGAAATGATGAAATCAAATTATAAAATAAGTACTAAACAAATGTACATATTTAGTTACTTAATTGAAAGTTAATTTCAAATTAACATTCTTAATACACAACAGGTGGAATACTCAGAAAAGTCACAACGCAGCATTTTACAGCTCACTTGATTAAAGAGCATACCTTGTGGTCTTTTTACGCAAATCGGATAATTGTGACCCGCTATCACGTTACAATTAAAGTTAATTTATAAGATATAATAAGAAGAAAAAAATGCTCAGGAATTCCTAGAGGGACATGGAGCTCGAGCTAATATTAGGAAAAGTACTTAGAAAAATTCAGTTACCGAGTCATTTTTGATTCCGTTTTGGTCGTACAAAATAAGCCAGAATCACCGTTCTAAATTGAACATATTTCAACGCTTGCATTCCTCTTTTAATTTGGTAAAAGAATAAACAAATTTTAAAATTTCCACACTAATTATTTTGACTTTTGACCTTCTCCTTTAGTTATGAATTTCCGCTTATTGGATTTATTCCATCTGTCAAGGAAGGACAAACAGATTACGTTCGATGATTATGCAAAAATATAGAAGCGGTAAATAAAATTATACAGAATTCACTTTCATAACAAACAAATAAATGTAAAAGCAAATTACGTTTGTTAATATATTTTTACTAATTCTCTTTTTTCGTTTTAAATCCTTTTTTGAAGTACTTTGATAATAAACCTAACATTCATCTATACCTTTATAATATGTCCAAACTTCATATCGGCTTATCAAATCAAATATACTCATTGTAATGATTATGTATCGAATAAGTAGTTTAATATCTGAATTTTTATGTTTTCCCACTCATTGAAAAAGTAAACATGTTTTCTATAATAAATTTAATTTTAATATATACATTTCGTTAGGGAGTGAAATCGACATTAATTCCAAAATTTGCATTTACAACCTGAACTTCCCTATTTAAATACTCCATAAATTTCTGATCTGGATATGGTAATGCCCTAGGCGCCAAGTAATGTTCAACAAAGCTACAAATTTCTATCTTTTATTTTCTATTAATGCCCTAACAATCAATCTAATTTTTTTCATTAGCCTAAGTTGTTGTCAGCACGTACTTTTAATTTCAGATATGAACGAGTTGAATCTTATCGGTGTCACCTTTCTCTAACTTTGTGACATGAGCTCGTAATTCTTCAACATAAATTCTCTGTTTTGGGTGTCTAGTGAATTGTTCATATCTAGGTGATTACCTCGTAGGCTGAATGGAACTAGCTATAAGAAGATTTGGAGAAACCTATAAAAAGAGAGTGTGGGATGGCGTATAGTGCAACGAACATGTCAACTTAGGTTGCATCATGTCACTGCATTGAGGGTTCCATCCGGTTCAAAATAGATTCAAAATAAAATTTCTTCATATTCTGACTTCACTGATGAGTGAAGAGTGAGTTAGGATTATAAACGTGTCTGCATTTAAATTGATTGCCCACCAGTGACAACTTAAAAAAAGTATTCTCGTTTAAGATTGCGCAATAAACTCTTCTTTAGACACATCGCGAATACATACACGAACCTCCGAAAATTATGTTGTAAAATTAACATTTCTAGGAAGTTCATTGACATTCTTTCGACAAAAGTAACTGTACGTTACTTTAATATGCAATTAGAATGCGTCGCCAATAGCAAAGGTGCTAATTGTTTTCTTAATTATAGAATGAGCTTAGATAAAGTGCTTCGGGGCTAATGATATTTATAGATATTAACATGACGAAAGTAACTGCTGCAAAAATGTAAGGTGACACACTGTTTGTAGAAGTTTTACATTCGGTAGATAATGTTTGCGAAAATTTATTGCTTTGAAACTAGGCTAAGAGTAATACAAATATTGAAAGAGTGATCAAGCGGAACCCAAGTGCGTTTGAATAATATTCCAGCGGTGACTTGACTTATGCTGATTTTCCTGGAAAAAGAGAAAGTATCTTAAGAACCGTATTTGCATTTTGCGAAACATAAAAAAAAAACTGTATGAGTAATATATATAATGTTATATGTATGCATTGAAGAGAGAATTATTTACCAGAATTATTATTTGCGCTTCAAACAGAACTGATTTGAGACAAAATCAAATATTCTACAAAATCAACGCAACAAGATAATATTGCCATTGGGAATTTGGGGGGGGGGGGGGGTTAATTTGTGAGTTTAAGAAATTGTTAAATGTTTACTGAAAAAAATACAAGATATGATTTGTATGTAGCATGTATAATATATATGTATTTCTTAGAAAAAAAAATCAGTTTTACCATAAAACGTTATTCAAAATAATAAGGAATCGTTTGATCTAAAATGATTTAAGAACTATTCGACTTATTTTAAAAACATAATAAAAACTAAATGAAGTAAAATCTTACATGTGACTAGTAATTAAATATTTTCTACGGAAAAATTTTGGCTTTTGAAAAATGTAAGAAGCATATAAATATTCAATTAACGAGCGAGTTTTTAAGAAAAAAGGGACTATTGTTTTTGACATTGATAGTAAATATCTAAAAATGCCTTTGTGGGAAGGCACTTCTGATAACTTTGAATACTAGCATGGTACAGGGGCGGATCTAGGATTATTGTGAGGAGGGAGCGCAAGTATGGTTTAAGAACGGTATAGCCTGGAAACATGTCAAAGTTCCAAGAAACTCGCCACCACTCGCAAATATCAAGTGCACAAAATTTATCATTTAAAAGATCCGGATCGAACAGATAAGCTGCCACTCTCAAAGAAGAACGTTGCTCAACGTTCAACTTTTGCCACTCTCGAAAGTCAAACCAGGTACTAAATTATTTATTTTGTTTTGGTTTGTAAATGGTGAAAATGTAAAGTTTCCGTATAATCCATTTCAGTTAGTAAAAATAGCGAAATACATTTTATTAAAATTCACGAATTCATCATAAACTCTAACTTTGCAAAATACAGGAATTAAAGCGCTACGTACTTTGCGTCTATTTAAAATAGCAGTCACAGAATAGATGCAATACAGACCTTGTAAGTATATAACTTCAAGCAAAAGTTAAGAAATAATAAGCCAAGCTAAGATACCATCAAAGCACAGTATGGTAGGAACAACATAGGGAAAAGAACGAAAGGCAGCCGATATTGCGGCGGCGCTCGAGTGAATTGATCAGACAAATTATTGCCAAATCGCAAATGAGATTGAAGGCTCTAAAAGCTAAAACTGTGCGATAGCTCCCGGCTCAGATATAGGAATTGTATTCCATTCTAGGTCTGATGTACGACTTATAGAATTAGATTAAATGGGATGAAATATTTCCTATACATTTCCAGAAATCTAAGACAATTTGATACTTCTTTGGCAACAGAGAAGATGTGATCTGTCCAGCTTAATTTACAGCAAATATTAGTGCCAAGAATGCATTAAAACGGTGTACCGTAAATCAGTGCTTCATCAAAATAAATGGAAACGTGATTTTGTTTTAAAGACATGAGACAGCTTTGGGACTTAGATGCCTTGAATTTGACGCGATTCGCTTTACCTTAAGCGATGATATTACGAAGGTCGTTAATCAATGATCTAATCATGCAAACTCAATTAACAGCTATGGAATTCTCTCTAGATTCGCTAAGAGTGTTAAAGCAGTCACAGAAATCAAGGGTACTGTGAAAAACTATGGACAGGCATAAATGTAAGAAAAATTAGATCATTAAAAAAAAAATTAAGAAGATGGATGGAGAGATAACAGAGCCCTGAGGTACACCGGCATTTATAGCGTCAGGTTCTGGTGAAACACTATCTAGTACAACCGATATTAGGCGATCAGATAAGAAGCTTTCAATCTATAATAAAAGAAGGGGCAGAGACCAGGTGTTTTAAGTTTAACTAAAAGGGCTGAATGACAGATTCTATCAAAGACATTTGAAATATCTAGGGTAACGATTTTGGACCACAACAATTGCGGAGACTAAGGGTCCAACCTTCCATAAGAAAAACCAGTAAGTCTCCAGACGAGCGTCCACTCCGGAACTCATATCGGCGATCATTGACGAGTTGTTTGGTTTCTAGATACTTCATTAATTTGGAGTTAATAAAAGATTCAAAAAACTTTGAAAGAATCAAAGTGATTGCAGTTGGTCGATAATTTGAGGGATCACTACCTTCTTTTTTTTGGGAATAGGTTGAACATGGGCTAGCTTCCAACTAATTGGACATTTTCTTGTCGAATAAGACAAGTAGAATAGCTTGCACAGAGATTTAGCCAAGGATAAGGCATACCTTTTAATTAACAGGGATGAGAAACCATCAGTACTTTCGGCTTTAGAGACGCCTATCTTGAACACACCTCTCCTACGAATGTGTATTCGTTCTTGTATACATCCACACGGGAGATATAAAATAGGTGTCTGTGAAGTGAATAAAAAACGAGAATTTGAGGCGAATCTACAAACCAAAATATTAGCTTTTTTCCAGGGAATCAACAACCACTTCAGCATTGTTAAGTAGTGAAGCTATAGAGGAATTAATGAAGTTGTTCCTGATGGTTTTGAAAAGGGACCAGAAGTTTTTGATATATTTGATTCTAAGATTCTTAGTCTAACATTTCTGTTAAAAACAAATTTCCCTCTCCGGATAATGGACTTGGAGGTGTTCTGTGCAGTCCTGTCTGACTTGTTTGAATTCTGGACATGAATACAATTGATACGCTTGAAAAGCAGACTCGTTAGCTTTTATTACTTGGTTGAACTTATCGTTAAACCAAGAGCGACTTTGTAGTTGTGGAGACCTGCTGTAGGAATAAGGGATGTATTCTTGCATGGTCAGATTTAAAATGTCACTAAGCTCTAATGTGCATTCATCAACATCGCTCGAAGCAAAACAGACCGACCAATCAATTTCTCTAAGATACTGATTGCAAATTTTTTAATCAGCATTTATATTTTCTTTTTATTTAACGTATGAGCTAAGCATTCTAGTAAAACTATTGCATTTTACAAAATAAAAAAAAATATAGATTCCAAAATAAATCGTTTGCTTTAAATGTAATAACTCATTGCACCAATATACAACAATATGTTTGCCATTGTGTAGTTTCACTGAATTTAAGTAAGAGCTGTAATTGTCTTACATCGAAGATTCATCAATTGACAAACCTTCCATCGATTTTATCCTAATAAGCTCTATCATGCTTATATGATTACCGGGTGCATGTTGAATTAAGTTACATTTTATGGTATAATAACTGTATCACAAACGCACGTAATGAGAATTTAGATATTACATAGAACCTCAAATCGCAAATAAAGAACTGCGCAGCCCTCCAATTAGAAATTTCATTATTTCAAAATGGCCGAAACTATTTTCTGGGAGTAGTATTGGTATGCTGCTCGTGCTGCAATTCGAAACTTCGTAAGAAGTGCAGCGTGTATGCCTAAGAAAACAAGCACAAATCAACTCTACTTTTAATTATCGTTGTTACTGTACTTCAACTTATCGCAATCCAACACTTTGTTCTATTTATTTGCTTCACTGTCTGAGATCTAACTCGCCTCATGGCGGTGACAAGCGCAATATTTATATCCCACAGATTTTTGTAGAGCTTTCCTGAATATTCCGTTTTCGAAACATCGACTGTCCGAACTTAAATTTGATTATGTCCGTACTTAAGAGATGTGTAATACGATTCTTCGAAAGAAATTTGCTACTTTACTAAGGTACGTGTGTACCTTTTTTTTTTACATATTATTAAGCCAAGCTCAGAGGATACCCTATGATGCAAAGCACAGCTTGGCAAGAAGGAGATATGGAAAGAATTTGGGGACATGAGGAAAGTGGCGGAGGTGCCATTGTTTGTCACTCTTGAGCCTTCGCAGATTGTAAGCCCAAGGAAAAACAGAAGATGGCAGACTGTTAAAAATTCGCACTGTTCGGGATAAGAAAGCATCACGGAATTTTACTGTACGCCCGAAAGTATTTTGAAGAGTGAGAGGATGTGCGCGGTTTGCAGAGCGAGTATTGCGTGCAGGAATTAACCTAACAGGGATCATACTAGATATTTCATCAGAACATTTACCATATGTGTGACGATAAAGGAGCGAAAGGCATCCAACATTGTGGCGGTGCTCGAGTGAGTCGATATGACAAGTTAATGCCAAATCGCCAATAAGCTTAAAGGCTCTCTTTTGGACAATATCCAATGAATCTAAGGCTATACGGCCAGCCCCAGGCCAGTTGTGGGAATTGTATTCCATTCTAGGTCTAATGTAGGACTTGAACAGGAGCGTTAGATTTGATGGGCTCTGATCGTTATTCAACGATCTAGTCATGCAATCTCGTTTGACACTTGCGGCACTCCCTCTGGAGTTCGAAAGAATATCAAAGGAGTAAGCGACATCAAGGGTACTGTCATAGGCAAAACTATGGATGGGATTGAAAGTAAGGGTAAGCAGATCATTAATGCGAAAATAAAGAAGAGAGAGACGGAGAGACAACAGAGACCTGGGGCACACCGATATTTCTAGGATGAGGTTCAGATGTATTTGGCGACTAGATAGCGAACTTTCAAACCATAATAGAAAAGTGGGGAGAGACCAAGTGCATTAAGTTTGGTTAACAGAGCAAGATGCCAGACTCTATTAAAAGCCTTTGAAAAGTCAGCATGTCACCAGATTAGCGTCTAGTTTGGAACCCATATTAGCTATCGTTGATAAGTTGATGAGTTTTTAATGAATAGTTTTAGCACAGCGGTGATATTCGTAAGTGAAAGTTGCAAATCGAAAAAAACGTAAAATCTGGAATAACTTCTAAACCGTGAACTTTTTTATCAGCTGTGCAATTCCTTTTGGATTCAGTAGACGGAACAGTCTGAATAATAATTAATGCGTAAATATAGGATCAAAGTCTGCCTGGCTTTGGCATTGATTATAACATATTGTTTTTATGTTACCAATAAATATTAAATGACCCGTTCATTATGAAAGTTGTGCAACTTCATTGGGGTATAGTAGTTCTATTTTCTTCAGAATTCTTTAACAAACACGACTTTCAAAAACATTAAAATAATATTATTGTATATGTTGTGTGTTATTATTTTTATAAAAAGTTATTAGGCGGGGGGAGCCCCCTCTAGACCATCAATGTAAATACATCACTGGATGTTGACCCATCGAGACTTGAATACTGACTGCTTTGTACATTTTTAAGAGAGAATGCAATGGCCTGTACCAGTGACAATTTTTTTCTTGCATCTACTACAGTTTAATTGAATCGTTATTATACTGGGTGACGCAAAAGTAACGACCCTATTTGGTTCAGCTACAACTTGTTTTTTAAATTACAGAACTAGAATTAGTTTTTTATATAGGGTGTCCCGTAAGTCGACCTCAAGCCGGAATCGGGTAATAGACCAAATCATAATAGTTACCAGATAAATATAAGAAAAAATCTGAGTCATGTATTTTTTATATTATAGGCTTTTTTCCCATTTATGACAATTTCCATAGCTTGCCGTACCACTTCCTGCAATATGTTCCTTAGTTCTTGATGAATGTTTTCTTTTAGGGCTGCGAAAGTCTGTGGCTTATTCACATACGCCAGTGATTTCAAATAACCTCAAAGAAAGAAGTCTGGACAGGTCAGATCGGGTGATCTGGCAGGCCAAGGCAAATCGCCAAAACGAGAGATAACAGGAAAAGCGTCCCTCACTAAGTGCATAGTATCGCGCGCTGTGTGTGCCGTGGCGCCGTCTTGTTGGAAACAGATGTGCTCCAGCCCCAATTCATCCAAACTGAGTATGAAGAACTGACGTAACAGTTATCGCATTGCCTGCAGCAAATTGTTCTGTCGATTAAAGCGAACTATTTGTTCGCTTCATTTAAAACTTTCTATGAAAATGTATGAGGCGCTATTTTATGTATCTTTTGTTCTGCTCTCTTCTGCGGGCACAAAAGAACAGAGCTATTAATATGGTAATGCTGGAATTGACACTTCCATCCGTATACAAAATATTTCCTGTTTCAACAATAATACTATCACCGCTTTTATTAATTAGCATTTCTTTCGCTTTTATCGAATTGAGTCTCAGATCGGCTCCACTAATCTCTACTGCCAAATCTTGAGACATGTTCGTGGGCTTTGAGATAATGCAAATTGATTGCTGAATTTTTTGAAGAAATGTGGATCAAATAAAGCGGCCAACGAATAGAGATTCCCTTATATCCAAAAGTCTTGAAATGGCGATAGAGTTTTTGAGAACGAAATAAACAGGAAAACGATGGCGTAAAGTTTAAGCAAACTATTATCGTCGGTGTTATCGTGTCGCTTCATAAGCAAGAAACCAATTAAAACTAATGCATTTTATGTGCACGTGATAACGATACCACAGTAATTTTGTCTCTACTTGTTGAAACAGCCTTAAAGAGTGCGTGTTACCGTACAAAACAACACACATACAGATAGATGGGCAGATAAATAAAAAGAGATTAATAGGAATTACATACAAGACTAATAATTTAAATTCCTTTGCAGAAACACCATCACGTTCTTTCTATTCATTTGTGAGTCAGTTCCGAAAGCACTTTCACCGCACTATAACTTGATGCGTCAAGGTATTTTATTATAAGAATAAAGAATTGATCCCAGGAAAATTATTTATTTTTTTGTAGCCTATTAAGAAACGTGTCGAAAATTTAAAGAACCATTTTAGTACGGAACACACAGTTAAAAAAAAACTTGTAGTAACTAGAGCCTTCCGAAAATTGTTCATATAATTTAGTCTTCACAAAATTTCATCGAGAGTATAAGGATGATCACAGGTTGACTTTGACTTCTGTTATAAATACAAAAAGAGTTTCATTTTTATTGATAAATAAAATAAATTAATTTGGATTGTGCTTCTTAAAAATCTAATTAAATTAATATTGGCAAGTAATTTCTTAATCGAATTTTGTTAATTTCAGACAGAAAGGTAGGCTGCACAAACCATTTATTTTTTTCATACTTATATGCATTCCCATTGCATAATGCACTTGCACCGTGGAGTTTAATTAAAATCACCATCATAAATAACCGGCCATACTATGTAGTAGCAAAGAACACTTCGGACGTTGAATGAAATTAATTCAGTGTCGAAATAAAATTTAATGACCGTATACTTAACGAAAACCGTTTAGTTTCTTCGCGTTACCTCTTGGTTTCTCTCTTCTTTGTTGTACATATATAAGCTGTCGACATTCGGAAAATTTCTTCACAGAAGAAATACCTGCCTTAAAAAATCGTCAATTTAATTTTTAGTCTCAATCTCATTATCATATATCTGGCTGATTGTCAAAATTACATATTATATAATGTAATGTACTTACTTACATATCTTGCTAGGCAGTGATAAAATATTATGAATACTTGAAATGGTAATTGTCGCTAATACAGCTCTTTTCAACATACATCTTATTTGATAACTATATAGCTGCGAGAAAGCAATAATATTACTATTACTGCGGATATTTTCAAAAAGATTTCTAGATTAAGAAACCGCTCCTCTACAGCATTGAATCAAATAGATTTAAACCATACTCAGACATCCGGAAACACAGTTCCATATTTTTTATGTAAATGCAAATGAAAACATACTAATGACCATTACGGGTACCCTGCCTTGCCCTGCGAGACTGGTTCTAAAATCGCAGTATTAAATTTAAGTAGGCGTTTAATTACTTTTGTAAGATTATCTAAATGCAGTAGTAATCTATCACCTCATTTGCATCGCTCTCTTTTTATGCAAGATAACCTGTTTAATTTTTTGTCGTTGAGGACGCTTATTATATAAGACTCGAAGTTACGCAAAGTATTTGTTTTTGCAAATATAGATATAAATATGTACTTGCTTATTTTGACGAATTGATTTCTGAACCTTTTCTTACTCGTTTTTGTTTTCTTGAATAATTATTTAATTATTTTTAAGCATTAAAAAGTAATATAACTAACCATCCGCTAGTTACATGAAATTAAGCTACAAGTTTTATAGTCAACCTCAATAGCCCATCGATTTGAGAAATAAATTATAGACGTAAATAGAAAATCAATAAAAATCGTTAGGAGAACAAATGTAAATATTAAGAAAAATTTAAAAGCAAATGCATTGCATCATCAACCCCGTGAAAATACCAATGCTGGCCATCCGTAATGTACTCGTATATGTGTAAAACTTATTTATATGTGCTTTAAACTTATAACATGAATATGAATAAAATCTTCAAAGTTTATAAGAATTTTTGAAAAATTTAAATTTATCGGTAGTTTTACAGTGCAGTTGATTATGCTTATCAAATTTTAGTTTAACCAAGGAACATGTAACTTCTGTACAGTTTCTTAACTTTTTTGAATGCGCGGACCACCAAAAAATCAAATATGTTTTGTTCACCATCAACTTGGGATAAAATAATATATACAGGGTGTCCCGGAAGTCGACGTTAAGCCGGAATCAGGTGATAGGCCAAATCATAATAGTTACTAGAAAAATATATAAAAAAAAATTAAGTCATGTATTTTTTAAATTATAGGCTTTTTTTTTACAAAATGTACACCCTGTGATGGTTTTTTAGCTCCTGTTGCTAGAAATCTTTACTTTTTTTTCAATTTTATTTTTCTTATGTAATCCCGAATAGTGCTTATGTAACCTGTTGCTTTAAGTTCTAAGCCAACTGCTTCAGCTTGGAAGAAAAGTCACATTTTGCCGAACCAAGAATAGAAAATTAATACTAAAAAAAAAATGTACTACGCCAGTTTGGCAAGTAACTTTAAAAGACGACGCATTTAATAAGGATTCTAAAATGGTATAACACTTGCTACATTATTTCTTAGATTACGGAAAAAAAAAATTTCTTCAAGAAACCCAGTTTCGAAAATTTTTTTTCATCTACTAAAAATTATTCTAGTGTATCCAAAAGCTTGTCTTAAAACCGTATCTTTAAGATTCTAGTTTGAGTAAGACGGAGAGTCATTCCATGAAGTGTGAGTATTACGTACTTTTCAGATAATTTCGTTCTTGAGCTTTATTGTGCGAAAATGTACAAGGGGCGAAGCTGTGAAATTTGAAAATTACATGGGCAAGTTTGTGTGTTTTTGGGCAGAAAGCGAAAGTGACAACTACAAACTGTTAAGCTCACAAATTTATTGAACAGACCTATAGATAAATTTAAGAGTTAAAAATTGCTTAAATGTTGCAAAATTTAGTAGAAATATGGTGTTGAAAAAAATTAAATGAACGATGAAACGTAGTATGATATGGAAATAATTTTATATGTGATAATTAGAAACCGATGGAGATTTAATGAAAATAACTATTTTTAGGATAAATAGGGGTTTTATCTAACTACCCCTATTTAGACCTCTTAGGTAATTTTCGAAAAAAAAAATTGATTTAAAAAAAATTATTTTTTCAATAATCCAAAAATTTTCCCCTTCCATAGAACTTTTACATTACATTAAATATCGACTTTGGTGGATCAAGATAATTTCTGGTTACCCGGAAATAGCTCAATTTGAAGAAGTAACTTTATAATTTTGTTTAAATATACACGTTAAAGCTTTTAAGTAGAATTAAGTCGCATCTAAATTGTGTCCCCTAAGCAAATATCTAATTAGTTTTCAACTCCGATAAATAGTTTCAGAGATAACTCGAAAAGAAAGGAAACATGTTCTTTTTAAAGTGGAACATGACCGCTTTTTGAGTGAAAAATGGCATTATTTTAATCTCGTATTTGCGAAGAGCCGTTAGGCTAGCAGATTTGTCACCTAAAGAAAAAACGTTTACAATAGTCCGCTAATGCATTCGAAAGAAAGAACTCGCAAAATATATGCAAAATGAAGGTCGGGAATTGTAATGGGTGATTTTTTAAGCCTTTGTTTATTAATTAAAAACAAAAAAAAACAAAAAAAAACAAAAACAAAAAAGGAAAATTTAAAAAGGTATAAAATATTTATTGTCAATTAAAATTGAATCCTTGCCATTTCCTTTTTGAAGATTATTTCATGTAAATATTGGCCACGACTACGTTCCAGGTGGACTTTTTCGAGCATAGCCGCTGGTATCTCACCGATAACACGTGTGATGTTGTCTTCTAGTGCATGAATCGATGGCAGTTTATTGGCATAAACAAGAGATTTGACATGCCCCACAAAAAGTGGTCCAACGGTGTCAAGTCTCACGATCTAGGTGGCCAATTCATTGGTCCAAAACGAAAGATTAATTTCTCACCAAATTCATTTCGCAATAGGTCCATCTCGTGAATTTTGAGCAATAAAAAATTGGAAATCATTGCAAAACAGTGCATTTTTCAGGATTCATTAGCAGCTCTTGTATGGCTTGTGACTGCTCATTGGACCAAATACGGCAATTTTACTTATTTACGTATCCGTTCAAACCAGAACTATGCTTCATGGCTGAAGATAATTTTTTTGATAAAAAAAAAGTATATTGCTCCAACTTTTCCAAGGCTCATTCACCGAAAACACGCCATTGTGGTAAATCGCCCGGCTTCAGTTCTTGAATGAGCTGTAGTTTATACGCCTTCAAACCAAGATCCACGTAGGGGAATAATGCAATCTCAATTGCTGCGAAGGGCGATGAATGGGCACATCACGATCTTCACCAAGACTGGTGCCTACGGCAGCAATATTTACATTTTGTACGCACTCTGCGTACACGGGTGGGTGGCTTGATGTCAAATAACGTAAATTTGGTGCGAAATTTGGTCGCTATGGCTTGAATAGCCTGCGCAGTAGGGCGATTATGACGACCATAAAATGGTAGAAGTGCACGAAACACATTTTTCACAGAGTACGAATTTTGATAATAAAATTCAATAATTTGTAAGCGTTGTTCGGGTGAAAGTCTTTCCATAATGAAATGGTGAATAATTTTGATTTTGACACATGTCACGAATCACGCATGAGAGAGCGCTGTAAAACCAAACAGCAAAAAATCAAGTGCAAAAAAAAACATTTTTTAAAAGTAAATCGTCCGTATGAAGTTTACATGATCAAAAAACGAACCCCTTCAATGGATCACACACACTTCCTTCCCAAACACACCCTATTTTGGACAACTCCAATGGGGCTGCTACAGCCCTCTAGCCCTCCCCCGAACCGCCAAACCATTTTTCTTTGCACCTATCTACAAAACGGTATTTCTCTACGACCCTCCTACGCAAAGTTATTTTTTTAAATAAATTTTTAAAATCACCGTATATCGTAATTAGACGAAATACTATTATTAATAAAACTTTTGTTCGTTCTATGTATGTTGTTATATTTTTTTAGGAAAAATATAAAGTACTAAGCTTCATTTGGCATTTGAATCAGAAAAATCGGTTGCTCCGAGGTATGATTTTTTGAAAATGAAATTCCTATAAGTTTTGTTTATAATATTGAGTTAAATTAAAATTTTCATTATTTAAATTTTCAACAATTTTTTCTAGTTACTTAACGATTTAAATTTTTAGTTTTACGTACCGCCTGATAGCACAATCAAATGCAATCCACATCAGTGGTACGCGCCGTCCCATGAAACGGTCTTGTGCGTGCCACCGGGTGGTACGCGCCGGCGTGAGCATGCTAAAATCCTTAAATTTACCGATTTTTGGTCTACTGAACTATATTAAAAAAAAATATCTGTTATCCTTTAATATCTCAAAATGCAGCGTTCTAATTTTTTCTAAATTAATGTTCATAATGTTATTAGTATATTTGGTTTAGGGAACAGAGCTTTTTCATCAATTGAGATGCGGTTACTTTAGAAAAATTCATATTTGTATAAATAGTCATCCTTCTGCCTTCTGAAATGTTCATAATTTATCTTCCTAACTCTTTAAGACACTACATTTGTGTGCATTGTTATCGATTGTTTTTCAATTTAAGATCAGAAAAGGATGTATTTTCCCAATCGTTTTAACCACTTCATACTTAATTTCACCTATACTGAAGATCCCATATCTAGGTTTGCGTGAACATATTTACAGTAATTCGCAGTTTACCTGTTTTACCTAAAATAGTAAGAGCAATACAAAGTGTGAAATAAAAAAGTAAAGTGATCTAATTCGTAACAATTTAAATCAAATATAGTACAAACCAAGTATCTAGTCGATTTAGTTTTCACGCTGGATTGAAAAATTATGCTCGACAAGAACGTCCATCGAAAATATCGACTATTTGTTCAGCCTTAGAATCACTGGAGAGAGCCTTAGTTTGAGTATACGCGGACTTTCAATACTAACAAGGTCGAACACCTAGGTAATTTTTGCCATACATGGACATAAGACTTAGAAATTATTAAATAAAAAAAAGTGCCAAAGGTCTTTGTAGAAAAATGCTCCCACACTGCGTAACTTTGGATATATCGTATAGTGAATTTGAAAATTAATATCTCAAAATCAAAGTCTAGCACCTCCGCAATATTTAGCGTATAAAAAGATAAGGCTTGGATCTTAAAATAAAAATAGGAAATCAAAGTGCTAATGGTTGTCAGTAAAAGAACATACTACATCCTCCTAAGTTTGTGACACATAGTAGATAATTCTACACTCAGACAAATAAAGTAGTCAGAATTTACTATTTTCGCATATCATTTAACAAATTATCCATTTTGCTAAACTTAACTAAAATTGTAGAAAAATTGCATGAATTAGTTTTACATTTTCTTTTTTCTTTTAAATATTATTAAGTCAAGCTCTGGGGATATTCTAGGTTAGGTCAGGTTAGGTAAGAGAGGTGCAGCTAAATCTAATTAGCGTGCCTCACTTATATGTACATCCAGTGTGCTCCATTGGATAACATTTTGAAACCGCCCTAGCTCTATCCTGCTTCCTTAGGAATCTCAGGATACATTTGACCTCTTCACTTTGCAATTTTGAAGAAGTAGCTACCTAATACCTCTTTTGTTCATCAAAGCAGAGCGGGGCACTCCCAAAGTTATTGTTGGACACATAAGATTTTCTCCAAATCCTTGCAGTTCCTGCAGAAATCGTTCGTCACTATTCCCAGTCTACTAGCATGGTCCTATGACTCGCCTACTAGATTCCTGGTATCAGTTCTACTACCATTAAGGCTTAAACACAATTGCGACGACAGACGACAAACGACGACAAATATCGCTGTCAAACTTCTAAAAGCGCAGCATCTTATGCGAATGCACCAAATTGCGACGAGCGACGGTGAGCGATCGACGAAGTTATCGTCGGGATTGATCAGTGTCTAATTTTGCCGTCGTCGCTGTAGTACTACCAAGAAAATTAATCGAAAGAAATTGTTTTGGCATTCAGTTTTGCCTTTTTTAAACAGTAGCACGCAGCGGTAATTTTAAAATAATGAGTTTTGAGGAAACATTTATTGAGGAAGTACGAAATCATAGAATAATTTATGATTTGCAAGACAGGCAAGACAAGTGGACAAAAAAGACGTGGTTTGGATGGATATTTCAAAGCGTTTAATTTAGTTAATTTCTACATTTTCATTTTTTTTGTCTACACTTTGGTCCATTGCATTTCTTTCAATATAATATAAAATACTCTTGTTAAAAATCTCCTTTTAAAACGCTCGAAACATTTAATAAATGAAATTTCAGTATCTTCTTCTTTCACAATCGTCACTCACCGCCTGTCGTTGCAATTGTGTTCCCAATTTTTCTACTGCCTGTTTCGCAACGAATTTTGTGTTTAAGCCTTTCGGAAGTTATTTTTATTATTTTCTTGACATATGTAGGCCGCAATTGTCTTGCAATATGTGTTAATCCACCGGAGGCTTCGCTTTTGATAGCCGAGATGTTCTCCTCTTTTAAATTTGTAAAAGAAATTCTTCTGAAAGTGAAAGTAAAATTTATTCCAAGAAAATTTGTGAAATCTTTCTATATTATTTGACTGACACATTGTAGGGAAATATGAATGGCAGAGAAAAATGTACTATTAGCCCAAGCTGCTCAGACAGCTCACGCTGTCCAAATAGCTCAAGCTGCTCAAATAGTTCAAGCTACTCAAAGAGACGAAGCTGCCCATACAGCTGTTCAAACAGCCCAAGCTACTCAGATAGCTCAAGCTTCTCAAACAGCCAACCCAAATAATAATAAATATTTTTAATAGTTTAAAAGTACCTACCGGATGCAATTAAATAAACACAGAAGAAATTTTGTCCCTATAGTTGCATGTATCGATGGTACTACATATGTTGCAATTCTAAGGTGCTCTCAGAAACAAAATAGAAGGACGAGCTAGTGCTGAACATGTACGTCACACCCCTCATATGGACTGATATGCGCATAATAACTTAATTCTTCATTACCCTGATAAGCGTCATAAAGCATATCTGAAGACCTACATAGCTTATGACAAGGTAACACAGTCGAACCATATTATAGCGAAGTTATTGAAATTCTATCGACATAGCCATCTTGAAATTCATGAAAGCGACGCAAACGTTATCAGGGATCTCTGCTCTTAAATGTGTCTGAACGTTTTACAGGATTGACAGAATCCATAGGCTGTACATTAAGTGCCATGAAGCCTAGTAATTTAGCCGAACCGAGTGAAAGAGCAGAGCATATTCTACATGAAATCAAATAACCAAATTATAAACCGACCAATGACAAATTACCGAACAATAAATCAATGTGTATTCCTCAACAATCAGCAAGACCCTATTATAACACACCCTACTCTAATAAATTTGACACATATATAAATACTTAATTTAACCAATAGACGAAATCTTTCTATTCACATCATTAGCTCTTGCAATCCAAAACACCAAAGTTGTTTTCACCAGTTAATCAACAAACTACACCTTTTTCACGATATCAACAATCTTTTCAACACCGTCAACCAAAGTTACCTCCAGTAGAACCTAAGGACAATAGTTCCGAAAATACGAATCAAACGCACAGGATTCCTTAACAATTCAGACCATACTTAAGTAATTTTTTCGGCCAGCAGAACAGGCCAATTTCGTTAATAGAACTGCACAATTTCTCTGAACAAAACCCTGGTGGTAGAAATAACAATTATTATGACAAAAATGATAATAGATCTCGTGACTTTAAAATAGGACCTTCAAATTATGAAATAGATGATGCATTCTATCATCATAGGATTGATGGCACAAGCACTAGATATTGCATGCAATACCAGAGCAGAGTGTACAAATTTTATATTGCTGGTGGTGCATTCCGGAATTGTCCAAAACATTTGAAATGATGGATACGTCGAGTGATTCATATTTTCTCGTATCTGCCATGTTAAGGAGGTAGATAATATGTATACAAAAGTGCTGTCAAAGTAATATTTGATCTCGGCACGCTCTAAAACATATCGTGGTCCATTCTAGAATCCATCACCCATGTATACTCTGCTTTTGTATACCATGCGATATCTAGTTCTTGTTCCATCTATGGTAAGACCAATTCCAACTTTTTTACTTGTTTTGATTTTTTGTTTGTCCGTCTGTCCATCTGTCCACACAATAACTTGGGAACGCATTATCTTAGAGAGCTGATATTTTACACGCCTTTCTAAGAAAATTTTAGACTTAAGGGGGGTTACCGTTAATGACAATGAAAAATTCGATTTTTTTTTTTACATAATAATCATCCTTGAAGTGTTTAGAAGACGTGCGTAGAAGGATATTTTCATATCTAAAGTATTTTAGAATTCACAATCTGTTGAGAGCGGCACTGTCCACCAGCTGGAAAACAGGTACCTGAGGCACTCGGAGCGCGCTTGCTATGGAGAGCTTTTCTCGCTACCTGACGTACCTTCATAAATTTCGAGAAACCGTTGACCTTTAAATTCAGCAAAATCAGTTCTTGACGGAAGAGGAAGGGTACTGGTACTAGAATAGCTAAGTAAGCTGTCAAAGAATTTTTAAAATGTTAAACTTTATATGAGTTTTTCTGCGAAAAATATTTTTCAGCACGTGGGACGCTCTATACCTTCAATGAACGAATTCACATGAATCTCTTCGCAATTTTTGTCAAAAATTGATTTAGAAATAGTTTTTTTGTCCGTTGAAGCAAACAAAAAACAGGGAAAAACTTTTCTTTTTTTCAAACGGCTGACATTTCGTGATTCAGAGGTTTTTTGAAAACGAAAACTGCCCCCCCCCCTCAATTTTATCTAGTTTAATATTTGTTTTGGATGAACTGGCAGAGCTGTGGAGTGCCCAAAATACGCCGTGTACGGGTTTTGATTAATGGGACCTGGAGCCGCCATGTTTTTTTTATAAATACAATTTGTATTTACTCTCCATTGATAGAAGAATAAAATACGTTAAAACCCATTTCCAAAAGTATTTATTTTATGTAAATTTTTTTTCCAAAGTTCCTCTTGACTGTAACCTCCCTGTTCGAAAATGAGATAGCTCCTTCATAAGACTGTCATGCATAAATTTCATTTTTCACTATATATTTGGACACCGCCTGAGAACATGTCGATGTAGAGAGCTGAAATTGAAGTAAAAGTAGTAAATACGATTTCAAAAATGGGCTAAATTGGGCAACCCCTTTCTTGACGTTTCAACGCGTAAACGTATTCTAACTAAATTCACATAGGTATTACGAAAAGCCTAGCCCATAATTTACAATTAGAGCATTTCAGCTGCTCAGCAGATAACCTAGACAGATAGGCAGTATTGAAGCCAAGTTGAAGTCTTGAATATCCAAACTAGGAGTATTGAGTTTAATATTGAACCTAATATGAGTTAATCTCATTAAATACTTGAAGCATTGAAGCTAGTATATTTCATTTCAGGAGTAGTGTGCCTAGTACTCATTCGTATATTTCTTTGCAAATTTTGCCGATCGGCACATCTCCAATTAGAAAGCATTGAAATCCAATAAAAAGATGTAAGACCTAAGCATAGTAAATTAAGCATTTAGCTTACCAAAATCATTGCGTATTGAGCACTCAATAAAGACTGTACGGAACTCTGAACCGGGTTCAGTCTAGTACCATATTTTTATTTATTTCTTCAGCATGCAATCCTGCTGGAAAGTATTGATTCGTGGCACTTTCCTTTAGGCAGAATCGATGCTTATTGTAACTGTAGAAATATCATTGAACTACCAAACTGAAATTTCTTCTGTTCTTTACAGACTAAGCTGCAAAATTGGAACATTTTTATTTGGATTTACTTTTGGAATTTTGGATTTGTTTTATTTATTTTTTTCTTTTCTTTTCATTTTATTATTATTGTTACTTTTTACTTTGTATTTGAATTACTTATTTATTATTATAAGACATAGCGATTAATTAAAGTCAAATTATCACTGAAGTGTATTAATGAAATTGATTTTTTTTTCTCAAATATATCACCTTCGTCTTTTTCATCTTTCTTGATTCGATACTTTCAAAAATTTTATAACTAGACCTCTATAGGCTTACACAACCATGTTTAACTACCAACAAATTAATCATAAATCCTGTTATAAATACTTAAGTCTGCAGCTAATTCTATCGCACAAAAGTCTTAAAGTCTCATGACAAGATGATTTAAAATTTAATTAGAATTTGTTGCAAGCACAAATCGACATTAATATATCATGATTTTCCCACTCGATACAGCGGCTGTACCCTTCGAATATCTTTTCATAATTTTTCATGTGCACATGCTGTTACGATAAGGTAATTGTGCGTAAGCGTTACTTTCCTCCTGCCTAGAATGGAGGCGCCTGTATGTTATAGTCCACAACCAGGCAATGAGCCAGACTTGGAATACTTATAAGATGATCAAGAGAAAAAAATCGATTACGTCAATCACAGCGATCTTGGCATGTTGCCACAATACTATTAAATTTTGATCGTTTTATTTGCCATGCCATGGATATAAATCTCTAAAGATTGCAGGATTATTACAATTAAGACCCATTCTATGCGCATCATTTCTGACTTTCCTTCCATTTTCCATGATCCTACACAAGAATGACGGTGTAACTAAATAAAATAATTTTCTCTTGTTGCAGGTAGTTCAACTGATTTAACACCTTCACTAATCGGACTCTATGACAGCTTAAATGGCAGTCTCAATGCTAGTGATGGAATAGCTGAGGAAGATGAGAAGGAAACAGCAAGTTCAATCGAAGGAAATGTCGACTTAACATCTTGTCCGCTTACTATAAACACAGTCAATCATTCAGTTAATAAGCATAGAGGATTTCGTATCTTATCGCCAAATGTTCAAAGGCTTATATCTCACTCCGGTGCCTTAGTAGAAAAAATAGACCAGGGACTTTTACAGTGCAATAATTTTACCAACAGCAATACTTGCAACAGCAGTAATAAAGCTATAAAACGTGTGACTGGGAAACAGAAGCTTTCACATATTCCATTATCTCGTAATACTTGTAAGCTGACACAGTCTGGTAACGAACTTGTGAATACTTTCGATATTCACATTCAATCAAGCAATGAATCTTTAGATCGCATTCAACTAAACTCTTGCGATAACTCTAAATCTGGATGTAATTCATTGGATAACGACAAGACACCCACAAATAGTTTTTATGATGGTTTCCATTATGATAATAGATGTCGAGAAAATCTAATTAATCAGTCGGATATAACGTGCGTAAATTTAATTAAGAACGCAAATAAACTAACTACAAATTATGTGATAGCACAGAAGAAAAAGATCTCAGATCAGTCATCTGACCTGAATCAGATCGAAAAAAATCAAATGCAAGAAGAAGAAATTATGAAGCGCGTAGCTAATAACGTTAACAATATTGCTACTGATGAACCACTGATTGAGTCAACACATGCAGATGATATGGAGAGTAATTTAAAACCCACCTCAAAAAGTGATGCAGACGAAAAAAAGTGCCATGAGAAACATGAAATCAGTGAAGCCACCAATGGAGTTAGTTTAATTGCTTTTAATGATACGAAAATGAATGATATACACTGTGAAAAAACATCAGTGTGTAAATTAACACCACCATCTACACCGTTGCTTACATATGCACGCGTTAAATCTCTTGCAGCAAAAAATTCGCTATCAAGTTCACAAAAGTTACAGAGAAAACTTTCAGCTGAGAGCCTTGATGAATTGACTGACATAAAAAAGAAGTGTTCCTTAGGATTAAGTTTATCACCCAAAGGTAATAGGAAATCTAGCTTAATATTACCGGATATTGCAAGGCTGAAGCATAGACCATTATCGTCGTCTTCAATATGCTCAACGTCATCGAGTTCAAGTTCTGGCTCCGAGCACCACTTGAGTAAACTTGGCACATCGTATCTTGCCAGTGTAGAAAGTTTAGCAGATCAAAGCGAAAATGAGCTAATCGATAGCTCTAACACTTTGACAGTATTCGAGAGGTCGTGCTTAGAAATTGTGGATTCAGAGCGGAGTTACGTAGAAGATCTACGTCAAGTTATAACGGGGTAAACTTTTCTTTTAATCCATACTAATAACCAAACTAAACAACAATTCTTTTCACAGTTATCTGGAAGACTGGAAGGAACGTGCATGTCTTAAAATTGATGAAATTAAAGTTCTCTTCAGCAATATTCAAGAGATTTATGAATTCAACAATATTCTCTTGACGGAATTTATCAATTCTGGAATGGATCCTATAAAAATTGCTAGATGCTTCATAGATCTCAAGGAGCGTTTTGATGTGTACACTAAATACTGGTAAGTGACAATGCTCCATGGGTATATTTTCTAAGCTGTCGTTGACCCCAGAATTTTACATCAGGTAGGTTCACTGATTATCTTAATGGAAAAATCGTAGAGGAGAATCTAGTTAAAAATTTCGATATCTCCAAATATTAAATTCTTTTCTGTCGCAGTTTTTAAATTTAGTTATTCTTGTTTTATGCCGTACTTCTATTATATCACCGGCTTCTTTTATTCGCAGCTTTTTTCAATGGTGAATTTTTTTTTTTTTTTTCGACCTTTAAAAGATTACTGCAAACTAAACAAATAAATAATCCATAGTATACCAGGGGCGGTTCGTCGTTGAAGCAAAAGATGCACTGCTTCCCTTGACAAAATGGAAAATTCCATACTTAAAGGACCAATCAGTTATATTAAAATATTCTCATAATATTTTAAAAAAAAACTTTGTGTAAAAAGTCGAAAATTATTTCTCGTCTATGTAGCAGCACTAATTACAACCGAAAAGATTTTGTATGGAACGCTCAATTTTCTCCTACAAACAAAAAATTTTATGTAAATATGTATATACTTATGGGACGTTGAACAAAACGCAGTGTTTATCCCAACCACCATCATATCATCCAACATAACGTCTAACCTCTGACTCGGCAGCAGTGGCCAGTACTGTGACACAGTAAAACGGCAGAGACGCTGAAATTTTTGCCGAGTCTAGACCACCCAACACTACCTCCGATTCTGATTCGGATCGCCCAGCAAAGTACCTACATATAATCGAATTCAGATCGATGCACACTTATCGATGCATCGCGAACCGGCAGACAGGCAAAATATTTTTATTTGAAACCAATTTAGCTAATTGATATCAACCGGCACCGGCAGATACTGGTACGTAACGGAAACTTCATTCCCGGTCGGTATCGGTGGCTAGAAACCAGACCGGTATTTTTCGGCTGCTGCAAAGTTAACATGGAATAACTTTTCTGTAGTTTTCACTAGATACATGCCTTAATTGAAAGTTTCCTTACGGTTTTATGTCGTATATGTGCACGAAAAGTGCCGGTGCCGATCGATGACTGTATATCCCGACTCGTGCTGTGCCGCTAACTGTGCATCGACCTTTGTCATATTTTGCAAGGATAAGACTGTCTTATTCTATGATGTATGTTTCTCTTTAATTGGGAAGAAGAATTCTTTTTCGGTTTGCGGATTCTGGTGGGTGAGTTGGGTATATCTGGTTCAAAGCCAACGGCCTAAAGTTAAACCCTGACAAGTCCCAATGCATTGTATTCCATAATGGCATATTTGACCCGCATGATTCATTTTTTATGGTCTTGGATGGTACAATTTTAGATTTGGTGCCTTAAGTTAAAAATCTAGGCATTATTTTGAAATGAAATTTGAAATGCTGCGACAATACAAAGTTAATTATCGGTAAGATTTATGCTGTACATCGTAGGCTCTGGATCTCTGCTGACTCCTTATCCTCGAAATCCGTTCAAAACAGGTTAAAACCCTAATTCTACCAGTTTGATATACTCGATAGCTTTTGTCTTCGAAAGATTGAAGTTGCCTTTAATTATGGACTTCGAAGGTTCGACCATGCTTCACCTTACCGCACAAAATTGCTAGGTTGCTCAATACGAGATTATCTCAAGCAAAAAGGACTGATTCACTTTTATAACTTATTACGTGCAAACAAACCGTATTATTTGCGTGAATTTTTCCAATCAGAATGCGATAATACCTCGTTTTCACAAATTAGTTATGGAAATATCCCGTCTCTAGAATAGTCTTCCCCCTAGTTATCAGAACGCGCGATCTGTCGGTGTATTTAAAGTTCTCATCAGGGTCAACGCTTTTAATTAATCTTCCCCTTTTCACGTTATTTCTCTTTTTCTCTTGTTTCATAGCGTAGCTCACTTTCAGATTTTTCAAAATTTTTATCATTCCTATAATATTATAATTTTCAATTATATTTAATATTTCGTTTTATTTCACATATTTTAACTATAATTTCTTAATTTTCTTTTTAATTTTTACCTATTTCTGTCTGCCTCTGTTATTTTTATATTTATTTCCAATTTTTATTTTATTTCAGTAGGTTTTTATTTTTAATTTTCAATTTTTAATTTTATTTTACTTTTTATATTTTTTCGATATTTTCAATTATTTTTATAAAATGTATTAAATGTAATTCCGTAGGTTATTGTAAAATCATTTGTATTTTACCAGAATAATAATAATATAATATATCAAAATCCTGGAGAATACTTCCCAAGCAATGAAATCTATATCTAAAATGTTCTATATCGATACTTATAGAAAAGTGCCAAACATTGACTTTATATATGTATGCTATGGAGCCTAAACTACTATCCATATAGAAAAATAGTGTTCTAGTAATTTACAGCATGGTTCATTACCTTCCTAAGGCTACATTTACTATATACCTTACTTAAACAGACAATAAAATAGTTTTGATTACAAAGTAATGTTACCATATCACGCTCTAAACTCTAACTCTAACTCTCAGCTCAGTAATAATTATATTTGGGTATGTGCAGCCGGAGTCCGAATCTGTAGGCAGGAAGCTACATTCGATATTTGAGGAATCGTAGTCATGCGGTTCAAATACTTTTTTCTAAATAACTTGGTTAGTAAAGGTATAAAAATTTTATTTCCGTTCGGAAGATAAGAAACCAAGCTTAAGATTATCATAACACCATTTTTCTGTATGAATAGTAGTATAGAGCGGAGGAGCTATTCTAATAAAACTTTTGTCAGTTTTACAAAAGATCACTGCAAATATTTTAGAATGTGTGGACTCCGTTGTAGCTCTCATGTGGTAGTGAGGGAGTCTGTTTCATGGCTTGTGAAGTATTCTCGAGGGTTTTGCATCAGCCCACGGCCATAGAAAAAGTATATGTAGAGAATTCTCTTGAACAGCTGTTCAATAGAAACAGATTACCCATCAGAGTAGGCGTCATTTGAAAAAAAAAAAAAATAATCCAAATTTTAAAAGAAAGAATTGCATGTAGAGGAAATTGAGCATGTGTGCGACAAAGATAAATATACTTGTTTTTTTCTGAAGGAGAAATGTTTACATTTTTTTAAACCAAGCACGTTTTTTTACGCGCTGGTGAATAAGGGTGTAGTGGTTCACGGTTGCTTTTACATACTGGCGAATAAGGGTGTATTGAGCAGCTGTTCAAGAGATTACTCTATTAATATACGCTCGCCGCCCACGGCATACCATGACGCAAGGGCGGATCCAGAGATTTGCTCTAGGGGGGGCGATCTCCCCGATCGCCCCCTATAACCGAACTTGCCATCAGTTGTGGACCGCTCTGTATAGCTTTCTTTTTCGGTTTCAGCGTGAAAATTTCATTAGCATGCAGATATCGCCGGAGTTCTTTTATTTATATAACATAAGTTTTTGATCCAGTAAGCAGAGTAAAATTTTGTCTCACATAAAATAGACATTATACACTTCTTGCTTGTCTTACTGCAGGTGTTTTCCATATAAAGGTCGGTTGAATTTCGTTCAAACACAATAATCTTCTGGGCTGGGCTGCAATTTCTGGCAAATTAAATGATTGAGGAAATTTTCGGGGAATGCTACTTAGGTAGGGTTAATATATGTATAAAATTAAATTAAATATTTGCAGGAAAACTGAATCTGAGATTAATTACCCCGGCTATGATAATTTTCCTTACATACTACTTTTCTTTAAAAAATTTTCCTTGTGCTGAAAATTCTTTAGTAGTTGTACAATTTTAAATATAACATAAAACTTTTTAAAAAACTATCTAGAGTTTTCCATATATTTAAATATTAAAATTATATTACATTTCGGTATATAAATTTTAAAATTTTCATGGTACGCAAAGAAAGCAAACTAATTTAATTAAGTATTTTAATAAACATGAGGAGTTCCAGATTTCTTTGTTATTAACTATAGTGTTAAAACTTAAACTGCCCAGGTGCTAGACTCCGCAACTCTGAAAAATTTGCCAGTGCACACGATTTAAAAAACTCACCGTGCGGGAAAGTCCACACTTAAATGCTGAACGAAAATCTTTCTGTGTGAATGTTGTTTGAGTGAGAAAATAGTCTTTTTGAAGAAGTTAAGTTCAATTATAAGAAATGAGTTACACGAATTCACTAGTATTGAGGCGACTACGGCTTAGAAAAAGATAAAATAAATAATATAACAAATAATATTGAAAATAACTTGACAAAAACTCACAGGTACCTCTTCGGAATTCACGACTAAAATGACTGGTATAAAGTATCAGTTAAAGTGTACAAAATTTTGCAGAAAAACTCATTTCCATTTTTGCTGAATCGGAACATGGTGGTGTACACAAATTTTTTTGTGCACGCATAAACTCATATAGTTGCGGAATCCTGCCCCAGATCTTGCTTTCTTTGTATACTTTGAATTAAAATTTATATACAAATGTAATATAATATTAATATTTAATTAAATGCAAAATGAACGGAAACTCTAGACAACTTTTGTGATGTATTCATTAAGTGACGGGAGAAATCATTTTTTCTATTTTTTTAAGCCGGGTTTGAATTTTCTTTTTGTATTTTCCATTTCATTTATTTGATTAGAGTATAAATTTTGATTTATTAGAGCTCTAGGGGGGGCGATCGCCCCGATCGCCCCCCGCTGTATCCGCCCTTGCCATGACGGCACAGCGCCATATACAATGATTACTCAACTGAGAGCTTTTGTTTAGGAATCCTAGTCATTTGGTCAAGATGAATTTTTTTAAATAGTTTTGTTATGAAAGGTATAAAGATTTTATTTTGGTTCGGAAGATAAGAAAGCAAGGCTAAGATTATCAGAAGATCATTTTTCTGTATGAATAGTAGTTTACTGCGGAGGAGCTATTCAAATCAAACTTTTGTCAGTTTTATATAAGAACACTGCAAAATTTTAGGATGCCGTTGGGGCTCTCATGTGTTAGTGAGGGAGTCTCTTTCATAGCTTGTGAAGTATTCTCGAGGGTTTTGGATATATGGATTGAAACGACCCAACAAACTCTAAGCTCCATTTTGAGCTTACAATGAATATAGTTCTTTAGAAAGCCAATTAGAATTAGGACTTAAGGAGAGTTAACTAATTTATTTATTTATTGTTAACTGGTGCAAAATACGTTTTCCTAAGATTTTTCCGCTCCTAGTCGAAGCAGAGCACAGTGCATCACTATTTTCGATGCAGTATTTCAATTCCTAATCAGGATTGTAGGGTTTTATTTCACTTTGCTCACGCTATCTTCAGTTTTATTTGGAATTGATACCAAATTTCGGTAAATGGTTAATATTCCAACAATCCTCATCCATAGGACTTTAAATGCCCGAACCGTAAAAGACCGTATATTTTGCGGTTATATTTTTTTGTGATATTAATTTTTTTTGCTTTATTTTCTCAAGATTTAGTACGATTGTTAGCCTAGATCACACAATTTAATTCTATTAGTGCATCGACATCGAAATATTAATCACTTGCACTGATACTACATTTCTGAATAAAAAATTAAGAGATTAAGCAGGGAAAAGCTATCTAAGATTTTCGTATTCGAAACAGCACATAAGAAACTATACCAGGGGCCGGATTCTGTAACTCGAAGAGTTTGGGAGTTTGGGAGACAAGAATTTTCGTTTTCCCCGATTAAAACTCCCTAACTCTCCATTCGAGATTTTCTAACATACTTGGGAAGTTAGGGAAAACGTGAGAAATATCGAAATATTAAAAGACGACTAACTCTGTGTGGGAGGGTCGAAGAGAATGGGGTTTTTTTCAATGGATTTAGGGTCTCGAGTAGAAAAATATAGGTGAATAATTTCTGGAGGAGGGTCCTTTAGAGATGGGGTATCAAATTAAAGAAAGAGAAGCCGGTAATTGAATGGTGTATTTTTTTTTTGATCATTTTTACTTCATAACTGACTTTTTATCACCGAAAGACGGATTTTTTGCACTTGGGTCATATACACCCCAGTTCCTATATTTTGAATATATTTCTTCCGTTCTTTATTTCACATCCATTAGTACTTTGTTGTGAGCATTTTTCTCACGGAAAGTGAATTTCCACGACTTACCAGTTCTTCATAATGATGACTTGAAAATATGTCCATTTTTGTACCAATAAAGGGCCATTTTTCATCTTAAGAAGGACTGATTCACTTCTTTTGCAGTTATCTCCAAAACTATTTACCGGACTCAAAAACTAATTACATATCTAAGTAGTGGAGAAAATGTAGAAGCGATTTCATCCTACATACAAGCTTTTTATCGTGCATATTTAAAATTTTTATAGCATCTCTTCTGAACTTGAAGACTACAAAGCTGACAATTTTCGCGTTAATTACAATTTTTAGCGGGTACCTTGAGACACCAAAATCCTTATTTCTCTGTAAGTATTTCAAGCATGTCCATAATTTGTTTTTGTAAACATAGCCAGGATATGCAGTGAATCCATAATTTAATTTGAAAATCCTAGGTATATTGGTACCTTCACAAAGGACAATAAAAGCAGACAATACTGTCAGTTGAGAAATATTTTTCTTACTTCTCCACAACTAACACAGCCGAGAGTTTTGCCGAGTGCAATAGAGAGTTTGGTCAATCTCAATACAAATTCCACGAGTTATAGAATTCCGAGTGTTGAGTTAAGTGGCAAAAGTGCTATCATCTCCACAACTCTCCGAGTTAGTGAATCCGGCCCCAGGAGTATCTTCCTTATTTGTAATTTTCATAGGCACAAACAAATTTCGATCCCTTCTTTTGATCCCGAAACGAAAGTTACCACTCTACAAAAATTTTTATTATATTTTTTTTTGTTCCTTTTTTGACACATAATGTAATATTAACCAGGCAATATAAAAAAAACATCAAAAGAACTTACAGTAATAAATAAAGTTTTGAGTCCCTTGCAGATCGTATTCTTGGATTCTTACAAACATTCGAGTTTATTTGTTGTTCGAACAATATAGAAACTGCTAATTTTGTATCCTTCCATCTTGGGATTCAGTTAAAATCCTCTGAAAGAGTTTTATCAGTCATGCTTTTCTCTTTTCATGTACCTATACTAAACACTTCAGCAATATCACAATAGAGATAAAAAATTTTCCTTTTTATTTTTTTCTTGCCTTAAAAACACTTTACGAGTTTTCAAAAAAATTTCGTTTAAAGCTTTTCTTATATCAATAAACAAACAAATTGTGCGTAAGACAAGAAACGAGTTATCATCCTGAATTTCACGCTACTTGTTTTTGTTTTGCTTCTATAATTTTTGAAACAAGGCTTGGAGGAGGCCTTTTTTCTCAAAAATTCTTACTCTAAGGCAAATCAACTACAACAAATTTGTCAGAGCTTCCCAAATAATGTGTATGTACTTGCTACTGACGGTTAACAGCAGCTTGACTACACTTTTACCGATTTTAGTAAGGAATTTGATAGAAAAAACCACAGAATTCTTCTGCATGAACTCACTCCCCTTAGGTTTTATTCCCTCGTTGTGAATTGGCTATGCACCAACTTATCTAATCGTAGTCAACATATGTTTTCCCGGTGTTCTTCCAGACATCATTAATAAACTTCTGGCCTGCCAAAAGCTCCCCATCTTAAACAGTTTCTCTTCATTACTTAAATCAATTAGATATGTTTATTTTTAAGTCATTTTACTCTTTTCTAAACTGATGACCGCAAAAATTGTTGTATTCGGGCAAGCAAACATGACTGTATATCCTTAAACTCTAATGTAGAGGGCTTTCAAAGGCTAACGGATGATTATCTCACCTGAAATAATAGCAAATGTCTTTTCAATCAAAATGATTCTTCTGGATTTCAATGTTATCATAGATGGCTTTCCTTGGAACGTCGCGCGAGAAGAATATGCATACATTTTCATACAAAATCACGCGATCGCAACAAAGTAGAAAAGCTGATGTCAAGGCGCAAAGCGAGAAAGCTCGCTGTGCTGTGTTTTCTCGCGTAAGCAAAGATGGTTTTTTCTTGAAGTGTACTATAGAAATGGCCATACACGCGGAAATACTTAATTTATCGTATAGGTGATTAAATTTCCCATATTCCTTTCTTTTAATATTTTATTGGATGCACAGAAAATGAGTTTTTTTTTTTGCAAAAAAATAATTGCAAATATTTGCGAACGAAAATATTCCTCGTCGGACGACTCCATAATTTTATTTTCCGAATGTCATAACTAAATGCAGTGAAAACTAATTCTGAAACCAAAATGTACTACATGTAAAATCATAAGTGCGTCTCGAATTCACTCAGACATCTTCTGGCATTGTTTGTCGCATGAACAAGCTCTGCTTTGAGCTCCGCTCCACTTCTGGCACGCACACTGACAACATTATAAGCCAGCCTTTCTTCTATTAAATTCAGTTGGTCCTTGCTTGGGAGGTCGCTGGTATATCCAATGTCACTGTTGTGTTTGCCTAGAACAGAAATCAGAGCACTGAGTACTGATTCCGTAAAGCTTATATTTTCTGTCAC
The DNA here is from genome assembly GCA_963924295.1 of Dioctria rufipes. NCBI lineage: Eukaryota > Metazoa > Arthropoda > Insecta > Diptera > Asilidae > Dioctria > Dioctria rufipes. Next base: position 225,424,008 of record OZ002740.1, read on the forward strand.
CTTCCTCATATTTATTTGAGCCATAACCCGTTAGACATTGTTTCTTTCCTCCGAGGCATGGTGCATTATTAGGATTAATTGCGTCGTGAATCGGGAGGTAGACAGCCACTATTGCTGGCATAGTCAATTTTAGCCACTGCGTGGTAGTAACGTCGCCACATACCAGTATGTGTAGGGGTTTCATCTGACTCCATTGACATTAGGTTTGTGCATCCTTTTATTAAGCAATCCAGAATGGAGGTCTGAATCGCCCTTTTTACTGTTGCACTGTCTTAAGCTGCAAATTTGGATTTACACCTGTTAGGAAAGTTTCTTACTCCATTTAAGCTTTCCTTAATTCTTGTCTGATGTCAAAAATCCCAGTAGTCACAATAACTAGCCTTAACCAAAAATGAAATAAGTACGTGGTATACGTGCAGTCATTATTAGTTTAACACCAATTTTGATGATACCCTATCCTTAAAATAATAGTTAGTCACATTTCTTTTGACACAAATAGTCGAATGAAAAACGTTTCATAACCCATTTTATAGAATCTTATATTACGAAGTACTTTTTGAATACTATAGGCATATCATCGGAATCGCTGATTTAGTACATTTTTGAAATTCCACCCAAAATTGTAATTTAATAACTACATCCAAAATTCGAGGTACCTGTAGTAATGTATACTGTTGCAATATGTGAGAGAAAACGTGACGACCGAGTGATAGGCTTGTCGACTGGCCGACAACTGAAATGTATTAATATGTAAAGAATAGGTACTTTGAGTTATAAGAATTATGAGGTGCATAACGCACACAGCACACAACACGTCCTCAACTATCTGCAAAGCAAGAAGTTTCGATTTGTAACCTAGCATAATAGTATCTATTTGCAGGAACTAGAGGAACATGAGCTTTTGTGTCACCTTTAAAAAGCCTTTGGCAGGGTTTGTCTGTCCTGTTGATGGCAACGATTTTTTTACTGGTTTTCGGAGTTAACTGATGAATCGGTTTTAATAGGAATTATTGAGAATTTTCCAGATTGTAAACTTATAGATATGCCAATATTTATAGCTCATTCCAGCAGCCTTGGAGACTTGCTTTTTTTTTCTGATTTGGAAACCACCAAAACGCCTCTCCAAATTCACGGTCTGTTTTCCTGAGTTGAGATCCATATAGAGTCCCTGAGAGATAGTTCCTGACCGACAACAGTTTTGAGAGATAAGAAAGATGATATCTCATAGGCTATACTTAATTTGTGATTCCGTTTGTAAAACATAGAAATAATGCAGATAGAGTAAAATAAATTGGACTCCCACGATTCTTGCATGTTCATCTTTCTTCACGATAACTCAGAAACGTGTTTACTTGCGCCCAGCCTTTTTAAAAATTAAGTTCGAGGATGGGACGAATCAGGGTAACTCTTTCGTAGGGTTTCCATACTACAAAAATTTAATTTTTAACTATATATTTGGACACTGCCTGAGAGCATTTCAATATAAGGAGCTGACATGCTTTACACGGAAGTTTCATAAAAATATTAAATACAATTTCAAAATTGGACTAAATGGGAGAACCAATTCTTCGTGTTTCCATGCAAAAATTGAATTTTTGATGTATACTGACATTTTTGTTGTACTGAAAAGTTCTTCAGAATATAAAATGACTATCGGAACCAGCTTAACACAAGCTCGCTGCAGTGACTCGTTTGATAGATAAACGGTCAACAATATATGCTTTTCATAATTAAGTCGGTGTTAGTATTAATAGATGTGTTAAACTAAACATAAACAGAACACCGGATAAAATGACATGCAACATAACAACAAAAATTTAAAAAAAAATTTAAATATAAATATATGTATATAAATATATTTAATTTTTTAAATATTATATAGATGTTTTTTTGAAAACATGCTTAGAAATTTCAACAACAAAATTCTCAGCCGTATTATTAACAGTAATACACATGCGATTAATAGGTGCGTATATGCTAAGGTTAGACCTTGAGCGGTTCACATGCAACAGAGGTAGCCTTCGCAAATTGTGCCTACTATCGCGAAAAGAGATTTTGTTAAGTAACAGCGGAGAGTCAATATTCGCGTTTAAGAGTTGGTGCACAAAAGTTACATCGGCAACCATTCGACGTTTCACAAGTGAATGCATATTTAGAAGCTTCAAGCGATCCTTATAGGGTGGAAGAATTAATGAATTATTCCAGGGTATGTGCCTGAGAGCAATATGTAAGAAGTTCCGCTGAACAGACTCGAAACGGTCGATGTGTATACCGTAAAATGGAGACCAGTCCTGACTAGCGTATTCAAGCAGTGGTCTTACAAACTAAGTGTACAAACGCAAAGTTTTGGCAGGATTCGAAAACTCTCGGGACCAACGTTTTATAAAACCCAGCATAGAACTACTCGTTGATACCGTTTAGTTTATATGGGAGATAAAATTCAATTTTTGATCACATTTGACACCCAAGTCACAGACAGAGCCAACACGGCGAATCGAGGAATGCGAGAACTCGTAATCATGATTGGTTTCTGATTTCTGTGGAAAGTCATAACCTCACATTTGTCTATGTTGAGTACCAAATTATTACTTTTGCATCAATCTTAAAATTTGTGAAGGTCAGCTTGTACCTGTTCGCAATAGCTAACAGATTTAATCTGAGCGAAAAGCTTAATGTCGTCAGCATATATCAAGACTTTACAGTGCCTCGCGACAGAGACAATGTCGTCAATAGATAGAATAAAGAACAAAGGGGCCCAAATGACTACCTTGAAGCACGCCAGACGAAGCCATCAAGATTTTAGAGATGGAATGGCGGAATAAGATTTGGTATGTTCTGTTATCTGAATAAGACTCCGTCCATTTTAGAAATGTTGGGGGAATCCCATACTCTTTCATTTTAAAGAGTATCACGGAGCTTGTCAAAGGCTAAGTCTGTATAAATACAATCCGTCTGGTAGCCTTTTGTTAGTGGTTGTAGATCTGCCCGAAATAAACCCATGTTGGTTAGAAGAAGGGAAATTCTTGCAGAAAATTGATAGCTGAGAGTAAATGATTGATTCAAATAATTTGGGCATGCAAGATAATTTCGCAATAGGCCTGGCCACACCGGGAGCGGCGCGGCGCGCCACGATACGGTACGGCGTGGCACTGCCCGGTGGCACGCGGCAAAATAGAGTGTTCACACCGAGAGCGGCAGATTTTATCCAAATGTACTCTAGGTTCTAGGAAGAAATTCTATTATTAGTAGCTCTGCTTGAAGGAAAACAAAGAAAAGTGATGGGGTTCGATTACAAATACTTAAGAATGCAAAAAACCTCATTTAACGAATTGTGCGCACTTATTTCGAATGGAAAGGAACTTTGCCGCCAGCGGCAGCGGCAAAATTATATTTTTGAGTAATCTCCAAAATTTCCGCGCGGCAACTATTTTGCCGTGCCGCGCCGCGCCGCTCCCGGGTGACTTACATATTTAATTTTGCAAGAACAATCGCGCAGCTGCACCCACTTAAATTATGGATTCGAATAACTTAGGCATATAAGATAATTTTGCAATGGGCCTATAGTTAGAAATTTCATTTTTACTACCCTTTTTTTTTTGGATAGGTATGATAAAGGCAATTTTCCATAGCTGCGGAGTTGCCAGGGCAAGGCAGGAAGACTTAAAAAAGCTGGAGGGATCCCATCTGGATCCCTTGTGAAGTCATTAGGAAGCTCATAAATATGATCGAGTATATCTTCATGTGAAATGGAAGGGTCCGTGCATGAAACGTTATAGGAGTCGTTCATATGACTGAAGTTTCTATTTAAAGGTTGAAAATTTTACGAGGCAAATGCATTGTCAAAAAATGAAGCAAACATATTACAAATTTCAGACGAATCATCACTAGCAGTATCTTTGTACTTCATGGTATTTGGGGTATTTGTCGGTATTTTTTCTTCATATTAATAAATTTAAAAAAGATGAGTGGGTCACTAAATAATTTCATTCGCTTGCTTTGGACGTATTCATCATAAAGTGTAGAAGAAAGTTCTTTGAACTCATTATAGGATGTGAGGAAGTTGTTATGACTTATAATATCTTTGTCCCTCATATATCTTTTCCACATTTTATTCTTTCTATTTTTAAGACATTTCAGTTCTTTATTGAACCATGGCGGTGATGTTTTATTCAACCGCTGACGCTCGCGGGGAATACAAGAAGAAAATAAATCGAAAAGAATTACGTAAAACTTAGAAACATCTTCATCAACACTATTGCAAGACAGTAATGTGTTGAAATCAATAGCGGTAAGTCTACTAAGTAGAAAGTTCCGGGAGGTCAGCTTTTCTAAAATTGAAAAAGTATTGTGTTTCGTCACATTTTGTCAAGTTTTCGGTTCCATAGCAATACGTAATTAGTAGAGGGGGTGGTATTTGTCAAGAATAGATATTAAAACGGGGCTAGGTTCAACTAATAAATTACCCGCGTCGGTAGAAAATACCAGGTCTAACTGCCTATCCATGTCATTCTTAACATTACCGATTTGGCTGAGACCAAGAGATGAAATAGTGTCAAGGAAAAGTGATTCTCTTGCTGTCAAGTTGTTAAGTGGAAGATAGTCATCGTCTTCTTCATTAAGTACCCATTGTATATTGGGTAAGTTAAAATCACCAATTAGTAGTAATTCGTCAATAGGTTCCATCTTACCATGGATAAAATTGGATGGTGAAATGAGCAGGTCGTAAATATTCTGTCCTTTGTTATCTACATTATTTATGGAGTCTGGCGGAATATAGCATCAAAGTATGTATAAGTCATATTTTAAGAGAGACAACATAAGAGCTATAAGTTCGATGTCAACAGTGTTGGAGAAACTGGGAAGCTGCAATTGAAGTGGTTTTTACAAGCGAGGAGTACGCCACCGCCACGAGATTCAGAATCAGTATATCTATCTCTTCTAAAAATTTGATACGAATTGTCAAAGATTTCGGCATCGCGGAAACCTTGATACAGCCATGTTTCAGTGAAAACAACTATATCGAAATCAGTTGCAACAGAGGATTTGAAGATTTGTGTAGTTTTTGTACGAATCCCCCTTATATTTTGATAGCAGAGGGAAATAAATTTGAGTTTTTTGGAATATCGCCGCTTATTTTAGCTGTATTTCGAACTTGGCGCCCAGAAGGTACAAATAATTTAGTAAAAGCGCCAGAGGGCCAAAATGTTGGATCCAATAACTTGTCCTGCAGATATGCTGAGACGGTTAAAATAAAGGATGCAACAGGTTTAGAACATTTACTAATTTTTCGGCAAGAAATACTATGTGTTGCGATATTTTTGAACTTCAGATACTTCAATATGTCCTCACACAACGTTTCTGGAGAGAAACGGGTGATGAAAACACACGTAGGTTTTGGTGCCGTTCTCATAGAGGCGCCAATACCAATTCCCAGAAGCGAAGTATCATTGGTGGGGGCATTATCCACAACCGAAGCAGACCGTAGTACACCGACATCCGAAACGGAAAACTCCGTCCCCTTGTCAGATGTTTTATCCACAATCGAAGATAACACATTATCTCCACCCGTAGATAAAATGCTGCCAATGAGGGATCCATTAGTAACCAGAGAAACCTCATGCCGGCTTGAGGCAGACGAAATGTTATTTGGGCGGTTGCATTGGTTCCTCTGTCTCCGGCAACGGCCTAACTTCTCTGACGAAATTGGTTACAATAATTTTACTGTACGACGAACCGTTCTAAAAATAGATGCGAAAAAAACACTTCAGCAATCAAAGGAGAATATCATAAGAATTGATCTTAGACTAGTTCTAGGTTTTGTCCTTGTTTATATATACTTACTACATATATGTATATGTTTTTCTGTCTGGCTTTATGGTAATGATTATAGCTGGAAAAATTGATACTATCACAGTCTTAATGATCATTGAGTCTGCTAAGCATATTCACCATATCAAGATATGATCCCGAAAAGGGACTGTAAGTAGGGATAGCATGATTTCTAAAAGGAAATTTTAAACTAGAAAATTGAACGAATCACCATGTTCGGATGGGATTACGTAACTGATTCTCATTTCAAAGTCATTCAAATATTTCCGGGAGTACATTAATGGTAAAATTACTTATAACCACTTTTGTTGAAAAATCATAATACGATATTTCTAAAAAAAAATTATTACTGCTCACTGTGAACTTGTGTGTTAAGAATGCATTTTGCACAGAAAACCTAGAATAACAATAAGCCGTGTCTATTAGTTAGTGACATAATCTGAATCAATCTAACGACTCACTTCAGCTTATTTGGGATGCAGTAAACGTCTTCGATCCATCATTACTACGCGTAAACATGAAATTACCTGCCAGATGTACTCACCCCAAGAAACTGCGATTCCATTGTTTCGCGGTAACGTAATCAATTGTCTGCCCACGGAATGTAGGTCTTCATGACTTCTTTCTTACTCATCAGTTATTCAATTTTACTTTCAGCACAAGTTATCCTGAAGCGATATCTCTGTTGACATCATTGCTACAGGCATCACATACGAATGCACTGCTAACATCCACGCAAAAAATGTTGCAACATACTCTGCCACTGGGATCCTACCTTTTGAAGCCGGTGCAACGAATTTTAAAATACCATCTTCTGTTAGATGTAAGTAATGTCTGGCTTACTTGCAGGCAGTAGTTAACATTTTCCTTCATCAACTCTTTCTATTTTCTCAGAACCTATGTAAGCACTGTGATATTGAAGACGTCGTTCAAGCCCACGAGATTATGAGAGAAGTGGCTAGGAATATTGATCAAGTAAAAAAAAAGTTGGAACAACAGAGTCGAGTAAAGGAGCTTTCTGGAATTCTAGACGGATGGTTAGGACCCGGTAAGAGTTTTTAAATTATTTTTATTTGATTTGGAATAAAAAAATATATAAATTATTGAATAATTTAACAAAGTGGGAGTTCCGCAATTAAATCTTAAATGTATTTCAATACTCTTTTTTTTTTAAAGTTAATTTATTTATTTTGTAAGTAAGGGAATACACAGTACACAGTACAGCGAAACAATAATTACATTTATGGCCGTCTACTATACAAAAAAAAAAAAAAATTTGTTGCTTTACAAAAGAGTTTTATACCACACATTACCCTCGAAATATTGTTCTGAATGGCTCTGGTATACTGACAAGCTATTAGATAGGTTTTTCGGACAGTTCATTTACTGTTCTCATGTGCGTAGTTAACATCTTAAATGAGAAATTGGTCAACTAAGGATATATTTACCCTTAATCTTGCTTCGATGTTTCTTAATACTTACGTTAAGCAACCACCGACGATGTCTAGTTTAGTATATTTCAACTTTAATTGCAAAATGTATATATACTTACATATATTGTTAAATTTTGTAATGAGGTGTAAGAAGATATACAGGGTGTTTCACAAGTGGTGGATAATAATGAAGGAGGTAATAGGTCATGTCGAGAAATGAAAAAAATTGTATGGCAGAAGGGGGTGCATTCTCAGCCCTTTCCGAGATAATCGGGGTTAAAGGACTAAGGGTACGTGAAACGTAGGTTTGTACTAAAACAGCTATATCTCCTAAACGACAAACAGTAGAAAGATGGTCGGGGTGATAATTGATAGAGAACCTCCTGCCCTTTTGATTCAATGTGTCAGTGCTTCTTCTACAGTATGTAGTTTAGAAGAAACGGTCTGCCAAACTTCAAGTTTCAGCTTTTGTACCTCATTTTTTTGTGTTTGAAGCAAAAAAAATAAAATATAATTTTTTTTCTGTCTTATTCCTGTTAGAAGCTAAGATTGTTTTCTTTAAAACGCACTTTATTTTCATTTTGTATCTTTCACCATTTATGAGTTATGACACAAAAATTATTCCACTACATGTACATGAAAATCGGGATAAGTATTACAAAACCATAGAATACACGCCTGTCATCTTGGATACAAAGTAGAAAGTATGACGAATCGTTATTTTCTACATGCTGACATCTCTTTTGGTTGGACATCTGCGAAAATTTGTAACAAAGGATGGCTTACCTGACATCCTTTTAAAGATACAAGCAATTTATTACCTGCAACTTAGCTTATAACGGAGTTAATTTCTTATTGTACTCATACTTCAGATCTTCGAGATCTTATGGACGATCTACCTTTATCAATAAGAAGAGATAACACTTACCAGTACGATGGAGCACCTGGACCCACGGGACGTAATATCCTGCAGTGGATGAACACCAATTAGCCAAATAAGTTGATTGGTCGGCACGGTCCTTTTCCTTGACCACCACGGTCTCCTGATTTAACACCCTTAGACTTTTACCTCTGGGGAACTATGAAGGAGATTATGTACGCATCGGAAATATCAACAAGAGACGAACTTATACACAGAGTCCAAGAAATTTCCAACAAAATTAAAGAGGATTTGGCAGCAACTGATCTTAAAAGATCTATTAAGCGTAGAGCTTTACTTTGTATTTAAAATGACGGGTAGCATTTTGAAAATAATTTAAATAGTTAATGTTATTAATTGTTCCTATCTCGATAATAATAAATAAATATAAAAATGTTGTTTATGGTTTTAATACTATTTCATATTTTCTTGCAAGGTAGACTTTTCATTCATTGGAATAATTTTTGTGTCGTAACTCATAAATGGTGAAAGATACAAAATGAAAACAAAGTGCGTTTTAAAGAAAACAATCTTAGCTTCTAACAGAAGTAAGACAGAAAAAAATTGATAAGGTTTTTATTTTAGTTTTTTTTGCTTCAAACACAAAAAAATGAGGTACAAAAGCTGAAACTTGAAGTTTGGCAGACCGTTTCTTCTAAACTACATACTATAGAAGAAGCACTGACACATTGAATCAAAAGGGCAGGCGGTTCTCTATAAATTATCACCCCGACCATCTTTCTACTGTTTGCCGTTTAGGAGATATAACTCTTTTAGTACACACCTACGTTTCACGTACCCTTAGTCCTTTAACCCCGATTATCACGGAAAGGGTTGAGAATGCACCCCCCTCTGCCATACAATTTTTTTCATCCATTTCTCGACATGACCTATGGCCTTCTTCATTATTATCCACCACTTGTGAAACACCCTGTATGTAAAGGTAACTGATAAAGTTTAAGTTACTTTATTTAATAGAAAAATTAAATCTGTTGAGAATAATTAGTTTTTGGTGATAACTATATAAAAAAACTAACTGAAAATTATTACATTAACAATTAAGGAGGAGTTTAGGTGTAATTTGTGGTAACTAGTGGGAATACTTGTGGTTGCGGTAAGTGTAATAATAACGGATAATAAATTTTAGAATTCGACTACCCATCCAGTTTATCATGTTTTTCATGAAATAATTTTGAAGATGAAACTTAGGTTAGTTTAGGTTGGAATAGGATCCATTCATAAAGCTCCCATCCACACTTAGGTTTTAGAATGGCCTGTTTTAATACCACCTCATTGGGTGAAACATTTATGTAGGTACTTGTCTGTACTTTGTGAACTTTTCCTCTCACTTCACAAAAGATGAAACTTTCTATTGAGTTTCTCCATTATTTGCCTACCAACTTCTTCATAAGTAGTTGAACAAAATACCACTACGGAATTCGAATGCTTACCAAGGAATATCCACAATAGCTCGGTAAGCGGTAGAATTCTTGTAAATTAAGTCACGCTAACATTACTCAACTTCGTATCCTTTTTATCAATCTTTGAAAACATATACAATCTAGCTCTGTATAGCCACGCAATTAATCCCTTCCTACTTTACTAGTAAAAAAGTCACATAAATTTTTAAAAATTTAATTTTCCTTTCGTTGTTATTTTTCTATAAAATTATTAACCCTTATCCTGTACTTTAAAACAAAAACGTATATGGTATTAATGGGTCATATTTGCCCAAAGTATTTTTATTCAGAACTTTTGCAATTATTACAACTTATTTCTATTTGTGAATGCTTCTTACATATAAAACGAATACATCTGCTGCATTTCGTTTGATATTTATTTTGTGCTATTGGAAAGATTTGGGCACAAAAAGCAGCGTGATCGTTTCAAGTTTTGTGTCCTTTTTTTGTTATTGCTCCCTTTGGACGTCGTAAGCAACGCATTTAGTCCTGCTACCTTGCGGCATTCCCGATCGACGTGATATTTCTTCATGCAGTAGAGATGATCCAAGTTCTTCAAGGAAAATGCATCGATTAAATTTTTTCGTATAATTCCATTATGGTAAAATAGTGATTGACGGCATCTATTTGTTCTGCGCTTACAAGTATATGTTCGTATAAGTCGATCCAACCTGTCAACCCCTCCCTTTGTTTCATTATAAAACTTTATTATTTCAGGCTTTTTAGCATCGCCTTCACAAATTTATCTCTCGTGATGCAGTTTGCTAAGAAATAAAATACACCGGGTTTTCTTTGGAACGTATGCAACAAGTGTCGTTTTGTTGATGTTATCAAACAGAAAATTTGAAAAATATTATAGCCTTCGTCTCATATCCAAAATCTGTTGCGGCAGACACGTTTTGTTTTTACGCAAAGTTTCGATCATTGCTAGCTTTCTTTTTAGCAGCTCAAATTTGAAAAAATTATCGCAGGATATTTCGCCCCCTTGGGCTCTTTATCAAGTCAAGTACAACACGTTGAACTTGATTTTTCTCAGGCCTGCAATTTCGGTCTTTACCAGTATATACTTGCAATGACCACGCATAAGTGATAACAACATCAAAAATCGCCCAAATTTGCATACCTCATTTTCCGAGTTTTGATGGTATATACTGCTTGAAGGGGCAAAAACCACGATGAGTAACTAATTGTTTATCAACACTAACATTTTCATGTGAGTTGAAGATCTTTTGCAAGTTTATTCCTCATTTATCTCAAACATCTCAAACTGGGTATAGTTTGTCTCGTGCAAGTCTTTCACTTCTGTCCGTTTTTTTCTTCGAAACGTAAAATTCGACATATCTTTTGGAATCTGAGACTCATTGTTGCTTTAAATATGGAATAAATAATTCAAATGTAGACTTTATATTGGAAACCCTGGAAATTGCGTATTGAGCTAATCTGGGTGTAGTACTTATAATATTTTCGGTAGAATAACGACACGCACTTGAACGATCCGGTTTTTCCGACCAGAAATATTTCCTGCATTTCGAGAGATAAGTTTGCTCTACAACGGAAGCTATGCTTTCGCCATCGGTAATATTTAGTTGGTATTCCGATCCGCTGTCGGACAACAATTCACCTTCTTCTGAGTCGCTGTCATTATTTTCAGAATAGCTTTCTTCATTATCACTACTGCGCAGCATATTTTCAATTCCTGCAGCACACAATTTTTCCATCTAAGAAAGTAATTTTATTTATCGACATATACTGGTATCAGAACAGATTCACGCTTACATTCAGATCCTATATAATACTGGAAATTACTAAACACGCTTTTTCTGTGCACTTTGAATTACACCTAACATTGGACTTACAACTTTATTACGATAACTTCATAGACCAAATGAAATGAATCAACAATGCAGTTATACCGAAATTTATACAAAAATTTGTTCCACACTCGCTGGCATGGTTTGCCTGTGTGTGGGAAATAATTTTCCAAGAAGTAGAAATCAATTGAATATTTGGCCATCCCACACGAGCATTCTGGATACCGTCTGCCAACCGGTTTTCTAGGCAAGAGGTAAAAGAAGCAAAGTAATATCTCCACATTTTGGACAGATATTATTTTGCTTCTTTTACCTCTTTCCTAGAAAATGGGTTGCATACTGTATCAAGAATACTCGTATGGGATGGCGCATTTGCTATTTGCACACTGGACACACTGAATAAATCAAGAACTCCTTTTTTTCATGCATTTACATAAATATAATACTAACGCATTTTACATGTATGCTTAAAATTTAATAATAATGTACTGGGCAAAATTGACCCACTAATACCACTTGCGTTACTTTTGTCATGGCGGCCATATATAAAATATTTTTTAAGCTTTTGTTTTTTTTATGTTTTCAATAAAAATCCACAAATAAATATGATTGCCATTAAATTTTGCCGGGAAATATTTCTTTCAGGCCTTAAATATTCCTACTAGACATGGGCTTTGGGCAATTTGGACCCATTTGTACATGATAAGGGTTAATGATTGCATAAACTTCAATTCTTCTATTCATGTAATCAATAAGTATGAGTCTCTCATGATACTGTTTGTAAATGAAACAAAATAAATACAGTAATCAATCTATTCGAAGTATTCATTCAGGAATAGAATAATTACAATAACAGAACTCATAGTTTACTTCCTCTTTCTGCGAACATATTCAAAATATATCCGGCCTTTGATGAAGAATGGCGTACTCCCAGACCGTCTGGTTAAGTAATAATACTTTTAATACTTTGATACTTGTCTCGTGCTCCACTCATATAAGCTCTCGGTCACTTTAGCATAGGCAGCTCGTGAAAATGAGCTTTGGCGGAGCTAACATACTTTGTAACAAAAATAATGGGTTCTTCCACAGGTAACACATTTTTAGTAGTCGGTTTCCTAAAAGGACATTTACATTATAAGACACAATGAGGAACAAATAAAAGATCTTAGGCCATGCGAATTTTGAATTCGTAACAATCCCTGGTCTACTTACAAAAGAAAATAACTTCTTAATAGAATACCAAGAACTAAATTAAGCTAGTGAGCATAACAATAAATTAACTGAATAAAAATATATGTTTTTCTCAGTAATGCCTGAATGCGTTTTTCGTCAGCTGATTACAGCTGCGCGATCTCATTTTTGGGAGATAGTGTGTTCACTCAAAATCTTTAAGTGTGTTCACTATAACATCAACCATCCTCTGAGTCGAACGAACATATAGATCGAGGTATCAAAGAAATCATTGGGCGGCCACTTTATTATACCCTAGATGAAATCTAAAGGGTATACGAAGTTTGACACTCACGCATAATATTAAAAGTTATTTTGATTTTTGCATGTCCGTCTGTCTGTCCATCCGTTCGCACGATAACTCGAGAACGCGTTCACTGAGGAAGCTGAAATTTTGCACAGGCTTTAAAAAAAAAGTCAATTTAAGTTCGAAAATGGGACAACTCAGGTAGCTCCTTCGTAGGGTTGCCATACAAAAATTTCGTTTTTTATTATATATTTCGACAGTGCCTGATAATGTGTTGCCGTAGAGTGCTTACATTTTGTAGGCTGTGTTTTTATAGTAACAGTAAGTACAGCTTCAAAAATGGAGTAAATCGGGTAACCCCTTCTTGGTGTTGCTATATAAAAATTTATGTTTTTTACGTATACTGTAGAATTTATCAGTCCTATACGTTTTTATTACACTAGAAACTTCTTCAGAATATGAAATCCTATAAAATTGGTTAGAGTCATTTTTGCTGCCTGACGAAGCGTTCTAGAAATATATGCGAAAAATCACTTCAAAGATCAAACTTGCACAGATGAGGTGACCATATGAAATTACATACGGGCAGGACCGGACTGGGTTTTCAAATCGGCCCGGGCTTATAATAACAAACCAGTCCCACAGGGTCTTCAAAAATGACATTTTTATAAAAAGCAAACAACCCAAATTATTAGGCTGATTTCGTACTGAACCGAGTACAAGGAGAGCAAGACAACGTTTTTTATGAATATTGAATTCCATGCTTAATAAGAAAAAAGAAAGAAGAAATTTATATAAGAAATATGTTTGCACAGAATATATATAAGAGCGGTTGGCCCTTTCACACTTAAAATTAAAAATAAAACAGTATTTCTCTGTGGAAACCGTATCCGAGAGATCAACATTTTTATTTATACAGCTGTAACAAAAGTACGGCAAGGCAAGGCAGAAGACGTTGAAGCGGAGGGGCGCCGCTCGTAGAAAAAAATTATTGCGGGCGAAAAAATAATATTAACAACATTTGCCTTTGACAAACATAAATTATTTTTGATTCCTAACTTGACAAGGCTGAGGTTGGTTCGTGATCCTGACAGGGAAGAAATTTTTGTCAGTGCTACAAAATTTTCTGATATGATTATACCAGCAAACGTTGAAGAAAAAAGAAGAGATTCGAACTTCTTGAATAATGAGTGATTTCAATACTGCCACAAAACAAAAGCTTCGTACACCAATTTTTGAATCGATTGATCTTCTTTTATTCTAACTGACGAAGAGGTACGAAATGTTGGTACAAGTGTCAGAAAATTTTCGATTCATTTCTGATGATCTTCTTAGCAAAATGGACGCCGATTATCTGAGAAAAGCCGCTTTTGGATTTGCTTTCACCAATTCATTACTATAACCCCCAAGATTCATATCTAAATATTTAAATCGCGCTTCGAGTTTTTCTTGAATTGCTAATGACGATAGCTTCATGTGAACGAAGTTTCAGCAAATTGAAGTTAATAAAAAATTACATCTGATCTACAGTGGGTCAAGAAAGATTGTCGAATGTGGCTGTTTTGGCAGCCCAAAAAGAAATGAGAAGCATTTCGAATCTCGAGAATATAAATTTGTTCGTGGCGAAAAAAGCTCGGTAAGTCCATCTATAAAATCTTGCAAATATTTTTATCAAACTGATTACCCTCAATGTTTTTAAATATACTTTACCCGCAAAAAATTAATATAAACTAATAATTTTATGTGCATTAAATATTACTTACTGTTCTTCTCATGATCAATTGTTGCTCAACTTTGTTCCATAGACCACGTCAGAATAGTTAAATTTAAAAATAAGGTTAAGTTATATTATACCTACATTTGCTTCAGGCGCCAAAACGACTGGTTATGGCTCTGCGTGAAGAATTTGAGGAAAGAAGTGAACTCTTAACCCCTTCTTCTACTCTGTGTTTGTGGCATCGTTTTGTAACCGCTAAGAAATTCAAACGCTCCTTCACTTACTGCTATGGTCCAATATAGTAACAAACACAATGCCAATGCTTCATCAAATGTGGCAAAATTCAGACTGTTTCTAATATTTGGGTACTTTCTAACACTGAAAATTCGTCATTTAAGTAAAAGCTGACTGTAAACTCTACCTCAAAATTGATTTACATGAAATAAAATTACTTTTTTTTTTAAATTAGAAAATAAAACCAAAATTTCAAAACTGTTTTTATATTGGTTCTTCAATTTCGAATTTGTTTTAAAATTACACATACAAACCTTTGAAAGCCTTGCTGAACACTTCTGATAAAAAACACATCTTTTGTACGTTTTTAGAAATAAAAATAGTATGATGCAAAAAATAATATAAAATGCTTTACAAAAAAGTGAATGATTTTGAAGCCATGAGAATGCCAATTTTACCATATATGATGCTCTCTTGGCAACATCCACATGGCTCCGCATCCTATCAGTGTTTATAAGTTGTGGGACATTTCTGAGTATTTTTAACCCATAACTCTCCTCAGACCAGATGTCCTCGTTGCCGTGGACGAATTAGCTTTATTGGATCAGACTTTTAGGTTATGCAATAAAGTACTTTTTCAATTTCAATTCACTTTCATAGCTCACCTCCCACCGCAGGAGTAACATTCATGCAGAATAAGTGGTAAATACGTGTGTTCGCGTTAACATGGAGACCACGGACCCAACGACCACCGTCCGATCAGGCTAGCGCCCTATCGCCTGTCTTAGACCAATTATAGGTTTTTACTTGTTTTTTAAAAACTTCTAAAAAATAAACATTTGGTAATTACATGAAACATCGCTGTTTCAACTGTTTGAATTAAACTGCTTCGTTTTCCTTTTTAATTCATTAATTTAGAGTAGGTATACACAATCCAAAAGTTCATTATGACTACTTTTTGAAGTTTTTTGAGATACTCGATTTCTCTTTAAATAGTCATTCATAAGGACATCCACACATCTGATATATGAAACTATATTAAAAAAAAATTTCGATTGCACTTTTAATGCTTTTCATCATTTAAATTGTAACTTCGACCTTAGAATAAAATAACATTAAAACAAAAAGGTGAACTTTTGTTTTTTTTTTTTTTGTAAGTTTAACTGTGAACAGTCAGTCTGTCGAATATAGCCTTCACCGCAACTGTTTAATTGAAAATTGGGTGCATTTAAATTTCCAATTTTTTCTCAATTGAACACGAAGAAAATGATCTAGAAATTTAATTCTTAACGGAATTTATATTAAAGCCTAATATTGTCGTATAGTTAAAAAGTTACTTACTTTACCAAAATCTGTCGAGCATTATAATTTTTTTTTTTTTATAAAAATAAAATTAATGAAAGCCCAGACACTTAACGCGTTCGAATCTCATGCTTTTTTTTTTTAATAAAAGACAAAATTAAAAAAATTTAGAAACTTAAGAAACGCTGAGACGCTGTCTGTAACGCACTTGAATTCTAGCATGTTTTTTTTAATTAAATAAAAAATATAAAAAAATATACAAATTTAAGAGAATATACACATCGACCACTCACCATATAGGAAAAAAAAAACACAACGCTTTTCCTAGTATAGCCTCAAATTTATTTTGTTTATTAAAGGTGCCGAATCCTGTTCCGAAAGTTTCCTTACTGCATCCAAGCTTTCTCAAATTTTTCTCTGCATTCAGAAATACCAGGACCAGTGTTGCCAAAAATACGGTAATTACCGTGTTTATACGGTAATTGCTATACGAAAACAGTACGCGGTACAAAACCATTACCGTACGAAAATAGTAATTTTAGGAGTAGTAGGTACAATAATAATGTATAAAAATTATTATATGCAATAACAGGAAAATTCTAATGACCGACAGGGCTTTTACGCGATATTTCTCATACCTTCACATAAATTTTTCAAAAATTGTGTAACCCAAGATTTTTTGAATTAAAACGAAAGCCCTGTCGATTTGTATATGTGATGGACAGCAAATTTTTAATAATTAAAATTCAAAGAATTAACGAATGATTATTGATTTTGCTCGCTTCGTTCGTAATTTGAATTTTCAACAATCGCTTTACCTTTGAATTTTAATTATTAAAAATGTGCTATCAATTACATATAAAAATTGGTAGAACTTTCATTTTGATTGACAAATCTTGAGTAAGTAGATTTTTGAAAAATTTAATTACGAATGAATGATCATTGATCTTGTCCGTCTGCCTAGGGTATAAGACTGTGATTCGACTGTGAATGTAGTTTGATTTGAATTTAGTTGTGGATATATAGAAAAATACTGATCGCGTTCTTTATTAAAATTTGTCAGAAATAAAAAAATTAAATATGTTCGTTCTTAGTTGAATATAATATTTCATTTAATGCAATTACCATAAATTTAGTATTTTAGTTAATGAGGTGACTGATAATCGGGACAAAAAAAAATGAATGTGCCGATATTTCGACAAAAACTTGGGAAATATTATTAGTAAGTACCTTATTTGAACTTCTCGAGATGTCGAGCAATACTGAAGAGGCGGATGTAGCACCAAGTACAACATTATTTAAATCAATTATGGAAGTATTTACTTCTAGAAATATACCCATTTTTAATATTATTGGATTCGACAGTGATGGCTGCAATATGATTATGAGGAAGCATAGTCCGTTGCAGTATGTTTTAAAAAAAAGAGTGCCCCAGGAATACAAATTTTTAAATGTCTCTACCATATTGAATTTGTGTGCATATCTACAGCTTACAAAATCATACCCAGAGAATGCGAGGACCTTGCAAGCATTTATAATTATTTAAAGCATAGGGGCAAGAAGCAGGCGATTTTAGTATCTTTTCAATCTTATTTTGATTTAGAACCATGCAAAATCCTTCAGGCTCAGACAAGGTGGCTCTCGCTGAGAAAACTAGTTAACCGCTTGTTGGAAATGGAAAGCACTTTTGCTACTTTTTTACAGATCAGTGATTAAGTGAATACATTCGTGGATCTAAAGATATTCTAGAGAAACTATCGGATCCGATTACTAAATTATATTTCGATAATACCAAAATTTAACGCTCTTATATAATATATATACCGGATTGTCAAAAGCAACGCGATTTTGAATTTGCTCACAAGATTTACTGGATAAATTCTTCAAGCGAACTAGAACGAGAAGCCTATACAACAATCTTTGAATTGCAAAAATATGTGCCAAGGTTTTCTGAAGGAATTCCTTTACAAGACTTGGAAGACGAATGGCGCGAATTGCCTATATATTCATTACCAAAAGAACTGAAAAATCTAGATATTCCTGTAGATAAATTTTATTTTAAGTTAGATAAAATAATAGATGAAGAAAACCGACAAGAATTTCAAAATTTATCGCAATTTGCGTTAAATTTATTTTCACTTCCGCACTCAAATACCGATTGCGAACGACTTTTTTCAAAAGTCTTCTTACTAAAAATAAAACATGGAAATAAATTGAAAAAATGAAAAAATGAAATGTTCTTCTTTCCGCCGATTGTATAAAAAGAACGCCTCATTCTTGTAAAGATTTTGAACCAACTGCATTAATATTGCAGAAAATGATAAATGTTAAGGAGTTTGAGTAATATGTGAAAAAAAAAATTGTATTCGTTCAAAATTGCTAGATATATGCTCACGTGTCCTCCGACCTATATTTATTTATACATACGGAAATAAAGATTATAATAGCTGCGTTTTTTTATCTCTCTGATCTAGTTCAATTTTATGTACGTGAAACAGCAATAATGGATCACGCATTGTTGTTGTTTTACGTACATAAAATTGAACAGGATCAGATCAGAGAGATAGAAAAACGCAGCTAATGTGTGTTTTGTGAATATTTTGTTTCTATTTTTATGCATTAATATAACATTTTGTTTCATTTACTTTATATACGGTAGAAAAATTTTAAAAACGGTAAGTTTTTAACTGAAATATGGTAAGATGAGCAACATTTTCTGGTAACACTGACCAGGACTCACCTAGGTAATATGCGTGCATTAAACCATATTTAGTTTAACACCAATTTGTCGATACTCTATCGGCAAAGTAGTAATTATTCGCATTTCTTTTGATATAGTTCGTTGGATGACAAAACTTTCATGACCAATTCCATTCTGAAGTAGTACAGTATGTACATATAGTCGAAATCTATCTACTAATATATCTACAAATTTTTATACAAAATTTTTTAATTACAAACCGTGTACAAAATTGCAGCTCTATAGGTTGTTTCTCAAAGAGTTGCTAGCTTCCGTTCATTTTCGAACGTGGATCTGAAAAATTTCAGCTCTGTAGTTGAACACATTCTGAAAATACCCAAATGTGAGTGGATTAACATCTTTATAAACGCGATTTTTGATCAGTGTATTTTTCTATGGAACTAACCTAATTGTGCATTCGACAGAGAAGTCGCGCACCGTTAAACTACGTCTATATATATAAATCTAGACCCTTATGATCTGAAATAGTATAGTGTTGCGAGCGTGGCCTTAGTTAGTTATTTAATATACAATATATCAGGTATAACTCACAAATTACACTCTACTATATACTTTTTTAACATTCACAAGCAATTATAAATCCCCTCTACTTTAATTATCGCTAGTACTGTAACTCAAATTATCGTAATCCAAATACAACATTTTCGCCTGTTTACTACGTTTACTTCACTCTCTGAGACAAGATTCACTCCTGGCTGTGAGAAATGCTGTATTTATACTCTACAAATCGTCCAGAGCCCTCTCAAAGATCCCATTCCATTGCACATAACAATAGATATGTAGGGAGAAACGATTTACCGTAGTGTATATGCCCCATCCTTGAGGAATTGTTTATAAGGCAGAAAGTGACCCAATCTGGGTACCTGGCCATAATGTTATCTCAGGCAACAAGATGGTTGATGAGTTGGCCAAAAAAGGCTCTGAATTGGATAGCTCCGCAGCGGTTGCTTATATGAGGATCCCAATCCGAGCAATAAAAGGAGAAATTATTAGGGTGCCTATCAAAAGGCAAGCTTCCGGTGGACCAGCAGGGATACCTGCCGCATTGCGAGGCAATTGTGGCTTACATATGACAGGAAAAGGACAAAGAAGCTGCTCAATGGCAACAGAACTAATACCAGGAATCTAATAGGGGTCATTATGGTTCACTGAGCCATAGGGGAATATGCTAGAATACTGGGATTAGCGGCGAACGAATTTTTCAGGAGCTGTAAGGACTTGGAGGTAATCGAGTCCGGCGGAGCTGCAAAGTAAAGAATCCAGACATATCCTGAGTTTTCTGAGAGAAGCAGAATGGATGTAGGTAAAGAGTCTTAGGCCGCCCACAGATTGGCGAGCGGTAAGCGGTGAGCGATGAGCTGTGTGTGATACGCGGCAAAGCTTTCACATTGATCCGCTTTAGATTTTAGTTGCATCGTAACTTTTAGAGCATAATGGTGTCAAGGCTTATGAGAAAAATGGTATTACTTGATAATTTACGGTTAAAGAGATTGATTTTAGACAGAAAATGAAGAAGACTAGCAATTTTTAAAAAAATAAAAACCGGTTGGAGTCGTGAATTTGACATATTATATGAAGATCTTCCCAGAAATTCTGAGCAATTTTTTTAATTTCTACGAATGTTAATTAAAACTTTTTATTACATTTTAATTTACAAATCACCTGCAGAAAAAAAAAGACAAACTTCAAAAAGCCAATAAGTCCAGAAGACTTTATATAATACTAAATTACATCACAACTAATGGGCAACGCGCACAGTCACCGCTCACCGCTCAGCGACACAGCTCAACGCTCACCGCTTAACGCTCTTCAATGTGAAAACTTTCGTAGCGACGGCCTGGCTAAGCGGTGTTTTACCTCTCACAGCTCATCGTTCACCGCTCACCGCTCGCCAATATGACAGCGACCTTAGAGATATCCTGCGTTTTCTAAGGGAATCAGGCTGAATCCGGGGCGGTTTGAATGGTTATCCCATGAGGCCCAGGGGATCATTAAAACCACTAAAGGTATAAGTGATGCAGGCTAGTCGTCTAGCGGCACCCCTCTTACCTAACCTTACCTAGTGTATATGCCATGAACAAGAGGGTCATAATATGGTATGATTATGACCTTCTTGTTCGCGGCATATACAATAAGTTAAACCACTTCTCCTTCGACATATCGATACACATACTATCACAGATCACTTTTATGTGTTAACCTGAATTTATGTAATATATTACGATCAATGTGTTTAACATGGGCGTTTCCTGGAATGATTCTTTGGTCAGTGTTTGTAATGGGCAGATATTTCACAAATGGCCCGAACTTTTTATATAATTCCCTCGGTTCGTTGGGCAGTGCGTAGAATCTATAGTTGACATTCTGTTAACTTTATCACTCATAAAGCTATACCACTTAGGTTACGCTAAGTTAGCTTAGGTAAGACTGTATGAGGGGTGACGCTAGAAGACTAGCATGCATCACTTAGAATCCCAGTGGGTCCATTGTGCCCCTTGATCTCATGAGGTAACCTTTAAAACCACCCTAGATCTATCCTACTTCCCTAAGTAATCTTAGCATACATCTGAACTTTTTACTTTGCAGCTCCCCCACACTTGAAACGAAGTAGCTACCCAATAGCCTACCTCTTTTATGCATCAGAGCAGGGAACTCGCAAAGTGTTGGATGGATTTTATTCTCTTCGAGTCTTTGCAGCTTCTGTAGAAATCGTTCGTCGCTATACCCAGCCTTCTTGCATGTACTCCTAGGGCCAATGACCCGTAATGACTCCTAATATATTCCTGATATTTGCCCTACTGCCATAAGGAGTTCTCCTGTCCTCTTCCTGTCATATGCATGTCACAACTAACTCGCAATACGGCAGGTTTCCCTGCTGATCAAACGGAGGCCTACTGATAGGCCCCCTGATGATCTTCTCTTTTCCCCTACTGACAGAAGAAGGGGTCAAATCAAAGTGTCTAGTTTTATCCGTTTGGAATCCATTCAAAATAACAGAAAAAGGATGGGTGAATGCCTCCAAACGCAGGCTAAGAAAATTTAACAGGATAAATTTCTTCCAGTTGATGTGGGAGAGACTATCCGTCTATCGACTCCTCTGATAATAACCAACTGAAGCACAAGTGCATGCGTGCAGAAATACATCCGCACAAAGCAAGATTATTAAACTTAGCTGATGTTACTGCAAAGGTCAAATTGATTTCTCTGAGAGGCGGCATCTTATAACAGTGTGTCAGGGGTCACATGGGTTTAATAAATGCAGCTGATAAAACCAAATATGTTTAAAAAAGGGCGTGCGCAGAACTCCCAGTCAGTTCTGTAATTCCAAGTGCCATAGTTCTTTGCCTTGTTCCAATAAATTATACTTATGATTAGCTATGATTATAATGACTGTTTATTGATTTCGACTTGTCTTAATAATTTTTTAATTTCCTTGTCAGACCTATTCAATACATTGATCACCACCGGATATTTTAAAGATTTTTTTTTACAGAATTTTCGAACGGGAAAAATGTCAACGATCACATTTACACAATTTATATGTATATACAAATCGGCTGCTGTTCTATCTTTTTGGTGATATAAAAAAATCAAAAACGAAAAGTTTTTCTTTAAAATAATACGATCTAATCCCATTAGCCTTCTACCTATAATTATTCGTTAAATATTCCAGAAAAACTTAAGTCGAAGAAACGATTATGTTTGCTGTTCGTGCCTTAACTTATCCAAATAATGACCATATGTAAACAAATTCGTAATGGCATATTTATTAGCTATTCTATTGTAAAGTAGGATACGAGTATATGTATATAAATGCAATGAAAATTTATTTCTTCTAGAGTTGACTGTCCTGGGTGAATTACGTCAAGAAGGCCTCCTAATGGAGAATAACAAACCGCGAATGGTTTTTCTCTTCCAAACGATGCTTATCATTACAAAACCAAAAGAAGACAACAGGCTACAATTTAAGTCGTACATTTATGTAAGATCACGCTTTCTTGCTTTCTACAATTTACATTTTAATTAGAAATTCTCCTTTTACAGAGAAACAACCTGATGCTTCGTGAGCACTTACCTGGAGAACCGACAAGTTTCAATGTGATTCCCTACGATGAGCCACGGAATCAAATCAAATTGACGGCCAAAAATCGTGACCAGAAGAGGCTGTGGGCACAGAATATCAAAGGAGTCATCCTCGAGCAGTTCGATATACCGAGCCGGGCTAAGGAGCTTGTTTTCAAACTCGGCGATGAAGAAGGTATGGAAATTAACAAAAGTTTATTTTTAGATGCTATTTCTTTAATATTTTATGCTACTTTATCACCATTTCGTAACTACAACTTTGATATAATCTATAACTTGTTAACATGTTAATTTTTTTGTTTCTTCAATTAGTGTGATCTTTCATAGATGTGTTTTGGTGGGCTATAAAGAAAATAACATCTTACAAGGTAATGGTTGCTCATAATATTCGTTTGCTGGTTTCTCTGCTATAACAATATGCTCTTTACTTGGGCGAAGCCATCGAATTATGTATTTCTGAACGCCTTGCAATAAATACAGTTCGCTTTTATATCCAAAACTCTATCATTGAATATTGCCTGCTTTATATTCCAAAATGCGCGCGAAAAATCCGTATGTGTGAGTAAAGTGTTATTTGGAAGTTTCTTAATATTGTAGTCATTGAAAAAAAAAAAAAGTATAAATCAAAGATATAAAACTATTTATAATACGGCAATAAAAAATGTAGGAATATTGAAATATAATATAATAGTGAATCTATTCCAGTATTATGAGATAACATTTTCGGCATTGCCAAAATTAAAAGTTCTATGAGTGATTTGGTCGACTGCTGTTATGGTTGTATAGCGAGTGGGGAAAATATTTCGCAGCTACTCATATGCGTATTTCACTATCCCCTCCCGCACCACCTTCACAGAATGCCAGTCTCTTTAACTATGCTAATGAATTCGCTCAATGAATTTTGCTCTAGTAAATTCTCAACAAGCGTCGTTAGTTTTTTTTGTGGGCGCTTTAATAAAGATTTTCAGTAAAGTTGTTTTCATAGGACCAGTAAACGATAGTTATATGATCCGTCATTCTGCCTATCATTCAGAAACCTTTAGATACCTTAAGTGACAATTTTTTGTAAAAATTGCATATTTAACCCTTATGTCTACAAATAGATCTAGCCAGACCTATTGACTAATTTAGCAACGTTTCTTGTACAGGCATGCGTTTCCATGATTTTCATTACATGGAAAATATATATAGGTCCCCAGACCTATGATGCGGACGGAGCCGCGATAGTGGTAGATACAAGGTTTAAAGTGGAGTAATCTTAACTTTATCATTGCTACACAGTTACAGAATAGGTGTTCCTATGTTTTGTTCTTTGCGCATTCTGAAAGCAGCGATAAAATGGATTTTCAGTCGTGATCAGTTTTCTTAGGTGCTATCTCAATGAGCGCTGACCTGAGAAGTGCAACTGTACACCGTAAAAAATATGTATTGAAAATTCCGCTACTATAATAGGCAACAAATTGCCAACAATGGTAGCGGAAATTTACACAACTTTATGCGCACTGCATAACCTTATGTAAAGCAATTTTGCACTGTATGTAATTTTACATTGTTTATGCATTTTTCAATTTCCGATGTAAAATGAAATAAGTAAATTTTCATAATGCTGTGGAACTAAGTTACATAAGTTGTACGTAATTTTACATTATTTATGAATTATTCAATTTCGTATGTAAAGTAGACAATATGTAAATTTACCAATAGTTATGTAATTTATTTCAATTGCCAATATAATGTTTCGTACAGAAATTAATAAATTTACATACATAAACAAGTAAAAAAGCTAGAATTGGTCTAAGACCAATTCTTATGACCATGGCATTAATATGTAATAATAGATTAACAATCAACACGTAAAAGAAGTAATGCAAGTTTCAATGCTAACAGCTACCTATTTTAAGAAGCAATAAATATTTGTAGGTATGCAGTATTTCCATGATTGAGTTTTTTTTAGCGAAATTCAATTATAAAAGTACTGCGTACCTAAAAATATTTTTTGATTTTAAAAACGGTATTTAAGGTAACTGTAGGATCGAAACTAGTAACATTTTTTTACATATCTTATGATTATTAATCTATCACCAACTCACTCCACAAAATCAAACTATACACTGACCGGCGACCGCATATATATATATATGTATATAATTTCCCGTATAATGATTCATAGCGACGAATCCTGATAAACGTATGAGCAGAATACTGAAGGAAAGAATAGATATAAATGAAATTTCCTTTTTAAATATGGGGAATTCAATGAAAATTACAGTATTGTATGGAATTTCGCGCAAATTTACAGTACGATACAAAAGTTTTGTATTATTAAATGTAAAATCACAGTACTGTATGGAATTTTGCGCAAATTTACAGTATGACACAAAAGTTTCGTGTAAAATCACAGTACTGTATGTAATTTTACACACATTTACAGTACGATATAAAATGCTTACGTAATTAAATGTAAAATCACATAAAATATCTAAAAAATTACTTACTTTACTTATTTTTGCAATTAAAAGTAGGATGTTTGCAGATTATGTAAAAAGTATTTAATTTCTTAACGATTATGTGTATATACATACATTTTAAGCGGTAGTGACTATTTGAACCATAGTAATTTTCCACAAAATTAGTTCATGATTTTTACGGTGTAGGAGTAATTGTTTTATGCATTGATTTTCTGATATTTTCCCCAGAGGAAGTTAAGAATGTATTTAACTAGCAAAATCCGTGCAGCAGTTTCATAAAAAAAATTCTACCATCGATAGGGTACGATTTTGTTTCATGAAAAAAAAGCATATACTATATATATATATAATGTATATACAATAAATATAGAAATTCATTATATGTATATATTCCTACATATAGAAAGCACATAAAAGCCCAACCATTCACCAACACTACTTACAATTGTAATCAATTCAAAATGGGATCATACCAGAGCAAAAGAACGCTCACTTTCTCACCCTATTAGCTTGATTTAAACATTTGAAAGTCTGCAGAAGGGAACTCATCCTTAGCTCTTAAGAAAACATTCGATACGCCCTTCTTTTCAGCTCCATGCAGGCTTTCAAAGAACTCCAAAAACTTGTATCTTTGGTAGGATGCCAGATATTGCAGTCCTTGTCCCAACCAGATGTCTTGTGTTGTAAGTAGCCGCTCAACTGTGTGCAATGAGTTCATGCGGAAGGCTTGTGCCCACAGTACTTGACTTGTTGACTGGACGTTGCGGATCTTGTTAGGTGGTGCCTTGTAGTGTAGCACAGGTACACTTGCCGTAGCGATGGAGGCACATAACCCAGTTGTAAAATCCACCGACTAATAAGAACAGTTAGAGTGTACTTGAAATGCTACCCGCCTGTGAACAGTTAGTGCCCTGAGGTCAGATCCAATTCCTGGAAATTTGATAGTAGAAGAATATATGTAATCAAAACACAACGATATGGTGTGTTCCGGTGTGTGCTGGTATTTTCTTGAAGAGGTCAATACAACATCAACCGATGATGTCACTGCTAACTACGCCGGGCTCTGGAGACAAATATGTTGAGCTTGAGAACACCTATAAGAAGCATAAGGGACCAGCTGATCCAATGTCGAGCTGGCCAATGCGTGTTTGCTAGTTTAACTTATCATGAGCAATTGAACTTATTCCAGTGCCTTTTGCGACAGACAGTTAAAGACTGCTCAGCCAGTTAGAATCTGACCAATAGTAGTTCCAGCACCTTTGCGACCAGGCAGTTGGAGACTGCTCAGCCAGTAAAGTCTGGTCAGTAATGGTTCCGGCACCTTTGCGTTCTACAGTGATACAGTCAGAGATTGAACTTCTAGGGTCTGATTAGATTTAGGGCAGAGGGAGGAGATGTAAGCTTCTGGAAATGTAAGAAAAATAGAAAAGAAGCAGGGACCGGTATCTTAGCGGACATGGTAACTTGTTTTCCGTAATAAAGGTACGAATTAATAGTCCTGGTTTTTGTGTTCTTGAATCTTGTCTTCCTTATTAATTTTCCAGACAAGAGTAAAAAATTATTCAAAACGGTATAATTAGGCTTTTTGAGAAAATCATTTTCATTTTCTAAAATCTGACGTAAAACTAAAATTCTCTCAAATACCAAATCCAGCCTAATTTTCTATGACATTCTACGCCCAGTAAAGTATTAATAGCAAGGAACTTCGAGAAAATTAATTGCCCGATTTACATGGTGATTGGCAATTGGTTCAAAAAAGTGCGGACAGAGACAGACGTGTTGTCACCTATCTTACTTATTTCGCATGCCTCTAATCTTTTCCCCCGAAACATTTCTATTGCGGCAAAACCAATGCTGACGCTGTAACCTTAAGGAGAAGCCACACTACTTTGGACTTAATAAATTTAGGACGGAAAATTTATTATGTTTATCCCGTACATTATTCTGTATACCAAGCATTTATTTTTTAAGCTTTTTCACTTTTCCTATAACATTAAAATATTAATAACTTCTGAGATAATTCTTTCTAACAAAAATCCTTGAAGTGAGAAACAGAATGTGGTGCTGGCGCTCGTAGCTGGCGCGCTTTAGCACGACCTGTCAAAATATAACAGCATGATTTTCGTATGATAGCGACTTGGTGCTGGCTCAGTAGCGCACTTCTGCCAACTTCGAATTTAGAACATGGAAAATTTGGATACAGAAAAAATCATCGAAATAATGAAAAGAAGAAGTATTGTGGGATCTATTGCATTCCCTATATAAAAATTTAAAAAGAAAAGTGGAAGTTGGGAATATAATATCAAATATCAAAATAGTTTTGACAGTACTAAACTGCAGCATTGTATTCATACTCAGCTACAAGGTAAGCAGCACAGTATGCGCCAGTGCCAACTCCAAGCGTCAGCACCAGCGCCAGCACCACATTCTATTCCTGTCTTGACAGTTAACAAATATCTCTGCAGATCTCTAGAGACCAAGTTTCAATTTTCGTGTACACACATCGAAGACGTGTCTCTAGATTATTTTTTATTATGGTCTCCTGAGACCTAATTTTTTAGTCTTCAGAGATGAAAGCCTCTTGTCGTGTGAGCCTTTCAGAGATTTTATTATCTGTATACCGGAGACTGGAGACTAAAAGCCTCCCACTGTCTTAAGTTGAAGCTATACGGCGGGAGACTTTAGCTTCCAGAGACCAAAACAAAACTTAAGATTTTGGTTTGGGAGTTATAAAGCAGACATAATGTCCGAGAAGGAGCATTTATGCCCCTCATCGGATCGGTAGCGGTATCACTTATAACTTACCAAAACTGGATCCACTACCAAAATCATGTAGATTCCAGGCTTTTGCACATACTTTCTATGTAAAGCCTGCTGACTTCGAAGATATTTCATCCATCTTGGAAAGAATGGGATTATTGGATGAAAGGAAAGCGGTGCATAATAAGCCATTAAATGGCTGCATTCCAATGGCCCTGCTAGAACTTAAATCTAAAACTAAATTCTATTAATGCAAGTTAATTTTTCATAGTATGTAGCATTCCGAACTACTTTGTTCCGTTGACGGATTAGCATTTTGAGTTTCCCCTTTGTCGTTTTTTGACGATAATATGTTGATCAACTTCAATTTTCGTTTTTACCTTTCGAAGGCTTTTTTAAACATATATAAAAATTTCTTGTATATGTTTTTACGATTGTCAACATTTGACAGCCATCTTTCCATTTGGGAACATGTTCCATGCTTATCTCCATACCCAGTCGATAGTTTTGACTTGAGTCATTGTTCATTAAGTCCAAATGTCCCCCTTGATAGTAAACTAAGATAATTTGAAATAATTGGCGGTATTGCATCCAGTGCCATCTTTACGCATGGGTTAATTAGGTCTGGACCCAAGGCCGCATGGGATAGTAGACCAACCGATGACCAATTTCTCAACCAGTAATACCACATATTAAAAATTAGTTTAGCTGTTAGAATTTAACTACTGAAGGTAGACCACCATCAATACCAATAATAATTTTGAAATTCCGTTGAGAAATACTTTTATTCCGTCAATAAAAACTGTCAAAAGACTTTATTAAGATATAAAATGCGATAAAAATAAAATTATATTTTTTATAAAATTGTTGTAAACGTAACTGTAAATCAATCAACATTCTAAATCATCGGCACTTTCGATGCTTTCGGATTGTTTAGTCATTGCACTTACATGATTTGTAGAGTTCAAACGTTGACTACAGCTATGAATTGTTCCAACCATTCCAACCATATTAATAACTTTACATGTTTCGGATGTAATTCGGATATACACTCACTACCTCCTGAGAGCCCCAACGGAGTCCTAACATTCTAAAATATTTGCAGTGCTCTTATGGAAGATTGACAAAAGTTTGATTTGAATAGCTTTGGCTTCTAAAACTTCCATAAGTATCAATATAGAACATTTTATAGAACGGACTCCCAACGAACACGTATAAATTTCTGTTTCATGGCTTGTGACCCAATGTTTAGTATTCCCAAAGTGCAGGGCTGTCAACGTACCGAAAAAGAAAATTGCATTTATGACTAATCAAATGTCAAATACACCCAACGTACTTTACCACTTGTCCCAGTTTGGTCCGAAATAGTAGCCTAGTGTCAATGCGAAATACCATTTTGTGACGATGAAATAGTATTAGATTTACTACAATTGTAGTGTGGAGAATCTTACGATTCTGCTGAAAAGTCCGTCAGCTGTTTTATAATACATATACTCGATAATTTTTTTTCCCTTTTTTTCTCTCATCCTAATCCGGCTAGATGAAACGGGAAATCCGTTAAATTGGCCATAGAGCACAGCAAACATTTCCTAGCATTTGCGAAAAGTTCTGGAAGAGAAGAGCAACAATACGAGAATTTTTCGGTTTTACGAATCTTTCCGAATATTTCGAAGTGTAAATGTAATGCACAGAAATAATGATGGTAGAGCAAAATGGATTGGACACCCACGCATAATATTTAAAGCTATTTTCATTTTTGGATGTCCGTCTGTCCGTTCATCCGTCTCTCTGTCGGTCTATCTATTCGCAAGACATTTTAAACACGGACTTTAAAAAAATGAAGTAAAATTAGGTTCGAAAATGATACAAATCGAGCAACTCCTCCTTGGGGTTGCCATACAAAAATTTCGTTTTCCACTATATATTTGGACACTGCCTGAGAGCGCGTCGACATAGAGAGCTGAAATTTAGTTCATGGTGTTTTCATAGTAATAGCAAATACTAAAAATGGAGTAAATGAGGCAACCCCTTCTTGCTGTTGCCATATGAAATATTAGTTTTTGTACGTATATAGTCTGAAAACGATCAGTGTTAGACCTTCTTATTGTACAGAAATCTTCGTCATCATCATTTTTCCTCTCCGACGTACCGTTCTAGAAATAACAGTAAGTATACTATAGTGATTGCTAAGAAAATAAAATTCACATTTGCAATTCGATATAGAGTAGTTTTCACGAAACATGTTTACTCGTTTATCATATTCGGAATCGCAGAGTTTTCATCTCGAATGCATTTAACAGTTACCAAATGCAAATTTTATTCTCTCAGAACTCACTTCACTATACATGAAGCTTTTTATTCCCCCGAATACTTGAAAAAGAATGCAATTGGCATGCTCGCGTTGTCATCAGTATTGCCAGAGATACCATAATTATCGTATTTATATGGTAATATTGCCTTACGGAAACAACATACGGTACAAAGTCCTTACCGTACGGCAATATACGGTAATTTTAGCAGTAGTAAATTAAAAATTATTATATACATTAATGGGAAAATTCGAATGAAAAGTTCTTACTGAGAACAAATCATTGCAATAAATTACAAAGGAAAAACTGAACGGCGTTCTTCTTTTCGCCGAATGTATAAAAAGGATACCTAATAATGGTTGTAAAGATTGTGAGCCAACTGCATTGATGTTGGAGAAAATGAAAAGTGATATATAGGTGTTCTGTCCAAACTGTTGAGAAGTTTGAGCAAAATATGTAAAAACAAAATTATATTCGTTCAAAAAATGCTGGATATATGCTCACCTGTCTTTCCATCTATATTTACTTATTTATGCATACAAGAATAAATAGTAAGTATAATGTTTGTTTTGTGAATATCTTGTTTCTATTTTTAGCAGAAATACGGTAAGACTAGCAAAACATTCTGACAACACTAATTGTCATGCATAATCTGAAAAAATCAAGTATCGATAATTTTTTTGAAACATTTCGTGATATTTCAATAGAGATTCGTAAGAACGAAAAATTCTCGCATTATACTACAAGTTCTCTGAACCTGAAGGCAATGTTTCGAGAGAAATTCGTAAAACCGAAATATTCTCGAATAGTTGCTCTTCGAGAACTTCTCGCAAATGCAAAAACTAGAGAAAATATTTGCTGGAATAACATATGTATGTATATAAAAAACTTCATTTTCATTGTATAGTGTCAGTGTTTACAGATTCAGTATTTTTAAAAATTCCGCCTTTTTTCATGGTTTACTCTCAGTAGCCAAACTCTATTTGGTAATCAGAGAAAATGTTTTTACTGTTGGTTCGTATTAACATAATACTGGCAACTCTGTCTGTCTAAGGTAATTCCCCTAAATAATTTTATTGTAAAATAGCTAAATCGCGTCTCACGATCGCGAATTTACCTTTATTGTAATGTTAATGTTAAGAGACTAGACCTCCAGGACCTTGCGGACATCGCGACAATAGTTGATCTATTGTGCCTTCCCCTAAGGTAGTTAGGCAAAATCGACTCTTTTAACGAGCTCGATTATTGCTGTGGGGGTAAGATTTCAGACTTTATTTGGAGAGATAAGGGTTCCTCCAGTAATTTGTAGCCTTAGACTTGCAAGCGCTTGGCACTCACATCTAACATGCGTCGCGGTTTCATCTTCCGCTTCGCATAGTCGACACAGTTCACTATCCGATTTGCCTATCTTCTTCAAGAAGTGACGGAGAGGAGCCATGAACAGTGACTTCTAAAACCAATAAGTTGTCGCATCTGGAAATAAACGGGGTTGAATAATTTCTTCGCCTGCCTCATACCAGGCGCGCTACGCCAAAGGAGATCCAGTTGCCTGTTTTTCCAATTAAGCATTTCCCTCCTAAAGTGGCTTTTAGGTAGGCCAAATGTCGGGTATAGACCAGTATACGGACATTCCCCTCCGGTTTTAGTCAGTTCGTCCGCTTTTTCATTACCGTCCACTCATTAGTGTCAAGAAACCTAGACCAAGGTTACTTGGTTGTCCCTAGACAGTAACTGGAGTTTCGAGTAGCAGTTCCAGACCCTTTTCCACTCAAAGACCTGAGAGGGAAGTAGTAAGAGCGCAGCTTAACTGTCTGAACAAATGTAGACGTTGGAGCTCTTGCAGCGCCTTTTTAGGCTTTCCTGAGCCGGAACCTCTATAACATAGACTTCCGCTTGAAAAATGGAAGGCTAGGCAACAAGTGGAATGGACTAACCACCCATATGCCTGTTTTGCCATCCTTCCGGGATCCGTCAGTATACCAGGCATGGATCCGTTGCGGGAACTGGAGCCCTCTGTCTAGTATCTAGCTTCTCTCATTAATGGTTACCAGGTAAGCTTTTTCAAAGGAAATTCTTTTGGCTATAGTATCTGCTGGAGCATCTAGGTCGTTAATGTTAACCTGCTCGAAATCATAGAGATGCCCCACACTGGCGGAAGCACGATCAACTGGCCTTTCCTTTCGAAGAATACTAGTCGCTGCTTCCCTCTGTATAAAGAAGTAGATCCATGTGCTCGATGAGGACAAGATGTGAAGGCTCCAGTGGCGCCTAAATGTGCCACCCTAAGGTTATCAGGGGTTCTCCTGGTGGTTTCCTGTAGTGTTTTAGGATACCAAACGTTTTGCCTCGTATGAAAATATGGGTCTGATTATTCTCTGGAAGATCCATAAGGTCGTTTTGGGGTTCAGACTCCACTTTTTCCCGAGAAGCCTGTGGCATGTGCTGATTGCCCACATGGGTTTGCTCGTTATCAGGTTTCAGTTAAGCTTGCTGTCTAGGATTACTACTAGATATTTTGTTTCTTTGGAATATTCTCTTACAATTCCATTTAACTTAAGAGATTGGATCTGGAGAATCCTTTTCCTAGTAAAGGGAACTAGCATTGTCTTACCTAGGTTTATTAATAGCCCCATATTCTGGTAACAATATTGAAGGCAGTTTACATAAGCTCGGATAAAGCTGATTCAAACTTTCCTTTAGCACAGATGACAATGTCATCAGCGTATCCATAGTTCTTAAAGTTCTTGGAATTAGTTTAATAGCTCATCTACAACTAAGAACCATAGAAGCGTTTCTCAAGCATATTGCCAATCCATCTGATGATGCAAGTTTCTATGCCTCTATTTTCGAATACCCTCTTGATCGAGTCAAAGAAAGTATTGTCTAAAGCACCTTCTAAGTTCATGAAGGAACAAATAAGGACCTCATTTTCCTATGAGGCGTTCTCGATAGACCAGACTGCTGAGAGCGTCCTCGGTGGAGTTTTCGGATTGGTAGGCATATTGATTGGCATTGAGTGGACAGCTTTTGAGGGACGTCGTCCGAATATAGTTCTCTATTATTTTCTCTAGAATTTCCAGGAGAAATAATGTCGGACTGATAGGCCTGTATAGTTTTGCTTCGTTTCTTGCAGTAGTGCCGGGAATATGTGGTCACCGCCAGGAGCTTTAAAAGGCTTGAAAGACTTGACAGCCCATCTCACCTTGGCTTCGGTGACAATCTCGTTTGCTGATCACTATTTAGCATCACTGGTATCAATGAGGATCTGACGTCTATGTCGGGCGCATTGGTCACAAATTGCAGAGTGGGAAGTGCGTTTTGAGAAGAATCTCTAGCGTTCCATAAGTGTTGACTGAAAGGCTTCCATCACAGTGTTTGAGGGAGCCAATGCCGTTGTTATGATTATTATAGAGGGCTTTTTGGAGTCGCAAAGCTTTGAGGTACTCTCAATTTCTTCGCAAAGTCTCCAGCTTTCTCTTTTGTATCTCCTTAGCTCTTTATTGTATTCGGTTAGAGCTTTTTTGTATGTTTCACATTTCTGAGTGGCTTTAGCTCTGTTGAACTGCTCTCTAAGGCTTTTTCTTAATTTACCGAGCTGACTGTTGCACCATGGAATGTCTTTTTTTCCTTTGGATGGTGGTGATAGGATAGCTCTCTTCATAAGCTTGAATGAGCGTTGTTTGAAGTTGCTAGGAGATCCACTTCTTCGCTCGACTTAAGCCTTTTCCCCTTTTTCTTTTTATCCCTTTATTGTAAATATGACATTCGAATAGAGATTCCCCGACTTAATTTTTCTTCTTTGAACTGAAAATCAGTTTACTCGCTTTTAAAATTGCAATTGGTGTGTTTCCCGTGCTATGTTTGCGATTATATTTTACATTATTATTCCTCTTGATAATATAAAGTATTTTAAAAACTAATATCTCTTAGAGGGCCCCATATGCGAAAGTGCCATGGGCTAAAAGGTAAAAGTATATATAATGCTATTATCAGTAATGAAAAACTCTTTTCAAACGATATTTTCCTTACACATACGCCGAACAATAAATTAATAATAATTTTGAGGGCATACTTTGGAATATAAAAAATGATATTCATCGACTCAATTCATTTCTCGAGCCTCATTGCACCATTTGAAACCGATATAAATATTCATCTTCATCCATAAATTCTTTTTCATCTTAACAACTGCTGTGTAATTAATTGAAACATAAATATTTACTAAAATGACTGGCATGAATAGAATTAAGAAAATTAATACAATTTACTGAGGTTTTCTTGTGTAACAAAATGAACTGCATAATTTCCAGTTACACTAGGGAAGTTCCTTGCATGTTGCTTTTTCTACCATTCTATTTGGAATATGTAAACTGGGTATCTGTATTGTATATTTTTTGGAATACGCTAAGCACTTGCTTTAAATATATTTTTTGATGATCTGCATATATAAAATTCATCATAACCTCATGGTTTAAGACTCTTGTTTCTCTTTTACAAGCAAGCTAACTTTATTCGTCTTAAAGGAAATAGACTGTCTCCAGCGTAGTTTTGTGGCTTATATTATTAATGCATTTTGAATCAATAATAAATAGTTAAGTTAAATAGTGAATTTGAACCAATTTTATTACGTTAGATCGAACTGCCGATTTTGTAGATAGTAGCGCCGACGCTTTTTTGCATTTGTGCGGTTAAAAATATGAAATTCATAAATATTTTTAACTACCTACTTTAAAAGTCAGTAATTTTTCCAATGATAGATCCAAGTAATTATACTGAATTTTATTAAAATTGCATTGTTAAACTTAGTAGGTAAACAAAATATTGTATGTGTAATTAATAAATCTAGCCGGAATAGGCTATTTGTAAAATTTATTAATCAAGTGAAAAAATAATTTTATTTATGAACTTCTTAAAGTTAAAAATAAGAAAAAAATGCTTAGCGATTTTTTAACATCTATCAAATATACTGCACAATGTATATTTATTTCTAACAAACATCGGTAACGGTTATAGCGATTAATATATCATTTCTTTAAGACTTTCATTAAATAAACTTGGTAAAAACTTTTAAATAAAGTGCTATATAATTAGTTTGTTTTAAATGTCCAATCATTGGGAAATATTTCGTTTAAAATAGTCAAAAATATTTTTCAACATAAAGTAATATGAAGTTCTGAAACTGTGAGATTTTTAAAATGCATCTCGATATAAAAAAGTTGTTTTCGTCAGCTAACGGTAAAGAACTTCTTCATACCTATTTTAAATAATTCGGTCAAGAGCGAAACCGGCTCGTAAGATCAGAGTTCCATAGTAGAATTTTATCAACTAATCATAGATCGTCCGAATTTAAATCATCAATTCAACAAAACTGTTGAAAAAAATTTGGAACCCCTTAAAATGATACTCCCCCACATTATACAAAGAAAAAAATGCTGAGGGCACATAAAAAAAAAAAAAAAATTGAAAATATGTGTTAATTTTTAATTGTCGAAGTATGTTCGCGTCACAAAGATCTAACCTTCTGCCAAATTTTAAATTCCTGAGACCGAGAAAAACAACTGTGACATCTGCATGGACGGAAGCAAGAGAAATCTTATAAGGGTTCTGTTCTTTCTTTTTGAGGTGCGGAACCCTAAAAAAGGTAAGTTTGGCTTACATCTTGAAAACTAGAAACTTTGCAGGTCACTCAAAGTCACAAAAGAATGGTCCATTTCTCTCCTATAAAATTTTGGAAATGGACGACTTCTGCGATGTGACTCGGTTTCGCAAAAAGTTAAGTTCTAAGGCCTCGCGCAGACTAAAAGCGTATCGTAAATGGGCGTTTTTTCGAATCGATTATTTCTTTTATATGACGTATACTGCAAACATAGCGTAGTGTAGATGAGCGTAATTTGAACCACACTCTTGGTGTACAGAATTCCTTTATTCTGCCTTGCAGTGTCAAAGGCACATAAACTTTGACTTTTTTGTAGGAGGTGTAAATGGTGCAATGTACCGCTACACTTGATGATATGTTAGACGGGATGACTAACAACAAGTATCCTGGATGGGTTACCAAAGAACGATTGTAATGAAAACTAATTAATGATACCCGATGTACTTTAAAATGTAACTGAATAATTTATTTCTTCAATCTCACTCTTTATATACAAACAGTTAACTCTATGCAAATAATGCTGATTTGACGCTAATTTTCTTTGCAACAAACTTTCGTAAAACAGTGACCCAGTAAGAAAAAATTTTTTTTTTTTAATTGGATTGCAACAGTCACTAATTTTGTGATTTATTGGAATGCAAGTATTATTGGGTCACCGCATTACTGAGCGATGTTGTTTATATATGTTGCGATTATATGCAATTGTTTTGAAGTAACTCTGTATGTACATAGTCAACTTTATAATTTGAGTAGATACAAAATATTCTAAGATTTCAAGATCAGCGTTGACAAGTCTTGTCTCACATTTAAGATCAGCGTTGGCATGTCTTGTCCCACCTTACCGGGGTGCATCTACTGGTGTCTTCGTCCTGGGTCGACTTCGGCATACCTTATCTCGGCATTTCCATACAGGAGTATTATTATCGTTAGTAGAATAGGCCCGTAACCAAATGCAAATTGATGAACATCATATGTCAATGTTCGTATGATGTGGTTTTTAAAATGTGTCACTTCGTACCTTATTGATTCAATTTCAGCCAAATGTGATTGATAATGGCCAGTTTCATTCAGTCTAAGTCTGAGTCTGGCGCCGTAAACAAATTGCTTGACGGAATATAAGATGCTCTGCTGTTGGATGCATATATTCTATGCCCTTGAACGGTCACTAATGGCTGTTTTATGAGACATCTATCTGTGATTTTTTAAATTTCAGTGCCTTCTATGCTGTTTGCGTGATGTTGTCTCACATACAACGTTGATAGTGGTTTTTTGTTATAGTACGTATATCCACCAACTAGGACTATACAATTTAATCCAATGAGCTTCACTTCCGGTCTAGGTCAACTATAATGTTGGTAGTTGTGAAAGCTGATTTATGAGGCATACTTCGCAGGAGCTAACTGTTGATTCCTTTTTATATTTGGGATGTTATTGTTTACAAATGTGCTCGCTGTCTTCGATGATTATGCATGACTGTAATTCTTCTTCGCTCAGTGGATAGTATTGATCTTTATGTAGATTGATTGATTGAATTTGTAGTTTGAAGATTAGATATAGTATAGCGACTCTTCCCGCGATGGTCATGAAAGTGTAATCGTCCTGTGATATTGGCAGTCGCCGCGATAAATGTGCTCTTATCCTTGTAAGCCCTTCTTTTAATTGGATTGGCGAGATCAATAGCGGGCTAATTTTTCCGTGATGAGTGTCTGTGAGCACGTCTAGAATTGATGTTTGAATCCATAAGAAGTTAGAAGCGGCAAGAGTGGTCTGCATGGTAAGTGAAGTGAAAGATTGGCACAACTTCTCTGGATATAGTTCTTTTTTTATACCATTTACTCGCTTTGTTACATGCGATAGATGGGTTTGCAGCAGTCGATATGCTCTTCTTCCTTCTTCATGACATTTAAAGTAGCATCCATAATAGAGGTTTGATTCTTTATCAGCTGCAATAAGTTATCCTCATTTTTGTGCATATCATCTATAGTTCAAGACATTCTTTCAGTGTAGTCGGAGTCTAGCACACCAAATAAAGTGTAAAGGCAAAATAAAGCATTTTACAGATTATATCACTGCAAAGCGAATGGTTTACTTTTGCGTTTATTGCCGATTTTATAATATAAATATCTCAAATGTTGAGCAATTACAAAAGCAATAGCGAGTAATGAGAAAAGGCATAAAAACTGAATATGTGTGGTTATAAAATTACGGAAATAGATACATAGTAAAGATTGTAATACGGTAATTGGAATTATATGTATGATATAAAGTTTACTAACTATATTTATTTTTGCTTATCAGAATGTGGCAGTAGCTGTTAGTTTGGATATTAGGTTAATTATGCCATTCCTTCACTGGAATTTCATAAAAAACTTTCCAAATTTTATGTCAATTGGAAAAAAAAAAAATTGGGCCGCAATGTTTATAATGACCGAAAAAATGCTTCTGGTCGAAATTAATGAATCTACATGTGATAAATTAAACTACTCAATTAACCTATTGTTGAAAAAAAAAACCCAATAAACAATCTCAACGACATCACAAAATCCAATTTTCGGTTAGGTTTGGAAAACCTATCGATTATATTATCCACATCAATGTCGATCTCAGGGTAGATATTAAGGACTCAGATTGTAAAATAGATGCTGACGGAAGCGATTCTGTCACGGGGGAAGTAATTGACTGAGAGTGAGCTTGCACTTTGAGTCACATTTAAAGGAATTGGAGTAGGAGTGGATAATATGTTACTGACTATTTATTCTGATGGGAACTTAACTGATGTTACTTTCTTCTGAATAAAGTTGTCAATGGCCGTATCAGTTTTCCGCTTTACACTTTCGCTACTATTTTTACTTCCATCGCTAACTAATATAGCAAGTTTGTCCTTTTCCTACAAATTAAAAAAAACGTGAAATTAAATTGATCAACACTACTTGAATTAATACGAAAATACAAGCAAAAGTAGGGCCGTTCTTTAGCAACTAAAATATGACAGTAGAGACTCGGAGTAAAGATATAATAATAATAAGAAGAATTTTGCAATTTTTTTTACGGATACGGAAATACAACACGCGGTCATAATATTTCTAAAAACAGGTAGTTAAAATTATTTGGAAATATGAAAAATATAAAAATAATATGCATAATGTATACAATAAAACAAATAAAAAATTAACATCGATATTGAAAATACGGCCACAAAAATAAATCCAATTCATCCGTATACTTACAGCAAAGACGTACAAAACTACGTTAACTACAAAAATTCAGTCAATAAATTCTCAAATCTCAGAACTCTGACAATAAATATTTTTAGCGCGCTAAAGAACGGCCCGGCCGGATAAATTCAAGCTAAATTTTTTGGAGACTTACTGGTGGTATACCATCTCTAATCAAAACCCAAAAGCCAAAATTTAGCCCGTTGACCTTTGTACCGCTCTCGCTAAAATTCAGGATAAATTTTCGCCGACCTTAGTAAAAGCAACGCGAATGGATTTTATTATAATTTTGCCGTAAAAATTCTGAAGAAAAATTGAAGAAGAATCGCACTCGAATCAATCCAATTGATGGTTTTTAACCACCAGTAGTGTATAAAAATTCGAAAGAAAATTTTTCAAGTAAAATTTCTAAGAACAAAATATATGATTGCCAACACTCATAAAATCTTTAGCGGCCAAGGCAAGTCAAGGTACCTGAATCAATATTAACTCTTTGGGCCGCCACCAGTAGTGCATGAAAAATTTAAAGAAAATCAAAGCTCTCTAAGAACTGAATATTTGCGCCATTGTCCGAAAGGGTGAACCTCCAGAATCAATCCACCAATTCGTTTGGACCATAGTCAGTGAATAGTTAGTTATTCATTAAAATTCTTAAGAACAATTTGCAAGTGAGTAGATTTCTAAGAAAAATTTAATGCTTCCCTACAAACGTAAAAATTTTGAACAATTCACGCTTAATTCAGTGTCGCTATGAAAAATCAACAGGTGGCTATACGTTGATGATTGCATAGAACTAGGGTTCTACTGGAAGCACCCTAAATCAAAATTCATTGAATTAGCTTGTATGCTGCTGTTGCAAGCTCCGCTGCATGTTGTCCTGTCCTCGATTTTATTTTTATTCGGAAAATTAGATAGGTAAACAAAAATTCATGATCGCTGACCAATTTCTCAGAAACAATAACACTTTCAAATTGGGAGTAATCGGCGCAACAAAAATATAAAAGCATAATAATAACTGGGTTGCTATGCATTGCGTGCCTTTTTCTAATCAATCAAACACTAAACTAAATATGTAATACCTATTCCAAAATTACTTATCATCCTGTGATAGGTATAACGGATGACTTCTCGGCACTATATAAAACATAAGAAAATTCTAAGAAAATCGTACACGTTTCAAAGACGAAGAGCTACGAGAGAATGACTATTATACCCACTCCAGACTCCACTATTACTATTCTAAAGAAGAAAAACAAACTCCCAAACCATCGCTAACTGTCGCCGCTGATTGGAAAAGTGCGTTACACTACTAGCATTAATCGCTGGCGACAACTACACATTGTGTTCGTACTATACGAAAATCGTCTTGTTAAACTTTTAAAACTCACTTTACAGTCCAGCACCACATTTAATTCGTTGCGAAGGTGAGGTGGCGCTTTGGGGGAGGTCATGACCCCCCCCCCCCCTCTCCATCATACGCGCCTGCTTCAGAGTATTGCTTTCCATTAGAAGTATGTGGAAGATAAAGCAAATCAACTAGAAATGCTCTATCGCTAGAATATATGCTCAGGTAATGTGTTATGATAGTGATGGTGATGGAAAGTGGAGAAGCCTTCGCTTTGGGATTTTCGTAGCATATTATTTCTCTCTATATGATATTAGAATTGTTTAGAAATTCTGTCGGCTGACGAGCTGTTGCGGGTTTAAAAAGGACTGTAATTATACCCTAGATGAAAACTCAAGGACATTATGCATTTTATTCAACGTTTGTAACAACAAAATTAAGATCCTGCTAACAGACTTCAGAAATCGGAAATTATTGTGTACTGGAAATTTAAGTTTCTTGGAAATTTTGAAAATTATCTCTGTGAGATGTTGGACAGTCCCTAGGTTCGACAGTACCCAGAAGTATTTAAAAGAGTCCCCTTGCAAAATTTGTTGCTTTAGGATTGAATATGTCGAACTTGATGAATAAGTGGATTTAGCCTTTGCCATTCATACACAATACCTACTTTCGACAAAGTACTAAAATGATAAAATCTAAAATATTTACCTTGTGTTGATAGCAGGGATCATCTTCACGAAAACAATCAGGAAAGTCTTCATTAGTTTCCGCTATACACTTTTCGATTATTTTTCGTTTTTATATGTAAATATTTATCGAAAACATGCTCGTACACAATGAAAAATCTTTTGCAAATATTAAAAAATTAATCCGTTGGCGGTTAAGAGCACGCAGGTATTGTTTGCAGTTTCATAATCTTTGCTGATAATCATAAATTCTGAAGGTAATTCCAGTTTTTCTGAAGATTGCTTTACCTTTATTTTTTTTTTACAAATATCATAATTAATTTTCTTTTTATGGTTTTCAAAATAGCGGAACCTATAAAGTATCGTTTCGCTGCATTAGAGACTTAAAATTCCTTTTCTAAATATCTATCCTGAACTATTTCGCCTTCATCTTTTTCGTTTAAACGCATTATTTCGAAGCTATCAATTTTATTTGAATATGTTTTCCAATAAAAGAAGTAAGGCTTTTATAGTAAAAACTGTACCATCCAAACAGTAGTTTATTGATTTTTTCGTAATTTTGTTCCTATTTATTAGTTTGTATTTGAAAAAATATTCAATCATTTCATGTAATTAAATTTTCACTGTATTGTGTCTTTCTAATGGCTCTGATATATATTCTTGCTTATAAATGTCTACTGTATTTAAGCAGTCAAAAGTTCTGTTTATTTTTAGAATAAATTCGTCAGTACTTTTTTTGGAATCACTTTGGAATTTCTCAGTTCCAAGCAGGTATTTACTCCAGAAGCCACTGTTTGACTAAACACTTGGGTTGTAAAACAAACATTTTTTCTCTCAAACGAATTTGGGTTAATGTGCTGATCCATCAATTTGGGACACAATTTAACAGTTTTGCTAGAACTGAGCTCATATAATTTTTCGATTATACTCCAACTAACTTTGACAGCATTTGTAATAATGTCATTAGTAATCATAGTATTCCGAGGAATGTCATACAAAGTAAATTTTTTTTTAACCGCATTTTCAAATTCAAAAGTAAATAAAATATATTAAAAAAAAAAAACTTTTAAATTAAATAACTTTTGTAAATAAAATGCACTAAAAAGTAAAAAAAAATTTTTTTCTTTCTCAGTGATATAAACAAGAAAAGTTTAATGCAAAATAAAAAATGCTAGAACTCAGATTCAATTTTAAAAGTTTGGGCATCCATAACTATAATCACGATAGTCTAACTGCAAATCATGCCCAAACTTTTAAGATTTAATCTGAGTTGTAACA
Organism: Dioctria rufipes; assembly: GCA_963924295.1. Taxonomy (NCBI): domain Eukaryota; kingdom Metazoa; phylum Arthropoda; class Insecta; order Diptera; family Asilidae; genus Dioctria; species Dioctria rufipes. Next base: position 225,466,751 of record OZ002740.1, read on the forward strand.
TTTCTTATTATACATTAAACTTTTCTTGAGAAAGAAACAAATAATTTTTTACATTTTAATGCATTTTATTTACAAAAGTTATTTATTTTAAAAGTTTTTTTAATATATTTTATTTTCTACTTTTTAGTCATACTCTCGAATATCGATTCTTGAAACTAAATTCTCGAAACTCGATTCTTAAAAATCTACTGTCGAAAGTCGACACGTTTACTACCCTAAAACTCTTTCGTTACGAACGGCACTCTCAGGCGCTCAGGCATTCAGGGACTCAGACACAAACTTTCTGAGTCAGGGGTCTGAAAGTTCATAGAAAGTTATTAAAAATGGCTGTACTTCTCTGGAATTCAATAGTCGTAAACATTTTGTAATGTTTGCGCCCTGGTCACAACTGATACTTCTTGAAATTAGTCCTATTGGGAAGCTAATTTGAATGTTTTCCAGTAAGATTAATTTTAAGTCCTCACTTAAAATAGCATTATTTGAAACATAAAATCTCAAGATATATTTTCAATCATAATGCAATCCGCGGACCATAAACAAGGAAACGTGATCACCGACTGCACATTTTCGTTGTCCACACTTCTCTCTCCATTTTATATATTTTGGAAACCTGCTCCTTCAAATTTGATATCAAGGAATTGTTAAGACCAGGAGTTTTTTTATTGGTGCCCACCTCCATATAGAGTTTTGGTTTGGAAGTATAAAGTTCAAAGAAGTTTTCATAAAATTGAATCCAGAAGTTGAAGAGTAGTTCAAAGATTGCGCCAACGTTTTTTGATTCTCTTCATAACTTTTTTTTTAGAATCCAAAAGTATTATGCTCATCACCTTCGCATTTTCACTAACTTCAGCTCTGTCTATATGCTCCAAGTCCAATTTATACTTGTCAACTTTTTAGTTTAATTCATCAATTTTTTTCTCATATTCCTCTTCAAGAGATGTTTACTTAGAAAATGGCGATCACATACCTATAAATTTATTTTTTATGACAAATTTTTCATCTAACAAGCAATATCTTTCCATTTCTTTAACAGATCGGGATTTTTAGGAACAATGATCTAGTACACATGTTCGCACACATACGCGTTTTTTTGATTGTTTTCCCATCAAATCTTACAAATATTAATATTTTGTATTGGGTGTTAAATAAACTGATTTGTTGTTTTCTAGTATTCCTACAATTTGGAACACAACAACGTTTGACAATATTAAATTCCTTTGAATAAAAGTGGGTACATACTGAGCAAACAAACGGAAACACATGTGTTTGAACTCTTGTTTTTGATTAAATGTGTTCGTGTTGCAAATGCAAACGAATGTGTTTTATACCATGTGCTCATGTTCCGTCTCAAATGCACATTTCCAAACAATTTGTCCATTCCGTGGCAAACAAATGTGAAAAGTGTGTACGCATTTGCAAGCCAGAACGAACAATATGCGTAGTACATGAGCCAACTTCCAACTTCAATGGAAAACATGCAAATGCAAACACATCTGTTTGATGAGACGTACACACTTAAGATATTCGTTTGAGTTGAGGCATCGTTGGAAATATTTTGAACGTACACACTACAAAATTTCTATTTCAAACGTGCGAGCACATGTGTTTCCGTTTGTTTGCTCAGTGTGTACCCACCTTAACTAGTCGACATTTGTTATAATGAAGATCCAATGAAATTCCTAAATCCAACGCAAAGTCACAGAATCGAAAACACACGGTCGGCTTTCCAAGCAATGAGATATATGTATTATAAAATTCTACTCACCACCGAATGTTAGAAAACAAGGAAGCAAAAAGATAAGAGCAAAAACTATTCTAACGCATGGTGATCGCATCACGCACAGCACCGTCACCAAGCACATGCTGTGTAGTGGCGGGTAATTTTTCGTCGATTTTCTTTGCTTTCTACTTCCAGTGGAAGGCAGTATTCTGAAGTGATACATATTTCGGACTTAGAAAATTTAATTGAATCTGCTCATAATGAATAGTCTGATAAGTTATAGAGTCTGTGGTATCACTAATTTTATAATCATGTTCGCAGTATATTCTTACAAAAAACCCTGTATTTTGCCGTTTGCGTTAGTAAAAATCACTGACGACATTTATGTAGATCTATTGGGATCTTCTCCATTTTTATACCCTAGATGTAATGTAGAGGGTATAAAATTTGTCATTCCGTTTGTAACACCTCGAAATAATGATGGTAGAGCAAAATTGGACACCCACGCATAATATTCCGTCTGTACGCACGGGATTTAAAAAACAAAAGTAAATTTAAGTTAAGTAACTCCTTCGTGGGGTTGCCATACAAAATTTTCGTTTTCCATTATATATTTAGACACGTTGACGCGTTGACCTAGAGACCTGAAATTTGGTACAAGGTGTTTTCATTGTACTAGCAAATATTTTTTTTTTTTTCAAAAATGGACTACATCGGGCAACTCTTTTTTGGTGTTGTCATATAAAAATTTATTTTTACGTATACTATGAAAACAATTAGTCCAAGACATTTTTATCGTATTAAAAACTTCTTCAGAATACGAAATCCTATAAAATAGGTTAGAATCATTTTTTCTGTCCGACAAACCGTTTTAGAAATATATGCGAAAAACAGCTTCAACTATCAAACTTGCACAGATTGGTGACCATATGATATTACATACGGGCATTCATCTAGGGTATCATAAGAATTTGTTTTAGACCAATTCTAGCTTTTTTACTTGTCTATTTACTTTTTAATTACTAGACTTCGCCTCCACACAACTGAATCATAGTGATTCAGAGTTGAGGCTTAGAGCTCTCTACTCCATTTGCCGAAATTAACTACTATCTATCAATGAATAAAGGAAGTTTAATATTTTTTTTTTAGCCCTTCCAAGCTAGTCGATTCCGTGATGACCGCCTGAAACTAGTCCGTGGTTTGGCAACAACTGCTACTCAACCTCGAAGTTCGAAGGTGTAGCTTATTGGAAGCAGTAAATACATTCTTATGAATAAAGGTCTTAAGTGTGATTTGAAGTGACGCTATTTGGTAAATACAGGTTGTTTCATAAAAATTTACTAGGAACATAATTATGAAGCTCCGTGGTACCCAATATTTTACTTCATTCCTTCAAAACAGCCAATCAGTTGTCAATTTGGGAAGTCACATATAGAAGACAAAAACGGAATGCTATACAAGTTCCATGTTATAATCAATAAAAATTGATCATGGTAGTATTTCTTAAATTAAAGGGAAAAGCGTAAATAATTACATCGAAAATACACATTATTAGATAGGACCCCCTCTAAAAAACATTTTCCTCCCCGTATTACTATTTTTCTGAGTTTAGTTTACAGCAATAAATATATTGCGACTAAGTATTTTATCAAAGAAAATTCGTATTTAAGTATTTATTTAGCACATTGCTACACAAATTTTACCAAAGTAGAATCAAATCAATCAAAGATTGCTAAATTGTAGCATCATCATTGTTTCGATTGAATGAAAGGTAAAGGTGAAGCTACACGGCGAGAGTCTTTGGTCTCCAAAGACTATTTTTTGGTCTCTGAAGACCCAGAGACTCGGGTTTACACTTCGGTGAAGCAAAAAATCTCTAAGGAGACCTTACGACTTTTTTGGTCTCCAGTCTCCCATCATGTATCTTAAAACATACAGGTCTCCCGATCCGGTCTCAGGTCTGCGAAGTTTGTTCATTTATCGTCTCCAGTACTTCGGAGACTATTTGTGTGTTCTGGTCAGTTAAGTGTAGATCTACTCCGAAACGAAAAGGAATAAAGTGGTGTGAGTTTGGAAAATTATTACAAAGACATTAATAATAACAACAAATAATAATTAATCTCATTGAATTTAGGGCGGAAAATTTGTTTCGTCAGTAGAGTTCTGGTTATTTTTGAAGCAAAAAAAAAACACACAAGTTTTTTGTGTTCATTCCGTAAAATTTATACACCAAGTACATATTTTTTAAAGCTTTTTTCGCTTTTCGCATAACATAAAAATATTAATAACTTTTGAAATAATTCTTTCTAACAATCTCTTGCTTGACAATTAAGAAAGATCTCTTGGAGGTCTGTATAGACCAAACTTCAAATTTCGTGTATGCACTTCGGAAACGTGTCTCTAGAGACTTTTATATGTATTATGGTCTCCGGATTTTGGTCTCCAGAGACAAAATTCTTTTGCCGTGTAAACATTTTGCAGATTTTAGTATCTGTAAACCGGAGACTGGGGACCAAAAGTTTCTTCTTTATTTTAAGTGCTCTTTCGCCCTTTAGCATTAGATGAATTAGAATAATTCGTTTCACACGAAGACGCGCGTTAGTACAAGACGAGCGACTTAAGCTTACTGTAGCAAACGTTTGCTAACATTGTGTTACTGCTTTGTCGCACGACTACTGACTTAATGAGAAAACAAAAAAAGTCAGTTCGCACGAACTTGCGACAGTCGCAATGTTTTTCTCCAAGTGAAGAATTTTTGTGCTTTGCAACTTTGCTTTGTACTGCAAAATTTTACTCATTATTATATTAATACAATATTACTCCCCCTTTTAATAGACTTGCAGCAAAGGGTGTACCCACTGACCTATAACAATGGACTGAGCGTATTGCCATATTCCTATAGGAAAGAATGGCACAAGTTTTACAGTTCTCTCTTTCGCCTTATGGCAGAGTTGGAGCTACCAACACAAAATATTGCTTACTGGACGTTTACTTATGCCATTTGATGTTTTTATGTTGGCTGTAGACGCAATGACCGCAGAAAGAATAAGGTAAAGATAGTGTTTACCATGCACCGTCTCTCTTGCCCATACGCAGGATTCAGTTAAGAATAACTTTTGAAAATTAAAGTCGGAATTAGTTTAATTTCTTATAAGAGTGCTTATAAGCGATTGAAATATCACTTGGACAAAAGAAAATATTTTTTTTTTTAATTTAATTCGATTTACGGGTGGATTGGTTGAGTTTTACATATTTTTATGTAGTAAACGTTTTAAAGGGTGCTCTAACGGTGATATACAGAAACACAATATTTTTTGTGCCACACGTTCAGTACATTGCTATAAGTCAGTGACTAAAGTTTGCAAAAAAATTGTCTTGTTATAGTTTCCACAAACATGATTGCAGAGCTGGGCAATACTTAAGTAAAATAAAACTGAAGTACTACTTAAAGTACATTTTCGTTACTTAAGACTTATTACTCAATACTTTTGAAATGCCCCTACTTAGTACTTGAACATAAGTACTAGCGTCTATTTACTTGTACTTAAGACTTAGTTTTGTACTTAAGTACCAAGATTTTTACTTAGTATTTCTGAGTTTATTAAGTATCTACAAATATCTAACTCTTCGTAGAAAAGAATACACAATCTCTAACGTAATTCCGCTTTTGTTGAGTTTTAAAGCACACAAAGAACTGTCAAAGCATGTGAGGCACTCTCGCGTCAATGCAGAACCTTAGACAAACTAATAACATACAAACAAGACTGGGCAAGTAGAACAAAAACCAGTAACGTCTCGCTCGAATATAAAATCGACGATGCCTCGACTTGATGACATAACCACTGAGTATAATATGGACTGACTACGTTCATAGAAATACACTGCAGAAAGTGAGCTCACTTCTATATTGTTGACTCTTTCGGTCTAACCACAAAGTACCAACTGAGAGAGAACTGAAAACAAATAAAATAGTGGCTTCGTCGAAATACATGATTTTAAATTAATCATTTAGGGTTATTACTGATAAAAACTGTTTTATCAAAGACAATATATTGATTAGATACGCAAAAGAAATGCTAAATATTTTATTAAAATCACCTTCCGAGCTGCGTGTACACTTTTCAACTTCCCGCCAATGATTTTTTTTAATGTTGGCACCGACGTACGAACTCTTTTTGACACAAGCAATTGTGCCCACGTAAAAGAGAAAAGTAAGCAGTCCATATTATATACGTCAGTGGACATTACCAAGGGTAAGCAAGTCTTGCCTCGCTCTAATATAAAATCAACGATGTATCGACCTGATATATGAAAGGCTTCAATTTGTTCTTAGAAATTTACTGGACATTTTTTTTTAGAGTTGTTATGCATTATTGGAGGCGATAATTGGTGTGCTTGGGCGGACCTCTAATAGATTTTATGAGTGTAGCAATGAGAGGTGAAAGTTTTACTCTACCTTCAGCGTCGAAAACTATAAAAATACTATAAATAGTAGCCACTGGTTACTATACATATTATAGTTTTCAAAAGGTATTTATTTATTAATATACATTAACTGAACTCGACAAACTTGATTATATTACTGCCAACGTACATACAATGATTCTAAAAAAAGTACTTTAAAAGTACTTCAAAAAGTACTCAGTACTTCTTATAGACTTAGTACTTAGTTACAAGTATTTTTCATACATGCGGGACTCGTACTTACGCTGAAGTTCTCAGTCCTCCGGTACTTGTACTTGTACTTAAGTACTTTTTCTTTGGTACTTGCCCAGCACTGCATGATTGGCTCTTCTATATACGCATAAGAGTATATGGGTTTGAAAATACTAGAATGGAGAAATTTTTCAACTGTAAAATTTAAACGGAAAAATATAAAATTATAAAAATATAAATATTTTCGAAGATGAACTAATTATGGAAAGTTTTAGATATTGAAAATTTTTAACAAGGGTAAATGAAGGTATAGATTCAAACTTCCAAGAAAGATGAGTAAATTGCAGTGATTCAGATTGGTTTATTTCCAAGGCTGGTCGGGTTAACTAATCAATGTCAAAGGCATATAGACCAGTAAATTTGACTTTTATCCTACTCAAAAGCTTATAACATATTTGCGAATGTGAGCTGAGATGCTGAGTGGCACAACATCAGCAGGCGTATTTCAAAGGAAAGCAATTGAGACGGCCTTACACGAGCTTGTCAATTAGATTGAAAAGGGCTTTCTTTTTAAACAATCTACATTGGTTATGTTCATTGATGTAGAAGGCGCATTTAATAATGTACTCCTGCATAAATTCACTCTAACATGCTAACAAAACATGGAGTGAATCATATTGCCAATCTAGGATCGGAAACCAGAGTGAAAAGAGACCATAGGAGCATTCCTCAGGCCGGTATTTTATCACCTTTACTATGGGTACTCATTATGGATGAGTTCTGGTTAATGATCACCCAAATGATATGCTACTAGTTATAGGTAGTTTCGATTGGTGCAGAACCGGATCCAACTAGCTACAAACTGAGATCTTTTTCTCTCTCTGCCTAGACACTAAGAAAAGGAATACTTATATAATGAGCTTGCGCTTTATTAGCTACACGCATTTGGAACTAAATGACGGACTAGAATACGTAGGAATTATAGTAGATGAAAAACTGCACTGGTAACCATTCTTAGAGTCAATCATCTCAACTAGGGCTGGATCTACCCTAAAACAAGAGCTCCGCACGAATCCATCGTTGAATTCGTACAGTCGGTCGTGCCTGACATAAACAGGCCAACGATCACCTACTTGAGGCTGCCCATCTAAGGTAGAATGGGAATCATATTATATGTTTCAACCATTGACACAGCCTATATTTTACACAGATGGTTCCAAATAAAAGGGCATACACCTTGAAAACCATGTCACTATATTCCAGTCGAAAAACAGGGCCATGTCACGGCACTCCAAGTGGAAATAAGGCCAAATAACAAGAATCTATATTTCTAATGACTTGCAAAAAACATGTAGATCCGAAATTTCTATGTGACTCCCAGTGCAGAAGCCTTGGTACCGATACATTAATATAACATAGTAGAGACTGCTGTCTGTAATGCCCGATGCATTTCAAGCTTTCTATGTGTTTGTTTTATCTGTGATGCTTCTTTGGTTGTATAAACTCTTAGCATTAGTTTTTCAGTTTAGGTTTTTGTTTGGGTCTGAGAATCATACCACTCCATCCATTGGTTTCATATATCATGCATTGGTCTACTGTCGGTGCCTGATGTCGATGAGTGATGTCAGCTAATCTTTCTCCCTTGGACATGGTAAGAGCTCTGTGCCGAATCTTTACTAATCGTGCCTTTGGGTTTGAATGTGATTTCCATTAATGTGAGAAGTCTGAGATACAAGGCTGATCAAGTGAAAGATATGTTTTCGGAGTGTAATATTCACGCAATTATTGTTTGGGAAACTTGTTTAAATGGATATGTTAACTCTAAATTTGTTTCAATACCTAATTTGAATGTTTTCAGAAATGATCGACATGACCGCGTAGGCGGTGGTGTGGCCGCTTATGTGCATAAATCTCTAAATGCAACCATTATCAAATTGTCGACGAAAGGTAATAAATTGGAGTTTCTTAGACTCAAATTGTATTCTTCTTATGAGAAATGTGCTCTCTTTGGCGCGTACTGCCCTCCAAATTGTTTTAATGATTTAAACAATGCGGTGGAGCTCATTGATGCCGTGTCGAACGCTCAGCTGCAATTTGGGGATGTTGCAGTCTGCGGAGATATGAATGTTAATGCACTATGCTACAGTCCTGCAGTAAATAATTTTCTGTATCTTTTACAGACCTTAGACTTGAAGTTAGTTAACAACTTACCGATATATTTTAATTGTTCCTCGTCTTCTCAGCTAGATTATGTGCTTACTACCAACATTAATAGAATTTTTTTCATACTCAAATTTCAAGCAACTTTGATCACGATTTTCTGTTTTTAACATACAAGATGAATCTGTCCGCTATTCCACTTTCAGTCTCCTTCAGTTATCGGGGTTTTAAAAACATTGATATACAGGCACTTTCAGACGATTGTAACGGAATTTCTTGGAATCACCTATATGATGAGGAGTCCTTGGATGGTAAAGTTTCTATCTGAACCAACACCATTCTTCGTTTATATAATCAGTATGTACCTCAGAAAACTTGAAGTATTCGTGACTATAAATGTCCCTGGATTACAGATGAAATTCGTTAGGCGATGGCTGAGCGTGATTTCTTGCTTAAGCGATTTAGAAGAACTCAAGATAGTGTAGTTCATGGTAGATATAAAAGAGTGCGTAATAAAGTTATTTCTCTGCTCGATCATCTAAATGTGCCTATTTTGGGACCAAGGTAGATCCAAAACTTCCTGCGAAAAAGCTATGGAATAATGTTCGTAGTCTCGGTGTTCATCGGAAGGACCCACCCGTTGCAGATTTCAATCCTGATGACCTACACAACTACTTTGCTTCTAGCTTTGTGGTTGCAACTACGCCTGTTTGCAACTTTCAGGAATACTCTCTCATGACGATTTCTCCATTCATAGTGTGGATGCCCCCGGGGCTCTTTCGAATTTGTATTCCATTAAGTCTAATTCTATTGCACCTGATCTACTTCTCATGTCCCATACGCATATTTATAATTTGTGTCTTACCACTTCGCAATTTCCCTCTCAATGGAAGCAAGCAATAGTTGTTCCCATTCCAAAGAAATCTCGTCCTTCCCTAACTAGTCTTCTCCGCCCTATTAGTGTACTCAATTTTCTTGCTAAGACACTCGAAAAAATTATGCACACGCAAATCATGGAGTATGTGGGGGCAGAGAATATATTGTCAGGCTGGCAATCAGGATTTCGCCCAGGTCACAGTTGTGAGTCTGCTCTCTTAAAGGTCACATCTGATATTCATAAGGCTCTTGACAATGATCATTTAGAAGTACTGGTCCATCTCGATTTCAGTAAGGCCTTTGATTCGGTGAGTCACGTCAAGTTAATCTGCAAACTTGTCATAAAATATGGCTTCTCTTCATCGGCCGTTGGGTTAATTTCTGCTTTCCTTTCGAAGCGTGCGCAAGTTGTAAAAGTGCAGAATTCTATCACCGCTCCATTATCCCTTTACGCTGGTATTCCTCAAGGTTCGGTTCTAGGCCCTATTCTCTTCTCCCTCTATATAAGATCTCACCTGTGTTGTGAATAGCGCTTCTGTGCATTTATATGCCGATGACGTTCAGTTGTACCTTAGTAGACCCATAGGCCTGGTCGAGGACTGTATTGCTCGAATCAATAATGACCTACAGCACGTACACGAATGGGCAATGGGTAATGAGCTTGCCATTAACCCAAACAAGTCTTACTGTCTGCTGATATATAGAACCGTTTTCCCTATATCTGATATGCCTTCAGTTTGGCTGAATAACCCCACCCTTGAATATGTTGAGTCAGTTAAGAATTTGGGCATTCAACTCAATTGGAAATTTAGTTGTTGCGACTACATCAGCGTTTATAGCAGTCTTCGTCAACTTTCTATTTCCTCCAGTTGCCTGTCTGTGGATTTTCGCAGGAAATTGGCGATTACTCTTATGCTCCCTCATTTTAACTATGGGAGCCTTATTTTTAGCAGACTAGACTCAATTTGTCAAAGAATAGTTACTGTAGCCTTTAAAGACGTCATCCGTTATATTTATAAATTTCCTCGGAGCGCTCGTGTATCTGCTCTTGCTATGTCCCTACTCGGTAGCTCTGTAGAGGCCTATTTGACTCGTCGGAGGCTTATCTTCCTTCATAGGCTAATGTACACTAAGTTCCCTGCATATCTCTCCGAAAGCCTACAGTTCTTGCACTCGAATAGAAGTCTGCAACTTCTTGTCTCGAGATGTAAGTCTAGGTACGGTGAGCGCTCTTACTTCGTCCAAGCTGCCGAAAATGGAACTCTCTTCCAAATTTTATTCAGCGCACAGTCTCCGGCCTGACCTTTGCTAAGCTAGTCAAAGATTACCTTAACTAGTTATTAGATTTTGATTGGTATTTATTCTCAAATCTTAAAATTCTTGTTGCATTGTTTTAATTAATTATTAATTTTATTTATTTTTTCGTTTTGTTTTCTCTTTTCTTTTAATTTGTTGTATTTTTATTTATTTACTTATTTTTTATTTTGGTTCTTTTCATTGGCTTTTTATCTCTAAGTTCTCTTTTTCTTTTTCATCTTTGGATTTATTTTTTCTCTTTATTCATTTATTTGTTTATTATTATCTTATTTTTGCTTTAATTTTAATGTTACTTATGTCTTTTTGTTCCACCTAATTATACGTCATAAGATTTTGTAATCTTCTGTACAAGGCCGAATAAATGCATTGTATTGTATTACCAAACATAGACAGAAGTCGATCCCGAGGGAGAAGAACTGATTTGACGAATCACATCTATGTGATGAATAGAAACTATTTAATGCTTATCAAAAAATTAAAAAGGCAGGGCTTCATAGAGTTTGCAAAATATAGACTGCAAGTTAGAAAAATGAAGCTATTAAGTGCTGAGCTTGCATTACTATCATGCGTGTTCCACTTTCGTAAATTGCTTTTGAATGTAGCTTCCATACCGTAATTAAAACTCTCAATTGCATGATCTGAAATAAAAAAAAAGGAGTTACAAACATTTTTGAAAAACACATTTCATATCCCCTGGTCACATATAGGTTCCATTCACCCTTAACTCTAAATAACGTTACACAAGTTAAACCAATCCCAAATTAAATATACTAAAACAAGTACATAAATTCCTTAATGGAACATGACACTTTGTGATAAGTATAATAGGAGACACCTGATATGCATTTTGAATTATTAATAAATTCCAAACGTGTTTTTATAAAGAAATTTAAATAGAATTACTTTTATTCTTTTTTTGCAGATCGAACGCCCGACAAGAATATTTGGAATATTTGGAACACGAATTCATCAACTCCTGTGTATTTAGAGCGACGCAATCAATACAGGCGAAGTGAAATGAGAAATCGATCGAAAATGAAGAGGAAAACAATTACCAACTCAACATCTTTTGACACATTCAATGAAAGAAATAGTTTAGAAAAAAATCAGCTTATCAGAAATCGTAGTATGGATGATAACATGATCCCATCACTGCCAAAATTTTCCAAAGAAATCACAAGAGTCGATCAGCAAATGAAAGAATGTGATCATTCTGAAACATCATGTAATTGCAGCCTAACAGAAAATGACTCAAGGGATGAAAATTCTATTTGTAATCTAAAAGAACGTAGTAAATCGGTCCCTAGAATACCTCATTACCACACCGTCGAAAGTGATGACGATTGCCAAACAAATGATAACAAAAAAGCTTCGGATGTAAGTAACATTTACAAATTTTCGACATTAAAAAAAAATAAAAGCACAAAAGGTGTCGATATTAAAATGTACAACACCAAAACCATACCCAAAAGGATAGCGAATTTAAAGAAAATTCGAGCGAAAAAGGAAACATCGACATTTTACATGGATCTGGATGAAATGGATACAATTTTAAAGATAACAGAATCGACAGATAATTTAAATGTAAGTAGTACTTGTGATTATGCTCCAGATCAAGATACTGATAGCAAGCCAACAGATGAACAAGCAGCATTAGATAATAAGGAAAAAATAGAAGAAAACAAGGAAGAAAATGACAAGAAATCCGATGAAGTTTCCAAAAAGGATGTTGAGATTATTTCAGAGCTTCTAAAAGAGCACAAGGAGCTTGGAAGGATTCTTAAAAAGCCTCCTAAAAAGAAATCTTTAGATAATGGACGTAGTTCAGAGCCATTACAAACTGAAATTGTTTCAGATACTCCTCCACCGCCACCTTCCTACTCTCCACCTCCCTTAGATTCTGATGAAATGAAAGCAAAATGTGCAGATCAATCGCATAGCGATACCCATGCCGACAGTGGCTCAGAACACTTATATGAAACACTTTTACGAAATGTTCATGTTCCGTACAAATTTTCCCCAGTTTTAAATCGTTCAAAATCACAGCAATACTACACAAACACTTCTAAAGAAGTAAAAATTAAGACCGCACAACGACCAGAATCAGATTATGTCACCTTGATGTATACAGAATATGGTGATTTAAAAAGCATTGGTGGTAATATTGTCAGAAATATTAATTCTGGAGAAGCCTTAAGAAATAGTGACTCTAATATAAACTATGAAAGCATAGTAAAAAGCGAAAAGCAGGAGATTGATTTGAAGACGCCTCCTTCAGGATCGTTTACGTCTATAACAGAAATCCAAAGACATGAAGAATTCCCGTTAAAAGCTCAAAAAAGTTTGCTTCATCGTTTCATTGGTGTGAAAACAGAACAAGTGACAGGATCTGAAAACTCACTACTTCCACGAGTACGAAAAAGTGTAGACCACATCAGTTTATCCTTCGGCAAAAATAATAAACCTCCAGAACGGAGAGTTTCGGATGTTTCAGAAATGTGTCGTCAGAGCATAATTCACAAACAAGGCAGCGAAGCTGTTGGCGAAAGAATAGCCCACTTAGAGTATGTCGACCCTAGGACTTTGTTTGGTGGATCAGTCAATACCTCTGCAGTTTCTCTGAACGTCCAAAGAGATTCAGTATTTTCACTTACTTCGTCCAGTGATAGCGTATGCGATACCAAGAAGAAATTACAAACAATTCAAGATATATCACCACCAATTAATCCTCAGTTTATATATGAAGACACTGTGGAAGAATGCCTAGAGAATGATTTTCGAGATTCAGCTGTGTACAGTGATGATAGTGAACGACGACAAGAAATCCATGATGAGAATAGTACACCTTTAAAGCGACCCTCTAGTCCTCCACCCCCACCACCTCCACGACCGGCAAGTTTTCAGACAAATGTGAAAAAAATCCAATCCATGAAAGGTGCTTTACCTCCACCGATACCTACGAAGCCCAATATACCATTGAAGAGATTAAGTAGTACAAATTCGACGGAAAGCAGGATGTCGGATGCGGTATCTCCCAATGACAGTGAAACATCCGGAAAGAGTTGGGTTCTTCAACAAATCGAAAATTTCAACAAGTAACAATTAAGCCATCATCAACTGTGGATAACGGCAATACTAGCTCTAAGGACTTTCGAAAAGTAAAGCTATTTTGTAGATGATTTTAACTATTTAAGCATAAAATTTGCGTTTTTTATTTATGTTTGTTTTAAATTTTTACGCCATATTAGGATAGCGGTTTCATTAGTTAAGTTGAGAGTATTAATTGCTGTAAATGTATGCAATATTTTAAAGAAAGAATAAATTTTATATAACTTTGATACTTAAAGGGTTTTATAACACCGTTAAGATGGCTGTTTTGAAACTAATTGAGGAATGTCTACTTTTTGAAAATTGTGGCTATTGGACTAACAATTTCTAGTGAGTTACAACACATCCACAGAGAAATGACTTTAAATTTGTTCATTTTACGACATTGTAATGGCTTTTTGCAAGATGAATTTACTTTGTTTTCATATGGTCCCTATTCGAGGTGTGATGGTTGCTTTTTGAGCAGTAGTTGAGCATCCAAATAATTCGAAAAACTAGCTAAATAGCTAAATAGTATCGAGGATAAATTGAAATACTCTATTCCTAGAAGATACGTTCCATTTCCAACTTGTTACTGATATGGGGGTAAATTAGTATCTCAACATTGAGAGCGTTTCACTGTAATGCTAAAGCATTATGGAGACCCAAAAATACTCGCCTTTTACACTATATTTAACAATTTTATATCTGTGGTGTATGTAGTATGTTCGCGGAAGTGTTTATAGGATATGTTCTTATCGATTTAGCGAATCTCAAATATCGATAGTTATCAGTAGAAGCGTCTGAAATTAGATCTATATTTCTTTTCCCGGGTTTGACAAAGACGATTTATTGATGGAAAGGTGCTGTTAGAAAAAATAAACATCCTTATTATAGTTGTCGACTCACTGAAGTAACAAGCTCCACACTCTCACTTCACTTCACTTTTCGTATTGTCGTTGTCGAACGGTGTGACGTGCCATTTTTCTTTGAAGCCTTATAATCGTGTCACTTAAAGTGACAAATAGCTTCAGGGTATGAATTACATTTGTAGACAAAAGTAAGGTTTGTCTTATTTCGTGGTATTGTTGTTATTTTTGAAACAATTTAAAAGAAAAAAAAATTATAAGTGCGATGTATTTTACGTATTTCAGCCCTTCAATTATAAAAGGATGCTTCACCATAAAATCTATTGTTGCGAGCGTGGCCTTTGGTTCGTAATTTAAAACACAATATTAAATATTTAATATACAAGTTCTTTATTTCACTCTAATCATATAAAATTTACAAACCTTCAATTAATCAACTCAACTTTCAACTATCGCAATCCAATTACAACACTTTCGCCCGTTTATTATTTTCGCTTGTTAGCACTGCCATGTCTAAAACAAGACTCTTTTTCTTGCGGTGACAACTGCTATATTTATACCCTAGAAACTCTCTAGATTCTTCTAGAGTGTTCTATTCCAGAATCTTCTTGTCTATTCTATTCATGAACCTTCCTGAAGATTATACCTTCGATTCTCCGAACTTGAAGTAGTTCATTCTCCATTTCCAATAGATGTCACTAGTTGTATCTTTCTGTTTCACGTAACACTGCCTCCTTCTTAAAGTTGTTCGTCCCAAACACTAGGTCGTCCACGGTCTTGATGCTTGTAATATTGACACAATTTATCCAGATGAACGATTTTTCGTTTGCAACCACGTTGAATCCTGTGTACTACGTTACTTATTCTAGTTACTACTGACTACGGTTCCTCATAGTGTTGTTGTGATTTTGCAGAACGTCCCTTACGTCGGTTCGGGTTGTACAGTGTGAAGCCATGACCACGGTCAAGAATTACAAACAAAAATCAAAACTAAAAATAATCAAAATAAACAAAGTTTGCACGACCGCAACAAGAATTTGCAACGCAAGCAAATTCCTCTATGCAAGCATATTTCTTGATTGATAAAATATTCATACCTGAGGTCATTGATTTACAATAGCGATACATTGTGACTCAATCAGAAATTTAGAACTGTAAAGAATACCGATTCCTTTGTATTCCATTTATATAAATAAGATGAGACTAACTAAATAAAATCAGAAATAATTTCAACTTCAACGAGTAGTTTTAATTCTCCAAAAAACATCGGCATACTCTGCCTCCAATATTCAATGCAATTCTGCAATAATCTCCCCTTTTAGAACTGCAAAGAATACCGATTCCTTTGTACTCGATTTATATAAATAAGATGAGACTAACTAAATAAAATCAGAATTAATTTCAACTTCAACGAGTAGTTTTAATTCTCCAAAAAACATCGGCATACTCTGCCATCTGGAATATAGCAGCATACTTTGCCTCCAATATTAAAACATCGGCATACTCTGCCATATATCTTACTTCGGCATACTCTGCCTAAATATAATACCCCACAGCGGCATACTCTGCCATAACTTCAACAGATTGGCAAATATCCAGCCTTAAGGGTTAACAACAGCTACGAAGGAATAATAACAATATAACAGCGGCTCCTCTTAGCCATACAAAACCGTAAGTTTGGCAGCTCTCTACTGGTATAACATAAAATTTGATATATTAATTAATTCATCATGACGAAACAGGAACACAATAAAACAAACTTATTACAACAGCCAAGCAAGATCAATCCTGCTGAATTCGCACGTAAGTCACAGCGGGTCCTCATCCGATTGGCATTTACTGCTATTTTGCTCTCGTGGCTTCTTGTACATCAGATCTCCTTTCCAATGGGGCTTTGACATTACACTTATACATTTCTTTTCTGCTGCTACGTGGCGGCCCTTTGTAAGAAGCACACACAGTGCATCTGCGACACCACTTCTCCACATCCTCTCGCATATGTAGCCAATAAAACTTTTCTCGTGTTTAAGAATTGTTTTATTCACTCCCAAATATTCTTCAGATGTTCCACTATGCATTTTACCTAGAACGTAGTTGACTTTAGATGCCGGCACTTGCATTCGGAACGATTTACTGTTAGGTGCTTCCGACTTGCGTTTTAATATATCGCATTCAACATGAAGAGAATTCCATTAAGCCCAGTAGCTTTTCAGCTTTTCACTCATCCCCGATATCCTTCCATTCTGGTTTTTATCTCTGCTTTGCAAGTAAGAATGGGCGATGTATCCGGATCTTCTCGTTGCGCTGTTTACAAGTTCTTGTTGTCCCAACTTGTTGATGGTTCCACAGTTACCAATTGTATAGGAGCTGCTGTGTATTTTTCTTTCTTGTAGCCGTAATGCTTACATTCAGGTTCGCATGGACTGTACAACGGCTTGTGCATTTTCATGGTTACGTCTTTTCATGTGTTGAATCTCAAAGCCATAAGGTTAGAGTCTGGTCTCTATAAGAATAGCTTGCTCCTAGCTCGCCAACTTGGACATTATTCTCTCCCTTTCTTTTCTGTTGATACCCTTCGACGATGTTTCCTGCAGTCGCTTTGAAGGTGTTCCAATTTATTACAATCCCAGCATCGAAGGGCATCCTGTGAAGGCGGGCTTGAAGCTCTTGGAGTTTCCACCAAGCAATGGGATCCATTGCTAATATACAAGTTCGTGCAATGCTTACCAACAGAAACCCATCGTTTATGCGAGCAAGAGGTAAATAATGTAGAAGGTTTGCCTACGTTCAATTCTCTTAAAACATTTCCAGAGACTAGATTCCGAACTATAGAAGCAATTGTAGACTCGAAATCAATCTGACATTCAACAAACAGAATAGTGCAGATTCCAAGAGCATCAACCCATTTTACATCATCTAGTGATAGATGTATACTATGTAAAGAGTCACATCGTTTATGCAAATGCCCCAAATTTGTAAAACTGGATGTAGACTCTAAATTCAAAATTGCCACGTCAAACAACTTTTGCATTAACTGCCTTTCAAAAGGTCACAATTCGAAGTTTTCTCAAGCAATTTTACATGCATACATACAAATCACTGGCTTAGTAAAGTCACAAGCTATAAATGTTGAAAAACTAGCATCGCTAAATATACATTCTTACTTAACCTCGAGCAAGGTAACCACGAAACTATAACACATATATTGCCTCCGTCCACCATTCCGAACAAGGAATGGAGCCACGTTAATGATCTCGCAGATCCACTGTTTTACAAGCCAGGAAAGGTAGACCTGTTTTTGGGAGCAGATGTTTACCGATAAATCCTCTTAGAAGGATTACCCTCAGCTGGATCCTTTTCGGCAATTTAAAAGACAATCAAACAATTTCCACAGCGTCCTCCTTAACAATAAATACTCATTACGAGGAAAAGTCCTCACTAGATAAACTTCTGGGAAACTGAAAAGGTGACTCGAGGAAGACAACCGTCTACGGCAGACCGCGATTGTGAACAATTTTATAAGAAAACTCATTATCGAAACGCAAACTGCCCTTACGAAGTTCGTGTGCCCTTCATCAATAAAAGTCCCAGCCTAGGTGACTCTCTTGGCATGGCAATACGAAGACTTTATAGAATAGAGCGGAAATTACTTCAATATCCTGAACAAAGTCAGGAATATAAGGCCTGTGTTAACGAGTATAAATCATTAGGACATATGACAATGGTTGATAAGGAAGTAAGTAGAGATAAATATTATTATCTTCCTCCACCACGCCGTTATCAAGGACAGTACTACCAACAAAGCTCGAGTTGCCTTTCATGCTTCGGCTTGATCCACCGATGGGAAAAGTTTGAATGAACAGTTCCATACGGGCCCAGTATTGCAATCTGAACTTCTCTCAACTTTACTGAGGTGGCGAACGTACAGATTTGCTATGTCTGCCGACATAGAGAAAATGTGTAGAATGCTAAACGTTCAATCTCCAGACCAAAATTATCAAAGAATAGTTTGGAGAAACAATCCCACTGAAGCCATCAAAGATTACAAACTGACTACTGTCACTTTTGTACAACACCAGCTCCGTACTTAGCAATCAAAACCCTACATCAGTTAGCTACTGATGAAGTTGCTAAATTTCCTAAAGCGTCCAAAATTGTATAACGAGATTTTTATGTTGATGATCTACTCACTGGAGCAGATTCCATTGAGAAGCCTGGGAAATGCAAAGTCGGCTTATTAAACTCTTTTCGTCAGCAGGGTTCAATTTAAAAAAGTGGGTCAGTAATTCATCCGATCTCCTATCAAACATCGCAAAAGATCATAGAGAAGTGCAGCTCCCTTTACGGTTAGCAAATGATGAATCTGTAAAAACTCTGGGCATCCATTGGCACCCAGGAACTGATAATTTTACTTTGCAATATAAACAGATTGTAGATCGTTTTTTTACAAAGCGTTCTGTATTGTCAAAAATTGCTACACTTTTTGATCCACTTGGTTGGATTTCTCCAATCATAGTCACAGCCAAAATTCTGATGCAATCTTTATGGGTTTCTGGATGCTTATGGCACTATCCTATCCTGCACCCATTGACAATCACTGACGACAATTTAAACCAAAACTAAGCACATCAGCAAAATCCACATATCACGGTGTCTATCTACAGCTAGTAATTGTGCCAGCTTTCCAACTACACGGGTTTTCCGATGCGTCCAATCAAGCCTATTCGGCTACAGTTCATATAAGAGCAATAGATCAAGAAGGAAACTTCCATGTTAATCTACTGATTGTGAAATCCAAGATAGCACCTGTTAAATCTATCACGCAGATTCATCAACCACTTTCGCAAAAGAAATCCATCACGACAACTCAATACTACTCAAACCTGATGAGATGACTCTGGCGAGACATTTGTTAATAAAGCGAGTTCAAATAATTGCGTATGCAAACGAATTTCAGCAATTAAAAGCAGGAAATTTAATATCTTCCAGATTAAAAAATTAACCTCTCAATTAACTTCTGGATGATAACGGATTATTACATGTGCCGGGAGATTACAATACGCCAATGTCTCTTATAAACAAAAACATCTAATAATATTGCCAAAGGAAAGAAATCTAACAACATTTTTTTTCTCATTGAAGGCAGGGGGACAGGCGACCCTATCCCAAAGCACGGAGTCCAAAGCGGCCCATTGTGCTGTACTGCTAGAAGGTCATTCACCAAAACCTTCCTGTCCTCATAATGAGCGCATCAGTTCTTGATGAGGTAGGTTTTTCAGGTCATCCACATATAGAAGGGCAAACCCTAGGGTCTCCAGCCTGGGGCGAAGGCCGGTGGTCGATAATGATACCAACTATAGTTTAACATTGTTTCCTTTCGAGCCCCATGAGAAAATCGGAGATATTCCCATTGGGCCTATCAAGAAACAGTTTTGTACATCTGCAAGTATTCAGGTTCGCCCATCTCTACTGATGTTTTCTACGAACATCCACTTTAATGAGAGACCTACGGCGGGTTCCGGTCCGAGAAACAGAGCCAGCCCTATTTAAAGAGTCGGAAGGGAAATCTTGTTGTAGATACGCAGCTTATCCACATAAGCCCTACAATCCCACAGTAACTTAAATGTTATCCGAGGACCACTCAGAGCCATTGTTACAGCACAGATTCCCAAAATTTGGGAATCTTGCAAACATTGTAAATAAGTATATATATATATGTACATACATATATATGTATACACATAGCTGCGTCAGAGGTTGTTCACCGGGTGAAATGCAGTGCATCAGCGGTTCGTTTACCTGTGTACTATATTCCACCACGAAATATCTATGCGTGGACTGTTCGGCTCTGCATTTTAATTCTTTGATAAAAATAAAGAAACGGATAAAATTTCAAAGAATGAAGTGCAAGGTCGACAATTTAGGTATGATTTTCGTTGCCGGTTTGTTGGTCTCGGGGTGAAATTGAAAATTGCAAATAAACAATTTAAGCAATTTTGCAAATGAACTGCGGGGTCAGCGAACTGACCGATGATTGTACCGGTGGACTGGGCACCTGAAAAAGAAAATGCCCAGTGAGTTGATCTGAATTCGCGAAGTGGATTGTCACGCGTTTGAAAAGAAAAGAAAAACGGGAGATTTTTAAAATCGGACTTTGTTGGTCGTTGAAGAGTAAAGGAAAATTTTTAAAGTTGTTATAAAAAGAAAAAGAGTAATAAAGGAAAAATTGTAAAGTGATGTTTATAGAAAAAGAACGATAGCAATAAAGGAAAAACAGTTGTAGTCGTTGTGCGTCAATAAAAAAAAGGTGGAAACCAACGACACGAGTGTTAGTTAATAAATCAACTCCGCCACAAATATAAAAATTGGCGTAGCCGGTAGGATAGGGGAAGCCTGTTTTTCATAGATATACGAAAAATTTAAGAGCTTGAAAACACTCTATCTTACGAGAGAATGAAACGGGTTAATCAGACAAGAGTAAACAATGGGCAAGACATCCTACCCTCGCCTGGAGTTGAGTCTGGCTTCAGGGGTGTTTAAATCTTCTCGCCCCCAACGCTCGGGGTTGATCAACTTTAACTGCCTCTGTTAGGAAAACAAGCAGCCACCTCCTCAGCAAAGTCCAAAGCACCAACGCCGGAGTTCAGGAAGTACTCAGCAACTGAAAAATCGCCGCAGCTCAGCCATCTCTGGAGGTACAGCACAGCCAACGCCCCACTTCAGCAAATTAGACGAGACGATCCTGAGTTGAAAGGGAAATCGAAGACGGCTTTAAGCTCCCCTTTCAGCTAGATCCAAGGGAACTAAGACGGAAGGAGCCCCCCTAGCTGCTAATCTCATATACGGTGATAAATGAGCGATAAATGCTCTCACCAAGGAACACCGCTGGAAAGCCAATTATCAACTTCACCACAAACTTCCTCGCCGGGCGACGCGAAGTTCCGCCCCGTTACAAAGGAAGCAACGAGGGAGCAACAGCTACTATAGAGGGAGCGACGCTAATAGCCCCAAAGAGCCAAGGAGTAACACTCAGGAGCGGGACAACCCTGACAGGTCCCCGACAAGTAAGGGAAAAAAATTCATATTTAGAATCTTATTTAAAAATAATAGAAGAGAATATGCGAAATTCCTCCGAACTCTCTGTAATCCAGTGTGACTTAATTGACAAAAACCTCGCAAAGTCTTGCGAGCAAAGGCTTCCACAGATAACAAAATTTAAAGAAAATACAGCGAAGTTCAAGGAGAGCTTAAAAGAGTTTGGAGAATTTTCGCACTCGCTCGAGTTATAAATAAATCAAAATAGTGGTTACTTAAGTGAAAGTGAAGTCAGTGAATCGGAACAGTGTCATATGGTGAGTATGTATAACCAGGTGATATTGAAAAAGCGTCGAAGTCAAACATGACAGATTACGCTAAAGTAACCAAACTGGCCGCACAGTTGATTCCTCTTTTTTCGGGCGAACCACACCCAAAACTGAGCTTAGAGCTCCAAACCCTTCTGGGTTGCTGTAGGCAGGTGACCCAGTGCATCTCAGTGGAAGAACAGGTAGCTTTCCTTCAAATTTTCCCCACTAGACTTCGGGGCGAAGCATACCAGTTATTCGCCTCAAACATCCCGACCACTTTCAAGGAGGTAGAAGAACGGCTCAATCGAGCATACCTACCTCGAGAAACTTATCAAGAGTTAGTAAATAAATTAATTACTACTCGCCAATATCCGCAGGGAACCCTGGCCACTTTCACATCGAGATTGAAACAATCGCTAGCTCTCTGCGAAGATGCGGCAGAAACTAAGTACAGTGAAACAGATGCCCCAGCGATTAAAAAACAGTTGGAGGACTTGCTAAAAATGCACATAAGACTGGTGTTCATAATCCACATTTATGTCAATATTTGTTGACGTTAGGAAATGAAACACTCGAAACCCTAATACAAAAATCGTTGGATATGGAAAGGCTCCAACAAAGCGCATTTCAGATCCACTCACCCACACTAATTCCGCCAGGTTATTATCAACAGTTAGTTACGAACTCACCACAAGCTTATTCACACACCCCAATTGCTTATCAGGCACCTGCAGTTTCAGCAATACACTCAGTTACGAACGCCTCACAGTATACACAAGCCTCAAACGCAAAAAATAAACGAGGCAGAGAATATCATTACAGACAAGCAAATACAAATGTAATAAATAATAAAAATAACCTTCCAAACATTAAATGTAGTTTTTGTAATAAAAGAGGACATACGTACACTGACTGTTTCAAGCGAAAGAATACGCCGTATTTTGAAAAGTGCAGAACATATGGTCATGATGTTCGCGAATGCAATCGCAACCATGAGCCCCCAACAAATACTCAAAACCCCCAAAAACCAAGAGATTCTCGTGATCAGCACAAACCCCGTGTATACAATGTGCGGCTCAAATGTGACTTCTGTGGTTGAAGTGGACATTAATGCCGACAAAAGCAAAAATAGGAAGCTCAGAGTCAGGGAAACGACATACAGTCGGCCCAAAACTCCCCGGCTCGACTTTAAAAACTCCATTAAGTAAATTAGGATCCCCTCAGCCGCCCAAAATGGGCGTACCTACAGTAAATCTTCCATTAGATATCGGCCTGAACGGCCAAGCAAAATTAGTAGTAGACACCGGCCTCAGCCTTAGTTTAATATAGAAAAATGCATTAAAAGACCTCGATTCAATCAACACAGAAGAAACCTATAAATTACGGACCCATTTTGGCACTGGAAAGACACTGGGGATCTGTCAAGGAAATTACAATTTAAAAAACAAAATTGCCTGCAAATTTCAAGTTGTGCAAAACTTGCCCGGTCTTTCCGACGACGGACTTTTGGTAATGACTTCCTATTGAAAAACTGTAATGTTCAAGGTCCTAACCGCATCATAAGATTCCCTCTCACCGAAACCAATTTAGAGGAATTCGCATTGCCTCTATTTTTAGCAACGGAAAAACCGCACCCGCAGAAAGTAGTCGAAGTGAGAGAACAGGCTAATAAGATAGAACCTGTAACGGTACAAGTATCCACCTGCAGTATCTCCAGGGCATCCATCCCAAACGAGAAATGCTGGCTGTCAAACTCAAAATGAGTTACGGGAATACGAAGCTAACAATCCGGATAACATCAATGGAACCGACGAAATAGGGAAGTATAAGGTCTCTTTGAAAGAACCTATTTGCCTACTTGCTCGGTCACACATTGTTGCCAGAATCCCATTACAAGTGGAGGAAGAAATGATCTGCCTATCTCAAGAGATAGAAACGGAGTTTTCCAGGTAAATAGCTTACTTCGTATTGGAGAAGAAACAGCGCTAGTAGGTACCCTCAATATTGCTAACCATCTAGTAGTTCTTTCAGAATTGGCATTACAAGTAGTCCCTACAAAAGACTACAAAATATACCCCCTCAATCCACCAAGAAGTTCTGAAAAACCCTCGAGTGTCAATAATAGCATACAGTTCAAAGGCGCGTGGGAGAATAATTCAAAATCTACGGTACAAAAACCTCCACTACCACGTAGTGATAAGTTTGCGACATGGCCACAAGAGCCACCCAAAATTGCAAACAGACACTCTAAAAGTCCTGAACAACCTGTCGGTTACACGGAACAACAAACCTCATCGTCCGTAAGTAATGAAACATATTACCTACTTTTAATTTCTATTTTAAGTTATCTTTTTCACTACATCTATCCCTCAAAAAATTGCACAACTAATGCACTGTGTAAAAAACCCGAAAAACCTGAGCTCAAAAGTAGTCCCAAGGTACGTATGGCTTCCCATCCAACAAAGTTTAGATCTAAGTGCTCAACGCGGCCAAACTGCCCCAATAACACCCATGGAGACCGCACTAAGCCTGATAAAACTTATAAAATGTATAACGGCCCCATGAAATCTAAACAAAAAGATAAATTCGTATCCCCAAGGGAAATCAATGATAACTATAAGTCCCAAGCAGTGAAGAAGAAAAAAGTTCTGCGAACAACAGACTCTACAAATAAAAAGGCTATATTACAGCACGTGAGATATTTATACCCGATTTACGACGAGCCGGATGAATTAGACAATCACCCGCGTTTCGAGAAGTTAGAGCAGGAACTCAAGCTAGACGAAACTTTAAACACAGATGAAAAATCGTCGATATCGACACTCTGTCATGAATATAATGATATTTTTCTCCTCAGTGGCGATAAACTCGCCCACACCAATGCTATCACGCACAGAATACCTTTGGTGCAAGATCAAACACCAATTAACCAGAAAATGTACAGGTTACCTGAGACTCAAAGGAAAGTCATAAACGAGCAACTGAAAGAAATGCTGGAGAATGACATTGTCTAGCAAAGTACAAGCCCTTGTAACTCGCCTCTTCTAGTGGTCCCCAAGAAGGCGGGCCCAGCCGGTGAGAAAAGGTGGCGAATCGTAGTTGATTTTCGTAAATTAAACGAAAAGACAATAGGCGACGCTTTTCCACTCCCTCGAATCGAGGACATTCTCGACCAGTTGGGCCACGCAAGGTATTTCACGACGCTCGACTTAGCAAACGGATATCACCGAGTTCTCGTCGATCCCGTAGATAGACCACAAATAGCCTTCAGGACAAGTTATGGGCACTACGAGTTTAAACGAATGCCATTCGGGCTAAAGGGAGCCCCAGCTACGTTCCAAAGGCTAATTAACTTCGTATTAATAGACTTACAAGGCCTGAAGTGCTTCGTTTATCTGGATGATATCGTCATCTACGGTAAAAATTTAGAAGATCACAACAACAAACTTCGAAAAGTCGTTGATAGACTAAGGGAAAACAATCTCAAATTACAGCCTGAAAAGTGTCAGTTTCTGAGAAAAGAGGTCGTTTATTTGGGACATAAATGCTCTAACGACGGAGCACTTCCTGATGCCAGTAAAATGGCCTGCGTCCAAACTTTCCCTGTTCCGCGAACTGTCAGGCAAGTCCAATCATTGCTAGGACTTGCCAATTATTATAGGAAATTTATACCAGACTTCTAAAAAATAGTACGTCCAATAACGAATTTACTTCGAAAATATGTAAAATTCATTTGGACTGAGAAATGTCAGGAAGCATTTGAAACCATTAAAAAAGCTTTAGTCTCTCCACCACTTTTAATTTATCCGGACTTTTCAAAACCATTCAATCTCACCACAGACGCTAGAAATGAGGCCATGGGAGCTGTTCTTTCTCAAGGAGAAGTGGGCAATGACCAGCCCATCGCCTATGACAGCCGTACTCCCGTACTCTAAAAGGCCGAAAAAAACTACTCCACTATTGAAAAGGAGTTATTGGCTATTGTATGGGCAACTAGAAATTTCCGACGTTACATTCAAGATCGAAAATTCACGGTCTATACTGACCATAAGCCCTTGAAAGGAGTTTTTAATGTTAAAGACCCTACTTCCCGTTTGGTGAGATTTCACCACAAGCTGTCAGAATTCGACTATAACATCGAATACAAGCCCGGGAAGTACAATACGAATGCTGACGCACTAAGTCGAATCCCACAAGAAGTCAAAGAAGAGAATTCAGGCAACACATTAACGATAAAGGCCACAGTCCGCCATCGTATGGAATCCGATGTGGAGGACAGTAAACCACCCACAAGAAAAAAAAAACAACCCGCTAAATGCTACGTAGTGACCCGAGCCCAAAAACAAAAGGCACAGGAGGAAAAACAGAATCCTACTAAGAAAAATAAGGAACACTCATCAGAAACAGATGAATTCCAATCAACAGAGACACACTCAAACTCCCCTACCGCACTCGATCAAAAATCGCAGGAAATAAGGGCACGAAAAACCCCTGAGATAATCACAAACCCCGAGGAAATCAGGACAATATTGAAGGATTATCATGATTCTCCCTTCGGTGGCCACCAGGGTGTAATAAAAACTTACAAGCGAATTAGAGGCAAATACTGGTGGAGACATATGCTAATTGATATTAAAAAATACATTAAGAAATGACCAAAGTGTCAGACTATGAAAGCTTCCCCTCAAACTCGAATGCCAATGATGATGACGGACATTTGACAAGGTCTCCCTGGACATTGTGGGCCCTTTGGAGGAAACCGCCACAGGTAATAAATATATCCTGACCTTTCAAGATAATTTGACCAAATTCGTCGATTGGTATGCCATACCCAACGGGGATACATACAGTAGCCAAAATTTTCTTCGACGAAATTGTCACGCGCTACCGTATCCCCAAAAGAATAGTCACTGACCAGGGATCCAATTTCCTAAGTGAACTATTCAAAAGGGTATGTAAACTCTTAAGGATAAAAAAGCTACAAACGTCAGCTTATCATCCCCAGCCTAATGGAGCACTAGAGCGTGCCCACAGACCCCTTATAGAGTACCTGCGAACCATCGTAGATGAAAATCCCAAAACATGGGATCAATATGTACGAACCACTGCGTTCGTGTACAATAACAGCGTACACGAGGGTACGAAACTGACCCCAATGGACTGCCTTTACGGCTTTACAGCGGACGTCCCAAAAAATTTAAAACGGGACCCTGAACCCGTTTATAACCATGAAAGCTGCTATATATACAAATACTAAATTATGAGCTACAAAAATCGTATGCTACAGCTCGAAAGAATCTCCTCGCTAGCAAGAAACGTTCTAAGGGGTATTACGATAAAACAATACGGCCCCTTACTTTCCACGAAGGAGACAAAGTACTACTCAAGAACAAGAGTCGGAAGCATAAGCTCTATCAAATCTGGGTAGGAGCATATCAGGTAACCGCGATCACGAGCCCAGTTAATACAACCATAAAAATGGGAAAACGGTTCGTGACTGTACATAATAACAGCGTAAAACTTTACTATGAGTAAAAACACCTCATAATGTTAAATCTGTTCTAACTTGATCGATATTCTACAACCTCCCTCCAAAATTTTGTTTACTGTCTTTTGACAAAACTTTCTTTACTGTTACTCGCCGACTTTTTAAACTCACCTTGTAGCCCTCCCCTGGACTTAGTTTCATGCAACGGGCTTTAATCTATTATCCCAAGTACCAGGATAACAAAATGGTATAGCCACGGGTTGCAATAATTTATATATAATACATATAATATATATATGCCTATCTTTTATTGAAACTCGCGGTGATAGCTACAACCGGTTCACCTTCACAAGCGTGTAAATACCACTGTGGTGACACCGCCAAGACATTGCCCTAAACCACCTCATTTTTCTCTAGGCATGGAACCACTACTCATATTCACACTGCTTCTTCAACTCACGGCAGGAGAAATAACAGAGGAACCCTACAGAGTAACCCCACTCAACAACACAGGAATTCTACTGGAAGACATGGGAACGCTGATGGTATACCACACAACATGGAACATATTTACAGAACTAGACCTAGCGGAGTTAGAAAATCAAACCACACTTGCAGAGCACGCAGAATACCTAGTGTATCGATTCTGTCTGAAAAGCACGAAGCAAGAAGATTTGTGTAACACTCAGCAAAAGCAGGTACATGCTATTATCGAAAACATAAAACGACGCACGAGCACAATAACGCAACTAGTTACCAAATCACGCACAAAGCGATCGTTTTTCGATGGGGTAGGAAACGCCATGCATTATCTATTCGGAACTATGGACAGCAAAAACGAAGATGAGATATACAGCCGACTAGAGGAAGTCGAAAACAATGCACACACACTAGCTGAACTGGAAAAACAACAAATAAGCGTGGTGAAGACAGCATTGGAACAGATCCTTTAATAATGATCATGGACCGACAAAGGCAAATAGCTTACCAACTAAATGATTTACACAACATAACAGAAGATCTGGCCAGAAGGCAATTGATGCAGGAAATATTATCCAGCCTACTACTCCAAGTGGTAAAGATCGAGTTTCGTCAGCAGTCTCTGCTAGACATAATAATAACCAGCTAAAATAATCATATACACCCTTTGCTAGATCTCCCAATACTCTTTTAGATATATACCATTAAACCCACGCGGAGTGCCCAAATCAACAGAACTGTCTTTCGATGTTATACGAAAAATCAGGAGCCCAATCTCATCTTATAGGTAATAAATTAATAGTGAGGATAACACTACCAATATTCAATATTCCTAGCATTCACACATAGCTAGCCAGAGTATTCACACATTGCTAGCCAGTTGCAAACGCAGAAATTACTGCTCCTGAAATTGGAAAATTTCAAAGCAGTCAAGAAAATTACACACACCAAACAAGAAAATACCTATGCAGGAGGACAAAACCACCCATAACGAGAGCGGCATCCTCCCAGGAATGCATAATTAAATTACTCTTGAACCCGTTGAACGAAAACCCACACTGTGTCCTAAGGGTACAGATCCCCGAATGTGACATTTTAAGTAAGCTTAACAAGCCCAATATTTGGCTATTTTCATTCGTCAACCCCACCGTACATGCCTAAATCGGTATACTATCTCCAAACAAAAAGTTCGAGGAATATTAGACTTGACACAACAATGCCAAATGCAAATAGGAGCACAAGTGTTACACTATGAAGGAGAGAATAAGCACCCGCTTAAAGTCCTACAACCAGCATATTTTCCCTCACTAGCGGATTCCAATTTTGAAGTTATTTAACGCAGTTATTCCCCGAAGCAACCACAGGTCCAACGTCGGAACCAGAATTATTAAGGGGAGATGAAACAAACGATCTTACACACAAAAGCACGTTTTCGTTGGAAGAAATCCAGGCAAAAATTAGCAAATTGACGGAAAAAGGAACGCAAGAACATTCCGACTATTGACAACCGCATCCATATCCTGCACCAGCTTACTAGTTCTAGCGCTTATCATATACAGCGTGATAAAGTGTATTTACCCTTATATAGTCAAAAGAATATATAAAGTAAATGCGCCACCAGCTCCAACAAATTACCTTCCAGAGGAATCCACCTATGCTTGCCTTGAGCCCCAAAGGCGTATTCGCACAATGCCGAAACAAAAAACAGTTCAATTAGTGGAAAAATAAATCGCGGACGTTGGCACTGACGACACAAAAAAAAAAAAAAATTTTTTGTAAAGATAGTTAGACTAGTAGAATACCCAGATTAAGCTTCAAGATTAATAGCGATAGAGACGATGTTATCCGATAAGTAGAAATACTAATAAAGATTTTAGCTACATTAAACAAAAAATATAAGAACGAATAATAAATAAGAATGTATATATATATACGCATAGAATAAAATAATTATATTATGTAAAAAACAAAAAAAATATATATATATACATATATAGGAATAAAATAATAACGACACAACTACACTACACACTTTAGCAAAATTTAAAACATAAAAAAGAAGAAAAGATAAATCTACTGAAATTTTAATTTAATTAAAATTGTTATGTTTTACTTTATAGTAAACAGACATAGGTTTGTAGTAGATTGTATATGTATGTCAGTTAGTTGTTGACACGTGTCGTTTTAGTTTAAAATTTTTAAGAAAACATTCAAAACAAAAACAAAATCAGAACCCTTAGAACTCTTAGAATAAGAGAGTGTTCCGACAAAGGGAATCAATTCAACAAAAAAATCAATTTTCAAGATTCAAATATCGAAATGACTATAGCGGTATGTGTAGCGGAAATTGAAAGAAATGCTGGTACAGTAAGAAATAAATGCGAGCGTTACTTCACCTTTGTTCTTTATTGCGTAAAAAAAAAACAGAATGATTACGACTACAGTATAAACTACAATACTCTAGGTTTTAATCATGCATTTACTGCAACGTCTACCAATTATCTGTACTACAAACTGTACTAGAACCTTTTACCAAAAAATTATATAATATAATATTATAAATTACAAAGGAAAATATATATATATATATATATATAATATATCGCTTAGGAAAAAACAAAGATTTTTTAATTCCGATTTTTCACTGATGGATCTCCTTTACGACAAATCAAAAAAAAACTCCCCTTCGTTTGCTGCAATCACATGTTGAGACACGATGCCCTTCTTGGGATCTTGTGTCTCGATGTGGATTGTTTGGTGTAGAATATATGAAAAAATTTTATCACAATATTTAAAAATGTAAAAATGCACCAAAAACACTAAAACCTCGCTCACCATTCACTATGTTCAGTAGATATTTATACCAAAGAAAAGTTTTCACAATAATACCACTCAGAATTGTAAGATTCGTTTGCACTTCAAAAATTTTCACTGCTGCTTGTTGATTGTCTGCTTGTCGAACGAAAAAGAGAGTGATGCTTAGGAGCAGCAGTCTTTTATAGGCAGTTCCGCCATATTGATTTTATGTTCCACAGTGATAATTTGTGACAAAAATGTAAAATTCATTACCTCAGAGAATGATCATTGTAAATTTATGATGGAATTTACCTGAAGCATTCTCCCTTACATCGTTTTGTGAATTTAATTAATTTCTTCCTGCTGAAAATAGTGTGCAAATTCCTTAATTAATATTGCTTGAGCAAACTGATTCTGGTGGTATTTATGGCTCTTTCGGAATATGGAACTTGAAATGCTACCGATCTCTTTCCTTCCGTTTTTCTCTTTTAATCCAATGGGATATATGATAAATTATTATTTATCTAATATCTTTTACTGGGAATATTTTTGCTGATTTTTAATTACACCGCTGTATTCCGCAGGAAAAACCACCCCAACTTCATGTATCATATGTTGACAGAAATTGAAGAGGTGTTGATTCGCGGTCGTTTTGTTTATGTTTTCGCGAGTTGTTTTATTTAGTTTTCAGGTGCTTCAGGTACAGCTTTCAGGTGAGTGTGTGCTTATAGTGCTTCTAGTGTTGTGTTTCTGTGGTTTTTTATGATTAAATACAGCCAAAATCCTCAAATTCCTATAATTTGAGAATTGTTGGTTATGTGTCAAATGGATATGTTTTCTTGAATTCATGGTAATTTAAGTTCATAAAATGCTACTATTAGCAATAAAACATATCCACGGACACCTATTTACCATTTAAAATAAGTTCAAGTATGGTAATTATGTTATTTGTGAATTTTCTAGGAAATCATGTTCCTTCCTTGTATATAACAACAGGTGATTTGTAATTCAGAGTTCTGCCTGAGTTGCTCACGGGAACATGATTTCTTGGAGACTTTCTGTTTCATATACATGGGTAATTCTGAAAGTGATGTTTGGTCACTTAATAATTACACAATTGCTAGTTTTTTTTTTATATTTTATTCAGTTGTATTTGTTTTCTAATGGTTTGATCTTTTTCTTTCAGATCTCTGCGTAGGATGGTGACCCCTGACGCTTGTCCCAGGTGCAGGTAAGTTGGTATCGTTGACCTTCACGCACACTGATTTTAATGTGCCCTTTTCTTTTTCAGGTGTGGCTGAAAATTCTCCCGCCCGTTGAATGCCTGCGTTCAACCGTTCTTTAATTTTGCGGATGCCTCGCTTGTGGTAATGATGGAGCATGAGTTGTCCATCGTCCTTTACTCTCAACCGAACCTGATACCTGTCAGGCAGGTTGATAGTCTTCTCCTTGTTTCGTCTGTTACGTATCGCCTCGTAATTGATTCGGCGCAGAACGTCCTGTGACAGGTAGATGTCTTCACCCTCACGCGTTATAAAACGTTGATGGGTGTTATCCGCCCTCATCTTGAGTTCTGCCAATGTGGTGGTAGGTCTCAGCTTTTCCAATTGACTGACCTGATACCCGTTTATAGTGCTGGCTGGGACAAGTGTGGTGTAGTGTGAGGAGTCCTGATATATTTGGGTCCTGCACCGTGTGTCGACATCTGCTGCATCTTGATGGTGGCGTCCTTCACCGAATTCGATTGGGCTACAGTTGTGCTGGGCTTCTTCGGCAGCCCCGTCAAAACATCACATCCAGGCTGCACGAACAAGTCTCTCATGGGGCTGTTTGGAGGTGAGAATCGAATATCCTCCATGATGTATAGGACATCGTTCGTTTCCTCTTGCGCTTGGTACATCTGAAAGTATAAGAATGAGTAACATGTTCCCTTGAGGGGACGATCACCAGGGGACAGCACTGACAACGAACACAAATAATGTAGGAGTTTTATTTTACTGAGAAGTCTTGGTAACTGTCACAAAGAACTGTCTTCTTCAAGAGGCAGCCGACAAAGTTTTGTGATAGGTCTGCTGACGGTATTGTTCTGGGTTCTAACCTGAACCACTCTTACTAGTCCATCTGACCCAGGGTAAATCCTTTCAATTATGCCTAAAGGCCAGCACGTGGGTGGCATGTTCTCACATTTGAGGATCACCACCTCTCCGACCTTTATGTTAGGCTGTGGTGTTAGCCACCGCGGCCTATGTTGAAGTTGATTCAAATAATCCCTGGACCATTTATCCCAAAATTGCCGTATCATCTGTTGTGTGTGCTTCCATCGTTGTGAAGATGTAGTCGTGCACCCATTGGGGTTCACTTCTGGTATTGTGTGTAGCGCATGACCAACTAGAAAATGTCCTGGAGTTAATATGAATAAGTCCTCCGGATCATTTCGGATTTGGAATAATGGCCTTGAATTTAGGCATGCTTCGATTTGTGCTAAGATAGTAGCGTACTCTTCGAAGGTTCGGATTGAATTGCCGAGTGTTCGACGTAAATGATATTTAATAGACTTAACCCCCGCTTCCCAAAGTCCTCCGAAGTGAGGAGCTGCTGGGGGGTTAAAATGCCAAGTAATTGCCCTTGACACTAAATACTGTGCTGCTACTGGGGTCGCTTCTTTGATGGCTTGTTTCAAATCTTTGTCCAGAATAGTCTTACCGCCGACGAAGTTAGTGCCGCAATCTGAAAAGATATCGGTACATAACCCTCTTCTGGCCACGAATCTCTTTAACGCTGCCAAAAAAGCTTCTGAAGTTAGATCGGAGACCAATTCTATGTGTATGGCCCTGGTGGCCATACAAACAAATACGCAGAAATAGGCTTTATGACCCTTAGCATTTCGATGTTTTGAAGCCTTCACTGTGATTGGTCCTGCGTAGTCAATGCCAACCTTAGTGAAGGGTTTAGTTATATTTACTCTTGCAGACGGAAGGTTTCCCATGAGTTGAGTTGATGTAACCTTGCGATGCCGTGTGCAAATAACGCATCTGTGCAAGTTGCTTGAAATGCAACGTCGTGCATTCAAAATCCAATACGTGTTTCGGCTCACGCTTAATACTAGCGAAATGCCTCCGTGTAAGGTTTCGCGATGTAATTTGTCAATAATGAGTGACGTGATATGATGATGCTGAGGTAAAATGATTGGGTGCTTGCGATTGTAGGGTAATGATGCGTTGTCCAATCGCCCACCTAGTCGTATTAATCCATTCGGGTCTATGAATGGCTGTAGTTTTATCAGTCTGCTTTGATTTGCCAACGGCTTTTTATTTATTAGAAGCTCATACTCTTCTGGGAAGGCTGTTGTAATGAGTATTCCTACTGAGTAGACGTGTTGTTCTGTGCTCCTGGTTTTTCCGTATTTTGCTCCGCGATTCCATAAGTTTAAATACTTTCTGGTGCCAATATTCTTTTTGGATCTTCCCGATTATAAATTTCGTGACATTAATTGTAAAATTGTGTGAATTTATCGTTTTATTTATAAATGTTTGCTGCCTACAAAAATTTTTAATCAGTAAGCAAAAAAGTCTGCATCGCTGCTGGTCGAACGGTACATATTCTCACCACACAGTCTCTTTCTCGCTTATCGGTATGGGTAAGCCAGTTAATTCAAAAAATAATGTCAAAGACAATACAGAGACTAGTCATAGCCGATCATCTAGTACCAGTAGTACTCCCGCTTTAACTAGAGGTGCAACGAAGAGCTCTGTGGTCTCATCAAAATTCCCCTCGACATCATCTTCTCCGCCCTCACAAACTTCCCTTGAGGCCATGGAAAAGAGACTGATGGTTTGGTTCAATGTGGTTCTCACCGAAAAGTTCAATGAATTTAAAGAAGATATAAGCTCTGAAATCAGTAAAGTTTCTGCAACGTCTGTTAAAGAATTGGAGAGCCTAAAATCCAAAAATGAAGCTGTGGAACGTAAAATTTCTGCGCTCAGTGATGAGATTGAGGAAGCCAACCGGCTGAGGCGATTAAATGACATCATAATCTCCGGCATTCCGGAGATAAAAAATGTGAGTGCCGCAAAAATCTTTAAAAACATTGCAGCGGTCATCAATCATACCGTGACGCCTTACATAGATGCCTTTAGACTTAAAAGTTCTACGTCATCTGCGAGGGGTACGCAAACACAAATTAATTCTCCTATACTAGTAAGGCTTTCTTGCCAGAGTGAGAAGCACTCTTTCTACAAATCTCTGTCGGCGCATGGTCCATTAAAACTCAATGAAATTGATGTTGGCTTTTCATCTGATAGTTTAATCAAGGTCCACGACAGTCTTTCACGCAACAACCAAATAATTTATCGTGAGGCACTACGCTTACGCTCTTTACATAAGCTGCATTCAGTTCGATCTCGAAATGGTTTTGTTTATGTCCTGAAGAAAAAAGATGACATTTTATTGCATGTGAGTGATATCGCTGCTCTGCATGCGCTTGCGGCTCCAACTTTGATTGATGCCCCTATGACACCTGGAGTTCCAACAGCTGTGAATCGCGATGATTAAACATAATGCTATCTTCTCCATATCGTTTTGTTTTAGATTAGTTAATTTCATAGATTTGAATCTCTTTTCTATCCCATATGAAATATTTAATTTGCTTTGTTGCTTTCTTTCAGTTTATTTAAAAATGAATTTATATTATACTGCTTGCAGCTTAACTATGCTAGTTTTTTTCAGTGTGTGTACTTATAAATTGAATTCTGTAATTTATTTGATGCTTGTGGCGGGCTGTTATATTTTTAATTCTAGATTTAACCTGCCTCTTATATTGTGCTATCACTGGCTCTGTGCAGACATGTTATTTTCATAAATTTTTAGTGGATGAACCAGGTAGGAACTTTGATGAATATCTTCTGCTCCATGGCTCGGGGTCTTAGAGTGTGCTCTATTAATTCGCGAAGTATACGCCCGAAAATTAGCGAATTACAGTCAATTTTTGCTGACTCGGGGGTTGAGGTAATACTAGTCTCTGAGACTTGGCTAAATTGTGATATACCGTCTGGGTTGGTTGATATTCCGGGATATAAGCTGCATAGAAATGACAGATGTAATCGATCTGGAGGTGGAGTTGCAGTCTATGTAAAAGCTAACTTGAAATCGTCTGTGATTAATTACTCACCACCCAGTCACCCTTTTGAGTTTCTGTGCGTTGAAGTTAGTTCTAGTGCTGACAATTGTGTGGTAGTTGCTGCTTACTGCCCCTCTAATTGCTTTTCCACAGATAATGCATTGGTATTCGAAGATGCTATTGCCCCTATCACCCATAGGTACAATAAGGTAATTATTGGGGGTGATTTTAATGTCAATCTGTTGCTGCGTAATGCACTTTCAGAGAACTTCCTTCATCTTATCCAACGGCTTGATCTCAAGCAAGTTAATAGAATACCCACCTTTTGCGGTGTGCCAAATCCTTCCCTACTTGATCTTCTTCTGGTTATTCATGAAGGTGATATAAATTTTTCTAACCAGCTGAGCCCACCTAGTTTTTTGGACCACGATTTACTGTTCCTAACGTATAATTTTATTATGGATGTAAGCTCTGACGAAATGCCTAGCTACTTTCGCGACTATAATGGTATACAAGTTGATGAAATGTTGATGGAATCTGCCTCACTTCCTTGGCACGAGATCTATCAATGCACTGATGTTGATGATCAAGTAGAAAAATTCGATTACATCATCCAATATCTTCATGATAAGTACGCTCCTCTCCGTACTAGGCGTACACATAAGCATAAAATTCCTTGGTACTCGGTGGAAATTGAAAATTTGATAGCCGAGCGCGAGTTCCTTTATCGCAAATATAAACATTTAAAAATCAGTGCAATTAAACTCCAATACAAACGCGTCAGAAATTTAGTAACCAGTAAAATAAGAACTGCGAAGCGTAATTATTTTGGTGCTGAGCTTGATCCTCAACTCCCAGCTAGCAAATTTTGGGCCAATCTAAAACGAATGGGTGTTCATGGCGCACGGTCTCCTGGCTGTGATTTTGATCCTAACGACCTAAATGAATATTTCGCATCACCCACAACA
Source organism: Dioctria rufipes (assembly GCA_963924295.1). Classification (NCBI taxonomy): domain Eukaryota; kingdom Metazoa; phylum Arthropoda; class Insecta; order Diptera; family Asilidae; genus Dioctria; species Dioctria rufipes. Next base: position 225,503,630 of record OZ002740.1, read on the forward strand.
TTAATATCACCAGCGACTTCTGATATTGAGAGTGTCACTCCTACATTCGTTTCAAACAATGGTTTCAGCTTTCGCTGTGCTGATTCGGCTGAGGTATACCGTGCTATTCTCTCAATCAAATCGAATGCCTGCGGCCCGGATAACATACCGGGACATTTCCTAAAAAGACTTCTGCCCGTAATATTACCTGTTGTAAACCATATCTTTAACACAGTCTTAACATCCTCTAAATTTCCTACAAATTGGAAAAGAGGTACTGTAATAGCCATTCCAAAAAAGAATTCCCCTAGTTGTATGTCTGATTTTCGACCTATCAGTCTGCTGTGCTTCTTATCGAAAGCTCTGGAGAAAATCTTGACTGACCAAATGCTTGAATATATTGAAGGTAATGCTTTATTATCAACGTGGCAGTCTGGATTTCGTCGCAGGCACAGCTGTCAAACGGCTTTGTTAAGGGTTACTACTGATATTCGGGAAGCACTTGATAGAGATAACTTGGGTATCCTTGTTTTATTAGACTTCTCAAAGGCCTTTGATAGCATTAACCACTTTAAATTATTGCATAAATTGGCAGTGCAATTTAGATTTTCCGCTCTCGCTCTATCAGTCATCAAAAGTTTTTTGTTAAGTCGAACGCAGCAAGTGAAAAGTGGCAACCATCTCTCTGACCCGATATGTCTGTGTCGTGGTGTACCACAAGGGTCTATCCTCGGACCATTTCTATTTAGCCTCTATATTAATGATTTACCAGATGTGATACGCAACGCAAACATACATATGTATGCAGACGATGTTCAAATTTTTCTTTGCTGCCCTGTTGGTCTATCCGAGGATTGTATCCTCAAAATCAACGAGGATCTGCAACGCATCCATGACTGGTCTGTGGTAAATGATCTTGCCTTGAATGCAAGCAAATCAAATTACATGATACTCCATAGGCGAGGCTTGGATCCATCAAACTTTCCCCCAGTTCTCTTAAATAATAATCCCCTGCCTCACTTGGAGAGAGTTAGAGATCTTGGGGTAATGCTCAACTCTCGCCTGACCTGCTGCGATTATGTTAACAGCATCCTTGGAAAAGTATATGGTACACTTCGTAAACTTTGGTGCTCAGCGGATTTTCTCTCGGTAGTCACCAAACTCAAAATAGTCAAAGCTCTGGTTGTCCCATTTTTCACCTATGGTAACCTAGTCTTTCCTAGCCTGGATTCTGTCTGCTCGCGAAAGTTGGAGGTGGCTTTTAACAACTGTATTAGATTCGTGTTTGGACTACGACGCTTTGACCATATATCCCTACACAGAAATTCAATACTTGGCTGCCCCCTTAAAACTTACCTTCTGTACCAATCGCTAACCTTTCTACATCGTCTTATATACACCAACAATCCCGCTTACTTGGGCAACAGTATTAGCTTTTTGCGTAGCTCTAGGCACGTCCATATCTTGATCCCTCGTTACCTTACAGTCATGGGCCAACGTTCCTACTTCGTTCACATATCTAGTAAATGGAACTCACTTCCAGTTGATATTCAACGCACAGTGCCTGTTGGCGCGTTTAAGAGGCTCTTATACCGACATTTAACTGATGGCAGCTAGCCAAACGCATCTAATTTTACACACACTATTAATATTAATATTTAAATTTAAATGAAATAATAAATTCAAGATTATATAAACTACTTGCATTGTTAATAAATTGTTAGTTAAATTCCTTTTCTTTTTGTCTCTCAGTAGTTTCCTCCAAATAATATATTTTGTACATGTTAAAAAGATTAAGTAATCTTGTTGTATAATACCCTTAATAAAGAATTGAATTGAATTGAATTGTTTGCTGTACAACCCTCAAAATTGAGATATGTGCTTGTTCCCACTCCGCACTAGTGAGAATGCCTAATCGCCTTGATGCTCTATTTTTGCAATTATGAATAAATCGTTGCAATGTAGCCATGATGCGAATTAAGCGGGTAAAAGACGAGTATCGCAATAGAATATCTTCCTCTGGCTTTATTACCAGAGTAGTGAGAATAGGTTTGGCTTCTAACTCTGTGTGACCATCGCTCCCTCTGAGTGACGGCCAATCGTCAGGCTTCTTGGTTAGCCACTCTGGTCCATGCCACCAAATTGTCTGCTTAATTAAGTTGGAGGCTGTAGTACCTCTTGAGGCTAAATCAGCTGGATTGTCGGTGGTTGGTATATGACGCCATCGATCATATTTGAGTACATCTTGAATCTCAACGACTCGATTGGCCACGTACGTTTTCCACCGTGATGGATGTTCCTTGATCCACTGCAATGTTATCGTGGAATCTGTCCATGCGAACATTGGAACAGTGTGCAGTTGCATGTCTTCGACAGTTGTTTTGAGCAGTCTTGCCAATATGACTGCTCCATTCAATTCTAGCCGTGGTATGGTGATGGGCTCACCTTTAAACATTGCCCACTCTCTTTGGACAGCCTCGGGCACTTGGTCATCCCATGAGAATCCTGTAATCCACAATGTCTGCACCAATATTTTTGCCACGATTATCACTAGGGCTAACCATCCGAGAGGATCATACAATGATGCCACCTTTGAGAGTATGGTTCGCTTTGTAATTTTTCTTGGAGCTTGCCTTAGTGTGATGACAAATGAGAAATTGTCTTGTCCTGGGTGCCATCGTATACCTAATGTTTTGATGACTTCATCTTCTGCAAATGTCAACGTATTCTGCAACTCGAGAAGATCAGGTGACAAATGACTGAGCAACCGTGTATCATTGCTTGCCCACTTTCTTAAATTAAAACCACCTGCCTTCGTCAGTGCCATGATTTCTTCTTGAAGCATTTTTGCTTCACTGAGACTATCTGCTCCCGTCAACAGGTCATCAACGTAGAAATCAGAGATTGTTGCCTTGGATGCTAGGGGCCAAGTGTCGTCTTCAGCTAATTGATGCAGCGTTCGTACTACTAGATATGGCGCAGATGATGTGCCGAACGTGACTGTGTTCAATTGGTAATCCTGGATCCTGTTTGTTTCAGGCTGTAACCAAATGATTCGTTGAAAAGTGCGGTGTTGTGGATGTACGCTAACCATCCTATACATTTTTTCGATGTCTGCATGCATTGCGAATCTATGCTTTCGCCACTTGAGTAATGTTGCGAACAATTTCGGTTGAAGGGTTGGTCCCTTTAACAAGTGATTATTCAGTGAAGTGCCGTTGGTTGTCTTCGCTGATGCGTCAAAGACGACTCTAGTCTTTGTAGTTGTGCTATCCTTTAGTACCGCATGATGTGGTAGATAGTAATGAGGTTCGCCTGACTTGGGTGGCTCCACTTCCTCCATGTGTCCTAACTCTAAGTATTCATCGACACACCGTTTGTAACTTACTTCCAGCTCGGGGTTCCTTGCTAATTGTCGTTGCAAGTGGTAGAAACGCTGTAGTGCTTGTGGCCGAAACTGGCCCAATATGGGAATTTCGTTATTCCGAAATGGCAGCTTCACTTGGTACTGGCCGTTTTTTGAACGTGTTTGTGTTTCTTGGTAAAGTTGTTGACACATCTCATCTTCCTCGTTGAGAATGTTTCTTGTCGGTACTTCTTCTATCTCCCAAAATTTTTTGAGCTGTGCACTGAGTTCACAATCGTTTGTTGTGTTGGCACATGTTGACACGTAATTACTACTTGTCCCTGCTATTGGACCAAGTAAAATCCATCCAAATATGGTTTGAATAGCTATGGGTGCTGTGTCTGTTCCTCTTCGCACGCCTTGTAGTACAATTTGAGCATACGCTCTTGCTCCAAGTAAGGCATCAATCTTGCCTGGTTTCCAAAAGTTTGGGTCCGCCAATTGGAGAGCCTGCAAATGTTCGCATTGCACCTTGGAAACTGTCTTGCTTGGAAGATGAGTAGTTACGCTAGGACAGTTCTGGATCACTTTTTCCATACAAAAAGTGCAAGGTAGAAACCAACTATTTTGCTGGCTCTGGACTGGGTTCTGGGCCACTGAGGGGGATTCCGTCTAGTGGTATACGTCACAGGGCATGCCTGGAGAATTCATTTCCTACCGTATGGCGGACCAGGAGATGACGCCAGCTTTTTGTTTGATCTGGTCTTGGAGGCTACAATTTGACCTTTGACCTTTCCTGTGTCTGGGTGCTGGAGGTTGTCTGAGAGCTTTAGTGACAATATGTGATATCGGGGATGTATACTTGTCAGCTTGAGTTTGTTGTTAGTTGTTTTATTAAATTAGCAACAACAACAACTAACGTAGGTAGATATGTTGGCTTAGATAAGAAATGGCCTAATTTTTGATCTTCAGGTGTAATGCTCCTAATTTGATTCATTGCATAAACAATTCGAATAATGTAAACAAAATAGCAGTCGAATAATGTAGACAAAATTCTCACAGAGCCGAGTAAAGTAAACAAATTTATGGAAGATTCTCAATAGCTGAAAAAAAACAACAACTGATATGATGTCTTAGATGAGTATTGAAAATTTCTATTGCTGAAAAAAAACAACTGCGGATTAAAAGCCAAGAGTGATCATGATATCTAAAAATAGATCACGGCTGCTTGTAAGAAGTAGTAGAAATTAAAGCCTCGGTGGCCAGGTGGCTGGTAATTTGATACCGCCAACTAAAGTAAACAATGGTTTTTTGCATCTAGGAGTGTGTATTGAAAAGTCATAAGTTTTATGGAAAATTGTTTTTTATTAACATTTATTCGCATCATTAAATCTTAAATTATAAACTTTTTCTCTGTGCTTAATATCCAAAATTGGCAACAATATATCTGAAGTTCTATTAATCCTATCTTGGAAGCGAAAGCAATCCAGAGCATATGTCTCCCATGGTCCTCTTCTGGGTTCACAATCAATCATATAAACTCGTGGAGCACTAGTACTAAACGTAACTTTCATTATCACGACTAATAATAAAAACTAGTTTCACATTATTTATTTTTTATTTAACGAATATAATAATTAATTGGATACAAATTAACATCATTCTGAATAAAATCAATTTTATATGATCGCCCGATTGGTCCTCTGTTAATCACCGAGAAATCTCCCTGGGCATTTATTTTACTCAAAGTATCGTCCGAAATTGTGTTGTATCGTGATGGAAGAAATAGTTGATAATTCTCCAAATCCAGAACCACACGAGCTCCAAATGTAGTTGTACACCTTCTCGCTCCAAGAATCTTGTACTCTTTATCCAACTCCATTTGGCAGGTTTTCAGGGACGGTTGGTACTGCTCCAACTTCTTTAATTCATCCATTGCGTTTAGCATTATTATTATTATTATTTTCTCCTTGCTTGCTATTTGTTTGAACTCCAGAATGGAAGTGAATCTGATTCAGCTCCTTAATTTATAGGCAATCTTCCAAAACAAGTTTAATCCTGTTGTAACCAATCCGCGCAGCTGATTTAAGTCATCCTCATGTAATTTGATATCATGCCACTTCCGTTTACAAATTCGCATTTAAGTTGAATGAGTTATGCACACCTGTGTAAACAAATTTAATCGAATGAGCCATCCTTATGTAATTTGATATCACCCCACTTCCTGTTTACAAATTCGCATTTAAGTTGAATGAGTCATGCACATCTGTGTAAACAAATTTAAGCAATATCAGCACATTTATTCTTTTCACATAATTTGATATCACACTTCCTGTAGGCACCCAAAAAAATTTATTGTTCCAAGAATTTTACCGATCGAAACGTTTCATTGGAATTCACATAATGTAAACAAATTTTCACATTTTCTCTTCATCTTGAAATGTGTTCATGTAAACAATCTCATTTGATATTTGCAAATTGAACCAGCAGAATAAAGTAATGAAATTTAAGCAATTAATTTGAGTGATTTATGTTTTCTTGTTTATCGTGTAATTCGATATCATCTCAGCCTGTAAGCAAATTCGTTGGAATTCATCTTGTGCAATGATTATTTTAGCAGCAGGTGTTCCAAGAATTTTACCGATCGAAACGTTTCATTGGAATTCACATAAAGTAAACAAATTTTCACATTTTCTCTTCATCTTGAAATGTGTTCATGTAAACAATCTCATTTGATATTTGCAAATTGAACCAGCAGAATAAAGTAATGAAATTTAAGCAATTAATTTGAGTGATTTATGTTTTCTCGTTTATCGTGTAATTCAATATCATCTCAGCATGTAAGCAAATTCGTTGGAATTCATCTTGTGCAATGATTATTTTAGCAGCAGGATCATTCATGTTCACAAACTGTTGCTATAAAAGCCCAAGCAAACTCTTGGGGAGCATCAGTCAGTTTTAGTGAGTCTCAGTGATAGTTTAAAAACCATACAAAAAAATTAAAAATGTCTTCGGTGTTAGTAAATAAAAGTTTTTCAATAATTGAAAATTTGCGAAAAGATGTGATGGAGTGTTTAAAAAATTCAGTGAATAAAGACTATATTGTTCAAAAGTGCAATAGAAACATACATAAATTTCAAGTTGCATTTCGGAAGTGCAATAAGAGTTCTAGGAAACGACATTTCGAGAGCTGTCTCGAGCAAATTAAAGCATTGAGAGCACTATTGAGAACTCCCCGTCGAGGTGGAGGAAGTACTCGCGTAAGAAGAAGTGATTTTGTAAAGTGGGAGGAAATAAAGACAGCGTTCGCAGACAGAATTCGACAAGGTGTTATTGCAAATTTAAAACATATCGATCCGAAGCTATTTATGCAAGATGCCTCCAAATTATTTACGCGTCGTGTTAAAAATACCTTAAAACATTATTTTAATATTAAAGTCTCTTCAACGTTTTGCGGTGAATTTGTTAAAGAAACTGGTGACAATGAAATTTTAAAAGACATTAAATATTTCCAAGCGAAACATGATGGTAGAAAGTATATATGCGATAGATGTTTGCTCTACTTTCGCTCTGCTGAAAAATTAACATCACACACTCCTGAATGCGAGAAACAAAACGGCTGTAGGATTATGTTTCCCTCAGAGGAAAAGAAATGGTTGGAATATAAGAATTATAACCATAAGAATCCAGTCCCGTTTTTTGTGTATGCTGATCTTGAATCAATATTGAAGCCGATTCAGGGAAACGAACAAAATACACAGCGAATCCAGGAACATGAAGTTCACAGCATCGGATTCTATTTCCACTGCAAACATGATGCTAAGCTCTCATATTACAGAGCATATCGAGGCAAGGACTGTCAACAATGGTTTGCATTAGAATTGCAAAAAATTGCCTCCATAGCTGCACAGGAAAAGCTGAACATCAGGCCAATGCAGCCCCTGACTAAAGAGGAACGGCGTTCACATATGGAAAATACTTGCTGCCATATATGTGAAAAAACGTTTGCAACCGATGAGGAACGAGTCCGAGACCATTGCCACTTAACAGGTAAATACTGAGAATCATAATTCAATTCATTTTTTCATAAATTCTTTTAACAGGAAAATACCGAGGGCCAGCGCACAATGCATGCAATCTGATGTATCAAGATTGTCCCATAGTTCCAGTCATTTTTCACAACTTATCCGGATATGATGCTCACTTCATTATTAAGGATATAGCTACATCTATTCCTGGGAAAGTGGATCTCCTACCAATAAATAAAGAAAGATACATTTCGTTCACCAAGCACGTTGAAGGCAGTCATATCAAATTCAGATTCATCGATTCCTTCCGTTTTATGGCAGAATCCTTAGATAAGCTATCATCATTGCTGCCAATGGATAAATTAAATATTACAAGAACTGTATGGCAAGAATTGGATGATGATGATTTTAAACTACTTACGCGCAAAGGAGTCTTCCCATACGACTTCGTTGACGATTGGGCTAAATTGGATTTCCAATACTTACCGGCACAGGAGCAATTCTATAATAAAATGACTGACAGTGATATATCCGCTGAGGACTACAATCATGCTGAAAAGGTCTGGCGGACATTTGAAATACAGACACTTGGCGAATATTCCGATCTATACCTGAAAACTGATGTCCTCCTATTGGCTGATGTCTTCGAGAACTTTCGAGAAGTATGTATGAAGACGTACAATTTGGATCCAGCACATTATTACACCATGCCAGGTCTAACATGGGATGCTATGCTAAAATACACCAAAGTGAAACTAGAGCTGATAACCGACGTAGATATACTGCTTTTCATAGAGAGAGGTATTCGAGGCGGTATAAGTCAATGCTCGAACAGATATAGCAAAGCAAATAATAAATATATGGATGATTTTAAGCCTGACGAGAAAGAGAAATACCTGATGTATTATGACGTAAATAACCTTTATGGATGGGCCATGTCACAGCATTTACCAACAGGAGGATTCAAATGGGTTGATGCTCCCAATATCAACGTTTTCGAGATTCCTGATGATTCACCAATTGGATACATATTCGAAGTCGACTTGGACTATCCTCAACATCTACATGATACACATAAGGATTTACCGTTTTGCTCTGAGCATGCAGCACCACCTGGAGCAAAATTAGAAAAGCTTTTGACAACATTACATCCTAAAACTAAATATGTTATACACTACCGAAATTTGAAGCAATGCTTATCACATGGTCTCATCCTGAAAAAAGTGCACCGGGTTCTTCAATTCAACCAATCAGCTTGGCTTAAACCATATATTGACTTAAATACTACCAAACGGAAGCAGGCTACCAGCGATCATGAGAAGGACAGCTATAAGAAGATGAATAATGCAGCTTTTGGTAAAACCATGGAAAATGTTCGCAAGTATAGCGATATAAAACTTTGCGTAAAGTGGGAAGGTCGCTATGGTGCCAAAGCTCGGATTGCGGCACCCAACTTTCACAGTGCAACGATATTTGATGAGAATTTAGTTGCTGTGGAATTAAGGCGACTCAAAATCTTATTCAATAAGCCCCTCTATATTGGAATGGCAGTTTTGGAAATTTCAAAGATATGCCTCTATGATTTCCACTACAGTTTTATGCAGCGTGAATTTGGAGATAAATGCAAAGTCATGTATACAGATACAGATTCTCTAATATATGAACTTGAAGAGAAAAATGCATATGAGTTTATGGCCGAAAATATAAACAAATTTGATACAAGTGATTACCCAGAAGATAATCAATTCAATTTACCGCTCGTGAATAAAAAGATTCCTGGTCTAATGAAGGATGAGCTGAATGGGAAAATCATGAGCGAATTTGCATGCTTGCGCTCGAAAATGTACAGTCTACGTATAAACGATGGTAAAACTGTAAAGAAAGCAAAAGGAGTAAAGACTAATGTAGTCCAGAGGCATATCAATTTCGAAGACTACGTCGAATGTTTGAATAACAAGCGAGTATTAACTGCTAATCAGAGCTCCATACGATCGCATAACCATAATGTCTACACGATCAGCCAAAAGAAGATTGCATTGAATCCATATGATAACAAGCGGTATATTATGAGTGGGACAGCGGATACTCTACCATGGGGACATTACTCTATTCAGTCAGAACAGCAAGGAGCAGACGCAGAAAAAACATATAATCTAAGGCTAGTCTAAGATATGTATTGTAAATAAAAATTGTATTATAGCTAAAATACCATTTAATGAAATAGTTTGTTTTAATTGTATTATAGTCTAAGATGATGTACACTATTGTAAAATAAAGGAAAATATTATAATTATAGGGTAACCGATTTAAGGAAGCCTAATATAGAATGATACCTTAAGAATTAAATGTTAATCTAGAATGATACCTTAAGAATTAAATGTTAATATTTTTCAATTTATAATAAATCAATAATAATATTTTATATATGGTATTCTTTTATTCAATTTCCCTACTATGTCCAGAGCTCCCGAATAATATTTGCCCACTACCGTGAGCTCCTAATCGGGCGGTTGAGCGTTTTACCCAGAATGTTAGGATGACTTGAGAAAAAAACTTTTACACGTGGACTCGACCTTGACCCCGGCATCACCTTTGAAACCGGAAGGGCGTCGGATCCTTGACCTTCATCCGGAAGTGTATTATATATAAGTGTATAATCAAGCACATCACAGGGGATTCCATATTGCTTTTCAAAACAGGTCTGATAACAGCTTAACAGCTGTTAAGCTGTTATCAGAGCTGTTTGAAAAGCTGTTAAGCTGTTATCAGAGCTGTTTGAAAAGCTGTTAAGCTGTTATCAGAGCTGTTTAAAAGCTGTTATCAGAGCTGTTTAAAAGCTGTTAAGCTGTTATCAGAGCTGTTTGAAAAGCTGTTAAGCTGTTATCAGAGCTGTTTTAAAAGCTGTTAAGCTGTTATCAGAGCTGTTTAAAAGCTGTTAAGCTGTTATCAGAGCTGTTTAAAAGCTGTTAAGCTGTTATCAGAGCTGTTTGAAAAGCTGTTAAGCTGTTATCAGACATGTTTAAAAAGCTGTTAAGCTGTTATCAGACCTGTTTAAGAAGCTGTTAAGCTGTTATCAGACCTGCTTAAAAAGCTGTTAAGCTGTTATCAGACCTGTTTAAAAAGATGTTAAGCTGTTATCAGACCTGTTTGAAAAGCTGTTAAGCTGTTATCGGACCTGTTTAAAAAGCTGTTAAGCTGTTATCAGAGCTGTTTGAAAAGCTGCTAAGCTGTTATCAGACCTGTTTAAAAAGCTGTTAAGCTGTTATCAGACCTGTTTTATAAGCTGTTAAGCTGTTATCAGAGCTGTTTTAAAAGCTGTTAAACTGTTATCAGAACTGTTTTAAAAGCTGTTAAGCTGTTATTTAACCTGTTTAAAAGCTGTTAAGCTGTTATCAGAGCTGTTTGAAAAGCTGTTAAGCTGTTATCTGACCTCACTTCCGGTTGGTCTCATAGCTGCTTTTCCTCCTTAAATGACTTTTTCACATAACAAATGAAAAATAATCATTATTTTCGGTCTCTGTAATAAATACTTTTTGATTTGATTTGAAATTCTTTAAAAAAAATGCTTAAAAGTGCTTTATTTGTTCTTTTATTCTTAATCACAAAATAATTTCATTGAAGTCTGTGTGAATTCACTTGCATTCAGTTGCATTCAGCATTCACTTGAATTCAGTGAAATTATTCCATGAAATTATTTTGTGATTAATAATAAAAGAACAAATAAAGCACTTTTAAGCATTTTTTTTAAAGAATTTCAAATCAAATCAAAAAGTATTTATTACAGAGACCGAAAATAATGATTATTTTTCATTTGTTATGTGAAAAAGTCATTTAAGGAGGAAAAGCAGCTATGAGACCAACCGGAAGTGAGGTCAGATAACAGCTTAACAGCTTTTCAAACAGCTCTGATAACAGCTTTTAAACAGGTTAAATAACAGCTTAACAGCTTTTAAAACAGTTCTGATAACAGTTTAACAGCTTTTAAAACAGCTCTGATAACAGCTTAACAGCTTATAAAACAGGTCTGATAACAGCTTAACAGCCTTTCAAACAGCTCTGATAACAGCTTAACAGCTTTTCAAACAGCTCTGATAACAGCTTAACAGCTTTTCAAACAGCTCTGATAACAGCTTAACAGCTTTTAAACAGCTCTGATAACAGCTTAACAGCTTTTCAAACAGCTCTGATAACAGGTTAACAGCTTTTAAACAGCTCTGATAACAGCTTAACAGCTTTTCAAACAGCTCTGATAACAGCTTAACAGCTTTTAAAACAGCTCTGATAACAGCTTAACAGCTTTTCAAACAGCTCTGATAACAGCTTAACAGCTTTTAAACAGCTCTGATAACAGCTTTTAAACAGCTCTGATAACAGCTTAACAGCTTTTCAAACAGCTCTGATAACAGCTTAACAGCTTTTCAAACAGCTCTGATAACAGCTTAACAGCTGTTAAGCTGTTATCAGACCTGTTTTGAAAAGCAATATGGAATCCCCTGTGATGTGCTTGATTATACACTTATATATAATACACTTCCGGATGAAGGTCAAGGATCCGACGCCCTTCCGGTTTCAAAGGTGATGCCGGGGTCAAGGTCGAGTCCACGTGTAAAAGTTTTTTTCTCAAGTCATCCTAACATTCTGGGTAAAACGCTCAACCGCCCGATTAGGAGCTCACGGTAGTGGGCAAATATTATTCGGGAGCTCTGGACATAGTAGGGAAATTGAATAAAAGAATACCATATATAAAATATTATTATTGATTTATTATAAATTGAAAAATATTAACATTTAATTCTTAAGGTATCATTCTAGATTAACATTTAATTCTTAAGGTATCATTCTATATTAGGCTTCCTTAAATCGGTTACCCTATAATTATAATATTTTCCTTTATTTTACAATAGTGTACATCATCTTAGACTATAATACAATTAAAACAAACTATTTCATTAAATGGTATTTTAGCTATAATACAATTTTTATTTACAATACATATCTTAGACTAGCCTTAGATTATATGTTTTTTCTGCGTCTGCTCCTTGCTGTTCTGATTGAATAGAGTAATGTCCCCATGGTAGAGTATCCGCTGTCCCACTCATAATATACCGCTTGTTATCATATGGATTCAATGCAATCTTCTTTTGGCTGATCGTGTAGACATTATGGTTATGCGATCGTATGGAGCTCTGATTAGCAGTTAATACTCGCTTGTTATTCAAACATTCGACGTAGTCTTCGAAATTGATATGCCTCTGGACTACATTAGTCTTTACTCCTTTTGCTTTCTTTACAGTTTTACCATCGTTTATACGTAGACTGTACATTTTCGAGCGCAAGCATGCAAATTCGCTCATGATTTTCCCATTCAGCTCATCCTTCATTAGACCAGGAATCTTTTTATTCACGAGCGGTAAATTGAATTGATTATCTTCTGGGTAATCACTTGTATCAAATTTGTTTATATTTTCGGCCATAAACTCATATGCATTTTTCTCTTCAAGTTCATATATTAGAGAATCTGTATCTGTATACATGACTTTGCATTTATCTCCAAATTCACGCTGCATAAAACTGTAGTGGAAATCATAGAGGCATATCTTTGAAATTTCCAAAACTGCCATTCCAATATAGAGGGGCTTATTGAATAAGATTTTGAGTCGCCTTAATTCCACAGCAACTAAATTCTCATCAAATATCGTTGCACTGTGAAAGTTGGGTGCCGCAATCCGAGCTTTGGCACCATAGCGACCTTCCCACTTTACGCAAAGTTTTATATCGCTATACTTGCGAACATTTTCCATGGTTTTACCAAAAGCTGCATTATTCATCTTCTTATAGCTGTCCTTCTCATGATCGCTGGTAGCCTGCTTCCGTTTGGTAGTATTTAAGTCAATATATGGTTTAAGCCAAGCTGATTGGTTGAATTGAAGAACCCGGTGCACTTTTTTCAGGATGAGACCATGTGATAAGCATTGCTTCAAATTTCGGTAGTGTATAACATATTTAGTTTTAGGATGTAATGTTGTCAAAAGCTTTTCTAATTTTGCTCCAGGTGGTGCTGCATGCTCAGAGCAAAACGGTAAATCCTTATGTGTATCATGTAGATGTTGAGGATAGTCCAAGTCGACTTCGAATATGTATCCAATTGGTGAATCATCAGGAATCTCGAAAACGTTGATATTGGGAGCATCAACCCATTTGAATCCTCCTGTTGGTAAATGCTGTGACATGGCCCATCCATAAAGGTTATTTACGTCATAATACATCAGGTATTTCTCTTTCTCGTCAGGCTTAAAATCATCCATATATTTATTATTTGCTTTGCTATATCTGTTCGAGCATTGACTTATACCGCCTCGAATACCTCTCTCTATGAAAAGCAGTATATCTACGTCGGTTATCAGCTCTAGTTTCACTTTGGTGTATTTTAGCATAGCATCCCATGTTAGACCTGGCATGGTGTAATAATGTGCTGGATCCAAATTGTACGTCTTCATACATACTTCTCGAAAGTTCTCGAAAACATCAGCCAATAGGAGGACATCAGTTTTCAGGTATAGATCGGAATATTCGCCAAGTGTCTGTATTTCAAATGTCCGCCAGACCTTTTCAGCATGATTGTAGTCCTCAGCGGATATATCACTGTCAGTCATTTTATTATAGAATTGCTCCTGTGCCGGTAAGTATTGGAAATCCAATTTAGCCCAATCGTCAACGAAGTCGTATGGGAAGACTCCTTTGCGCGTAAGTAGTTTAAAATCATCATCATCCAATTCTTGCCATACAGTTCTTGTAATATTTAATTTATCCATTGGCAGCAATGATGATAGCTTATCTAAGGATTCTGCCATAAAACGGAAGGAATCGATGAATCTGAATTTGATATGACTGCCTTCAACGTGCTTGGTGAACGAAATGTATCTTTCTTTATTTATTGGTAGGAGATCCACTTTCCCAGGAATAGATGTAGCTATATCCTTAATAATGAAGTGAGCATCATATCCGGATAAGTTGTGAAAAATGACTGGAACTATGGGACAATCTTGATACATCAGATTGCATGCATTGTGCGCTGGCCCTCGGTATTTTCCTGTTAAAAGAATTTATGAAAAAATGAATTGAATTATGATTCTCAGTATTTACCTGTTAAGTGGCAATGGTCTCGGACTCGTTCCTCATCGGTTGCAAACGTTTTTTCACATATATGGCAGCAAGTATTTTCCATATGTGAACGCCGTTCCTCTTTAGTCAGGGGCTGCATTGGCCTGATGTTCAGCTTTTCCTGTGCAGCTATGGAGGCAATTTTTTGCAATTCTAATGCAAACCATTGTTGACAGTCCTTGCCTCGATATGCTCTGTAATATGAGAGCTTAGCATCATGTTTGCAGTGGAAATAGAATCCGATGCTGTGAACTTCATGTTCCTGGATTCGCTGTGTATTTTGTTCGTTTCCCTGAATCGGCTTCAATATTGATTCAAGATCAGCATACACACAAAACGGGACTGGATTCTTATGGTTATAATTCTTATATTCCAACCATTTCTTTTCCTCTGAGGGAAACATAATCCTACAGCCGTTTTGTTTCTCGCATTCAGGAGTGTGTGATGTTAATTTTTCAGCAGAGCGAAAGTAGAGCAAACATCTATCGCATATATACTTTCTACCATCATGTTTCGCTTGGAAATATTTAATGTCTTTTAAAATTTCATTGTCACCAGTTTCTTTAACAAATTCACCGCAAAACGTTGAAGAGACTTTAATATTAAAATAATGTTTTAAGGTATTTTTAACACGACGCGTAAATAATTTGGAGGCATCTTGCATAAATAGCTTCGGATCGATATGTTTTAAATTTGCAATAACACCTTGTCGAATTCTGTCTGCGAACGCTGTCTTTATTTCCTCCCACTTTACAAAATCACTTCTTCTTACGCGAGTACTTCCTCCACCTCGACGGGGAGTTCTCAATAGTGCTCTCAATGCTTTAATTTGCTCGAGACAGCTCTCGAAATGTCGTTTCCTAGAACTCTTATTGCACTTCCGAAATGCAACTTGAAATTTATGTATGTTTCTATTGCACTTTTGAACAATATAGTCTTTATTCACTGAATTTTTTAAACACTCCATCACATCTTTTCGCAAATTTTCAATTATTGAAAAACTTTTATTTACTAACACCGAAGACATTTTTAATTTTTTTGTATGGTTTTTAAACTATCACTGAGACTCACTAAAACTGACTGATGCTCCCCAAGAGTTTGCTTGGGCTTTTATAGCAACAGTTTGTGAACATGAATGATCCTGCTGCTAAAATAATCATTGCACAAGATGAATTCCAACGAATTTGCTTACATGCTGAGATGATATTGAATTACACGATAAACGAGAAAACATAAATCACTCAAATTAATTGCTTAAATTTCATTACTTTATTCTGCTGGTTCAATTTGCAAATATCAAATGAGATTGTTTACATGAACACATTTCAAGATGAAGAGAAAATGTGAAAATTTGTTTACTTTATGTGAATTCCAATGAAACGTTTCGATCGGTAAAATTCTTGGAACACCTGCTGCTAAAATAATCATTGCACAAGATGAATTCCAACGAATTTGCTTACAGGCTGAGATGATATCGAATTACACGATAAACAAGAAAACATAAATCACTCAAATTAATTGCTTAAATTTCATTACTTTATTCTGCTGGTTCAATTTGCAAATATCAAATGAGATTGTTTACATGAACACATTTCAAGATGAAGAGAAAATGTGAAAATTTGTTTACTTTATGTGAATTCCAATGAAACGTTTCGATCGGTAAAATTCTTGGAACAATAAATTTTTTTGGGTGCCTACAGGAAGTGTGATATCAAATTATGTGAAAAGAATAAATGTGCTGATATTGCTTAAATTTGTTTACACAGATGTGCATGACTCATTCAACTTAAATGCGAATTTGTAAACAGGAAGTGGGGTGATATCAAATTACATAAGGATGGCTCATTCGATTAAATTTGTTTACACAGGTGTGCATAACTCATTCAACTTAAATGCGAATTTGTAAACGGAAGTGGCATGATATCAAATTACATGAGGATGACTTAAATCAGCTGCGCGGATTGGTTACAACAGGATTAAACTTGTTTTGGAAGATTGCCTATAAATTAAGGAGCTGAATCAGATTCACTTTCATTCTGGAGTTCAAACAAATAGCAAGCAAGGAGAAAATAATAATAATAATAATGCTAAACGCAATGGATGAATTAAAGAAGTTGGAGCAGTACCAACCGTCCCTGAAAACCTGCCAAATGGAGTTGGATAAAGAGTACAAGATTCTTGGAGCGAGAAGGTGTACAACTACATTTGGAGCTCGTGTGGTTCTGGATTTGGAGAATTATCAACTATTTCTTCCATCACGATACAACACAATTTCGGACGATACTTTGAGTAAAATAAATGCCCAGGGAGATTTCTCGGTGATTAACAGAGGACCAATCGGGCGATCATATAAAATTGATTTTATTCAGAATGATGTTAATTTGTATCCAATTAATTATTATATTCGTTAAATAAAAAATAAATAATGTGAAACTAGTTTTTATTATTAGTCGTGATAATGAAAGTTACGTTTAGTACTAGTGCTCCACGAGTTTATATGATTGATTGTGAACCCAGAAGAGGACCATGGGAGACATATGCTCTGGATTGCTTTCGCTTCCAAGATAGGATTAATAGAACTTCAGATATATTGTTGCCAATTTTGGATATTAAGCACAGAGAAAAAGTTTATAATTTAAGATTTAATGATGCGAATAAATGTTAATAAAAAACAATTTTCCATAAAACTTATGACTTTTCAATACACACTCCTAGATGCAAAAAACCATTGTTTACTTTAGTTGGCGGTATCAAATTACCAGCCACCTGGCCACCGAGGCTTTAATTTCTACTACTTCTTACAAGCAGCCGTGATCTATTTTTAGATATCATGATCACTCTTGGCTTTTAATCCGCAGTTGTTTTTTTTCAGCAATAGAAATTTTCAATACTCATCTAAGACATCATATCAGTTGTTGTTTTTTTTCAGCTATTGAGAATCTTTCATAAATTTGTTTACTTTACTCGGCTCTGTGAGAATTTTGTCTACATTATTCGACTGCTATTTTGTTTACATTATTCGAATTGTTTATGCAATGAATCAAATTAGGAGCATTACACCTGAAGATCAAAAATTAGGCCATTTCTTATCTAAGCCAACATATCTACCTACGTTAGTTGTTGTTGTTGCTAATTTAATAAAACAACTAACAACAAACTCAAGCTGACAAGTATACATCCCCGATATCACATATTGTCACTAAAGCTCTCAGACAACCTCCAGCACCCAGACACAGGAAAGGTCAAAGGTCAAATTGTAGCCTCCAAGACCAGATCAAACAAAAAGCTGGCGTCATCTCCTGGTCCGCCATACGGTAGGAAATGAATTCTCCAGGCATGCCCTGTGACGTATACCACTAGACGGAATCCCCCTCAGTGGCCCAGAACCCAGTCCAGAGCCAGCAAAATAGTTGGTTTCTACCTTGCACTTTTTGTATGGAAAAAGTGATCCAGAACTGTCCTAGCGTAACTACTAAGATGGCCAGTGATTTCTTTCAAAATAAGAAAGTCTTCCTTCAAGATTGTTTTGTTCAATCCTCGTGATCGAAGTTGTAAAGTAGTTTGATGTCGTGATGTTGCAGCAGGAATTATGTTAATTCCTGTAACATTCAAAAATGTGGTGTGCGCGTGGCACCTAGTCTTTGACATGCCTCCTCTGTTATAAAAGAGGATTGTGACCCTGAGTCTATGAGACAACGCAGTAATTTTGGTTCCCCATGTTGGGATTGTGCAATTACTAATGCTGTTGCTAGCAATGCATAATGGGTTTCTCTACTCAAGAAGATTTGAGTAGTGTTAAATTCATCAGCTCCGATGATGGGAGGTGATTCTGAAGCTCGCTTATCCCTGTTGGCTGTAGCCTGAGCTGATGAACATCCTTGCTGAGGGATGACCCTTTAAGGTGCTTGCGTTTCATTGGCCCCATCGAGTCTTCGTAACCCTGTATTGGTTTGTTGTGAGGTTGACTGTGTTGCTGCATGCTCAGGTTTGTTGCTCTTAAATTTCGACGATGCATTTATGCAGTACTTGGTTTGTACTTCCCTGTGTAGAGTGGTGTGATGCTTTTGATTGCATGTACGGCAGGTGTATTTGCTAGGACAATCTTGACTTGTATGATTTCCTGATAAACAATTGATGCAGCGGGATGCTGCTTTGATGACTTTCAATCGTGCTTCGCTACCCATGCCTTGATATTTAGGGCAGATTGTCACAAAGTGATTTTTGTGACATGCTGGGCATCCCTCATTTCGTGCCGCATGGAATGCTTGTGTGCGTTCCTTAGGTGGAAGTTTAGTGAGTGCCTGTTTAGAGACTATTGTGTCTGAAATGGATTCTAAGATTTTCAGTCTTTTATCTAAAAATGTGCTGAACTGAATGTAAGTTGGAAGATCTTGCGATGCTCCTAGTTCTTCCTCCCATAATTTAAGGGTCGCAAAGGGCAATTTTTGTACGATAAAATATATTAAAATTGAGTCCCACATTGTTATTTCTAAGTCTAAACTCTTCAATTGTTGTAAACAATCCTCGGTTGTATTTACCAAGGATTTGAGACCATGAGCCGTTTCCGTGCTAAGCTTGGGTTGATTGATTAACACCTTCAGCTGATGATTCACCAGAATCCGCTTATTCTCATATCTTTCCTTTAATTTTGACCATGCTGGAGCATAATCCTTGCCAGTGATAGGCGTGTGGCGTAGTAATTTCTCCGCTTCGCCAGTCAAACATGACTTTAAATAATGAAGCTTTTGCACTGGAGATAAATTAGTGTTTTTCTGTACTAATGCCTCAAATAAATCGTGGAACGATCGCCAGGAATCGTAGTCACCGTTGAACTTTGGTAAACTGATTCTGGGTAAGCTTAAGTCTTGTGAAGTCGCAGTTGCTGTTTGCGACGTGCTGTTATCTGATGCTGTCTTTACTGTAACCTGAACTGATCGCAAGCCTTCCGCTAACTCGCTTAGGTACGTTGAGTACTTGTATTCCAAATCGCCGAAATAGTCTCCTTTAAGATATTCATGGGATGCATCCTTCTGTAGTAAAAAACTACTTACAGCAAAATCCGTTGCAGCATACCTTTCCCAGAGCCTTTGTAGATCAGCCCTTTTTGTCTCAAAAAAGCCTTGCGTTTTTTGACTTGCCTCGACGGCTCTGCCATTTTCTATTAATTTTTCCAACCTATTTCGTATAATTTGCTCTGAGACCAGTAACTCTTCTAAAGTTGGCATGATGATGAGTTGATCTGAATTCGTGCATGTTGTGATTTAAGTTCCGTAACGTAGGTACCGCTATATGAGTACCAAAAGTACAGTAGTTTAAGTACCGCTAATTGAGTACCGTATGTGAATATCGTTAATAATTCGGCTGTATCTTCGCAGATTCTTGTTGCAAGATTACGGTTTGCTTGTAACTTTGATAAAAATTGTATTTGCTGCTTAGCACTGTAGTACACTCTATCTTCGGATACAATCAAACAACAAAGGTGAAGGTGCACCGCATTCCTGGATGGAACCACCAAAAAATGTTCCGACAAAGGGAATCAATTCAACAAAAAAATCAATTTTCAAGATTCAAATATCGAAATGACTATAGCGGTATGTGTAGCGGAAATTGAAAGGAATGCTGGTACAGTAAGAAATAAATGCGAGCGTTACTTCACCTTTTTTCTTTATTGCGTAAAAAAAAAACAGAATGATTACGACTACAGTATAAACTACAATACTCTAGGTTTTAATCATGCATTTACTGCAACGTCTACCAATTATCTGTACTACAAACTGTACTAGAACCTTTTACCAAAAAAATATATAATATAATATTATAAATTACAAAGGAAAAAATATATATATATATATATAATATATCGCTTAGGAAAAAACAAAGATTTTTTAATTCCGATTTTTCACTGATGGATCTCCTTTACGACAAATCAAAAAAAAACTCCCCTTCGCTTGCTGCAATCACATGTTGAGACACGATGCCCTTCTTGGGATCTTGTGTCTCGATGTGGATTGTTTGGTGTAGAATTTATGAGAAAATTTTATCACAATATTTAAAAATGTAAAAATGCACCAAAAACACTAAAATCTCGCTCACCATTCACTATGTTCAGTAGATATTTATACCAAAGAAAAGTTTTCACAATAATACCACTCAGAATTGTAACATTCGTTTGCACTTCAAAAATTTTCACTCCTGCTTGTTGATTGTCTGCTTGTCGAACGAAAAAGAGAGTGATGCTTAGGAGCAGCAGTCTTTTATAGGCAGTTCCGCCATATTGATTTTATGTTCCACAGTGATAATTTGTGACAAAAATGTAAATTTCATTACCTCAGAGAATGATCATTGTAAATTTATGATGGAATTTACCTGAAGCATTCTCCCTTACATCGTTTTGTAAATTTAATTAATTTCTTCCTGCTGAAAATAGTGTGCAAATTCCTTAATTAATATTGCTTGAGCAAACTGATTCTGGTGGTATTTATGGCTCTTTCGGAATATGGAACTTGAAATGCTACCGATCTCTTTCCTTCCGTTTTTCTCTTTTCCTCCAATGGGATATATGATAAATTATTATTTATCTAATATCTTTTACTGGGAATATTTTTGCTGATTTTTAATTACACCGCTGTATTCCGCAGGAAAAACCACCCCAACTTCATGTATCATATGTTGACAGAAATTGAAGAGGTGTTGATTCGCGGTCGTTTTGTTTATGTTTTCGCGAGTTGTTTTATTTAGTTTTCAGGTGCTTCAGGTACAGCTTTCAGGTGAGTGTGTGCTTATAGTGCTTCTAGTGTTGTGTTTCTGTGGTTTTTTATGATTAAATACAGCCAAAATCCTCAAATTCCTATAATTTGAGAATTGTTGGTTATGTGTCAAATGGATATGTTTTCTTGAATTCATGGTAATTTAAGTTCATAAAATGCTACTATTAGCAATAAAACATATCCACGGACACCTATTTACCATTTAAAATAAGTTCAAGTATGGTAATTATGTTATTTGTGAATTTTCTAGGAAATCATGTTCCTTCCTTGCATATAACAACAGGTGATTTGTAATTCAGAGTTCTGCCTGAGTTGCTCACGGGAACATGATTTCTTGGAGACTTTCTGTTTCATATACATGGGTAATTCTGAAAGTGATGTTTGGTCACTTAATAATTACACAATTGCTAGTTTTTTTTTTTTATATTTTATTCAGTTGTATTTGTTTTCTAATGGTTTGATCTTTTTCTTTCAGATCTCTGCGTAGGATGGTGACCCCTGACGCTTGTCCCAGGTGCAGGTAAGTTGGTATCGTTGACCTTCACGCACACTGATTTTAATGTGCCCTTTTCTTTTTCAGGTGTGGCTGAACAGAGAGTTTAAAACAAAAATCCTAAATACAATCGAGTAATCATTACGATAACACAAAAAAAAAGAACAACAAAAACACACACACTTGAGAAGGGGAAAGGAATAAGAAATAACAAAACACATCTTTTCAATATAATCCTTAATTACACAAGAATTTTTGGACACTATTAGTCCCAATACTCCTCAACTCGATTCGACGGCTGGCGCACCACGTCCTCTTCCACATCATAATACGGCTGGAGCTCGGGGGAAGGACTAACGCAGCGCCCGTAGTGCTGGACTATATCCCACGCAGGAGTACAGCAACCACAAATGCCAAATTCTCCCGTGAGCACAAAAGTTCCTCCTGGAAAGAAAGAAAAGAGGGGAATGTAACTTTATATAGTAAAGAAAAAAGAAACAAGAACAAAAATACTGTTCCACAAAATCAACACTTACCAGCTGCAGACAAAGCCTGACCTTCATGGGGGAAGATCTTGAAATCCACCTGATAATAACAATGTGCTCGGGCTTCAGCCATTCATATAGCTTGCGTGCGTCGACCACTCTGGTGCACCAATAACTGAAGAGGTCCCTGCCAGTCGGGAACGACTGAAGAGGTCCCTGCCAGTCGGGAACGACTGACAGGACCAAGATTCCCCGAACCCTGGCGATTAATTTCGTCGGCGGAACTAGTGGCACACGACGTATTGTCTCGCAAAGCAACATTTTGAATGATCAAAATTAGCTCGATCTTTCAAAACTAAAAACCCCAAAACGCCAGATCATCACAAAACAGGGGAGAAGAATCTGCAACCTAAGGCTAAGTACCACGAGAGTGGAAATATGAACCCTTCTCCAACCAACGTTAATTAAATAAAACAGTACCTACAAAAAAAAACAAAAAAAAAAAAAACACAAAATGACAGTACCGCTCCATCACAACGAGCAAATTCAAGGTTACCACAAACTCATCGAATTAGATAACACAAAACAAAAAACAGAACAAAAAGGCAGATAAGATAATAGAAGATTCTGACCTACTGCAGAACACAGTTACAAAAAAAAAATAAGATAAAATTACCCTCATTCTTTCTCATTAAAAAATATACATACATACATATGTGTGAAAAATTAACACAAAAAAAATGAGGAGAAAACATAGAACATGATATACAGTAAAAACAATATGAGTAATATATAATATAAGTATATATATATATATATATGAAATAATTTACGATTAGAGTTAAAGTATGTAAACTAAATTTATAAAAAAAAAATATATTAATACATATTGATAAAATAAATTGTAATAGACTATAAGGAAAGAATATATTATATTAAAGAGAAAACAGCGACCTAAGCCCCAACATCCTGAGGCGACCCAGATACACACTCGCATTCACCCTTCTCCCGCGAGGATTACTCCTCTCTTTCAAGGATGAAGGAATTGTTACAGCACAGGTTCCCTAAATCTGGGAATCTTGCAAGCATTGTAAATAAGTATATATATATATGTACATACATATATATGTATACACATAGTTGCGTCAGAGGTTGTTCACCGAGTGAAACGCAGTGCATCAGCGGTTCATTTACCTGTGTACTATATTCCACCTCGAAATATCTAGGCGTGGCCTGTTCGGCTCTGCATTTTAATTCTTCGATAAAAATAAAGAAACGGATAAAATTTCAAAGAATGAAGTGCAAGGTCGACAAATTAGGTATGATTTTCGTTGCCGGTTTGTTGGTCTCGGGGTGAAATTGAAAATTGCATATAAACAATTTAAGCAATTTTGCAAATGAACTGCGGGGTCAGCGAACTGACCGATGATTGTACCGGTGGACTGGGCACCTGAAAAAGAAAATGCCCAGTGAGTTGATCTGAATTCGCGAAGTGGATTGTCACGCGTTTGAAAAGAAAAGAAAAACGGGAGATTTTTAAAATCGGACTTTGTTGGTCGTTGAAAAGTAAAGGAAAATTTTTAAAGTTGTTATAAAAAGAAAAAGAGTAATAAAGGAAAAATTGTAAAGTGATGTTTATAGAAAAAGAACGATAGCAATAAAGCAAAAACAGTTGTAGTCATTGTGAGTCAATAAAAAAAAGTGGAAGCCAACGACACGAGTGTTAGTTAATAAATCAACCCCGCCACAAATATAACAGCATCAAGGCTGCCTGACTATCCGGGAGGGTAGAAATGTTCTTCTCCTTGATGTGCATGTCAAGGGCTAACTTCGCTGCCATCGAAATGGCGAAGATTTCGGCTTGGAAGGCAGTTGTTCCAGTGGTTCCAATATCAAGTTCAGGAAAGTAGATACCCGAGCCGTCCACATTAGTTACAGAGCCGTCTGTGAAAAATTTTAAAGCAGACCGAAGAAAGCTCGATAAGGCACTTCCCTCAGTCCACTATTCCCATACAGGAAAGCTCACAGAGAAGTGACGCCCAAAATGAAGCTCAGGCCCCTCGCATTACATGGCATACTGTCCAGAGGGTGTTCCAAGTGTAGCCCGTACGCTAGAGAGCAATGAGAAGAGCCAGTCCAGCCCCCATCCCCCCCAATATCCCATGATCGCAACCTGCACACAGCCCTTTTGGCATCTGCTTGAATGATTATATCCAGGGGTGGCTGATTGAGTAGTGTTGTGACTCAGGTGCCCAATGCCCCGAATCACAACCATAATACCGATACATCAATATATCGTCCAATACGATATATTGATGTACCATTAATCGACCCTGAAAAAAACATTCCAATTTAAATCTCATTCAAAATTTCATATAAAAATTCAAAATGCATTTAGAAATGCATTCCCACATTATAACAAAATGCAATTTAGCATAAATTGCATTTTGTTATCAGGCACACATTTCACTCACACGATATGCACACTTACCTACATACAGTGTTTTCTTACTTTTTTCCCGTATGTACTATGCACATACGTACATTACTTACTTAATCCAATCTAATTGTATGTACATACATACATACAATTATCAGAATTATTCGCGCCCTCTTAAAAATTAATATTTCAAGACGGGCGCACAAGTGCACATCGTATTACAGTTTTGCATAGATGCATATAGCTTGCATAAAAAACTTTTGCATTCTCTCACGTACGATTTTTAACGTCGTGAGAAAGCAATAAAATATCAAAAAGCTTTTGCAAGCAATCGTGGGTACCTGGGGCCATCAAGCCCAAACCTCGGGGAGTTGTTTTTCTGATATCCGCCGAGTAGACCTCGAAGTTCGATTCTTCTTCTTAAAAAGGTGAAATATATTAAAATAAGAGTAGAATAAAGATTTGTGATCAAAAGAATAAAAAATAATAATTTGTGATCAAAAGAATAAAAAATAAAGATTTGTGATCAAAAGAATAGAAAATAAAGATTTGTGACGAAAAGAATAAAAACTAATAATTTGTGATCAAAAGAATAAAAAATAAAGATTTGTGATCAAAAGAATAAAAAATAAAGATTTGGTGATCAAAAGGCAAAAAATAAGAGTTGTACCCAAAAGAATATAAAATAAAGATTTGTGTTCAAAAATAAAATAAAGATTTGTCCTAAAAAAACAAAAAAAATAGTTTGGTGAAATTTCTCTACTAAAGTTTTTCCAGTGAAATACATCAGTCAAGTAGAAGAAGGGAGTGTTCTTTAAATAAGAATAAGTAGAACCCTCGAGGGTAGGACCTCCAGAGCCTTTGCAGGCCTGCCAGCTTCCGGCTCGTAGTCCCCACAAGCGTCCTCGGCCACCATACACAGGAGGCATTTGTAAGCATGGGTCTAACAATCGAGGTGTACAACCAGTGTACGACCTTCGGTCTCATTCCCTGGTGAAGCCAAAGGTTCTCCTGCATTATGCGAAGACCCTTGTAGCTGCAATAACTTTTTCCCCTACGTGCAATCCGCATGTAAGCTTCAAATCGAGGAAGACTCCATGATACATGACATGAGGAGAGAGTTGCAGAATGCGTCCCAAAAGCTTTGGAAGAACAAAGTACCCAAGCTTACGTCTTTTGGAGAAGATCACCAAGCTGTGGGTTAACTGTCATATCATGACGCGTGCACCAGTCCTAAACAATATTGAGACCACGTTGCATAAAGGCACAGGCAACAGTCATGCTGTGCCTGAAAATGAGCAGAGGAATGTCATCCGCATACGCTTCACATGAGAATCCAACGTTTTTCAGCACCGTGATGAGTGAGAAAACCAACATACACCAGAGCACTGGAGAAAGCAGGCCATCTTGCGTGCAGCCTTTCTCCACCAGCACACTGAGAGAGGTTCGACCTCCCGAATCCACAGTTATGTATCGTCGTCTTAACATTTGGTCCATCCATCGCAGTATGGTAAACACCATGTGGACGAGCTGCCTCACATAATGACTCGGGGGTGGCCCTTACCAAAGACCCTCGATATCCAGCAAGGCTGCCAAGGTAAACAGTCCACGATCCAGTCCCCGCTCAACGATAGTGACCATTGAATGGAAAGCCGTAGGTCTGCCTCTCCGGTAAGCGTGTTGTGACGTGTTTAAGGGAGAAGAACTTAGGGCTATCCCTTGCTAAATTCATATACAAGCCTCTCTAGGGATTTCAAAAGGAATGTCCATGTAATAAGCCTTGCCAGGCTTCGGAACGAAGGCAAGACTCACCTTCCTCCATACCTAAGAGACATATCCATAAGCGATACATGCCCTGAAAATGGCGTCGATATATGGAGCCAACACAACGCTCTTCGCCTTCAGAAGGACAGGCAGAATATCGTCTGGACCCGGTGGATTAAAAGCCCGGAAGGTGGAATTGACCATTTCACCTTCTTGAATCAACTACCTTAGCAGCAGTGGACCAATCCCCACCAGTGCAGAGAGGGGATGTTCGCCAGACAACTGCAGGTCTTCTTCAAGCCTACCGTCTGGGAAATGTCTTTAGAGAAGAAGTCTACAGGCTTCCTGCTTCGATGCCGTAAAGGAGCCATCTGGCTTTTTCAGAACACTAAGCCTGGCCGACGGGTCACTCCTAAAGGCCCTGAGCAGCCTAACCGGTTCACGATAGCCGTCGAGCTCCCTGAAAAAGTCTACAAAGGCCTGTCATTTTGATTTCCTAACAAGCCTCTTGTTGGTACTCTGAGTCTCGCGGTAGAATCGCCAGTCTTCCTCTGAGCCAGTCCTCCTGGTCTTATTAAAAAGCCTTATGCAATCTTGCGGAGTTCACTAAGACTGCCGTTCCACCACGGCATTGGTTTCTTCTGAATCTTCGAAAGCCTCACTCACAGCGGACTGCAGGCTTCCTACTGCCTTCTCCAAGTCGGCAATACCCCTGATTTTCTCTGCTGGAGAGGTGAGCGTTTGAACTAGCTGCCTATGGTATCTCCCTCAATCAATCCGCTTTGATTTCCTGCATGGATCCAAGTCAATGAGGTCCGCACTCATACAGAACTCAATGTAGCGGTGATCAGAGAGAGACTCCACCCGCGATACCCTCCAGCCGTAAAACAGGGGAAAAGCGTCAAAGGACGCAAAAGTAAAATCAATGACTTCTTGTCTTCGGCTGGTAACAAAGGTTGGCTCGTTGCCCCAATTCAACAGAACCAACAACAAGAACCAGACAATGCGATGAGCGTTGGCATCATAACCAACCGAGATTCCAAGCCGATTAGACCTCGCATACTCAACCGCACGCCTCGCCTCACTCCCTCAGTGGGACGGGGAGCAGCGGAGTCATACGGGAAATATGCTGAGACAATAAGGATTTCCCTAATGACTCCCCCCCTCTTGAAGGAGATCTTGATCGATGTAGTGTTCACAAATAGGGCATTAAGGTCACCACAATGTCTTTTGTTGCAACAACACAAGCCCTAGGAGTAGATCAAGTTGTGCAATACAGGAGTAGAACACCTTCGTTAGACCACGTATACCGTCTTTCCAACACAAGGCTCCTGTACAAGCACCACGTTTTGTTGTTGGGGTTTTGTACGCAAGTCAGCCAGGCCACGTGCTAACAACACAGATGCCGCCTTACTGTGTTTCAGGTTAATCGGGTGAAGAGAAGTCCAGACATGTGGACTTCCCTACGCCCTTACTTTTCGTGAGCAAGGAGAAATTAACCTTGCCCAGTTGAAGATGCGCCCACATCGAGAGCCTCTCCAGCGCTTCAGCAGCCTTCTTATTTATCTCCAAGATCAGCAAAGTCCCCTTTTCCCCTTTAGCGTTCTTGGATCCCTCCGTTTTGTAAAAGACTTTCCACTTCTGTGTGGTGAGAATCGGATTCTGGATCTCGAGCCGTCTGAGGTTACAACTTCAGCTGGCCCGCCTAAATTGAGTTGCTCTGCCACCTGAGGAGCATGAGTGATCTCCATAGGAGTCACCCTGCCCTCATCAGCTAAGCTCCCCTGCAGGAGGGGATTTTCCATGGATGTCAAGATCTCAGGAATAAAGTCCTCCGATAACACAGACATTCGTGGATTATTGCCGCAATTACTAGAACTGTATTAATTTCTTTCAAAATGATCCATATTTTGTCCCAAGAGTTGCGAAGAAAGACAGTCACCCACGGCGGAGATTCACATACCGCAGGAAGGCTAAGTAAAACTGAAGGTCGCCTGGTATCCAGAGCCCTAGGCGTTTGCTGTTCCACCTTGGCTTGGGCTCGGGGATCAGCTTTTAGCCCGCTAATCATTGTCAAGGACACCGAACAACGGTTACCATCTCGCACTACGTGGAAGTAGCTGAAACCCAAAGCCAACACCTTCACTTCACCCACCTCCGGGCTGGCAGAATAGTAGGATCCGTTACTTACAGAGAAGATAGCTGTGTCTGATGTTAACTAAAGGCGCAGTATCTAACAACCATAATAATGAACTATTTCCATACGGAAACATTACATGGAGGTCTCCAATTGGTTCTGTCTACATTGAGGATTGAATTCTGGATTCCACAAGGACGAAAAGCAGTCAAACATGTTTTACACAAATGTATACTTTGCTTCAAGCAATCCTCTTTAAATAGGATTCAAATGCTGGGTAACCTACCTGCCTCTAGAGTAAATAGCTCAGGACCTTTTCAACAAACCGGTGTAGATTCTGCAGGCCTCATTAATTCAAAAATGTCTAAATATAGAGGAAATCGGTGCTACAAAGGTTTCATTGCAGCATTTCGACGGGGACTTTGTCCAAATGTAAGTTCTGATTGTGGTACAAGTCTCGTGGGAGCTGACATAATTTTACAAAGCGATGTTTTGACTGCAGTTAAACAAGCAAATAAAGAAATGGGAGGTAGCACAAAATGGAATACGTTGGCATTTCAATCCACCCTTAGAACAACATTTTGGAGGCTTTGGGAGGCAGTAGTAAAGTCGATTAATTTCCATTTGAGGCGCACGTTAGTAAATTCGTTACTAACATTCGAAGAATTCGCAACCATGTTAGCTCAAATTGAATCCTGCTTAAACTCCAGGCCATTATGTCCCATTTCTGATGATCCAGACGATCTTAACACACTAACACCTGGACATTTCTTAGTCGGCAGTCCATTACTAACTCCACCAGAACCAATTGTTGAAAAAAATATTTTATTAATCACAAGATGGAATCATCTACAATTATTACAGCAGCAGTTCTGGAACAAATGGTATAATGACTGTCTGAACTCATTACAGAACAGTCCAAAATGACAAAACTCAGTATCCAATCCTAAAGTTGGAGACATGGTTGTTATTAAGGAATTTAATTTGTCAGTATGTCGGTGGACATTGGGACGAATTACAGAACTACGTCCAGGAGCGGACAAATTGGTAAGAGTTGGCAGCATTAGTACTCAGATTGGACTTTTAAAGAGACCAATCACAAAATTCGCTAGACTTGCTTTGGCCTAAACGTTGTTTTCAAAATATTCATTAAATTATCCAAAGGTTATTTTGTACTTGCATACACATATAATTATTCTTTGTTCAATCCAAAATCAGCACCCTTAATAGAATTTCATATAATATCAATATCCATTTAATTCATATTCGTTCACATTATCAAATAAAAATAAAACAAAACTAATATCAGCTTTCATCATTCGCATGCAATTACATACATACATATGCTGTCTGGATCTACACAATAAAATCATCACAGGAAAAATTTCAAAAATACCGTAATCGAGGGACATTCTTAACAATTGCACATGCAGTGGTACATATAACACTTCGCTTGTTCCTAAGTCAAACAATACATTCTTCACAAATGTTCAAAACTACATTCTTCCTACCGTTGAAATTCATGACCAGATTTTGCCTTTGTAAACTTTTTGCTGGTAGTCTAAATATGCAACCGTTAATCTGATAGTCAGATTTCATACCAAGTCATAACGTGAATAAAAATTGGGATCCGTTAGTCATCTTTAAATACTGATTACCATGCAACACAACTTACAGTCGAATTTCAAATTGGTAGCAAGAAAATGGAATCCCCTAAACGTGAATTAAATGTGAAGACTGAGTTGCCATCAACTCCGGGCAAGAGCATTGAACAAGAAGTCAAGGAAGTTTGGCATCTTGAGAGACAGTTAAATAATTTAAGGACGGCAACTCAACAATCGATTTCCTTAATTGAAATTGGAGGATAACCTGGATTCGGATGTGATTGTAATCCTCGACTCATCACCACAATATCCAAGGCACCATGTCCAATCACACGAAGCGTCAGAACCATCCTACCAACGAGATGAGCAGCCTCAAGCAAGGGAACCAACTCCAGCTCCCAAAATCAAAATCGTGGAGGATATCACACTGATACCTGCCACCACCAAACCAGAGCAATCAACCGACAATGATCTTCATTTATTGGTGCAAGATTATGACAAAAGAATCACGGAGAAATTCGTGATCTCGCTAAAGGCCCTGCAAAAGTCGAAGAAGAGGAAACAGAAATTTACAAACAAAGACGGAACGAGATACAATATCCGTTTACTAAAAAATGAAAACATCAAAATTTTGAAATAAAAATATTAAAGGAAAATTTTTATTCGTTTTTCTCTCTTCTTTTATCTACAAGCAACTTAATCATGTTTAGTTCTACGTTGGGGCCTTGCCATTCTTAATTGGCGTTGATAAAGTTTGCACTCCATATCTAAACATAACATTGTCCTCGGGTCTTGCAAATTTACTAAAATAAACCAGAAAAACCACATTGTATGTATATTATCCTAAAATACAAAATTTAACATCGGCTGAAGCTGTCAACAGACCACATAGTCTCTAATTGAAAGGCAGCGTAGCCTTTCACCCGGGGGTAGTATGTTCAGGGTTGCAGATTAGCTAATATAAAATGTCAAAATAAAGAATCAATAAATAGAGGTGTCCAACTTCTCAGACTACTTACACATCTTACAGGTTTTTTACACTCTCATCTGTAATTCCCGATGTCGGTTCCGCTATTCTGAAAGGCAGAGAAAGAAATACCAAGAATCGATTCTTAAGAAAGAAATATTAGCGAAATAGTACTTAATATATTTAAGGGATTCGGATGAAAATTCTGAATTATCCCATTGATACTAATGACAACTACAGAATATTAGTACGCCGATATTGAGTGTACTGCTCCTTTTTGTAGTCTTAGACAGCGGCGTAAAGACATTTGGTACTGGTTAATATTCCTAAATAGTAAACCTTCATGTAGTATAGCCAGACAAGTCTGAAAGTTGCCCAATTGACTTTCCACAGAGTATATATATATAAAGCAGATTGCACTAGTTTCAAAAAATTAAACTTTCATTTTGAACTTTGACAACTACAGCAGTCAATACGAGCATTCCGTACAAGTGTAACAACTTGAAAAGATAAAACGTACAAGATGCAGAAATAGACAAAACTGCTGAAACGAAACAGCAGCACCATTTACACGGTTGTGGTATATTGTTTCTAATATTATTCATAAATAATTTATTATAAAAATCAGAAGTATATTTGACTAAGCAAGAAATATTTTATTTATTTAAGAAAATTGAATTTAGTCAAATATTTTCATAAGATAATTAGGTAGGAACGATATGTTAATAATAACATAAAGTGGTAACACTTTCAAAGAATGTAAGGAAGTGCCGCTGTTATGTTTAGCTAATGTTGCCATGGGCCTCTGAATACCGTTCATTGGTGCCGCGTGCAAACCATGGCTATATAAACCACAATCTATCTTGACTCGATCTCCTTTTTAGTTTGGCAGCATAGCGTGGAACTTGGTAAATTTCTATTCCTGATAAATTATTTTTTTTTTTTAACTTAAACTTCATTTTTGATTGACGATTGAAATAGAGATTTGTATTCTGGGTATCGACTAGAATAGAGAATATATTTTGAGTAGCAACAAAGATAAAGGGTTTTATTTTGGGTACCGACTGCAATAAAAGTAGTTATTGTACTAACAACAAAATAAACACTTTGTTCTAATTACGGATTGAAATTAAAGATTTCTTATTTCGGGTATCGACCAGAGTAATGGCTCTCTTTTCGATAGGTATTAGAATAAAGATTCTTACTGTAGGAATCGACTGCAGTAAGAATATCTTACTAATAACAAAACAAACACTTTGTTCTGTTTACGGATTTGAATCAAAAATTTTTATTCTGGGTATAGAATAAGGACTTTGGCTTCGATAGCAACTGGAATAAAGATTCTTATTTTGGGTATTGACTGCAATAGGAATAGCACTAACAAAGCACTTTATTGTGGTCATTGACCGCAATAAAGATATCCCAATTCCCAACCTAAAGAAATAGAAAACGAATTGAATGAAATGCCAAACATCGAGTTAGTAGGTATAAGTCAAATTGTAACAAATTTTCTATACTTTAATAATTGTATATTTTTAGTTGATAGGATTTAGTTTGATATTATTTTTAATTAATAAAAATAATTACGCATTCTACAGAAATTAAGTGCTAGTAACAAGTGAACTAAACGGTTAATCTAAGTGCAAGAGTGATTAATTTAAGTGTAGTATTGAAATAAGGAAATAAACCAGTTATAATTATCAAAGTATTTTTCATTTATTGCGTGCTTGCTCTGACTACGGGCAGGACAGCGGTAACTCCCTCGCCACTACTCTCGAGATGCAAACACAACTATTTGCTGTACTCAAAGATGCAGGTTTCAAACTACGCAAATGGTGTGCAAACCATCCACGATTGCTGCAGAATAACCGTTAAGATGTCAAGAAATTCAATTAAACTTCACAGATGAAAAAGACCTCTCTGTTAAAACGCTCGGGCTAAGATGGGTGCCAAAAATAGATAAGTTTTGTGTAAGAATCAATGTTGAATCTACTAATAAGGTAACGAAAAGGATAGTCGCATCAGAAATTGCGAGAATCTTCCTTCAGGAATTGTGGATTCTTAAACTTGACTGGAACGCTGCTTTTTCCATCGAACGTTACACTAAATGGGCTAGGTTTCGGAACAGTCTGAAAATACGGAACAATATACAGTTTTCAAGACATTTCGTCTTAACTGAAGCACCGAGATGAATACAACTGCATGGATTAGCTGATGCTTTTGAAAAGGCATATGGCAGCGTTATATATGTGCGCTATATCAATAGTGAAGGAAGAATCATTGTCAATCTTCTATGTGCAAAAACAAGAGTCGCTCCTAAAAAAAAAGGTAAGCCTCCCACGGCTAGAGCTATGTGCTGCCAAGTTAGCCGCAGAGTTAATGGTACGAGTAAAAGGAGATTTGAACTTCAGAGAAACACCTAGTTATCTCTGGACTGATTCAGAGAACACGCTCGCCTGGATAAATGCTACATCCACTTCGTTCAAGACCTGTATAGCAAATAGAATTGTAGGTATTCAAGAACCTTCAATCCCCGAGCAATGGAGACACGTAACATCCAAGGAAAATCCTGCCGATGTTCTTTCCAGAGGAATCGACGCAGAGAAGTTAAAAATGTGCAATCTTTGGTTCTACGACCCTCCATACCTGCATGGAAACGAATGCATATGGCCTCCGCCTTATGAAAAGGGTGCTTAGTGTAAGAAAGAGAGAAAGGCATCGGCCTTTCTTGTAACTGCGTCAATGGAAGACCAAGACTAGTCAATCTACTTTATAAATAAGATAAATTACAAGAAGTCCTTCCGCAAGCTACAACGAGTGGTTGGATATATTCTACGATTTATCAAAAGAAGTAAAGAACTTGGTGATAAGCTCATGAAGTGAAGGTCACTTACTGCTAAAGATATGGATGATTCTTTATTCTTAATAGTAGGTAAGATGCAAGAAAAACAATTCAAAGAAGATATTCACCACCTACAACGATACAATACGGTTAACAAAACAAGCTCATTGGCCACTCTGTCGCCGTTTTTAGATGATAGGGGTATCTTACGAGTAGGAGGTCGTTTAGAAGCTTCAATACTTTCGTATGACGCAAAACATCCTATGTTGCTGCCCAGGGGCGCACCGAGAGGGGGACGAACGGGACCGGTACGTATAAAATGTGGTCTGTATATTATTACAAAGTCCGATAAAATAAAATAAAACCTTTTAATCTACAATAGCAGTCCTTAAGTGCTCAGATGGGTGCAGGACGCGACTTTAAAGCCCTATTTTTCTGACTTGTTATGACTCAGGACACCTATGCCCCCCCCCCTACAGCCAAATCCTGGGTGCGTTACTGTTGCTGCCCTATGCACGCGAACTAACCAAATTAATTTTTAATGGTCGATACGCATTGAGAAAACTACCACGTTGGCCCACAGGGGTTACTACCCAAAATAAGACAGCAGTTTTGGCCTATTAATGGGCAACCTACCATCATTGAGAGTTCAACCAGCCCGGCCATTCATCAACTCAGGCGTTGATTTCTGTGGTCCTCTCTGAGTTCACTACAAAATAAGAGGCAAGTGACCATGCAAGCCTATGTGGCAGTGTTTTTTGCTCCACAAAGGCCGCACGCCTGGAAGTAGAGAGCAACCTTTCAACCGACGCTTTCATTGGAGCATTAAAACGATTTATTTGTAAAAGATGACACTGTAGAAATGTAATCTGTGATAACGCCACAAATTTTGTAGGCGCAAAAAATCAGTTAGCAGAACTGCAGTATTCAGACCCAGCTCAGGAGAACATACCATCATTTTGTAGCAACAAGAATCTCGATTTTCATTTCATTTCACCAAAAGCCCTCACTTCGGTGGGTTGTGGGAGGCTGCAGTCAAACCAGACAAACACTTGCTACAACGAAGCATCTCATTAGCATCGCTCACATATGAGGAATTTGAAACTGCAATTGTAGAAATAGATGCAATCCTCAATTCACGTCATCTGACTGCAATGTTTTCTTATCCAATGATCTCACAGCACTCACTCCTGGGCACTTTTTAGTAGGAGAATCATTAACCACCCCAGTAGATGCTCAAGCGAAACCTACTAACGCCAACCTATTGAGACACTGGAAAGCAGTATCTCACCTCAAGCAGCAATTCTGGAAACGTTGGTCAGTTGAATACTTGCATGTACTTCAAGGAATGTATTACGACATGCAATCCATAATCTTGCCCCTTTACCATGTAAAGAAGAGCATACAAATGAATTCCTACCAGATCAAGAGGAACAAATTAAACAACCTCCTCCAAAACAGCACAGTATAGACCACAATGCTTCAGAAAATTCCACCACCACAGATCAGTCACCTAGAAAAAGAGTACGATAATCGCTAGGTATCTCAATAGTAACATTAGTGCTTGCCTCTCTCGTACTCCCAGTTATAAAAGGAGATCCTGTTGAAGTAACCCAATTTAAGACCCAACTTGGCATGATAACAACTGAATGGAAGCTGATAGTATACTACGATTTGCAGCCTTATTGGATGGAAATCAGCATACTCAAAAATGGGACTACAGCATTACAACATCTATGTAATCAATTAATTATAAATAACAAATTCTCGTGCCTACAATTAGTCCAACAATTTGAGCATATCCTGGAAGAATTAAATAAGGAGAATAAACTAATATCGCAGCAATATCCCCTAGACAGAGAAAAAAGAGGGATATAATATAGCGAACGTATTTTGTGGCGTTCTTGATTCCCAAGATGCAGAAGAAATGTCCAGAACAATAAATTCGGTTCAGGAGAATGAACAACATATCCTCGGGCTCTAGAAAAATCAAACATCTGTAATTGATTCAAATACGTTAAATAATCGGCAGAACAAATAACAAAGACAAACAAGCTAATCAAGATCCAGCATCGAATCACTTCATTGGCAATCCAAATGTCACCCGTCGCCAACAATCTCCAACGATTTCAATCAGCAATTTTTAAAGTCCTTACAGACTCTCGTCATGGGAATATAAACCCACTGATATTATCGGGTAAACAACTAAGGCAAGAAATCATGAGAATTCGGAACAATTTACCACTAAACTTCCGGCTTCCGATGGCTCAAGAGAATATGTTAGAATTATATCATCTAATGGTAGCCAAAGCTGGAATTGTTGGTATCCATGTCATATTTGAAATAATTCTGCCATTGACAAATGCAAATAATTTCGTCCTATTTGTATTAACAACTCATCGCAATAGAATCATATTCACCTTACTTGTCCGTAACTCCGCATCGAAATGAATATTATCCCTTAAAAGAGCAAGACCTGTACTCATGCATAGCACTTGAAGGTTCACGCCATCTCTACAACCAGCTCCACCCAATATATCATAAGGGAGCCAACATAAGTGCATGCGAGATCGACCTACTCAACAATAACCCACTCATACCACAATGCAAACTAACTGAAGTGCAAGAAAAACCCATTTGGATACAATTGTCAAACACTAATGAATGGATATTTGCTCTAAGGTCTAAAACATTAATTAACGTAGTCTGTGATGGTGAAGCCTTCCCAATCGTCTTGAATGACTTTGGTCTTCTCAAAATCCAGCCAAATTTTGTAATAAAGGAGGACTATGTTACCATACATGGACACCAAATCTATTCAAATAACTAGAAAACTTCATATACGAAGGTCGGACTATTCTACTAAAACATAGCTCCCGTTGGGCGCCAAATTGTATTACTTACACTAAGAGTACGTAGACGCTAGCTCGCGGATATGGCAGAGTTCATACAATCGACTCGAAATCTATAAAATAAAATCTTTAAGCATAAGGATGCCGCGTGATACGTTATACCATAAATAAATACTTAACGCACTAAGGTCGCAAAACAAAAGATTAATAATATCCGCTTTATAAAATCTGGTCCACTAGTAAATTATAGCGAACACCGAGGACCTAGAGAATCTATTTATGCTATATATTATGTAGATAATATAGTGTATACTTATAAGACACAAATAATGTATATTGCTGCCGTTTTTAACGTTCCTTTTTTGACGGGGCCCGTTAACCCTATCGTCTGGCCGAGCGGTCACCAGATGAATTAGGTTGGATTCGGGCGTTCCAATTGACGACACGTGAACAAAAAATAAATTATTACCTTTTTGTGCTGAGTGGCCTATATTCTTCGGGCTACTCTCTGGAGCCTTGGAAGCCCCACTTGGGACGCTGAGTCTTATCGCAGCAGGTCTAGAGCGCCAAAAATTCCGGCAGACTAATTTCCTCTTTCGCGCTGAGTATACACACTTCGTGGCAATTTGGACAAAACAAAGAAGAGAACAAAAAAAAAACTTCTTAGACAATTTTAGACTTTATTCTAACTACTTGCTTTTTACAGATTTACAACTTTTATTCACTCGGCGTCCTTTCAGCTACTCTGACCAAACTTGAACAAACTTCTTTCTTTTTACAATCCAAATTGGCTCTATCTCGACGTATCTTTCCTACTACAATTTTTTTTTTGATCTTTTACTATTCTCTTGGCCGAGCCTACTCACTGACGTCTACGTGTGAACAGCTCCTGTGGTGAGCCACATTCACTTATTTAACTCCATTTTCTTCTAGCTAATTTGACAGGTTAGAGTTTTCTCAATCTAATTATATTTCATTTAGGTTAATGTGTTTTTTACAGATTAAATTTTCCTTATCTAGTTGCATTTCTTTTTCTAGGATTTTGACAGATCAGATTTTTCTTTTCCTTCTTGTCTAATTGCATTTCATTTTGTTTAATTTTTTACAGATTAAATTTTCAACATTTCATTCTCCATAAATTTGACAGGTTAAATCTTTACTTGTATAACCACATTTCATTTTCCTTCAATGCATGTCGCACTATTTCTTTCAGCTCTATTTTAAGAAACGTCACAAGGTTTCTTTTCTTTTTCTATTTCTATTTTAATTCATGCTAAAGTGTTCCTACTATTTCCATTTATAACAAAGTCGAACGGCCTCTTTGATTTTTATGATAGCGAACGTCAAAAGTTTCTACCATTTTGCCTTCATACTAAATGTCGAAATGTTTCTACTGTCTTTATTTATAAAAATGTCGAAAGATTTCTTTGATTTTTATTTTACCAAACGTTAAAAGTTTCTATCATTTTGCCTTCTTACTAAATGTCGAAATGTTTCTAGTGTCTTTATTTATAAAAATGTCGAAAGATTTCTTTGATTTTTATTTCATCGAACGTAAAAGTTTCTATAATTTGCTCCCTTTTACCAAAGGTCGAAAGCTTCTCTTCTCTTCCGATTAGAAATATTAATGCTTTGGCCTAGATATTTCAAAATAGCTCATTTGCGGAGATTATTGTGATTTTGTGTTTAGACATGAGTTTAGCAACTGCTTCCGCTTTGTGCACCTACGCGTGCTCCTCTATTTTAGGTGGTTTATTCGAATCGGGCTTGATTTTAGTTAGAATTGTAATGGTTGGACTTGGGTTGGCATTGGAACGCGCCCTTAGTTTAATTTGAGATTCCTCCCTACTCTCGATGTTCATTTTCTGGCTTGGGTCATCTGACAGATTAGAATGTCAAGTTCGTGTTATAATATTTCTACTGAAATGACAAGTCGGCATTTTAAACTTTTCGAGTTTTTAGTTTCTGCTTGTTCGGAATTCGCGCACTTTAAAAAAATGTGGGTAATTTCTTACGGAACTGGTGCGGGTGCTTCATAGTCCTGGCATTGTTTGGGAACTTAATTCGCGCTGAGAACTTCAAATTTCCAGTTCTGGAAAAGTTCAAATTAATCCAGGAGGTTGAAAGATTTGAAAGGGGATTGCTTTATTCGGACTTATTTACCTCCCACTGGACTGCTGCGAATTCGTCGTGGTGTCCTTTAAGCAACGAAAGATCATCAGCAGAAGTCGTAAGTGAGAACTTTCCAAATGCAGACCAGCCGTATCTATTATTCCATTTAATGCACTGTCCGTTTCAGATTACACGAAATGCCAACATACAGGAAGAGAAAAAAAACAGTGTACCCTCTCTAGTGCTAGTTTTGCCAGGATTCTCCCTTAATCCGTTCTGGTTGAAATCGAGGTTTCATGATACGCTCTGTACAATCTACCATCAGTAGATGATTGCTAGATGGTCTAGAGACTCTGCCAGAAGTTTGAACATGGTCATGCCGCTATTATTGAAGCATATCGGGTGCATGGAGCTTGATCATTATGGAGATGTTTAAAGCCAATCGTTAAGAACGAATTATCGAGAAGGGCAGTGGAAGGCGAGGTAAGTCATCCTATTACATTACCCTCTCCTCACAAGCTCCGTCCAAGCTGGCCTATTTCGTACGAGTGGAAGTTCGGTGCGATGGTTGCATTAAAGAACTAGGTGAAGACGGGACAGACGAGTAAAATTTCTATCAGGGATAACCCAGAAGAGGGTTGTTATACCGAGACGTTCCCCTACCCAATTAAAATAGAGATGGGTTGCTTTAGGATTGTGTCCTCGTAACTTTTCATCCCGCCACCACGTATTATAGAAATAATGAAGAGAGATAGGATAGGAAAAACTTACTAACGAAGGCTAACTCGGCAGGAGTTAGTGGGAAATCATCTGCTCATTTAAGGCAGAGACAGGTTAAGCAAGGATCGTGTCCTTACAAATTTTCATTCAGCCACCATGGATTGTAAAAAGACCTTGTCGGACTTGGTCCATGCATGACGAGTTAGAAGCACATCCCCGACGTCACGCCAGCAACCCAAAAAATCTTGTCTACCAGTACCTAACCAACTGATTGCAGGGCCTCTTCCGCACGGGGCATCTCCCCCTGACCGCAGATCGCCATTCGTTCGAGGGTGTGCGCCATAGTTCGCAGCATGGTTTAAAAGTTCGCAGACATTCTTTAATGTGGAATTCCTACGGCCGCGTGGCCTACGTAGGGTACCATATGGGAGGTATTTGGACTCATTGTCAAGCGAGGGAAGGTGAAAAGGTAGACTAATTTACAAGAGGTATACCGGCCGCTAGGTTGGGTAGGTCCTAAGCGGCACATTGATATCCTGTAGTTACCAGTTAAGCTGGCTGGATGCCTTCTTAAGGCTAGCAGGAAATGTATTAGTGATTATATGGCGAGGTCGTTCCTTTCCCGGTATGGGGCCAGTCTATCGACGTGAACGGTCCGCATCTTTCCACCGGGACACTTTTTTTATCTTGAACACTACTTCGGTTACAGCGTCAGTGATTTTGTATGGCCCATCCCAGTCGCATTGCAGTTTTGGACACCGCCCAATTACGCGTCGTGGGAAATACAACCAAACTAGTTGACCTACTTGGAAACTGGGTTTCTTCGATCGCAAGTCATAATATGTCTTCATTCGCCGGCTCGCGGTGTT
Organism: Dioctria rufipes; assembly: GCA_963924295.1. Taxonomy (NCBI): domain Eukaryota; kingdom Metazoa; phylum Arthropoda; class Insecta; order Diptera; family Asilidae; genus Dioctria; species Dioctria rufipes. The sequence goes on from OZ002740.1 coordinate 225,544,196, forward strand.
CAGGATGACACGATTGCTCTCACGAATCGCATTCAGTGTCATGGTCAGATTGTCAAGGTATTCGCTAAAGGATACCACTTCAGTGGGTGGGCTTCCCACTACCATCTCTAGTGGTAAACGAAGTTCTCGACCAAAAAGGAGTTTAGCCGGTGTCTGTTTAGTGCTATCTTGCACACTCGCGCGATATGATAGTAGTAGGTATGGAACATACTGGTCCCATTCTCTTTGGTGTGAATTTCGCCAGATAGTCCAGTATTGTTCGGTTAAATCTTTCGACTAAACCATTTGACTGTGGGTGTAAAACTGTTGTACGCGTCTTCTCGACTCCGAACTTCTGCATTACTTCCTGAAAGACGGCACTTTCAAAATTTCTGCCTTGATCTGAGTGGAGCTGTAGTGGAGCGCCATGTTGGCTTCGAAGTGTAGTTCGTAGTGATTCCAAGGAGCTTTGCCCTCGTACTCTGTGGGCGAAAGTATTAGTTTCCTTATATGCCTGTCATTCGCTTTGTGCTGCGGTCGATTAGATAACATCAGAGTGCCTCACTGGATCCTTTTGACCCTACCGGGTTAGAGCGAATATCTGCAGGCCCATTTGTTTTCACTGACTGACCACTAGGGGGGAGTGCCAACTGTTTTGTCGGCGGACTTTAAATTTGGATCACCCTCCGTATCGTCAATTACCCTATTCACGAAGGCGGTTCCGCTAAGGGCCGACAAATCGGCCATCTGCCTCTGTAATGTGCCCAGCTCCTCTCGCAAAGATGATTGCTGTCCTTTCAGGGCTTTTACTTCATTGTTGACCTCAGCCATCGTATTCGATTACGCATTGAATTGATCGCTCAGTTCTTCCAGCTTCCACATGATCCAGTCGAGCTGTTCTTCTGCCATCCTGCTCGATTGCATCTGATTTGGGTTCAGATCCAGAGTTTACGAATGTTCTCGTACCGCAACTGTTACGAACTTTATGGCGCGTGTGGAAATATTACTCCGATTTTACTTGAACTCTCGTAATTATGAGGGACTTATTCGTTATCAAAAGAATTGAAAAATAAACTCATTTTGGAGAGAGGAGAGAGGTCCAAGAAGTGCTTAATTACACGCTAGTTAATAACCTTACGATTATTTCCCTAAATATCTAGAGTATAAAGGGTATTTTCTTTGCCGTTTTTGGGCCAAAAGTACTTAACTATGATATTAACTATTGACTCGAATATATGGAAAAACCAGAAAATATTTCCTTGGTTGAAGGACCTCTACCCACATTGTTGCTTCTTCGACAATCTCAAGCTTTATTAACCCATTTAGGCAAATAGAATCAAAGTGTCGAAGTATGTGAAATATTCCAGACTTTCCAGTTAGAATTCAATCAAACCACTGACTTTCAGAAATTAATGCAAGTTGGATTAATGCACGTAGAGAAATAATAGCCCTCAATTACAACTATGCGAAATATTCGATCAAAATTCGTTTGACTTACCGGTTTTCAAAAATTTAACGCTTGATTGATACAAGTTATACTAACGCATGTGGCGAAATAAGAGTCACAGAGCCGAAGTATGTCAAATATTTCCACCCTTCGGTTAAACGAAAGCGTAATCGAACTATCAACGTCCAAGATTGAATGTTTATTCCACGCACGTAGATCAACAAAAGCCTAAAAGCAAAAATAGTAAAAGTGTCTCGATGCCTTGTTATTAAAGTTAAGTCGTATTATTCATCTTCAAAATTCAGAGTTTTTAAGTCCAATCAATGTACTGAGCTCTCGTGTTAAAGTTTTAGCGATGTACGTAATTAATAAAAGCCCAAATGCAGAAATAGTTGAAATGTTTTTTGCGCTTTCGTTAAAAATTCAATCAGCCTTGAGCTCTTGCGTTAACGTTTTATCGACGCACGTTGGTAATGAAACCTCAAACTAGAAAGAATTGCAATATTTCTAACCCTTTCGTTAAAACTCAATCAAGACCTTCAAATCCCCGAGTGTGTAGAATGAAATAATACTGTGGACCTCTTTCGTACGGCTTTAGGCGAAAAGACAAAACGCGGAAGAATACTCCTCAATAGCAAATTTTACTTTAACTTGTTGGTTTAGCTTTGATCAAAACTATAGGAGATCCTCCAGTACCGTACTCTTTGGGTTACCACGTAAATGGTTTAGGAATATCTACGAAAAATTCAAACCGTTTGCTGGGTATCGGATGAGCAAATAGGCCAACTACTGATATTATTTCCCAACGTTAGGCTCAGAGTTTAAATTGGTTTATTTAGGTTTGTCAGCCCTATATATAAAAACATCTCTAGCAGCTTTTGGATCAACGCTTTCGGGGTTTATTCAGATCTCTCAAAAATTTTAGAAAATCTTGAGCAAATTGCTAATATTGCTCAATGGTCAATGCCTGCGGTTTTTTTTTTTTTTTTTTAACTATAAGGAATGTTGAAAACTTTTTACCGTTATTCAAATAACCCTTGCTAACCTTTTCTCACACGTGACCTGTGCCACCCTTTAATTAAACTCTTCTTCGGGGGTTGGCAAATTTAGAACATTTAGCAACGCTCTTGTGCGTTATCAGTGGCAACAGACAAACGCTGGAAAAAGCTATGCACGTTTGATTACAAATCTAGCCAAATCATTGTTGCACAAGAGAAAGTTTTGGCTGAGGTCAAGAGCTCACAACTGTTCCTGTACCGCAACTGTCACCAAAATGTTGCAGGATGTCGCGTGCGGAAGTATTGCCTCGGTCTTATTTAAACTATGGAAATTATAAAAAAAAATTATTTGTTATCGAGGATGAGAATTGAGAAAGAGCCGCGTCTTAGGGAAAGGTCCAGCAAGTGCTCAATCACTTGCTAGTTATTTGAGGAGGCCGAAAGGATCTAAATGTTCGAAAGATTTTTCGCTTTCCGATAAATAGGAGCAAGGACCTGAAATATGCACATTATTTCCCACCCTCTGGCGGAAAAGAAGAACTTAATTAACTTATTATTTTCCAAAGTTCTACGTCTTTCTAATGCACGCCGATTTATGAAAGTCCAAAAGCCGAACTATGCGAAATACCGGCACAATTTCACCCTTGGCGCCATTATTTACTTGCGGCGCTTCGTAAAGGCAGTGCTTTGCAATACGTCGATGCGTTCCCATCAAACGGTGAAAGCTATAAAAAAGCTTGGAAAGCTTTAGTAGAACTTTATGACAACGACTCGCGAGTAGTACGCCATTACATGAAGGAGCTGTACGAAGTTAAGTGCGTGATTGAATATTCTCATAAATCACTTCAATTTTTCATTGACAATGTTAATCGAAATTACAACGCATTGAAATCACTCGGTCAATCTGTAGAACATTGGGATTTAATGTTAGTGCATCATTTGTCAACAAAGCTCGATAAATCTACGCGTAGCGAAATTGAAAAGAAAACTCCTACAAAATCACTACTAAAGTTGACAGAATTTATTGATTTCCTCAATGTGCGTGTTAGGGTGCTAGAGGCAATGACTCCAGTGGCCAGTGTTAGATTCAACAATAATAGACATAACCAAAGAACCACTACGTTGTTATCATCTTCAGTCAGTTGTCAAAAATGCGGCCAACCGCACTGGTTATACAAATGCACACAATTCCTCAACCTTTCCATGGAAGACAGGTATTCATTTGTAAATAAATATAAATTGTGCAATAATTGCTTACATATACATGAGTCTAAATCTATTTGCAAGTACGGAAGCTGCCAAATATGTAAACAAAAGCATCACACTTTGTTACACCGCGAATTGAGAACACCCTCAATTCCTATCAAAACATCACATTCGCATACATCTTCTTCAATCAACAATGAGAGCCTGGGAGCTAATGGTACAATTTCATGCTCACTCGTCGATGAACATGATCACTGTACTCTGCCAACTAAGGCAGAATCCCAGGTACTGCTAGGGACAGCTATTATACGCATATATGATACTACAGAAACTAGTCATCTGTGTCGAGCACTCATCGACAGTGCCTCACAATCAAATTACATGACTGAAAGATTACGCCAACGTCTATGTTTACAAAAGCAGTTCTCTTTAACGCCAGTAGAAGGAATCAATGATACTAAATCAGCATCGACTCATAGGGTCATCACTTCAATTGGCTCTCGCAACTCCACATTCGAGACACAAATGGAGTTTTTAATCGTGCCCAAGATTGTTGGTTATCTTCCACAACATCGCATTCAACGCATCGAGAGCCTATCTGGTATAGAACTAGCAGACCCTGAATATAATATACCAGGTAATGTAGACATTTTAATTGGCGCTTCACGTTACAGTGACATTGTGACCGGTGAACGTCAAATAATAAATCGGAATTTTCCTCCTTTGCTTGGTTCCGTATTTGGCTTCTTGATCATAGGAGAGATTCCTTACAATACATTTGCAAAATCATTTTCGTTAACAAGTACTGTCCAAGATTTGCACAGTCAAATTCAAGTCTTCTGGCAATTAGAAAATATTGACAACACTCAACCACTCACACCAGAGGAAAGGATGTGTGAAAAACATTTTTCATCGAATGTGAAACGAGACTGCAATGGACGTTATTCTGTTGCGCTTCCAACTCGCACTAATTATACTAAACTTGGCAAATCAGCTGAGATTTCTAAGCGACAGTTCATTCAGCAAGAGAAGCGATTGCACCAGCAGCCAGAAATAAGACAGATGTACATCAAATTCATGGAGGAGTATTTGCAGTTGCACCATATGGAACCAGTTCAAGATATTGATCTTTCTGATGTGGATAACAATATAGCATTCTACTTCCCACATCATTCCGTTCTCAAGCCTACAAGTACAACTACTAAGCTAAGAGTTGTATTCAATGGTTGATCAAAAAGCTCATCAGGGCTCTCGCTTAATGACGTCCTCATGGTCGGGCCAACAGTGCAAAGGAATCTGTTTTCTGTGGTTCTTCGTTTCCGTCGGCATCAGTATGCTATGACTGCCGATATTACTAAAATGTATAGGCAAATTAATGTACACAAAAATCAACGAGATCTACAACGAATCTGGTGGCGGTCTAGCTCAGAAGACCCACTTAAATGTTATCGCTTAAGCACCGTAACATATGGTACTGCTAGTGCAGCATTTTTGGCCACACGCTGTCTTAAACAGCTGGCACTCGATGAACAAGACTCCTTTCTAAGCGCTTCTCATGTCGTCATCAATGACTTCTACGTTGACGACCTACTTACGGGTGCTGCAACAATTGAAGAAGCTCAACAACTCAAGACAGAGCTTACTATTCTTCTAGCTCGAGGTGGATTTGAGCTTTACAAATGGGCTTCAAGTGATCCACGAGTACTTCAATCAAGTCACTCTAAACCAATGAATGAAGATGAAGAGCAAACATTTACTCTAGGACTACAATGGCAACCAAGTGATGATAAATTCCTGATTACAATCAGGCCATCCGAAAACAAAGCTCCAGTTACAAAACGCAAGGTCCTCTCGTCAATTGCAAAGCTCTATGATCCCTTGGGATTTTGTGCTCCTGCAATCTTCTTAGCAAAATCTTTCATGCAACACCTTTGGACTCTTACTGAATTAAATTGGGATGATGAGCTTCCAGATTCCTTGCAAACAAAATGGATCGAGTATCAAGGTCAAATGGATTCATTTAAGTGTCTTAAAATACCGAGATGTGTCTCTCCTGTTGCTTCCTGTGATATAACTTCAATCAAGATTCACGGATTCGGGGATGCTTCAGAGCTTGGATATGGTTGCTGTATATACATCAGAACAACAGATGTGTACAAACAAAATTTTGTACGTCTTCTCTGCGCAAAATCACGCATTGCTCCTCTTCGCCGACAAACAATTCCTCGCCTCGAGCTTTGCGCAGCATTACTTCTCGCTCAGCTAATGAAAAAGGTAATTTCTGCAATGGATATAAATTTTACTCGCATATATTTCTGGTCGGATTCACAAATAACTCTGATGAGACTGAAATCGCAATCAAGTCATTTTACCACCTTCGTGGCAAATAGAATATCACAAGTTCAAGAGCTATCATCGCCTGATGACTGGCACTACGTTGCTAGCGAAGACAACCCAGCAGACATTGTATCTCGCGGGCTTATGTCATCGGATTTAGGTTCATGCAATTTACGGTGGAATGGGCCGTCTTTTCTTAAGTTTGCCATATGCACTTGGCCGTCACCCCCTGAAAGCAAACTCGACATCACTGCTCTGGATTATCGAGTGCCAAAAATTACTCTTACGGCTACCAAGAGACTTCAGCTAACAATCGACATAATCGATCAAGTCTCAGACTACACCAAACTACTTCGCTATGCCGCAAGTCATACTTTCACCAAACGTCTTTTACGACACGAGCATCATCGAAATCTACATGCTGGACCTCAAGCGCTTTTGTACATCATTAGGCAACGCTTTTGGATTGTCAACGGTCGTAGTATTTGCAGAAAGGTTGTTAACAACTGTCTCTTCTGCGTGCGCATGAGAGCACGTATGACGCAACAAATCATGGGACAACTTCCGCAAAATCGCGTTGAAATAACCAGGCCATTCATAAACGCAGGAGTGTACTTTTGTGGACCTTTTAACGTCTCTTATCCTTTTCGCTCTAAAATAGTGACCAAAGCTTATATTGCACTCTACATCTGCTTCGCAACAAAGGCAGTACATTTGGAGATTGTACATGACCTCTCAACTGCTGCATTTATTGCTTCACTTCGAAGATTTATATCGCGTCGTGGTAGACCATCGAACATTTATTGCGATAATGCCACGCACTTCATTGGTGCGCAACGAGAACTCCGTAAACTATATGAAGAAATTCAATCATCGCATGCTGCTGATCAGATTTATCGTGCTTGTACTGCAGAAAGCATCCAATTTCATTTTATACCTCCCCGATCTCCGCATTTTGGTGGATTGTGGGAGTCAGCTATCAAGTCAGCTAAAAGACATCTTACTGCAGCTGTCGGATCATCAAAGTTCATTACCGAAGAGCTTCTGACCGTGATAGCGCAATGCGAGGCATGCATGAATTCAAGGCCTATTACGATCATGTCATCAGATCCATCCGACTTAACTGCGTTGACACCAGGTCATTTTATTATTGGATCTCCCCTAACAGCACTCGCTGATCGCAACTTCATGGATTCAAATACAAATCCTCTCAGACGTTGGCAGCGCATGCAGCAAACAACCCAAATATTCTGGAAAAGATGGTCCAGCGAATACTTGGGTGAGCTCCAGAAACGCACAAAATGGGCATGTACCAAAGATAAAGTCCGTGTTGGAAGACTTGTCGTTCTGAAAGATGAAAATCTTCCCCCGCTCAAGTGGGCTTTGGGAAGAATTGTGAATGTCCATCCTGGACGAGATGATATCATAAGAGTTGTCACTATAACAACCGCTACTGGTACTTATAAGCGAGCTCTTTCAAAGATTTGTCTGCTTCCAGAAATTGAGGACGAATCATCAGTTAAACTATAACTAAATTACGAACGCTCTAAATTTGAAATGAATTATGTTTTTAAATTTAATTTTTGTTTTTCTTTTTTTGTAAATCTTGCTATTTCAAGGCGGCGGGTATGTTAAATCATTCTTTAAACATCAAATTGTTAAAATAGCTGAAAAAAATAATGAGATAGGCATCTCTGCATTGTGCCTTTATATAAACATAAATATATATATATATGTATGCATAGCAAGTAGTGCTAGTTTAGATTCCATCCATTCAGTCTGCACAATTTTTTGTTATCAGATCTATAATAAGTCAGTTGTCGTTCATCTGCTCATCGTTTAGCACAAGCCAAAGCCAAGTTACTACGCAGCCACGCCGTCGCCTTTTATTGCTGTAAATTTTAGTTTTCTTTAGAAAGAATAAAACAGTGATTTGAACTTAAATGCACAGTGTTTTTATTTAAGATTTGGAAACTTATCTCTAATTTCTTTTTGTGGTAAATTGAGCCATCGAACAATGTTATAGAAAAGATGGAACTTGCGAAAATTTTAGACGAAAATATTTTATGCAACAAAAAGAACTTATGATGGATACAAATCTGGAAACTATTCTATGCGTAGGTATTGCAAGTTAGAGGTAGGTTTGTACTGAGATAACCCTTCATAAAAATGGTAAGCTATACATGACCAGTGGTAGAGAAAGAACATAAACGCAGAAGCCAAACACAGTCCAACCCAAGAGATACCATCTCGGTTCCACGAGAATATTACCGGCGTTCCATGCCATTTTAGGCACGCCTGCTTGAAGAATACTCTGTATTGTGGATGTTAGCTAGAAATCGAAAAGCCCAGGCTCACCCTTCAGCAACACTGAACCAAACTAGGATGCACAGTACCAAATCCAAAAGCAGAAATAGTTGAAATACTTCTAAAGCGTTATTTGATAGTTCAACCAAGATCGATTCGCGGTTTAAAGTTTTACTATCGCGTACAATAAATCAAATCCTAAAGCAGAAATAGTTTTAGTATTTCTAAATTTTTCCGTTAAGAATTTAATCCAATTGTTAAGTTTCGCATTAAAGTTTATCAACGCACATGGTTAAATAAAATCCCGCAAGCAGAATTATTTGAAATATTTCTCAGCCTGATTCTCGAAACATAGTGTAGAAAATATAGAAATTATATTATTTATTATAAACGGTAAAAAGGCAAAATGTCGGGAACATTTCTCACCCCTTTGTAAAATCTTTAACTTGATCTTCCCAAATATAGAAAATATAGAAATTATATTGTTAATTATAAACTATAAAAAGGCAAAATGTCGGAAACACTTGTCACCCTTTCGTCAATAAAATGTGAAATTAATTCGTTGCCGAATTTACTTAGGATGTAGAAAGTGAGAGGGAAATCTTCCTCAACCTTTAGTAAACGAAATCTTAAACTTGTTGTTTCTCATTGATCCAAAGTATGGAGACTGATCTTTCTTTAATTATGAATTTTAAATTTGTTGCCTCGGATTTGCTCCCATTAAATAGGTCATGAAAATGAAAGCTTCTTTGACTCTTAGTTAAAACACAAACAAAAGCAAAAGATAAATTTAACTTAGTCAAATTTATGTAGAATACCTATATCAAAGAAAGATGAGATCTAATTCAATATTTAGTTGAAGAACGAAATTATTTTTTGAATTTATTTATGAATGTAGCAAACAAAAATCTTTCTGGAATTACAAGAATTATTATATCTATAACTACTATTTAAGAAACATAGAAAGTGTTTTTTCTTGTCGTATAAGATCTATACAGCTAATAGCTTCCGGTAGTACGGTTATGTATACGGTAATTCCTTGTCCCATATAACCCTGCTTTTGTCGTTTCACGTTTCCACATGTAGGCAAAATTTGCTCCTGCACTTTTCTTACTTCCAGCAATGGGGGTTTGTGGCACGGGATTTGTGGTATACCCCACACTTCACACCAATGTTGCAGTTTTTAACGTTCCCTTTTTTGGCGGGGCCCGTTAACCCGATCGTCTGGCCGAGCGGTCACCAGTTGAATCAGGTCGGGTTCGGGCGTTCCAATTGACGACACGTGAACAAACAAAAAATTGTTACCTTTTTGTGCTGAATGGCCTATATTCGTCGAGTATACAAACTTCGTGGCAATTTGGACAAAACAAAGAAGAGAACAAGTTAGACAATTTTAGACTTTATTCGAACCACTTGCCTTTTAGAGATTTACAACTTTTATTCACTCGGCGTCCTTTCAGCTACTCTGACCAAACTTGAACAAACTTCTTTCTTTTTACAATCCAAATTGGCCGAGACTCTATCTCGACGTATCTTTTCTACTACAATTTTTTTTTTGATCTTTTACTATTCTTTTGGCCGAGCTTACTCACTGACCTCTAGGTGTGAACAACTCCTGTGGTGAGGCCACATTCACTTTAGTTTCTATAATTTTGTCTCTCTTACCAAAGGTCGAAAGCTTCTCTTCTCTTCCGATTAGAAATATTAATGTTTTGGGCTGAGATATTTCAAAATAGTTCATTTGCGGATGTTTATATTGCGATCAAGCTCTTTTACTTGCCCGCGACTTCCTTAACGTGGTATATTGAGGTACTCAACCTTAATAGGATTTGTGCCTTAAGGTTCTCAACCTTAAAGCGGTGGTTCTAGTGAAGAAGTGTATTGAGGTACTCAACCTCAATAGAAAACAGTTTTAAAGTATTGAAGGTACTCAACCTTAATACGTTTATCGATGAAAATTCGCTAAATAAAACTCTCGACTTCTGACGAACAACTAATACATTTATTTTCTCGAAAAGTCCCTTTTTTATACAAAATTATCTACTGAAATCAAAAATATCAAAACCAGCAACAATTCTAAATTATTTTCTTCCCATAGTCACATGAAATCAGATATATGTATTTTGCTTACCTACTTACAAAATAATTCTCACTGCACCTTCTGTTATCACAATTCTCATGCAATATGATCTTGTTTACTTGCATAGTGCAGACGATTTCATGAAAATTGTGATGGGCAGCGGTGAAAAATCAACTGTAAGCAGATTTATAATTAATGAAATTTAAGTTTTTGGAATGTAAAGCTAAGGAATGTGCTATAATACTATTCATATGGCTAGGCTTGAACATTCTCCCCGCGTTGAGCTGGCTCAAGATCTTCTGATTGTAATAGGTCCAGGGAAGTGGTTCTTGGCAATGGTACGGGTGGTCTAGGGTGTATTGTTTGATGTCCAAACGTATGTTGTTTATATCTCCATGTCACGTATACGATGAGAGCCAATATTAATAGCAAACTTGTGTAGCCAATGGTGTATTGATGAGTATCATGAAAGTTGATGTCCTTGGGAGCTAGTCTTTCCCTTTCCTTGAGTGCGTTTATTCTCATTTGAACTTCTTGGATGTCTTGCATGATGCCTTGTGCTGGGGAGACCTTCAATGCGAGGTCGGTGTTGGTGTTGTTTAGTGTACGGATAAAGTCGGTGAATCTTGGTGTGGTAATAAATTGACCTTCTGAGTGGCTGGAGATAATGTTGTGGCCCCTTATAGTGGTAGATTCATCTCGGACAGAGCATTGTGGGCTTAATTCTAATATACCAGAACCTTCGAGGAATTCTTGATGAACTGACCCTTCACAAACAATATTTATGGTTGTTCGTGTGGGCATCAAGTATATCCAATGATTGGGGGTGGCTAATTGTATCCATCGAAGGGAGTGAGCTGATGTAAGAAAACAGTTTCTTGGTGTTGACTGTGTCAGCAGACTGATCTCGCACAGGCTATGATTCGACTCATTGTTATAGATCGGAGAATGTTGCTTGCAGATGAATCCTGATTCGCCTACTCGGCATGATCTTAGTTCGTTCTCTTGTAGAGGATAATACTGATCTCTATGGAGATTGATTATCAACAATTCTGTTGATGGTTGAATCATAATGAGACTGTTGTTCCTTAAAAATGGTATTGACACCAAGTGCATCATTTCAAATTGTTCAGATGTAAATAATGGTAGAGTTAACCGAAAGATCATGTGGCTGGGACTGGCTCGTCCTTCAACTGACATGATGCTGTACAATTATATCAAGTCCTCAGGTTTCGCCGGCAATCTCAGTGATGATGTCAGATGCTCTTGAATATGACTGAGCTCCTTATTGAACTGTCTTGGCGCCAATAGGTAAGGATTTATTTTCGCTTGATGAGTATCAATTAGTACGTCCCACAGAGTTGATTGGATCCGTTGATAATTATTGATAGCCATTACTAACCGGAGTGTTGTAAATATTTGTGTTATTCTTAGCTGGTGGGCTTCATGTGTTAGGTTGTTGAGTTGAGAGATGGTTGTATTGAAATATTTATGAAACTCTATGAACTGGCTCTCTGTCCTTTCTTGTGACCTTTTGATTACCTATGCAGTTGAGTCAATTACTGCGGTTTGGTTCTTAATGAGCTCTAGAAGATAGTGATCATTGCTCTTCATGTTTTCAATTACTTCAGACATCTGGTTGGCATATTCTGAATCTAAAACCCCAAATAAGGAGTTGGCCAGACTGCCTATAATGTTTAAGGGAGCTCTTTTTGTTCTCGATCGCACCTTTTTATGACTATGAAGTAGGAGCTCATTACCATTCTGCATTTCGGTTAGGAAACCTTGAAATTGGTTTAGGATAGGCTCGCAGGATATCTTGTCAGTAATTATGTTGCAAAGATTACTCAAATTGCTTATGCCACAACGTATAGTTTCGTATTCTTCCCAAACTGGGCTCATGTTGTAGTGCACTACGAGCGTCCATTCGTTGGATATGAGGTGAGCGTTGCCCATGGGCTCAAAATATATTCCTGGTTTAGATTTGAATTCGTTAATTCGTACTTGACGGAATACTGGCAAGTTTAAGCAGGTAAATAGCAACAAGCTTGTTGCACCACTCTGACGATGTCTTCTTTTGTGGGATGTTGCACCTTCTGACATAGATACCGTTGGACCTTCTGAGGCAAATGCTGTTGCACCTTCTGAGGTGGATGTTGTTGTTGTTGAAGAAGCCTTTGGCGAAGTCTTGCGTTTCTGCGTGTGTTTTGAATGCGACGTTTGTTCTTTGGAGTCTTCGATTGTCAAAGAGTTGCCTAGCATTTGATGAGTTGAATCACTGCCATCTTCAACGGGAAATGGTGCTCATTCGTCGCAGGAATAGAGCATTTGACACGTTGAAACGATATCGAGCTGCCACACTCTGGGATGACTATCGCGTTCTTCGTAATAGAACAATATTTGAAATCAAAATGGCCAAAAAGAGGTATTTTTCTCCATTGCTCGATACTGAACTATCACGAAAAAAAATTATTGAAAAACTTACGTTCTGCTGGCGTAGTTTGTTCAACCAAAAATAATATCGACATTGATCCGGAAGAAATCAACAAGAAATTCCTTATGGTACCTGCAATAACTTCGAGTTCCCAAAGCAGCCCTGAATTGCCTATTCTTAGTGTTCCACGCAACTTTTCACCATTTAATTTTACCCGAGTAACAGCTAATAACGTTCTTATGGCTTTTTATGGAATTAAGTCTGACAGCACGGGTTGTGATAGTTTAAACCCGTAATTTGTTAAAATGCTCCTTCCTTATATTCTTTCTTCTCTTGCACACATTTGTAATACGTGTTTTACTTCATCTCAGTTTCTGAACCAGTGGAAGTTCTCAAAGGTCATACCTGTTCCGAAAAATTCATCTAATACCGATTTCAGACCTATTAGTATCTTACCCTTTTTATCTAAAATAATTGAAAAAATTATGTCTGCCCAAATAAATAGATACATTGCATATCATAATTTACTAAATGAAGAACAATCAGGCTTTAGACCTAAGCATAGCTGTATTACTGCTCTTCTTAAAATAACCAATGATATACGGATTGCTATTGACAGGGATGAGTTCTCCATGTTAGTGCTCTTGGATTTCTCTAAGGCATTTGAATCGGTGAATCATAGCAAGCAATGTAGCGAACTGATAATGCAGTTTAATTTCTCTCCCCAGGCTGCAAACCTTATCGGCAGTTACTTGAGGGATCGGTATCAATCTGTGTATTCTAAAAAATTAAATTCCTCTTTTCAATTGGTATCTTCAGGAGTGCCACAAGGATCTATATTGGGTGCTTTATTGTTCTCTCTTTTCATCAATGATTTATTTCATTGTGTTAAGTACAGAAAACTGCACCTTTATGCTGATGATGCTCAATTGTACATCTCAAGACCAATTGGGTTAGCTGATGAGGGTGTTTCTTGTATAAATGATGATCTCCATTCTATTTATTTGTGGACCATTGACAACATGCTACCCTTGAACCCTACCAAAACTAAATGCTTATTTCTCACCTGTCGTAATCAATGGAACGCAAATTCCAATTGTTGATTCCGTTTGTAACTTGGGAAATATCTTCAATAGAACTCTTTCCTGGGGTCATCATATTAATACTCTAATTAGAAAAGTATATGGTGGGCTTCGTTCACTCTGGGCGACTAGTAATTTCACTGCAGCAAAAACCCGTTTAAAGCTGGTCAGGACGCTTCTCGTCCCTCTTTTTACGTATGGGTGCGAAATATTTGCTTCTCTTGACTATGAGTCTATCCGAAAGGTAAATACTGCATTCAACGCTACTATAAGGAATGTTTTTGGTCTCCGTCGTTTTGACCATGTCTCTCCTTCTTACGCCAACTCCATCCTTGGTTGTAGCCTTATGGCCTATTTCAAATATTGCGCTGTTATTTTATTGGCTGGGACTCTTAAGTCTCGGAACCCCAGCTACTTGTATAATATACTTCAGATTGCGAGATCAAGTCGAGTCACTACTTTAATAGTGCCTAGACATAATTGTCTAACATCTAAGCGTCAGTTCTTCATCCAGTCCATTATTGTTTGGAATTCTCTGCGATTGTTGTTTGAGTCAGGTACGTTTGGTAATTTTAAATGCAAAGTTCTCGAGCACTTAAAATCAGTGTAGTTTTTAAGTTTTGCATTGTAAATAAGTATAAGTTTCATTTTTCATTTTTTTTTCTCCTTTGTATCTTAGTGCTAATTAACTAATTAATTTCTTATTAGTCTAGTTTTTTATAATATTAGTTATTGGATAATGTACCTATTAATCCTGTACTAAAACAAGGTTTTATATCTTTTTGTACAATGCCACCTATAAAAGAATAAATGAAAATGAAATGAAATAATGGCTAATACAGAAAAAAAGTCTTATGGGTTACCTTTCTGCACTTACACTACATACATTCTACTGTTATCACAGATACTCTGAGTTACGAGACTACCCTTTAGTCTTTCTCTTAATTGTAGCTACCCTAGCTTAATCTTTATGGCAGCGGTGCCTCATAGAGCGATGAATGACAAGGAAAGGCATGGACCGCTCTTGGTAATTTCCTATTTTTTTTGTGACCATATTCATTACGACATTCTTATGCTAAGATATCAATCACTTTGCGAAAATTATATCAAAATCCTATCTCAGGTGCTCTCTGAAGTAATGGCACTAGGTAAATTCATAACTTTTGTAAATTATATTCATTGCGTAATCCTTATACTAAAATATTTAACACTTTGCGACGAAATTATATCAGAAAATTCTATTTCAAGTGCCCTATGGAGTGATGGCACTAGGTAAGTTCGTAACTTTTGTAAGTATATTCATTGCGTAATCCTTTTACTAAAATACTTAACACTTTGCGACGAATATAATAAAAATTTCTGTTTCAGGTGCCCTATGGCACTAGGTAAGTTCATAATTTTGTAAATACTTTCATCGCGTAATCCTTATACTAAAATATTTAACACTTTGCGACGAAATTATATCAGAAAATTCTAAGTTCGTAACTTTTGTAAGTATATTCATTGCGTAATCCTTATACTAAAATACTTAACACTTTGCGACGAATATAATAAAAATTTCTGTTTCAGGTGCCCTATGGAGTGATGGCACTAGGTAAGTTCATAATTTTGTAAATAGTTTCATCGCGTAATCCTTATACTAAAATATTTAACACTTTGCGACGAAATTATATCAGAAAATTCTATTGCATGTGCCCTATGGAGTGATAGCACTAGGTAAGTTCGTAAAATTCTAAGTTCGTAACTTTTGTAAGTATATTCATTGCGTAATCCTTATACTAAAATACTTAACACTTTGCGACGAATATAATAAAAATTTCTGTTTCAGGTGCGCTATGGAGTGATGGCACTAGGTAAGTTCATAATTTTGTAAATAGTTTCATCGCGTAATCCTTATACTAAAATATTTAACACTTTGCGACGAAATTATATCAGAAAATTCTATTGCATGTGCCCTATGGAGTGATGGCACTAGGTAAGTTCGTAACTTTTGTAAGTATATTCATTGCGTAATCCTTATACTAAAATACTTAACACTTTGCGACGAATATAATAAAAATGTCTGTTTCAGGTGCCCTATGGAGTGATGGCACTAGGTAAGTTCATAATTTTGTAAATACTTTCATCGCGTAATCCTTATACTAAAATATTTAACACTTTGCGACGAAATTATATCAGAAAATTCTATTGCATGTGCCCTATGGAGTGATGGCACTAGGTAAGTTCATAATTTTGTAAATACTTTCATCGCGTAATCCTGATACTAAAATTTATAACACTTTGTGACGAAATTATATCAGAAAATTCTATTTCAGGTGCCCTATGGAATGATGGCACTAGGTAAGTTTATTTTTCTCCAAAAGATGCATAGTTTAAATAAGAAATGTATTCGTTGCGACGTTCTTGTATTAAGATATTAATTATTTCGCGAATATTATATAGAGAAAATTCCTATTTCAGGTGCCGGAATTGTATTTTAGTTCCTTCAGGTGCTCCGTTAATACGGTGTCGACCACACGTGCGCTTGTGAGGTTATGCGACTTCCATGCGGGTGGAACATTTTGTTTTGAATTTCTGTAAATTTCCTTATATCTACTTGTGCTTATCCTTTTTCTTCTTTTTGTTTCTCAGGTGCTACTCTAATTTAAGCCACGATAGGCAGCGAACATGATTACCTCAGGAGAACTTTCCTTATTGCCACAGCTGGACACTGAGGTTATCCTTGATTTTTTTCTTTTTTGTTATTTATTCCATTTTTCTTTCTTAGTGTTGGGAACTTTTCTTTTTACTTTTTTATTTTTTCAATAAACAAACTTTTCACTAATTTTTGATTTCTTCTTTCTTTTGGCAACCTTACACTCTCGTGATTTTTCACTTTTTTTTTCATCATGGCCAGCTGTCACTCTTTACGGATCTTGCCGTCCCGATTCCTCTGTTTCCCACTTGGTGTGTGCTGTTTCACTCACAATACTGACGGCTAGAGGGCAAGATAAGTTCGCATGGGTGGTTCGCCGTGGTTACTCTTGGCACTTCCTCACTGAGCTGCCGCCAGTCCCACATGCGACCATAACAGCTGAATGTTTCTTTCCTTTCTTTGCCCACTGTGCATCAGCTGTGTTAATAATTCATCATCAAAACGAACCGATGTACCTACCGGACAATATGTCGGCTAGTGCAGGAGAAAAACGATGATACTCCATGGAGTGTATTTCCATAATTGCTTCCTCTTCATCCACGCTCTGAGTATAATAATTTCCTAAAGTCCTGCAAATTCATTTATAGTAAATAATTTGTTTGATTTACATTGGAAAATTTATGGTTCGATTTGTCGATCCATTTACTTTCTAGGTCTTAGCTGATCTCTTAAAAAAGCCATCTGCGTACTGTTAATCCACCTCTCGGAGTGTTCCGGTTCTTCAGCCGCTTTTCCTGACACACTCTTCTTCCACAGATGTCCGGCGTAACAATCTCTCAAATGCTTCCACCGTTTCTTTGAGTCTGCAAATAGAAATAATCGTGCATAAATATATTGTAATTTATTATATGTATTAACTAAAGAAATATTCACATATTTTATTTATAATAATATACTGTGAAGTATTATTTAATTTATTCAATTTCTTTACCTGAGATTTTATGTGCAGCTGAAATTTCTACCCAAACTTTCAACTTATTTCTGACATTTTTATAGCCCCAGGATGGCTTAAATTATATATCACACATCCTCGATAAATTTTTCGACATCCGGTTTTTTCTATAAATAAGTTACAATATTATATTCTTAGTACCGTAAACAGTAAAAACTGATGTTCTTTATATTTTTAGATGGAAACAATATTAAACATTAAATCATCATAACATTATTAATTTTCTTTCCATCATAAAATATGATTAGTAAATAATTAAATTAACTAGCTATTAAATACTACAGTAATTTTTAAAACTTATCATTTGCACTACAAATTTCAATTTCCCGAAAAACTAAACTATTTTTACTACAGCTGTCAAGTGTTGCGCGTCTCAAGTTGTCCATATGTTTTTTTTTTAAGTTTAAAATTTCACCTCAAGCTTTTCACCTTACAAGTTTATGATTTCGTTCTTTGATAAATAGCTTAGAGCTTTACTGTTGTTTCTTGTAGAAAGGACTTTTTTTCAGTGTGGAGTGTGGATTATAATTTTCTATGTAGGAAAATTTGAACGCTTTCATTTTGAAGTGTATGTACATGGTACTAGAATTCGAGTTGTCTTCTTTTAATAACCTTACTGTAAAAGCTTATATAGAAATGGAAGCAGATATTTTCAAAATGCTTGGGTGGTTCGAGGAATATGTAGATGTGGATCAAAGTTATGGAAATTGTAATTTCATTGAAAACCAAAACCTATTTAGATTATTACGTATTACAGGGTAATTCTTGCACCTAAATTTATACTAGGAAAAATATTAAATTAAAAATTGAAATGAATAATTAATTAAAGAAAGAAAATGAAAATATTAAAATATCCAGAAAGTAAAAAAATTAGTGTATTATAAATAAATGAACATTCAATGAATGAAAACTGATCTCGTGAATAAATGGAGAGTAGCTAATACATAGACGAAAGTTGGCAACCAAAAAACTTCATTTCATCATTTCATAAACAACATATTCCATATTATCATATTCTCTTAACATCATTAATAATTTATTCGGAAGTCTGTTTGGTTTCCAGTAATGGGGGACGCTGCGGAACGGCCGTGAAGGCTTAAAAAAAACAAATTGAAGAACGCGATATCATTAAGGCTGCTTTTTGGTTTGACAGCAGAGAATAATATTTCATGTTTAAATCCTGGTACGCTAGAGCCAAGGAATTTTTGTTCCTATAAAAAAAAAACTATGTAAAAAAAAGTCATGGAAAGCTCAAGGAATTTTTCTCTTTGCCAATTCCTTGAGGTGGTATGCTAGAGACAAGAAATTCGAAAAGAAAAACTCTACTTCTCGATTGACAAAAAGATGTCACTCTTTTACGAAAAATCTATTTATGTCAATATTTCTTGAAGTACCGATGGACTTATTTCTGTAAGAAATTTTGACATTGGTGGAATAGTTGAAAAATTGAAGGAAGGAACGGCGATTTTGAAACTGGTAAATCAATTTTAAACTGACAACGTGTCTCTTAATTTTTTAGTTTATTTAAAATATTTCGTTGAAGGATATTTAAAAATTTTAATAAAAAAACGGCGATTTTGAAAGAGGTGAATCAATTTTAAACTGACAAATGAAGGATAAAAATTCTTTAACGTGTTTCTTAATTTTTTAGTTGAAGATGGACGAATATGATGAAGAATACTTGTTGTAGGATGTAGAATATAATGTCCTCAAAGAATTTAGATTGACATCCCAATATATTTCTCATGAAGCACCATCAAAAAGTGAAGAAGGGCTAGTTGTTCTGGTATCAACAAAAAGGCGTGCAAAAAACGAGCCGAAAATTTTACTTCGAATGATAAGAGAAAATTGGACCTAACCAATAAAAATTATTTTAATATAATCGCAATTTTTCGGGCTTGGAAAGAAATAAGTGCGTCCATTAATAAGCTTTTATTTGACATGTTTTTTCATCAATGCAATTTTGTTATTTCTATAGTTAGTCAGTGCAAATCAGCATGGACATCTCTCAGGGAAAATTCAGGTGGAAGAACCAGTATTATATGAACCAGTATTATATGATGAAGAGACAGTAGACTGGGAGTTCGCCAAAGATTTAGCCTTTTTGCCAAATATTTCGAAAAGGAGAAGGTAGGCAAATTGGATGTGTAAAAACATTTTATAAAGTTAATACAAAGAAAATTGTTTTACAAAATCCACATAACTTTTGAAACAACACAAAGTGTAGAGGATATAGAGTTGGAGAACAGCTGTTTAAAATTAATAATTCTGAAAGCAAAATCTCAGACATTTTACACTGAAAAATAAAGATTACAAAAAAAAATCGAAATGGAAATTATATATTTTTTTTTCTTATATTTATAGAGCCGTCCATCCACATCAGCCTCTCAAAAAGAAGACAGCACAATAAAAAATTTAGCTGAATCTATCGGGCAGCTGGTAGATCTCCAGAAGGCCTTCGTTCCAGCTCAACCAGATGATCCGCCACTGGTGTTTAAGGTAGAGCTGGCAAATATTGACAAGCTTTTGCAGAAGCTACTGCCGAACATTGCTCAAGATGTCTGTTATGATATGTATACCGTAGTTTATAGGAAATTAAAAGAGTATAAAGAATAAATAAAAGTTTCAAACAATCCATTTAATTTATAATTCAATGTCACGGAACTGCACCGATAGGGAAATTTACATAATTCTTAATGCTATCCCTCACAAATTTACCGTAGTCTGTATTTCTTCCTATATGTGAGGGATTAGAAGAATGAAACAAACTGTTTGTTTGTGTAGAGATATTTTCCTCCATTCTCCTTCGATGATGTTACCCTGGCTGTCAAGTCTATCCTCGTAGTTTGGTGGGTAGTAGGTCTTATTGTCATTGTTAATAAAAAAGTTATGCAGCAAACAACATGCGGAAACAATTTGCTTTGCTCTGTCTGGAGAACAGCACATAGTTCTTTTTAAACACTGCCACTTGGAGCATAGGATTCCTAAAGCACTTTCTATGCAGCGCCTAGCCCTACTCAACCGGTAATTGAAGATAATTTCTTCATCAGTTAGCTTCTATTTTTAGCCATATGGCTTTAAAATGCGCTTGCAAAGAGGAAAAGCATCTTCAGCTACGTAGAAGAATGGTAGCTTCACTCCATTAACTGTTACATTTATTGGAAAGTCCTGGCGGTCTAATGCAACATCTTGTCCAAACTTGGACTTTTTAAATATGTTCGCGTCTCTTTCACTTTCGTACGCAGCGATTCCCAAGTATGTGAATTTATAATTTGCGTCACATACTGCCATTATATCCAGAGAATGGAGTCCCTGTATAAATGTAAATGATTAGCTCAGACTTTTTTAAATGAACAATTTCGTAAATTACCTTGTAATTATAGATGAAACTGCCAGAATCCGATGGAGCTTGCAAAGCCACATGCTTACCGTCAATGGCTCCAATACAATTGGGGAAGTTCTAATGTGCATTAAAACCTTTATCGATCTCAGTAAATAAATCCTTATTTAGTTCTGGCATTCTCGACTTCAATTCGGCACAAATTGCGTCACAAACTATGTCTATAATTGTTCCGTAATGCTGTTTGCTAATTCTATAGCAAGATGCCAAATGTCTCTGCAAATCACCTGATGCAAAATACCTGCAAATTACATAATTATAACATTACAATTACATAGCAAAAGAACTTAATGAGATCATAAGCATAAACATTTATTTATTCGAGTACCCGAAACAAAGGCACGCCTAGCGCTGAGCACATCTTAGAAAGTTACATAGTAGATTTATATCGTAGCAAAACAAATAATAAAAGAATGAGAATAACATTAGTCTTAATATATAGGTAGATCAAACTAATACTATCATTAACACAATTGAATCTTATATAATAATAATAATTTACATCGGTTACAAATCTTCCCTTTGTATTCCGTTCCATCAAATACGGATTTATTCTACAAATTGGCTTCTTTTTACTCTTTTGTTTCTTTATTTCCAGACTAGATGCACTTATATTTAAGTCCACAGTTTTCATGTACATTGCTCTGCAAAAATAATAAATATAATAACACTTCTGATATAATTCACTCCGCAATGGTCAAATTACTTACAATTGGGAATTATCCATTTCTTTATTTTCTTTATTAATTCAGATACCAAGCGATTCACAAATTATTTCAACAATCACACAATTGACATATTATCTTAGATATCACACAACTGTCAAATCCAAATTGTCAAAAATTCCTTGACCTATTGTCAAATTTTCTTTAAGAAATAAGTGGAAAAATTCCTTGACCTATTTCCTTGGCTCTAGCATACCGGGCTTAATGGCAAAAATTGCAGAATATTTGAATGTCGCAAAAGACGCACGAAAATTTGTATAACTTACACCATACCATAAAGATTTGTACAAAAATAAATATTTACAGAAAGTCATCAATATTCTATATACAAAAGGGCAGACAAAAAACTTGAGCCAAACACCCCAGCAGACAGTTACAAAAAGGGATAAATCTGCGTATCATACACATCCCCAAACTAGCTTTTAAACTTAACCAACCCAACTAGGTATGATGGCTGGTTAAATATTGGATTTACAGTACTTTTCGAGCCAACTTGGAGTAATTCGATATTTGATCGACATCGGTGGACAAAAAGGCACAGCATCAGATCAACTACTATTCTTCACGTATTTACCACGAAATTGTGTAACCTTTCTCAATCGTCGTGGCGCATTGAAGTTTATAGTCTGTTCTAAAATCAAGTTTACAGATTGTCTCGAGAACGTCTTGTCGGTCTGTTCTATTCCAAAGCAAGCTTGTTCGAAAAGTGTTTTAATCCTTAATAAAATTAACATTATATTCAACCTCGTACCTAGTTGGATTGGTTAAGTTTAAAAACTAGATTGGGAATGGGTATGATGCGTAGCGTAGATTTATCCCTCTTTATCGCTGTCTGCCAGAGTGTTTAACTTAAGATTTTTGACTGCCCTTTCGTATATAGAATTTTAGATGACTTTCTGTAAATATTTATTTTTGTTCAAACCTTTATGATATCACGTTCTCAACTTTGTTTTTTTAAGCCATCGTAGCGGTCCCACAGCGCTCTCCATTACTGCAAGCAGATTCCCAAATAAACAATTATATTGGAAATAGACTTGCAATTTGCGCTAATTATAATTTCAAGTTCATTATACTAAAAAAACAAAAGATGAACTTGGAAAAAATGGCAACACAGTTAATTATAAATCAATTTATACCCGACAACCGATTACTATGAACTTCCGTTAAACTGCATTTTAGCTATATAGATAAAAGTTACTTTGGGTTTCAGCGGAAACCGTCTAGATGTCCAAAATAGAAAATTTGTGAAAAACAATATGAATACAGTACGAATACATATGGAACAAAGAAATTTTATGGAAAAACAAAAGTCTTTGGTTACATTTAAAACTTTTTTTGTGTAAAAATGCTTTATTAGTAAAATTAATGAAAACAAAATTTTACAGACTGGGGGAAAAAGCTTTCAAGTAAATGAAAATGAAATAAATGAAATTATGAAATTAATGTGCATAAATTACTAATTATATCATATGTTAGGTTGAGTGTGGAGTTGGGAACGTAACTCGTTAAACCGAAGTCTGTCTGAGAAACAATTCTGTATACGCTCGGTGTACACTCAGTATGTAGAACATTGGAGCTCAATATTGAAATTGCGAAAAATATACGCAATATACGAGTTTATTGCAATATCCTCGCTTGGAGCAAAGCGAAACGCGTCGAATTCAATGCTTCTAAGAACCAAAGTTGTCTCATCTAGGGATGCACAAAGTTTTAAAAACATCGATGTAGTAATTAAATGATACATTGAAAAGCAAACCTCGATGCCGTTAAAACATCGATTTTTTGATACATCGATGAAACGAAAGTAAAACTTTTCGAAAATAAAAATATCTCTTCAGATATAGTAGGTATTATAATATATAATTCCCAAATAAATTTATATAAGAATAAAAACTTTTTAATTGATCCGACAAAGCAAAGTTCAGTTTAAATTATGTTACAACTGCTGGAAATAAACCACCAAGTTTATTTACTCGCGAGTTCGCCCAAAACTAGAATGACAAATCCAGAAGTTTAATCTGGATTCTCATTCTCAAACAAGCGAGCCGACTTCAGGTTAATGCTAATTATTTACTCGGGTTTGTTTTTCCCGACAGTTGATCATGCCACTTTCCAAACTACATTTATTGCGCTTTCACGGCGGCAACTTTGAGGCTGCATTTCTTTACATCCTTCTTGGAAATCACTTAATTGCCAAGGTCTGCTTTTATTACTTGCATGTCTTGAATCGATGGCACCGATTCAGTACATTGGGCTCACTTTAAGACGGATCCCTTAGTCTGTCTCTTTGCCTGCTTGCCCTTTTTAATTGATATTGTGGCTGGCGACGTATTCATTCCAGGCAATAAAGCGAAACATATTTTGAGTGCTTATGGATCCTACAATACTAATAATATGGTAGTACATACTCGTACGAGTATATATGTATAATTAAAAAAAAAAAGCAAACAGAATCAACATACTAGAGAAAAATACTTTAAGTATCCCAATAATTTTCATCAAGACTGTTCATAAATAAAAGTTTGGACAACTTCTTTGCCTTTAGGCGATTTCTCTGCTGATAAAGTATTTGGCCTGCCTTTGACAAGAGTCTTTCTAATGTAACGGAGGTTGCTCTGATGGACAAATATTTTGGTATTATTTTTGCCAAATTAGGATAGGATTCCTTCATATTTTGCCACAAAACTAGAAGATTATCTGCCAGGTTTCCCGTGATTAGACTTTTAAGATACCTACCGAAATATCTCTGATGCTTGCGCCTCTCCTTCTCCTTCTCACGAAAGTAAAACGGGATTAATCATTCGCTGATGATCACTAAACAGATCGAATTGTTTATTGCTTACAAAATAAGATAAGGAACAATGATTGTAACAGAAGCTATAAAGAAAAGTGTTTCCCTGAAGACAATGGGATTACTCGTTGAAAGGAAAAAATCAAATAATATTCTAAAAAATATGCATATGTATTTACATTAGGAAAAGAAACATCAGAAAGAGAGACATAATCATTGTACATTCCTTTTTGAAATATATATACTTAGAATCATTAAGGCTATATATTAATTCAGTAAATATTATTCGGTGGAACCAATCACAATCTTCTTAATGGAAACTACTTTTGCAAGAGTAATTTCTTTACAAACTGAAAAACCTAGTGGGAACAATTATTATCCATTTCACTCTTACTTATAAAGTTGAAAGGCTTCGATGTTTCACATATATGAACTGATGAGCAATGTTATTTTCGTTGTCGATGATAATTCAGCTTCATAAAGGAGTAGCTACAAAAGCAACTCCACAAGATTAACTAAGAGAGGAGTAGATAATATAGCATAACTTTAATAATTGTAGGGAGTTACTAAACAGCAGAACTCCACTATAATAAGACGCAGATATTGTCTGATACTGTACTTTACTTTACTTTACTCTTTACTGTGTCTTTTAATCAATTCACTTAGTTTATTTATACATATTAGAATTAGCTTACGATTACATTAATTTCTATAACTATTGATTATTAATTCTACATTGAAGCGCTCATGTTAAATCGTGGTCAGCTATTGATAGTACGTGAATACTTATTACTTGTGACCCATTTTAGTGACCCATTGTTATCGATTTAGTTTGTTTATATCGATGCATTTTAAGTATTGAGTAAGAGCGACCTACTCATGCAGTATACAGAAAAATTAGAGAGAATCCAAAAAAATGCCTTCTTGAAAAAATATAATCAGTATACAGCATAATTTGCTATGTCGCATGGTTCTTCATGTACCGTAATAGTTTGTTATTTCGTACATCAGAAATATTGTGATTATATGAATACTTATTGTGCTTGGCCAATAAGTATGGCATAATATTATTAATGTAGGTATGTAAAGGGTTTTCCAATAAGAGGTGTTATTTTGATATTCAAAGCAAAATGCCATTTTTGGAGATTAATGATCGGATCTTTATTTCATTATAAAGAGGAAGGTATGCCGTTAATAATGGAAAATAATATTAGCCAAATGACCACCACGACCACGCCTACAGGACCATATCCTTTTCATGCAATTTTCCATAACCAAATCGCAAAGTGGCTGCCCTATGTCCTCGATAGCCTCACGAATTCCATCTTTGAAGTCTTGAATCGACGCTGGGCTGTTAGCGTAGACCTTCTCTTTCACGTGGCCCCAAAGGAAGAAGTCGCAAGGTGTTAAGTCACAAGATCTCGGTGGCCAATTGTGATCACCTCTTCGAGAGATAACACGGTCCGGAAACTTTTCCCGTAAAAGATCAATGGTTTCGTTGCTTGTATGGCACGTAGTGCCGTCTTGTTGAAAGTGAACGTTGTCCAGATCAATACCATCCAATTCCGGCCATAAAAAATCATTAATCATCTGTCGATAGCGCAATCCATTCACCGTAACTGTTGCTCCAGCCTCATTTTCGAAAAAGTAAGGTCCAATGACCCCGCGGGACCATAAACCGCACCAAACAGGCACACGTTGAGGATAGAGAGGCTTTTCAACAATAACTCTTGGGTTTTCCGAGCCCCAGATGCGACAATTTTGCTTGTTGACGAAGCCATCGAGGTGGAAATGGGCCTCATCACTCAAAATGAGTTTTCGATGGAATTGCGGATCATTTTCATGCATTTCAAGGACCCAATCAGCAAAGACTCGACGTTGTTGATGATCGGCCGGCTTAAGTTCTTGTGTTAACTGAACTTTATAAGCCTTAAGACCCAAATCTTTATGCAAAATACGGTGTAATGACGTTTGTGGAATGCCTAATTCCAAAGAACGACGAGGAATGGACAAACCTGGGTTTTCTTCAACACTTTCGGCTACAGCAGCAATATTCTCGGCTGTTCTTGAGCGACGTGCACGGGTTTTATTCTTCACATCACTAACTTGTCCCGAGAGCTCGAATTTTTCTACCAATTTCTGTATTGCGGTCCGACAAGGTGCTTCACGACGACCCAAAAATGTTCGAGTTTTACGAACCGTCTCTGCCACATTTTCACCATTTTTATAATGAATTTTAATAATTTCAATGCGTTGTTGAATCGTGTATCGTTCCATTTTTATTAATGGCGTAGTTTCTACTTGTCAAATATCAAATGACAGCTCCAAAAGTGACATCTACCGAAATAGCGGGCTAATTAAAGTAACACCTCTTATTGGAAAGCCCTTTATGTAGCTATGTATGTACGTAGATATGTAGGTAGATATGTATGTAATTATGTAGGTATGTAGGTGGGTTTATCACACATGTATCGCATATGAAGATCAGGCAGGATGTCAAAGCATGCTATGCATATGCTGTGTTACTATGATTTCACAATTTCTAAGCCCTCGAGCTACTTTTCTACTATAGCTGTTAGTTCAGAAATTTAAATGCCATACCATTTATCGATACATCGAATATAAATTATCGATGTTGATGATGTTTCTGAAGACGAAAATCGACGTAAAAACATCGATTCTATCGATTTTAAGAAACATTGATTCTATCGATGTATCTATGTGCATCCCTAGTCTCTTCTCATTAAAACAAGGCCATAACTTTACCACTCACGTTTTTTGATGGAGCATTTATTTCTGATGCACTAAGCATTCTTGGTATTAATATTTCCAGTAAGCTAAACTGGAATGATCACATCTTCTCTGTTGCCAAAGAAGCATCAAAATGTCTTGGGTTTCTGAAAAGGTGTAAGAAATATTTCAGCCCGTCAAACCTAGCGCTCTTCTACAAGTTCTACATTTCGCTTCTTTGTCGCTACATTCATGGTCAATGTTCTAATCCCTTGTAGAATGATTCCTGCACGCAATACTCGCGCTGCAAACCGCGCACATCTTTTACCCTTCAAAATTCTTTCGGCCGTACACTAAAACTCCGTCATGTTTTTTTATTCCGAACAGTGCCATTTTCTGTTTTTCTTCCGGCATACAATCTGCGGAAGTTTAAGGGCGACACCTCCGCTGCTCTCCTCATATCTCCTAATCTTTTCCTTATCTGCTTTCTACCATGCTGGGCTTTGCATTATAGGATATCCACTGAGCTTGGCTTAATAATATAAAAAAACAACAAAAAAGCAAAAAAATTACCCTGGTTATAATCCAAAATCATTTAATACACGAACCTTTTAGAACCAAATTTTATAGTGGAAGATTGTCTGCAACTTTTCTGAAATTTAGTGATTGACACTTGTCAAGTTGAAGCGGCTATTTCGTTTTTATTTTCCATGTAAATAAGTAATTTCACAATATTTGCTCGCATTTTGTACGTTCGCGGAATTTTCTTAAGTCAAATGATAAATTTGATGGACAAATCAAGTGATAAATCAAATGTAGCTTCTCTAATTAATTTCTTACTATTGTAAACCGCAATCGTGTCTCTGAAATTTTATATAGCAATTGACATATACATATAGCAATATTTAAATTACAAGTCTGTCTCCGGAATTATAGCTTACTGTACTTGGTGTATTTCGATATGTCAATAAAAACTATCTAACTTAGGCTTGTAAGGTTAATTGACAATTCCCGTCCAAACAAAATTTTCTTAAAACTGCTTTTGCCGTTTGCACTTTCAGCTAACCCGTTAGATTGTGGGTGGTATATAAGCTAGTAAATTTAGTAATCTTATAACATGTTCCTTACAATACTTCTTCCATACAAATCAATTAAATGGCAGTCGTTATTAGTAACTATATGGTCTGGTAATCCGAATAATTGAAATATTATTTCTAATTCACAAACAAGTTGGCCACAATTTGTGGGTTGCTTTAATTTTATATCAACAAATTTATTGTAAACGTCAAAAACGATTAGAAATGTTTTCCTGAGAAGTAAAAGATATCCAGGTGGATTCTTTGAAAGGATGATTCAGCTTCTGGTCATTTTGAATGTACTGGATCCCTTCTCAGGTTTTGACATTATTGTCATATTGAGCAAGAGTTAAGATATGAGTAATATCATCATTGATTTATAGCCGCCACACGTAGGACCGCGCCAAAATTTTCATTCGTGCTATACCTATGTGGCCTTTATGTATAGCCTTAAGGACTCTGAGTTGAAGTCCGTCAGTGCGCATAAAAAATGCAGTTTTTTTCTATACATAAACTGTTTCGTTTTAAAAAGTACGGCCTAAAATTGTGTGTTATTTTCATAGGCCACTTTTGTTTTAAGTATGAAGGGGACTAATTGCGTTCTGCATTAAAAAGATTGCACTATGCAAAAAATACCGGGTTTTCTACACCTTTAACTGAATAACATAAGATAGCACCTAATCCATAAGGACTTATGTCAGTAACTACTATTAAGGGTTTATCTGGGTTATACAATTCCAATACTAATATCGTTTTACTACTTACTAATGCCTCTTCAAAAGGTGTATTCTAAATGAACTAACTGTCTTTCTTCAACAGATTATATATAGGCTGAATCACTGTTGCTAATTTTGGTAGAAATCTATTACAATAATTAAGTCATCCTAAATATGATTGGAGCTGAACTAAAGCTTTGTCGAATTTATTATCGCTTTAACCTTACTCTCATTCAGCTGTATTCTGCTGACAACGTGTAGGGTCTCAAGTAATCCCCTTTGAAATTTAAAAATAGACGTTTTGTTAAATTAATTCTAACTTTATGCTCTTGCATAAGATATAAGTTCAAATTATTTATACGTGCACTACTCTTCCGATAGGCCCCTAATTAATTTCAAGATAAACAGCACACATTTTGCAAGTCTATTAGTATGGGATCCATTACAGACTGAAAACCAGCAGGTGCGCACTGCTTATAACAAACTCTGAATGAGTGAAGGCAAGAAGTCCCTTAAAAGTATTAATAACTAATTACAAAGAAAGGTCATTAATAAGGAGGCTAAATAATAATGGGTCAATCACAGAGCCCTGTGGAACACCACAAAACGGAAAAGCATTTGAAAATTCATCACCAACCTTAACCTGCTGGGTACGACCACTGATAAACGCCCTAACTAAAAAGATAGCTGATGTACTAAATTTATAATTGGTTGCTTATTTATGAAGTATAAGGCTATGGTCAATACTATCGAAGGCTTTAGAGAAGTCCGAGAGAACTAAGTCATTATTATTCAAGGCAGCAATGATGGTCGTAGTAACTTTCAATACTGCAGTTTCATAACTACTTAAAGCGAGGAGTCATAGATTGTTCAGATCCACCCAACCAAGAATCTGATTATACAAGATTTTTTCCAGCACCTTCGATAGAAAAGATATGATGGTTATTAGGCGAAAGTCACTAGGTGATTTGTCATTAGCCCTCTTCGGGATCGACAGAACAATAGCAGTCTTCCAAAGACTGGAAAGTGGATGACGTTAGGCATGTATTCAAAATATGAAGGATATATTTATCAAGTAGAGGTATTTTTATTTGGAGTGGTGGAAGCAAGTCTGGCCTAATCGCATCAGACTTCACTAAAAAAACGGCAGTGGTCGTCTCATCCAGATCAACTCCACTAAAATAAAAACAGCATATGCAGAGGCAGACCTTGAATATAATTGGAAGTGTCAAAGTTGCAGGAGGAATGCCAGGAGACAAGAAGTACGCGTTTAAGTTACCAGGACATAGTGAGCAAGTTGACCTTTCCGGACCACACACACCAGGTTGCCGGAGATTACGCCAAAGAGTTTTGGGTTTCAGGTGAGTGCTAAACTTATTACTGTAGTACTTTTGGCATTTCTTATAGCTAACGTAATTTTGTTGCGGACAATTTTATATGTATTTAGTACATACCTCATTAGTTTTCAAATTCCGATATCTAAATTTTATCAATAATTAAGAGGGTTACCTATTATATCAGTGGCCTTTCTGCGGAATTTATTGTCTGGCTGAACGAATAGGGAAGAAAGGTAACTGCCAAATTCTTTGTTGAAGAAAACGAATTATGTGACATAATTAGAAAATGCCTTTATTCAATTTTTAATATAAATTAAACATGTATTCTAAAATTTTCCGCAAGCTGCATGGACGTCACATACATTTTTATAGATCCACCAAATGAGCAAAAGGATGAGTACATAAATCGAAAGGGCGCTTACTCGATCCAGCGTCAAGCACCTGTAATAAGAAGAAAAATGTATAGATATTTTTATCCGTTATCCCAGATCGATGTTCGATGCCAGAGTTTTCAAGAACTCTTTTATTTACAAGGACTTGAGAAATTATGTCATGGTAATCAAAATAAATATACTTTTGTTTTCATCTATTGTAATGCAAATATTTTAGATAAATTCATTTTAGGTGACTCAGCATATCCGTGTTCAGAAAATATTCTGACATCAATGGGCACCTTACGCAGCTCTTGCTGCATTGTAATTGAGAATTCTTTTGGCATCCTTAAACAGCATTTCAGACAATTTTACCCTTGTGTGTAGAACTATCTAGTGATTACGAAAATGCTCCCTTGTTATAAGCCGTGTTCTTTTGTGTACCTTGTCCTAGAATTCTCTTATACTGGAGAAAACAAATTGTTCTGTTGACTGAATTGAGGCAAACTATTTGTACTGTTCGCTTCATTTAAATCTTCTATGAAAATGTATGAGGCGTTCTTTTGTGCATCTTTTGTACTGCTCTTGATATTAACTGATCAACAGGTTTTGAAACAGGTCTGGTAACAGCTGAGAAGTGTTTCAAACATGTCTAATACCAGCTAAACAACTTTTGAAATAGGTCTGGTAAAAGCTAAACAGCTTTTCGAATAGATCTGGTTACAGCAAAACAGCTGTAATCCACTTACTAGTTTTATTAAAACAACTTAACAGGCTCACAGGATTCGTGTACTTTCAGCCAAGCTACAACTTCAACTTATGCAGATTTCGCATGGCTCCCCCTTTTATAGTACAATAAAGGTGTCAAATCCTTTACGGTAGCGCCCTCTGTTTAATGAACTCTCCTTATCCATCATCAAGAATCCATATTCATTCTTCCAACACTCATCACAGGCTGTTCGAAATATATCGAACTTCATTTCTGTATTCACATGATCATTATAAATATGCTTAAAATTCAAGTTATCTTGCTTGAATAAGATGACTACATTAGCATTACCACGACAGAAATATGCTCGTACATTATATTGCCTTTCACATCATACATCATCGAAAATAAACACCGAATGTGATCTGGCTTCCTCTGGTGGTAAAACGTCATAGTTATTTGGGGGTCATTACTCGCTTTAAATATTCATACTGTAACACAATTTTAGTATAAATTAATAAAATTGCTCCGGCCGAGCGGTAGCGAGGAGGTAATTCTATTTGAGTTTCTATTAATCTGACATCGAGCTGGAAGTTTTGGGGACTTCGCTTACTATGAGCACCACTTATCCACCACTAGGACGAAATCCAGTGAGTAGCCCGATACTATCTCACCACAGACAAGTGGTAAGAAGTAAACGTGGGGAACTTCTGGATGTCTCTATTACAAGTTTCGGTTGAGCGATATGGAATGACAGCTTTCCCTCTTCACTTTCTTTTCGCGAAGGCTTCTCGGGTGGGGTAAGCAACTAAACAACGATGAATGGTCGTTCTCGTTTATTTCCGAACTTGGGCTAGGATAATTCGTATGCATGCGAACTCCAAGATTGCAAACGAGAAGTAGTTTAGAAAGTACTCGTAAGTTGACGAGAGAATTCCTCGCCTGCTTTATGAACGGTCGACGACACCCATGACAGTGAAATTCAAAAATCAGCTGATTGTGGATAATCAACTATTGACACACAATGAAATGCTAGCAAATAGATAGTTCTCAGTATAACCTTTTACTGATTTGCGTTGCGAATGCTGCTCTATAGGGCTATAATACATCTGTTGCTGTGGGACTTTTATAGGGACGTAAGCGAAGAGGACTTTTAGCTAGAGATATAAGTCTAAGATTTCTTTTGGAATTCTGAAAAAAAAAATAGGATTTTGGCTGGGCCACAGTGTTGGCCTCGACAACCGATTGCTTTTGGAATTATTTGTTTGTGATTAGTTGACCCTTCAACATTGGAACAGCCGACAGGTTTGATGAATTAAACCAATTAAAAGTGAACGAAAATAGATAATTATTTTAAGGTTAGTTCCGTAACTTCGAAGAATGTTATAAGTATAAAGATAGATCCACTCAATTAATTAAAATTTTCAAAAATAAATAACTGTGGTTCCAGAAGGAAGATTTAAACTAAATAGCGGTATTCATCTGTAATGTTCGTTTTCCCTTTTTGCTTTTATTTTGTTTTTGTTTTTTTTTATTACAGCGTAGGCCGACGGAGTTTCCTGTATCAATTTGATTAAAAATTCAAAGAACAATAGAAAAATAATCTGGAAATAGCTCTGCAATCCCAGAAAGTGTTATGAACACAAGGATGACTGTAACTCGTTACCGATATATATCTGGAATGTCCTGTTTATTTTATACAGCACAAGCCGCTAGAGTTTCCTATATTAATCTCATCAAAAATTCTAGGAAAAAATAGAAAAATAATATGGGAATTATTCTGCACCTCTTCTGAGCGTTATAAAGGTATAAACAATTTTACTCTTATCAGTAGTACTTATCTGGAATGTTTCCGGGATTGCGGAGTGCCGTTGAGCGCCCTGTCCCGTTTCGTGATTCGTTGGTTATAACACGGGGTAGCTTTTCTTTGCTTTACACTACTTTTATTCCCTATAAATTGTAAATACTTGACAAAAAAAAAAAACTTCAATCGACACAATATTCAAGATTTTCAATTTTTTCTGAGGCTATTCTTCGTTTTCTGTTTTCTTTCTACTTCTGGCTGGGTCCAGTTCGGTCATCTGTCTCCTGTCAACTCGTCTCTCGGGCCTGCTCTCTGGGGACGATGGGTACTGACAGCTGTGTGGAGGCCGGTATTCGCCGCATCAGGGGGCGCCGCGCCATCTCAGATTTTTCTGGTCCCCGCTCCGATGCATTGCGTACACTTGAAGCTTCAGTAGGCTATATCTTCATCGTCGGGGAAATCTAGAGATTTTGTAACAATACTTTGGCTTATGTAGTGATTTTGAATATATGTAAATATTTTGAGATCTCATTGAGATGTTCCAGCAAACTTATCGTAGCATTAGTTTTTCCGCAATTGGATGGCCCAACAATGATGCCTCTTATGCTATTAGGCAATAGCGGACCGTACTTCTTCACCCAGCTGACAGCTGCATCAGTATTTCGAGAAGGTAAACCCACTTGTTGCTTTATGAACCGCATATTGAAGATTAACTGGATTCCTATAAATAATATGTCGTAAAAAAAGAAAATCAATTAGACTCCACGAGGGATCTCTGTACCAAAGGTTGGTGGAGCACTTCCATTTCTCATCCCACTACTGTTTGCTGGGCTTTCACCATTAGGAGCCTTATCGGGAGGTGCAGCAGGAATAGCTAAGGCAGTTAATGATGCCAGTGCAGCAAAGACAAAGTTGGAAGAAAGCAAATATCATAGCCAAGCAATGAAAATTATAGAGGTTGGTAAAGAAGGAAACGGGCTGTCTCTGAAGCCACACAGAACAGTACTTGGACTCTATCTGGAACCTCATTCAAAAAACTATTAAAGTTGCTGCCCAAAAGACCACTGAACGAGTTATACTACATACAAGTATACCACACTTACCATACTTTAGAGGAGTATTTATGTATGATTGTCTGTCTAAAAAACCATGGAAGTAAGAAAGCAGCAATGTTAACGTGGACATCTCAACTGGAGCAGCGTACTACAAGAAAAGTGATATCATAGAATATTTTAATAGCTTTGCAATCTCCAACCACCAAGAAAACTCAACACGGAAAATTAATCTCTATTCACTTCTGAGTACTTTCCTCCGCTGGACCTAACAGAGGGTTATGTTTGTGGATTAATTGGCTTTTAAACATACAACCCTATACCCAATAATCTGGTTGATGTAAGGAACTAGGTTGTTGAGATATATGTGGGATCCTATGAGATTAATGATATAGCAAAATATGTACAATGATACTTGGATAAAGAAGGGAAAAGGATAATGATCGTAAGCATTATTCAACAATAATACGTTAAAGAGTGAAGTTAAGGCAACTGAAGAAAAATACATTTTGAGAAAAAGAGATCCATAGCTCATCTGCTCGGATTCAGTAAAAGAAACATATCTGGTAATACAGTGCATATATCACAGTTGCCAGTCAGCATCATTAAATTAAATACTGTACGCATTGAATGTAATACTATATCGGGATAGTTCATCAGCAACACAAATGTGCACACTCTACACGAGCTCTCCCTAAACAGGGGGCCATGGTATGAAATAGTGGAGGTTTCCAAAAATGTAATCTATTTAGCTGTGAAAACCAAACGTATACGTTCACTATCATTGAAGCTCCTTGACCAAGGCGGTGACTTAATCAACTACAGAGGAGAGATAATAACTATCAGGCTACACTTGAAATCACAGCATGTTGATACACAATAACGATAAATACGAGTGCAGGTCAGTCAATTAGTCAGCGGACATCTGTAAAGCGGTCAAGACCTACATTAATACCTGCATATACAGCATATTTACAGCCGATAGGCTTAACGCTGAAAAAATAAATACCGAGTTGATATAACACAAAACGTTCGCTTCGATAACAGCATTAGTAGATTCGAAACCCACTCCTATTCAGCGTTTCTGGCATCATTTAAAAACAGCGATGAAATCCGTATCTTGGCATATCAGGACTTGAATCTTCTACCAAGCAAGAGTTTTCTTTATTCAAACATCAGTTAAAACTTTCACTCAACTGGAGAAACTACGATTTATCGTCTTAGCATTACTGAAGGATCGAAAGAATGACAAAATTAAGAATGCTAGCAAGTTTGGTCACTGCGAAGTCATCGATGTTATAATTTATTTAAGCTGCATTCCTCTCATGGGAGAAGTTCAAAACCAATACACCAATAGCTGTCATCGATTGTTTACATCAAAATGAGACAATAAAAACTGAAACTGTCGACATAAGGCTAGAATTCCAGACATCCGAAAATAAACCGGGTAATACAGCAGCACATTCCCTACTTCTGCACGAAGGAATTGTGGAATTCAGCCTGCTGACAAGTGAAGTGAGAAAATTAAATTAAGAAGACGATGGCCCCCATCGTAGACGACCAAGCACTCAAAACAAACTTCAATGAATTTATCACTAAGGAACTGGCAATTTTAAATTAAAACCAGATGAACGTCGGTTCAGATACAAAGATGACTTCTTAAAA
Organism: Dioctria rufipes; assembly: GCA_963924295.1. Taxonomy (NCBI): domain Eukaryota; kingdom Metazoa; phylum Arthropoda; class Insecta; order Diptera; family Asilidae; genus Dioctria; species Dioctria rufipes. The sequence continues at coordinate 225,580,089 of OZ002740.1, forward strand.
AAAGAGACAAGTAAAATGTCTTCAGCGAAATATTCATGGATATCACTGGAATGATGGTTATATATCGTATTATAAGCTTTACACTATAGTTGAACGAATGCCACATTGAAGATGAATACAATTGTGAAAAACTAATAGAGACTAACGCAAATGAACCACCATTCCTAGTTCATATCATTGTGCTATAAGAGATATTTTTGTAATAAGAAATTTTATTGGAAATAAAAACAAATTTTTGTAAAAAGAAATTTTATTGAAAATAAAAACCAATTTTGCATAAAACCCAAGACCATACCCCTACATCGAAAATTTTCTGTTAAGACTTTAATTTCCATTACTTCTATTGCTTTCATGTTTCTTACCATCACAAGCAGCCGTGATCTATTTTTAGATATCAAATGTCATAACATAATCACTCTTGTTTATAAAAGATAGCTACAGATTGATATCCTCGAAGTTATAGTAATTTTACTTAGAAAAAGAAATTTTCAATTATAACTTCCACCACTCATCAAAGTCAACATATATTACAGATTAATATCTGTTGTTGTGTTGTTTTTTCATCTAAAGAAATTGGGAATCTTACATTAAAAAACAACCGTCAACTTGCTGACTGTACCCGGATCTGTGCGAGTTTGTTTCCATTACTCGACTCTGCGCGAATTTGTTTATGCAAAAAATCAAATTAGAAGTTAAGTCATGTCATTACACCTGAAGACCTAAAATTAGGCTTTCTTTCTTAATCAACCTGTAACTCCTCAACAGTTGAAATGACCCCCCCCCCCTGCTGTACAATTTTTTGCTTGCCTAGGTGAGTACTATTTCCTCCTACTCTATTGGCCTCTTAGGCGGAAACACCCTGTATAGGGCTGAACGAATACTACACTGGGAGTGGAGTAGGAAAGTTTATTGAGCAGTGCGCTATTAGATGGGGATCAATAGCTTGTATTGACTGAAGAACTTAGTTACACCTGTGACAGTCCTGAGGCAGCAGCAAACTATGTCATCTCCTTGAGTCTGCTAAACTCAAAGGGATCCAGTAGGCTCTCCAGCTAACTGGTAAGTAGAATAATGGGAAAGGTACTTCTGATTGTACTGAACCGAGGGCAGGTTAGTATGCTGTGCTCTATGACGGACGGTATGTTACATATGTTGCCATTCACTAGGTTAGATTTATCTATTGTTTGAAAAAGCTTGGCGTCGTACCTGTAGCCAGCATAGAGTCTATTGATGAACCTGTGCTCCTTGGGAGAAAAATCCCAGTCGAACCAGCGTGGTTTTCGCGGTAGAGGGAAGAAATTCTTGAAGAAATAACCTGAGGTATATGACATGCGGATGAATTCATCGTTCCAATCTTTACGTATGGAACAGTTTATTTTAAGTAGTGCGTCCTCAAGGTCTAGTGCGGTCTCATAGAACTGGTTTGAGGTTGCGGCTTGTTTTGCCTTCTTGTCAGCCAGCTCATTAAGGTCTAGGCTAGGCCTCTGTGACTCGGATGCCAGATCATACGAAAAGTACGGGAGTTGTTTCGGGCTATTAGATTAAAAATTGAGCTTACATAGTGGTTTGAGCTTTCTTTGGTTAGGGCTAGGCACGGAGCTCTTGAGTCCGTGATGATGATGGATTACTCACGGGTATGTGATACTCCTAGCTCAATGGCCAGTAACCCATTTGACGTGGAGGATCTGCAGACATTGTACCTTTTTGTGACGAAGTTCAGGGCAGGGAACTATACTGCACACACTCCTGTCTCTGGGTAGTTGAGCGAATCGTCGCTGGCAAAGACAGCCCAGTCGTTCGAATAATGAGATATGTATGCTAAAGTTCCTCATCTGATATGATGGACTTCGTCTTGCCAGACCTTGCAAGTTTTCCATGGTCAACCAATAGGTTGTCGGGAGGGAGGGGGGGGGGAGTAGTTAGTTTTTTCCATTAAGCGAGAAAGTTTCTTGGAACGCATTGACTATGAAGGCATAAAGCGATTTTATTGTGTCTCGCACTCTGGTGTCATCCACTAAGATGTTGACAAGCTTGCCGAATTCTTTCGCGAGCATATTTTTGGTTCCATATTTGGGCAGTAGCTGTTTGAGCAGCCCATACAGACTACAACTATACTTCGTGCCCTAAAAGGCCGTTTGGATATTGTAACAAAATCTATATAATAAAAAAAAAAACGAAAAGATATTCATTTTTATTTTAACCACAGCCTGTATACCAAAATCATGTTCTTTTACTTATTGTAATAGCTCTCATCATTTATTTTCTCTGTCATTCTTTCAAACTTAATAAAATTTCTCCATTCCTTGAAATAAAGTTTAAAATGCGAGATTCTTCTAAAATCCCAGATATGGTGATGCTTTGAAGGTTTGTTCACTAAAGTTATGACGTCAAGTTAAAAATGGAAATTAACCGTTCGTTAAAAAATTTGAATATATGAGCACCCAGGATGTACAATATCATCACTAACCAGAGGACGGTAGACATCACAATTATTATATGTACCTACTTACTGATGACTTTACCCCTTTAATTTCTGTCGTTTTTTCGTATTTTTCTTTTTTAATAACTATTTTTTTATTGAAAGTATTGAGTACTAAAGCTTTATGTCAATTATTTTTAAACGTTTAACAATATACGAAATTCCAGACAAAATAATTCATGTGGCATACGAACGGAGCTTGAACGTCATTGAAACGTATGCTAAGAAAGTCATCTTTCCCAGGACTCACTCTTTAAAAAAAAGGAAACAAGCAAAAGACAAAAAAACCAAACTTTTTTTAATTATAAGAAGTGGAAATGTTTTTCCATTGTCTTAAGAGCAGCGTTGGTTTAACTAATGTTTATATGTATTAAAATGATAAAAATAATCACCAACGAAGTGACCTAGTGATACTAAGCAGTATCAATACGTACGAGCAATCACAACACATCACAGTAAATTTAACTCAATAAACTATACCTATTACCACATTTTTTTGATTAACTCTGTTAGACCTATACATATATTCCTATTACAATATTACTACACACACATATTTATCAACCAGTGCCATCCTTTATGAAAATTACAGTTTCGCTAAAATATTGCGAGGTGCTCGCAGATTCCTGCATATGAATGAACTCACAGATGATGTAAAATAAAACAACTTCTGAAGTGATAACTCCAGAAATGAATAAAATAAGACACCAAACATCAAAGATACATCAAACAATAAAGAAACTTAAATGAACTGTTGATAACAGGAAAGTTGTAGGGATACGGATGAACTATGAATTATGAATTGTGTGTAACTACAACATTTCATCTTCTTTTGAAACAATCAAGAACCTGTCGGTGACAGATGAAATCCTCTAGAGATTTTCTTCGTAGAGTGTTAGCTTTTAACTTCAGTGCCTGATGACCAAAGTTCTAATTCTACAGAAAAATTTTTCTCGAAATTTGCTTTGCTTGCACTGCACTATGTAATTCTTTTATTAAATTCTGCCAAGTACATTGCTCAAAAGTTTCTTAAAGATTTTCTGCTTCTCCCTCTGGTCAGGGTTTTTAGACAGAATGTAACTCGAGGGAAATTAAGACATTGCCGCTAGTCTTTCAACTTGTTAGTTTTCAGTTTTCTTGAAATCCATTTTGCTGTCATTTACACAACAAACTACTGCTACTGTTTGTTCAGAACTTTTACGTAAGTTCAACTCTTGTTATTCTTCCATGCCATAGATGATGGTACTATAACCAAGAACTTTCAATGAACACAAAGTTGAGATAATAGATAGCTCCAAAAGAGTGAATTTTATTTAAGATTCTTTATATAGGTAGATGCATATAGGTATTTAGTAATGGTAATTAGTAATGGCTTTGAGGATGCGAGGTAATATGATTAACATTAAAAATATCGATTTGTCGATTGAGTAATCGTGAGCTGTAATTTGCCTTTTCTACATTTATTTGAGGATGTTTATTGGTTTTATTTAATACATGTCAGGATTAGAGTTGAAAATTGGATCCGGATTTGCTAATATCCGGATATCCGGATACCCGAATCTGGGAACTATCCGATTCCTGAGATCCGGATCCAGATCCGAACTATCCGGATACAGACTAAGCAAAAAAGCTTCAAAATTGTGTTGTTTCATTGATAAAATGAGAATATCATGAAATTTATATTTTCCCAATGAAACAATGCAATCTGAAGTAAATTTTGACCTCTTTTTGCTTAGTCTGGATCCGGATAGTTCGGATCCGCATCCGGATAGTTTGGAACCGGATTCGGATAGTTGGGATCCGGATTATCCGGGTACCCGGATTTGAGGAATCGGATCCTAATTATCTCGGATAATCCGGATAGTAAATTATCCGAATACTTTCAGCTCTAGTCAGGATATAGCAATCACCCATCAATTATATTCTGAAGTTAGTATTTCAAAGATAATAAAAGGAGTTAAATTCAAATTTTCATCACGAATTATTAGAAAAACTGATAAAGCGAGCTAAATTAATTACTTAAAATAATATAATATATAATATATATATAATATAATTGGTATAAGACCAATTGTTATTATACCCTAGGCCCGTATGAAATTTCGTATGGTCACCGATTTATGCAAATTTGATTTTTGAAGTGGCTTTTCGTATATATTTCAAGAACGGTTCGTCGGACAGAAAAAATGATTACAACTAATTTTATAGGATTTCGTATTCTGAAGAAATGTTTAGTACAATACAAATGTCTAGGAATGATCATTTTCAAAGTATATGTAAAAAGCATAAACTTTTATATGGCAAAACCTCGAAGGGCTTGCCCGATTTGTCTCATTTTTGGACCAAACCATTTTTTTTCAAAGGCCATTTCAGCTTTCTAAGTGAACGTGTTCCCGAGTTATTGTACGCACGGACGGACAGATGAATGAACAGTCGGACAGACATAGCCGATTTGCGACTATATGAATACGTTATATAGTATGCTTCAGTCTGTTTTGTAAATAACCTAAACATAAAAATATATATAAAAAATTCAAACATATTTATTTTTATTTTTTTACTAACACATACAAAAGACACGTATCAACTTTACTGCTCAACCGATCAGTCTGTTTTGAACATTCTGAAATTATTGATTAAAAAAAAATAGTGAGTCGAATAATGGCATTAATAATGAACTTACATTAAAAAACAATAAAAGTGCATTGCTAAACTTCGTCCGATTACGTCAGATTATTTTCACTATTCGAAGTCTAAATACGAGTTCTTACAACTATATTTTCGTATTTGGTTATTTCTCTCAGAAAGGATGGGAAATGGTAGCCACACCGCTTACTAATTTTATCAGCGGTAAACAAATCTGTAAATTCACGACATAGGAAAATACCATACAATACATATGCTCTTAATCAAACATAATCAAACCAGTCACTTTATACAATAAATCAAAATTACATTCTGGTTTAGTAGCAGTATTACTTTGATCGATATAGAATAAATACCTTTCCGCACCATATACTGCGTACATATTTTAGATCTATCGCGATAGAAATTTCAACTAAATAAAAACAAGTAAAAAGCTGGACTTGGTCTAAGCCTAGATGACCGCCCAAATGGTCTGTGCAAGTTTCATCTTTGAAGTGGTTTTTATCATATATTTCTAGAACGGCTCGTCGGACAGTAAAAATCATTATGACCAATTTTATAGGATTTCATATTTTGAAGAAGTTTTCAGTACAGAATAACTAGGACTGATCGTTTTCACAGTATACACGAAGATGGGGTTGCCCGATTTGTCTCATTTTCGAAATTAATTTTAAAGCCTAATTGCACGCGCTCTCGGATTATCGTGCGCACAGACGGACATGCAAAAATCAAAATAACTTTTAATATTATGCGTGGATGTTCAATCCATTTTTCTCTAGCAGCATCTTTCTATACATTACAAACGGAATGACAAACTTAGTATACCCTATGATTTTATCTAGGGTATAAAAATATCGACTGTGTGAGAAAAACTGACCTATTTTACATAAAAATCCAATGGACTAGCAACCTCAATCATCACATTCTTTTCATTTTTTTAAAAATGTTACTTTACTCAAAAACTACTCACCCAAGAATGATCAACCTATTTCGAAACGATAATGATCAAAGAGCTTAAAACCTTTCCAATCCCTGTTCCTTAAAGAGGAATGCCCACTTTTCATATAGGCCCAACACCTCCTGGCATGAGAGATGTCTTAAACGATGCGTTGTGATACTCTGAGCATATTTTATTAGTAATGTTTATTTCAATTAACCAAGGAAAAGCTTTGACGATCCGAGTTAGCTTGGAGTGACTTTCTTAGATGAAAAAGTGGATTTTACTATTTCTCGTGATTGCGCGGAATAGGTGCGTCGTGGAAAATGACATTCTATGGGAGAAATGTTCCCAACAGAACACTAATGGCCATGGTAGAAAGAACTGCAAAAATATATGCGAAACGTAGTAGCTCGGATTTATGTGACCCAACTGCATGAAAATGGGTTTTCCGGCGGCAAAAACATTCCGAGAATGCTCTGAATACGGAAAACAGTACACCACCCGATATTACTCGGTGAAAACTTTAATTTAATATGCACCATGCGGTGTTAGAATCAGTTCCTACCTCCCACCATAAACGTATGGAGACAAAAATTTTCCTCTACGAATAATCTTAGGCGAACAGTGAAACCCGTTTTTCGATTGGACATAACTCTACTGAGTTAGAGCCGATCTAGCGCGAAAAAACTAGTACCTCAGGTCGAATAAAAAAGAGGGAAGTGAGTATGGCCATGGCTATAGATAGCTATTTAAGCCTCCGAGCATAGGAGTGTGGATACTCATACTTCTTCTCAAGACCTAAGAAATTCGATTCTGTACTAGATATTCCAGAAGATATTAGGTCAAACTTTTAGCCCCCCCCCCCGCTCCACCCTCCAGGCTTTTCCCGGTTAATTGAAATAAACATTGTTAATAAAATATGCTCAGAGTATCATAATACATCGTTTCTCTCATATATGGAGGTGTCGGGCCTAAAATGGGTATTCCTCTTTTATGCACCTCACGAGCCTTAATAAAAATTTACGACATGTGTAATAAAATAAAGGCGTAAAAAGAAAAGGTTTTTTTCATAGCATGCATTGTGTTGGAGTGTACATATTAGATCATTATAGATTCCATATATATTTTTGCGTAGGGGAACGGAAAGGATAACCAAAATTATAATTAGACTTACTAACATTAGCATCTTACAGTCTCCAGAACTTTATTACGCCTTCTACATTAATGTAAATGTTTAAATAATCGTTTGGATTGTTGAGCAGAAGCGAGCTTCTGATTTCAACTAAGATAGGCTCTAAATCACTAATGGTATATTAGCTTTTTCTTTTGATTTGTTCTTTTAGCATTGATTTCATTTTCCGTGGTTATTAAATTTTGATTAGTCAATATTGGCTTCCGAAATCATGTTGATCTCTATAAGGGATTGCGAAAAGCCAAGGAGCTGTGATGGCTGTACTAAGCATGCCCTAATGGGAAGCAGTAAATGCAAGTCATGAGAAGAAATACTATTAAAATTCATACAAACGTCTGATCTTCTTCTGATCAATGTTAATAACAAACCTATGTTTGTTACAATCTGAAGGCAAGAAGTAGTTGCCCTCAATCTCTTTTATATACAAGAAACTCAGTATATTACAAATTGGCGTATTCTATGGAAAGAAAGACTTTTAAATCATCGCTCCTTAAAATTGGAACCTGAGACAAGCCTTGATTGCATACTTTGATCTTGCGTGATATTCTCTATTTAAAAATGTCGGATAAGTATTCCATAGATAGACCAGAAATATAATCAGGAAGCTTCTAGATAGAATCAGAAAACTCAACAAGATGTTGACTGGGTTAGCTCAGATAGTCTTAAGGCCCCAAATCACGGTAATTATTGTTTTTTTCATATACATTTTTCAGATATATTTGTTAAGAATGCTCTCACTAAATGCTTTAAAGATATTTGTAAAATTTACAGAGATACAGCATTTTATGTTAAACTGTTTAGTTTATTATGTATGTTGAATTATCTTTCAGCAAAACTTTGAACGCGTTTTTCTCGAAAGTACGTTTTTCAAACTGGTTTGCAACATATTAAAAAACTATACATCTAATTTGCATGCATCAAGTCTTAAACTTTTCGAAAATCCAGGCTCTATGACACCACGTAGGGATTTTTTTATAAAAGGCCCGCTTCTATTTTTTTTTTTTTTTTAACAATGAAAATCGTCGGAAATAGAATTCGCCGCTCCGCCATTTCTTTCTTTTTTTAAGTTATCGAAATTCCCCTACATAGTGCTGTAAAACCAAGGTATATAGGAAAGTACAGTGCAGATAACACAATACTCTTTCTCCTCTCTCTATCTACCCTATAAAAATGTATATACGGTAGTCACGAAAATACATCACAGGCTATCAGCTACAATGTGTCAAAATTTTAATGGGAATACCTTGTCTTCTATATAACTTGCTGTAAACCTATGTGTAGTTTCTAAATATATTTTTATTATATTTCTCTGTTGAACCGTTTGGCTTAATCGCTGTCAATCGCTGAGCAACAATTTCGCCGGAGTGTCCTCTTGGAAGCGACGTACACCGCAAACTGTACTTTAGATTCGAGTACAAAAATTTGTATACAGTTTTCTATTTGTATATGCCGTAGACATTTGACGTAACTCAGCATTTCACGAAAAGTCTAGACACTTCATGGAAAGTAGGCAGATAATGTAACGGTTTTGACTTAGCCCCTTTTTACATTATGTGTCTGAAATTTTTAGTCATTTCATTAAATGCTAAAAGCGTTTACGCCGATACTGCAATACCACCCTATATAACCAAATACTATAGTAGTGGGAGATGAGTGGTGGAGGGGGAGGTCGCACCCAGGCCTGCGACACACATACCCGTTACATTATTTACATTATTTGCCTACTTTCCATGAAGTGTCTAGACTTTTCGTGAAATGCTGAGTTACGTCAAATGTCTACGACATATATATTGACTATGAGTATTAATAAAAGAAATCCATTCAACGCTTGCTTGAAAATTATTACAGAAATTACACCCTCGGGTCGCTCACGATCCGTGGTCTGGGCCTTAAGGGAAACTAAGGATTGTCAATCTGAAATCTTATTGGAACTCTTGCGACGAATTGGTGGGATTGGAATGAAACAGTTAGGTTATATAAAGTCTTCCAGATTAATAAAAGAGTTACTATCTAGACAACTGGGGACACCATCACATGCCGACGAAACCTTTAATCCCAACTTGTATAATAAACAATGGCTCACGGTTAGAAATCTTGGTGTAAAAGATAACAATAATGTATATACTTTTTAATATTAACTTTTTCTATTACAAATTTCATATAGAAAGTGATAAAGTCAATTATATACATCATTTATATACAATGTCAGTCTAACGTTAATTCAAAATTTCCTAAAAAACCGTTTCTATACGCATATAAGATAAAATGTATCCGGAAATGTTATAGAATTAATATTAATATATTAATTTACAAGTGTGTTGCATTTCTTTGAAAGAAATAACGGTTCTTTCTTTGGATATATATTTTTTATGCTATTTCGTTGTTAACTCATCAGTCAATAGAGTTTTAACCGCTGTTCTGTAAACATCCTCACTCGAAACCAAAGAAAATTTAAAATATACTCCGGTATATACCTATATAACGTGCGAATACTCGTCAAGTAATAGAAAAATTGTTCAGATTCAAAAGTTTTCCAATTCCGGTGAGTGCTTGTGTGGTGAAAAGTGCATTTTATGTAATGAAAAAGTGAAGTGGAATAGCTTCAACCAAAGTACATAATGTACATATATCGGCTGCTCTAAGTAAAAACACAGTAACTGTTGTTTTTTACTTTTCAAGATAAATGAAATTTACTGAAATTTTCCTGCCTCAAAAATCTAATAAAAACAGAGTAATAATTTTTTGTCGTAAATTGAGCTTTCTTTTGGGCCTTTGTTTTAAACAAACTAATAAACATATACCTATATGTAAAAATAACCCAATTGGCAGCATAAAATTAGGTTTTTGCAATACAATTTTTGAATTATTCAGTTTAATTTTCTAGGTAAAATCACAGTAAAAAACATTACTATGTTTTACAGTGAGTATGGTAATAATAACAAGATAACATTTCCATAGGAAAGCGCAATAATGTCTGTTGCTGTGTATTAAATAAGGAAGTCGTAATTTTGAAATTTTATATTTTTTCCAGTTTGTACTTCCTAATAATATTAAAATATTACTAAGGAAGAAATACATGAAAAGAGATACTGATAAAGAAAACAAAACAATTCCAAAAATAAAACTTATTTTGATATGCAGAACACGTTTAGTATAGTTTGCAGAGACTAGATCCTCCATGCTGTATTTTATTGTAGTTATCATGTACTGTCTTTTGAATTGGTAACTTTGTTCCACAAAATCAGATACTGCCGTAATTGGATGTGTAGCATTTATAAATAAGAACTACACTTTATTATATTATAATGTTACAATATTTATTTTTATATTTAGAAATTCGTAGTCACAAAATCTCAAAAGTATCTCCTCTCATATATTTTGTTTTTTCTATCAAAAAATCAAGTCCCTACGTGATCATAATAATTTTTATGTAATCAAAAACTAAGTAAAAATTAGGGATTTCGAGCTGCCACATTACTCCCCCCCCCCCCCCCTAGTGTTAACGATAATCAACAAATTTAACTCTTCTTCCATATCTTGAAGTCTTGACTGGACAAAGACTTGGAATAGGAACTGAAAGTAAGTGTGGTTTCTCAATAACATTGGTATCAGCGTCTATTTCGGTATTTAAAATATGTGCAGGTTTCAATATTTTTCTCTGCGTTTTTGATTCGAATTTTGAAAACTTTTTGAGATCTTGAAATCACCTCAAATGGTCCCTGGTATGGGTGTTGAAGTGGTTTTTTTACAGCATCGACACGAATAAAAACATGACTGCAAGTAAAGAGATCCTTATAAACAAAAACTTTATTTGAACTATGGTTTGTCGAAGAATCAGGTCGAATCTTGCTCATACTGTTGCGAAGATTTAATAAAAATTCTCATGCGCTCGAGCTTAATTTAAAGATAGGTTCTATCATAAATTCAGCTGGTGTACGTAAAGTTCTTCCATAAACAAGTTCTGCTGTCGAACCTTTAATATCTTCTCTATACGCCGTTCTTATACCCAACAAAATTGTAGGCAAAACTTCCGTCCATCGCTCAGTAGAATGACATTTGATTGCTGCCTTCATTACACGATGGAAACGCTCAATCATACCATTCGCGCATGGATGATATGGCGTTGTTTGTGATATGTTGGACTCCCATGAGTTGTGAAAGTTTAGTAAATAATGAGCTTTCGAATTGTCTATCTTGATCTGAAGATAGTTTCTCTGGAACACCAAAACGAGCAAACCAGTTCGAGTACAATGCAATGGCAACTTCCTCTGCAGAAATCCCCTTCAAAGGTACAACCTCAGTCCAGCGCGAAAAACGATCGATAATTATTCAGCATTAAACAAATCCATTCGATGGTGTTAATGGGCCTACTAAATCGATGTGTATATGCTTAAATCTTTCACCAGGGATAGAAATCTGACTAATGGCACTGTGACAATGTCTATTTACCTTTGATTGCTGGCAAGAATTGCATATTTTGACCCATGTTTTAATGTCTTTGTTCATGAATGACCACATATACCGATGTTGAATCATCTTAAGAGTCGCATTTCCTCCAGGATGAGCTAAGTTATGAAGTCTCTTGAAAATTTCAAAACGAAAAGACTTGGGTACATATGGCCGAATGAATTCAGTCGAAATGTCACAATAAATTTTTGAATTCGAGCCAGGTACATTATAAAGTTTTAACTGCAAGGAATTTTTGTTAGTTAGCAAGCCTTGGAGCTCCTAATCGGATTTCTGTTCAGCTGATAACATTTCAACGTCGATGTTTCCAGAAATATCTATTGTTTCTATTCTTGAATGAGCATCAGCAACTACGTTATCAAAACCAGAAATATGATGGATATCGGTGGAAAATTGTGCTATAAAATCCAATTGTCTTAATTGTCGAGGCGATGCCTTCTCAGGATTTTGTTGAAACGCAAAAACAAGTGGTTTATGATCGCTAAAAATATTGAAAATTCGACCTTCTAACATACAGGGTGTTTCTCACTAGGAGGTCAATAGAGCGGGAGGTGATAGTATTCACCTAGACGAATCAAAAATTGTATGGCAGGTGGGGGGGCATAGCAACCGTTTAGGAGTTACAGGGTGATTAAGAAAAAAAGCTAGTTTTTCACAAAACACCATGTATCTTAAAAACTACAGGGTGTACGGTCACAGATAAGAGCTCATTGTATGCAGAACTTCATGGCCTTTCCAACGACTACTCAATCAGCCCCATACCCATCTCCCATCAAGAAAATTTCGGATTTTCTTACCTTTTTTTTTAATTTTACCTGTATTATTTTTGCAACAAGGCCGTTAACATAACGTTTTTTATAAGAGCTGTAAACTGTAGACTCTCCTCTTTAATGTGACCTATTACACCATATGTGTTAACTGCAGCCGTTAAACAGTTATTATCTCATAACCTATTCAGGTCACACCTAAATTAGATGATATTTTTAAAAATGACGTGCTAAGGGAACAAATTATCGTTGAGAATAGGTTTGAAAATAGGTTTGAGAATAAGTTTAGAGCTAATAACTCTTAAAGGGCTTCAGATAGCACATTGCATGTAATAGGTCAACTTAAAGAAGAAATTCTACAGTTAACAGTTTTTATAAAAAAAAAGTTATGTTAACGACCTTGTTGCAAAAATAATAGAGGTGAAATTAAAAAAAAGGTAAGAAAATCCGAAATTTTTAGTTTAGACAACCATAATTCTTGATGGGAGATGGGTATGGGGCTGATTGAGTAGTCGTTGGAAAGTTGAAGTTGAAGTTCTGCATACAATGAGCTCTTAACTGCGACCGTACACCCTATAGATTTTAAGATGCAGGGTGTTTTGTGAAAAACTAGCTTTTTTTCTTAATCACCCTGTAACTCCTAAACGGTTGATATGCCCCCCCCCCCTGCCATACAATTTTTGGTTCGTCTAGGTGAGTGCTATCACCTCCCGCTCTATTGACCTCCTAGTGGGAAACACCCTGTATATTTGAAATGTTTTATTGATTGATAAATCGCTAATAGTTCTCGGTCATATGTGTTATATTTCTATTGCGCAGAAGACAACTTCTGTGAATAAAAATTTAATGGCTCCCAATTACCTTCTGTTTTCTGTTGTCACACAGCTCCAACGGCAAAATCAGATGCATCAACCATAATATAAAGTTCTTTTGATGATGAAGGATGCGCTAACATAGCAGCGTTTGCTAAAGCCTTCTTCGTGTTAACAAAGGCTTCGATTGTATTGGTTGTGCATTGTAATTTTAAATTCTTCTTTGGATTTCCCCTCATGAAATCTTTAAGTGCACTTTGAATTTTTGCTGCATTTGGAACGAAACGACGGTAAAAGTTAAACATTCCAAGATATCGACGCAGTTGTTTCAAATCCTCAGGCTGTTTGAAATTAAGGATAGCTTCAACTTTTTGTTTCATTGGCTTGAGACCAGCTTTAGAGATTAAAAATCCGAGAAACTCAATAGATGCCTTACCAAATTCATATTTACTTGGATTAATTACCACGCCAAATTTTTTAAGACGGAAAAAGATAGCTCGCAGATTGTTCTTGTGTTCGTCTTCAGTTGAAGATGCAATATGGAAATCATCGATATATGGAAAGCAAAATTCTAATCCCCGAACAACTTGACAGATTTGTGCTGCATTACGTAAACCAAAAGTCATTCTTGGAAATTCAAACAATCCAAACGGAGTGATGATAGCTCTTTTCTGAACGTCTTTAGACTCCATAGGAATCTGGTGAAAAGCTCAAACTAAATTGATTCTAGAAAATATAGTTTTTCCATCCAGATTGAAAGTGAAATCTTGAATGTTCGGAACAGGATAACGATCTGGAACAGTAATTGAATTCATCATCCGGTAATCTCCACAAGGTCGCCAATCACCATTCGGTTTTTGGGCCATATGCAGCGGACTAACCCAACAGCTATTCGACGGTCTGCAGATGCTTTGTTCAATCATATACTCGAATTCGTTCTTCGCTGCTTCATATTTCTCCTTATCCAATTTTCTCGCTTTTACAAAAACAGGTTGGTGATGATCTGATGAGAAATATTCACTTTCTCTTCGCTGTCAAAATTCCTAGGTTTAATAATTTCTGGAAACTCGGCGGGTAATTCTGCGTATGACGAATTTTTAGAAATCGTTTTTATATGCAAAATTATTTTTGAGTTAAACACAGTACCATTAGAACTACATTACGTAATGTAATCAATTATTTTTCGATTTTTTAAATCTACCAAAAGTCCAAAATGATGTAAGAAATCAGAGCCAATAATTACTTTATCGACATCAGCAATTATAAATTTCCATTGAAAATTTCGACGTAGTGCTAGACTGATATTTAAAAGCTTGTCGCCAAATGTTTTTATTTTTCTTCCATTTACTGCAAAAAGAAAAATTGTGTCATCAGGTTTCATATCTATCATTCCTTTTGGAAAAATCGATATGTCAGCTCCAGTATCCACAAGAAAATTTTGCAGGGTCGTTTAATCAAAAACAAAAAGGCGACTTGTAAGACGTATTTGATCATTCGTCGCATCTAATGATCGGCTTGGAAGTTTAAAGAACTTCCATTGAAACTACATGGACTTCTGCATTTACTAGCCTTAGTGTTGAATTTTCTGTGATACCAACAGATTTCGGAATTTCGTGTAGAGTTTGGACTTGGACGCCGTCCCGATCCTGTCGGTTAGATGATGAACTTTTGGATGATGATCTTCCTCGATATTCTAGTTTAGCCAAATGATCTGAAATTTCAGCTAATGTTCTAGTGAGGTTATTCGTATCATTAGTCGTCATAACAGCATTTATTCTCTGATTATCAAAATAATTCACATCCATTATCTTTTCTGCTACACTTCCCAGTTTCGTTAGGTCTTCCTCAGCAAGTGTTGACATAATTGCTTGACATTGGGTAGGAAGTTTTTGTTTCCAAAGTGACCTCATAATATCGTCAGAAATTCGTCCTTCTGCCAATTCTCTCATCTCGCGGAGAAATTGCGATGGTTTTTTGTCACCTAGTTCGACTTCACTAAGAATCTTCCGTAATTTCCGTTCTTCTGAATCTGCAAACTATTCTACCAATCTCTTCTTTAATGCCTCATATCTTTTGGCGGCGGGTGGATCAGAAATAATGTCGTTTACCTGACTTAGTATTCCCGTCTCAACTGCTTCCACAACATGATGATATTTTGTCTCATCAGTTGTTATCTTTGCGTTAAAAAATTGGCTCTCCAGTTGATTGAACCAAAGTTTTGGGGTCTCCTTCCAAAACGGTGGAATTTTTACAGCGACTCGTGCGATTGATTGTGGCTATTCCCCCTTTTCGTTGGGCTGTTCCGCCTCTTCGTCGAGCATCATGTCGGGGTCACCAATTTGTAGCATTTTTAAATAAGAACTACAATTTATTATATTATAATGTTACAATATTTATTTTTATATTTAGAAGATGTCGTAGTCATAAAATCGCAAAAGAAACTCCTCTCATATATTTTGTTTGGTCCATTAAAAAATCAAATCCCTACGTGATCATAATAATTTTGATGTAATCAAAAACTAAGTAAAAATTAGAAATATTTGAACAAGTAAAAATTAGAGATTTCGAGCTGCCACAGATTCTTTTAAGTCGAAACTGAGCATATCTTGAGGTAGATATCATCACATAAGTGCATATTTGTACCTAACTCATTTTTTTCCAATTTGATACGTACTGTGATTTTCTTAGGGCAGCCGCAAGCGCGTACGCAGGGGGGGGGGGGTTAGTGGGGGTTTAACCCCCCCCATGATTCCAGTCAGTCGCGTTTTTAAATTATCAAACGTGTGAATTTTTTTTTTAAACTTTTTGCTCGTGCAGCACATAGTCCAGTCATTACGGCGGAAAAAAAGGCACAGAATATTAACTGAGTGCATATAAGTGAGGTCAAATTGGCTTTTTCCAGGCATATACGGCAAGCAAGAACCAGTCGTACTGAAGAGTATTAAGTTCTTGCTGTTACGAAATGCCTTTTGCACTTTAAAAAATTAAGAGACTGAAAGTTGTTATACATATCGAAAAAATGTCCATTATCAAACTTGAAGAGCATGTTAGTACCTGCAATGTAATTTTTTTTAGATAAAAATTACGACTTTTAGCACTACATAATGTGGGGGTCAGAAAGCAAAACATTTAGAGACTGTAGAGGAATTTAGTACTATATATTTAAATAAAAGAGAAAAATTATGAATCACACTCATGAAATTTATTAGCAAATACACGTTTTTGTCTTGTAGAAGATTCATTGCCATCTAGGTCCGTTTTTATACCCTAGATGAAATCTATAGGGTATGCTAAGTTTGTCATTCCGTTTGCAATGCACAGAAATAATGATGGTAGAGCAAAATGGATTGGACACCAACGCATAATATTAAAAGGTATTTCGATTTTTGCATGTCCGTCCGTCCGTCTGTCTGTGCTCACGATAACTCGAGTAAAATTAAGTTCGAAAATGAGACAAATCGGCAACCCCTTCTTGGTGTTCCCATACAAAAATTTTGGGTTTTTACGTATGCTGTGAAAACGAACAGTCCTAGACATTTTTATTGTACTAAAAACTTCTTTAGAATACGAAATCCTATAAAATTTCTTACAATAATTTTTTCTGTCCGACGAACCGTTCTAGAAATATGTGCGAAAAACCACTTCAAAAACTAAACTTACACAGATGGGTGACCATATGAAATTTCAAACGGGCATTCATCTAGGGTATCATAAGAATTGGTCTTAGACCAATTCTGGCTTTTTTACTTGTTACTATTTATATTTTTCGTCTGGAGCTGTAGTTTCATCAAACGTAATTTCTGATTCTTTCGGAAGTTTTGGTTTCTGTGGTACTCGTATAAACTAAATTTTACAGCGTGAAAAGAGCAACAGAAAAGTATATAATCGCAATTTTCGCATCATGACGGAGAGCCGAGTTATTGCAAAAAAACAAAATTTACCCCTATTTTCAAGATTACGGAGAAAGCTCATAGGAAATCTTGGTTGACAATATCAAGTTACCCTTTTCTAAGCCCCCCCCATACATAATATCTAAAAATCAGCCTTCTCGGTTCACTTGCATTTTCAAAAGTCTATAGTGAACTAGACTAACGAACGAAAATTTAAAAAAATACACAGGAGTCGTGCTTGCTTTGTTCAATCTACTTTGTTTTTTGTTTACTCTTCAACTTGAAAGTCTAATTTGTGTTTCCTACTGTTCATTTTAAAATTTGTTTTCTCTTGAGAAAGTTTAATTTTTGTTCAGTGTTAATTTTATAATTTGTTAATTCTAAATAATATTTTGTGAAGATGAATAACGAGAAGAGAAAATTAAAAAATTCTACTTTAACAAATTATTTTGTTAAAAAATTTAAAAAAAGTGATTTAGAAAGTACAGCCTGTGTTGATCAGATTGCTCCTGTTCCTGGTACAAATGATAGTGCTGCAGCTTTTGTAATTGGATCTGGATGTGAGTCTCCATCAGATTCAGATATAAATATTAATGATGTTAGTAATTTTATTGGAGGAGAGCAATACATCGATAAAAAAAGATTATCTTTGTTAAAAAACGTTTGGTATCCTGACGACAAATTTGTATTCCCACTTAGTGGAAAACGTAATTTGAAGTTTCAATACAGCTGGTTTGGCAGGTGGAAATGGTTAGTATACTCAAAACGTTTTGATGGTGCTTTTTGCAAGTTTTGTGTATTATTTTCTGCAAATTATGGTGGTGTTGGACATCAGCCGCTAGGAAAACTTGCCAAAACTGCTTTCTCAAACTGGAAAGATGCTATAGAAAACTTCAACAAACATCAAGAAACTGAGTACCATAAAACAGCTGTTCTTCACGCACAAAATCGTAAAGCAATTTCCGAGCATATAATGGAACCTGTAGTGTTGGGATTGGACTCCGCTCTAAAAAAACAAACAGTAGAAAATCGTTGTAGATTAACTCCAATCATAGAGACAATACTTTTTTGCGGTCGTCAGGGTTTGTCTTTAAGAGGACATAGAGACTCTGGTACTTTAACGTTTGATAATCCAGAGGAAAATGATGGAAATTTTCGAGCGCTTTTACGTTTTAGAGTCCATTGTGGAGATGAAATACTTAAAAATCATCTAGAGATCTCAGGAGAAAATGCAACTTATTTGAGTCCAAGAATTCAAAACGAAATTATAAGTGCATGCAACATAATAGTTGCTCGTTCAATTGTTGCCAAAATAAATAGTGCGAAATCATTTTCGATTTTGGCTGACGAGACTAGTGATATAGCTGGTATTGAACAATTTTCATTATGCTTTCGATATGTAGATGCCGATTCGTATAACATCAGAGAAGATTTTTTACAGTTTGTACCTGTTACTGATATGACTGGTAAGGGTCTTGCAAATGTTTTAATGCAAACTATGCGTAATCTGGAAATAGATTCAAAATTCATGATTGGACAGGGTTATGATGGAGCCTCAGCAATGAGTGGACGATTTCATGGGGCACAAAAATATGTAAGCGATGAAAACAAGCTAGCTGTATATGTACACTGTGCATCTCATAGTTTAAACCTCGCTATTTCTGATGCTTGTGAAATTTCATTTATACGAAATTGTATAGGATCACTCGGAAGTGTATACAATTTCTTTAACACCCCAAAGCGCCAAGCCGTGCTAAAAAATTGTATAGATGAAATGGCACCTGAATCAACAGCAACGCGGCTAAAACAAATATGTCCCACACGATGGATTCAACGCCACGAGTCTGTCCTAGTATTTCTGGAGCTTCAAAAAGCTGCAATTTCTGCGATGGAAATTATTTCTGATTGGGATGACAAAACAACTTCTTCTGCTGCAATTCAGCTTCTATCTGTTATTAGGAGTACAGAATTTCAAGTATCCCTTCATGTTCTTGCCAAGGTTTTTGCTATAACCTTGCCGCTAAGTCGATTACTACAAACAATTAATCTGGATCTGGCCGCTGCAATCGGATTGGCAGAAAATGTTGAAGAGGTGCTAGATGAAACACGACGTGAAACAGAAAAGCAATTTAATACCATATTCAGAGACATCAAGAAAATATGTGACGAGCTTAATGTAGAAATACGAATTCCTCGTTTAACCGGAAGACAAGCTCATCGCTGCAACATTGCAATTGAAAATCCTGAAGAGTACTATCGTATTGCCATATTCATACCTTTTCTAAATTCTACAAAGATACAAGTTCACGATCGGTTTCTGAAACATAAAAATATATTGCAAAGTTTTATGTGTCTTTTGCCAAATGAACAAAACTTTTCATCAGAGCACGAAAACTCTGCAAAAATCCTCTTAGAAAAATATGAAAGTATTACGAACTGTAGCATAGTTGAGGGCATTGGTGAACTGAAGCTGTGGTGGCGCCATGTTTTCAATTCTTCGAGTACACCAAAAAATGCTCATAATGCATTTTTAGCATGCGACGAATCAATTTTCCCAACTGTTCGAAAATTACTTCAAATATTTGCTACACTACCGGTTACAACATCAAGCAGTGAACGATCTTTTTCAACATTGAGACGACTTAAAACGTATTTACGCAACACAACGAGTGAAGATAGGCTAAATGGATTAGCGTTACTTAATATTCATCGTAATGTCGCGGTTTCTGCAGATGCAGTTCTAGATGAACTAGCAAAAAGTTCACGTAAATTAGAAATTCGCTTGTAGTATGTAATTATGAAAAGAAAAAATCTTTGAACTTCATTCTTAACATATCGCTTTTTAATTTTTTCTGAAAATAGTCCTTTCGCTGAATCTGCCTTTTATTCTATTTTATAAGAAAAAATTATATAATTTTTAATATATGTATTAATTTTTCTTATACGTACATCATATGTACAATTTCTTATATAATTTTTATTAATTTTTCTTGCTGAATTTTTTATTATTTTTTCTTACATAATTTTTAATATATTAATTTTTCTTATATGTATAATTATTATTCATATTTCTTAATAAAATCTTATTTAGGTTTCTTTATAATTATCAATAAAAAAGTTGAAATATACCTATAAGCAATTGTTTTTATAGTGAAATAAAATAAAATATAATTTAGTACATAGTCCTATTACGTGAAAAAACTTATACAAAATATGTTTTCTGAAACCCCCCCCATGGCTTCATCCTGTGTACGCGCCTGGGCAGCCGAATGTATACCGTGTATTTGCCCACAATCCTATATCATCGAACTATGATTTCATAATAGTATGTTTGTATTTCTGTTTACAGTATAACAAAATACTGATATTTTTTTGGACGATTTCGATGGGTTTGCGAATATCAACGATGCCATTATATGTAGAGCCACATGTCTTCATTGAATATGTCAACTGTTTTTACTTGCATCCGTGTTTCTTGTTAAAATTTCGTACAAAAAGTTTTATTGATTTATGTGCTCTTATGTAAACGTCAAACTCCACAACAAATTTTTCGGGTCGTACTGTAAAGAGAAATAATGCTGCTATTGGTGCAAGCCTCATAGTAACTGCTACAGTAAGTATTATCCAGCCTTTTTTACAACATGAATTGTATGTTATTGAATTACTGTAATTGTGTAGGTACTTAAGGCATATATTGGGAAAATTGGGAAAAATACAAGAAAAGAAAGTACTCTGAGAGAATATGAGAGGTCAAAAACATTGACTGATAGAAGTAGGAGGAAAGTTATTGCTTTTCTGGCATCCTATACTGAGGAGGTTTTCATCTTCACTCCTTCAATAACTGAATTGACTGCAGTGGCACGTGCCTGCATAAGCTTATTTGATTGCCTTAGATCAAATAGCGATGATGAAATAGTAAAAAAAATTATATTATTTATTTTCTCTATAAATCATAAAAAAATAATTTTAGGAATTGATTGTGAATAGAGCTAATACGAAGTTTTTACAAATTAAATTAAAAAACGACAGGGCAAAGAAAAGGAAGCTTGATAAGAGCGTTCTCGATGAAAACAAGGATAAGCCTACAAATACGGAAACAGAAAATGCCCCTTCAGAAAGGATTCTGAAGGACATTGATGAGCTAAAAACTCTGACGCTACCCGATCAACTGGAGCTAGTACAATCAAAACTGAAGTCAACGTTAGAATTCAGACGGCAGAAAATTAAATCTAGCGAAGTTAATTTGTACAGTGAATATGGCTATTTTTTCATCTGTCCAAAATTAGTAAGGACTCTTTAAATAATGTTGGTTGATGCTCTAAATTTAACTTACAGATTTTATATGACTTTTGCTTGTCTTACAAGAAGTCTATTCAACTGTTGCTAAACAAATGGAAGTACTTTCAGCCTCATATTTCCTTACCAGTGAAAAATGGCGGGAAACGAATTTTATATACTAAAGCGAAAGAGAAAATGGTAAATATTTTAAAATTCCATTGATATAGTTTTATTTTATTATTAATTTAACAGATTGGGATAGCTGTACGGTATCCTTCATAAATCTTCTTCGACTTCTTCCACCGCCTGCAAATGGAAAAAAGAAAGTAATCAGACTTACGGATGAGCAGGCGGTTGAAAGGATTGTAATATTTAAAAAGGTTTCCAATTTATTTTTTCTTTTGATTTGAACATATTCAAACTTAGTTTATTAGCCAGGGCTTACACCTGCGGAGTACACAAACTCTACTGGGGCCACAGCACCATATATAGCGGCTGAAGGAATTTCTAAGTTGTATATAACGCAATATATGATTATACTGGATGCACAAGTCATACCTCTCAAGACTGGAAACACTATTTTGGAAGCATTAGATTTAGTATTTAAATTACTAATTAATATCTCATATAACAATAATCTGAGACTATTTTGGAGGTTCTGCAAAAGCATATTTTTAAAATTGTCACCAGTGACAAAGGAATTGTACAATAAATTACAAATGCTTTTAGAACAGAGTGATACGAAAGCATAAGTTTTTTTAAATAAGTTCAGTAAATCAGTTTAATTATGAGAAATCAATACGAAATATGTATGTTATTTATGTAAAAAAAAGTCTCAGATTATGTCAGTCATATTAAGTCATTTAAAGTTAGAACATCACAAGATTAGTTCAAAATTTTTACTTCTCAAGTGTATCGTAAATGAGAATTGTTCTCAAGCATTCAATACTTATTCGGGTCTTAAAAAGCATATTGTTAGGTGCATATATTCACATGAAGTTTTAAATAGTTCCGGATCTACCTGCTCTTCAAGTGAATTATACATTTCCCAAAATTTATCACAACTAGCAATTGGTGCAACTACCAATAATTATAATGACGATTTTCAAAAGTCATATTCATATTTGAAAACGTACAGATTATACAATCAACAAAATCGGCTTTTGTTTCGCAGTTAAATTTTTGGGCTTAGCTGATACAACGCTGAACAATATACCAAAATTTACTTCAAGTCTAATTAAAAATGTCTCCAATGGCTTTATTGATATCGTAGAAAATACACAATATCTGACACCGAAACATGTAATTATTGAAAATATGAAAAATCTAAAGAATGATATTCATAGTGCTGCGCATCAACTTTCTACTAAGTACAAAAGAAGAAAAACTTTTGGAAATTCTCCACTCTATATAAAGCCTCAACAAATAGCATTAGCAATTAGGTGGGATCGAATTTATTGTCCTAAGACTAGAAAGTATGGGAAATATCTTATTCATAACTTGTTTTAATGCATTCCCATTTTAAAAACTCCTCGCGTACTAATGAAAATGGGTGCAGTAAGTAATTATTCTATAATGGAGGTACGAAGCAAACCATCAATATTTCAAAAAATTGAGTAATAATTCTAAAAATTTTAAGAATTTGTCTTCGGCAACAAAAATTTTCAACCACTTGGGAAACATTTAATTTCAATGTATTAATAAAAATGGGTAAAATTATGGATCTTACAACTGCTTTCATTAACGAACACTATCACTACTTGAAAGACATATGTATAAGACCAAAGGAAATTAAAACAGTTTCTTGGATTGAAAACAAACAAAAACTTTTTTTTATTGGCTTAAAAGATGCATTAAACCTTCTAGAATATGAAACATAAAGCTTCATCGAAATTTTAGGCTCCTCCCCGAACGTGTCGGACTGCTCCGAAACAACTACCTGCGTCAAATAAACCCTATTGGGAAGGTGCTTTCTTACCTTACTGACACTAATATAGTAACACATGTCATTAGGAAGGGTTTATGTTCAATTAAAAGCATTTTCAAGCAAAGTACTTGAGTTTAGCGTCACGACATGTAAAATTTAAACAGTCGAATTTTTCATGTCAATAACTCATTTCAAAACTTTAAACGATTTTTAAGATTTTTTTTGTTACATTTATGCAGAAATCAATATATTTTCATATTTTAATAAAAAATTTCACTAAAACATGATGTTTTATTAATTTATAAATAAAATTATTATTCACTATATACAATATATAGTTTTGTTCAAGAAAGAATTTTTTGGTGACAAGTTTCTAGTTTTGGTTTGACTCATCAACAGGTCCCAAATAGCGAAATTGGGTGATTTGAAAAGCAAATGAAAAAATGAAAAAAAGAAGAAAGAAATAAAAAGTTTGAGAAAAATAGAAAAAACAATTTTTAAAGAAACATTCGTTCGAAGCGAATCGAACCTGTATACGCCACGCAGTGGGCTGAAAAAATAAAGAAGAAAAGGAAGAAGAAGAAGCGTTTCGTGTCAGCAGAAAACCTTACACTCATCGGTGCAGCTTGGTTTTCTGCCTGCTGCAGACGCTTGAAAATAGATCAAACTGATCTCTTCTCATATAAAGTCACAATAAATTCTGGGTGTGAATTATATGAGGAAAAAACACTCCTATACAAGCCCAGGAGGAAAAATAAATAAGAAGATTACTCTTTTGGACTTTTACCGGATTAAACTTAATTTTGTCCAAGAAAGAATTTTTTGGGATTTTCCGGTATATAGCAAAAGCTAAAAAATGTTCAAAAACCAAACTGCACCGATGAGTGTAAGGTTTTCTGCTGACAAGAAACGCTTCTTCTTCTTCTTCCTTTTCTTCTTTATTTTTCAGCCCACTGCGTGGCGCATACAGGTTCGATTCGTTTCGAATGAATCTGTTTCTTTAAAATTTTTTTTAAATTTCTTTAATAAATAAAAAAGTTGTTTTTTTCTGTTTTTCACAAACTTTTCATTTCTTTCTTCTTTTTTTCATTTCTTTCATTTGTTTTTCAAATCACCCAATTTCGCAGTTTGAGA
Organism: Dioctria rufipes; assembly: GCA_963924295.1. NCBI lineage: Eukaryota > Metazoa > Arthropoda > Insecta > Diptera > Asilidae > Dioctria > Dioctria rufipes. Next base: position 225,604,621 of record OZ002740.1, read on the forward strand.
CCTGTTGATGAGTCAAACCAAGACTTGAAACTTGTCACCAAAAATTAATGGGCTGTGTTTTGAAATAACAAATTAGAACATTTTTTAGCTTTTGCTATATACCAGAGAATCCCAAAAAATTCTTTCTTGAACAAAATTAAGTTTAACCCAGTAAAAAGTCCAAAATAATAATCTTCTTATTTACAATATATAGTATAAACTGAATCCCAGTTAATATAAAATTTATATGAAACTTAATATAAATGAAGATAATATGGAATTACATATAAAAGGAATATATAAGATGGATTAGTTCCGCCTATAATTCATGGTATAAACTTTATACTCTATTGATATAGAAATCTATACCAAGCTAAAGTATAAAGATTATATTAACTTTTGTAAGGATTTATATAAATATTATTCATGTATAATATTTACACCAAGATTTCTAACCGTGTGGATATAATACACTAAATTGCAGTTGAGTGCCAGAGGTTTTGCAGGAGAAAAGAAAAAACATCCTAATTTTCCAAAGATTATAATTCTTATTTTTAATTTATAATTATTATAAGCAAAGAAAAGATTATATCACAGTCGGACAAAAAGCGAGATAATTACCAGTTGTAGACACGTATACTATGTACGAAAAAGCCTCGATCCTCCTAGATACTACCTTTTGTCTGTAATATCGAAATGTAGGAATCAGGAGATTAATAAAATGGTTTAATCTATTGACTACGTTCACTTTATTTCTTGGCTGCTAAGACTTACAAAAATAAGAATGATTTTAGTCGCATGGGCTAATACTTATGTAGGGTTTCTGTCTGGAGTTTAGAAGCATATTCCAGTGCATATTCCAGTGATTGGAATGTCGAATGTTGTGGCCAGGTACGGTTGCCGTGATTGGGTTGGCGGCACGGTACAGAGGATACAATGTATACTCATTAAATTTTGACATGAAATTTTGTCCACTAATTTATTACATTTCTATTGAAAAGACAGACAGTGGATAGAGAGTATTGTATGCTCTGTACTGTGATTTCCTATACATTACACGACGTTTCGTCCAGTAATGGTGGAATATGTACTTTGTATTCTCTGTACTTTGTGATGGCTGTATTGATAATACACTGGCGTGCTACAATTATTCTACAAACATTATACATATTTTGTAAGTACTATCCGTTACTAATACCAAAGCACTTTAATTTATAGCAGTGTCTGTTAATGTACGGCAAGTGCCTCATTTTGATAATCCCCTTTGGAGATACTAATTGAAATTTTTCAAATTTTTGTTAGTGTTTTTTTTTTTATTATTTTAAAATGTTTTTTTGTTAGTTTTACTTACGTTTGTGAAAAATATTTATTTCAAGAGTAAAGCAATGAATAAATAACTAATAAGGAAACGGCATATCGGGCGAAAACTACTGACTTATAACAATAGACTGAGTAATTTACTATTTCATGTGGCACAAAAAATATTGTGTTTCTGTATATCACCGTTAGAGCACCATATGTAAAACTCAACCAATCAGATGAAATTTTACACCCGTATATCGAATTAAATTAAAAAAAAATTGTTTTCTTGTGTCCAAGTGATATTATAATCTGTTATAAGGAATTAAACTCATTCCGACTTTAATTTTCAAAAGTTATCTTTACCTGAATCCTGCTTATGATCAAGAGAAACGGAGCATGGTAAACACTATCTTTACCTTATTCTTTCACCAGTGATTTCATCTGCAGCCTAAAAACATGAAATGTCATAAGTAAACGTTCAGTAACAATATTTTGTGTTGGTAGCTCCAACGCTCCAACTCTGCCATAGGGCGAAAGAGATAACTGTAAAACTTGTGCCATTCTTTTCTCTAGGAAAATGGCAATACGCTCAATCCATTGTTATAAGTCAGTGGTGAAAACCTAAGCCACTCGGCATAATGTATTGGTTTGCTGTGTTTGTATTCGTTTCGTCATGTCAGTAATGAAATCCTGTCATTTTGAAGGGGAAATTGCTATGTAAAATAAACAAATTTTTAGCACCCCCTCAGTTTCATATAATATTTCTTGGCGTTTCCTTTATATGACTGTCATAATTTAGGTACAAATGACAATTCAGTTGTAAACAAACAAACCGGCATTGGTAAAATGTTAAATTTTTTGCCGTGGCTGTTTATTTTTATAAATATTTCACTTTTATTTTGCTAGAAACACTATAATTAATTAGTAAAGCTATTTAAGTTACTTGAAGAATGCTTTCCCACGACAATAACTCCAGTCGTTCCTGCAGCACAGAACACCGCACTTAATTACGGTTATTTAAGACTCCGGAGTCTCTATTGCATAAAATATCGTTCACAAAACAATACTTCACACTTATTTCACACTACTATTAAGTAAAAAACCTGTTAAATTAATTATTAATTACAATATCGCGTATTCAAATCCGACAGCTTCTTTTCAAAATTATGAAATATCAGAAGTGTTGAACTGACGCAAAATAGCCACAAGGTTCCCTTGTCATTTCTACCCCCATCCCCCTCCCCCTTATACTGATATTGAACACATACACTGCATTCGCACGATACGCCGCTTCCTTATTAGTTATTTATTCAATGGTGTAAAGCTGGGAGTTTTCAGTTATATTTTCTATATTTAAAAAAAAAAACATTAAGTTAATGTATGTTTTTATTTATCATTTTTAATCATTTTTATCATTAATAGCCAAGTTCTTTTAAAAATCCAGTCTTGGATAGGCCATGCTGTTTTTGAATCAATAGCAGGTATACATAAGGTAGACCGGCTTACAACAAACTACTGAAAAGTGAGTTTTAGAATTTTAATTACAAAAAAGAACTTCAAAATTTCTCCAATAAGAAGGAACTATTAAATATGATACAGAAGTAAATGGGCGAAGAGTACTTAGTTGCACAATGGTTGGGAGAATTATTAGTTAGGGGAAGTGCTGTATCTCTAGATGCGTTTACCTATGGACTCCCTAAATATTTCATAAATTATTCATTGTAAAATTCAATACTGAGCGCACACGTAAAGTATTTTGTCCTTATAGCAACACTGGCTAGCAGCCAATTTTTATACCCTAGATGAAATCATAGGGGTATACTAAGTTTGTCACTCCGTTTGTAACACCTCGAAATAATGATGGTAGAGCAAAACGGATTGGACACCCATTCACAATATTAAAAGTTATTTCGATTTTTGCATGTCCGTCCGTCCGTCCGTCCGTCCGTCCGTGCGCACGATAACTCGAGAACGCGTATACTTAAAGAGCTCAAATTTTGTACACGGACTTAAAAAAAAAAAAAAGTAAAATTAAGTTCGAAAATGAGACAAATCGGGCAACTCCTTCGTGGGGTTGCCATATAAAAATTTCGTTTTCCGCTATATATTTGGACACTGCCTGAGAACGCGTCGACGCAGAGAGCTGAAATTTTGTACATGATGTTTTTACTACATTAGAAAATAGAATGTCAAAAATGGACTAAATCGGGTAACTCCTTCTTGGTGTTGCCATATAAAAATTTCGGTTTTTTACGTATACTTTGAAAACGATCAGTCCAAGACCATTTTATTGTAGTAAAAACTTCTGCAGAATACGAAATCCTATAAAATAGGTTATTACCATTTTTTCTGTGCGGCAAACTGTTCTAGAAATATATGCGAAAAACAACTCCAAAATCAAACTTGAATAGATCGGTGACCATACGAAATTTAATACGGGCATTCATCTAGGGTATCATAAGAATTGGTCTTAGACCAATTCTAGCTGTTTTACTTGTTTAATTGTCAAATTGATGTCAAAGTGAGGTTGTGAAAAATATTGGGTATAAAAAGTAAATATTTTCTATAATTTTTATATAATTTTTTCTAATTATGGTAATTGATTTTAGTATCAATTTCACTTATGTTCAAAGATGCATTAATTAATAGCTTCTTTCTTATATACTTCTAACTATTTCATTCAAAAAATAAAAGAGTTATAAGTTTATTAATTTATGTTGTCCATATTTGTATCTATGAACGAAGAAATGTTTATACCTGTGGGCTGTCCACAGGTACAATCATTGTTTAAACCTGTGGACAATATTTTATCTATTTAATTTATGTTTTTGAGTCAAGATTTTTTTTTTTGTGTCTACAGTGCCTCCTTTACTACGAGGCAAGAAAAAAAACAAAATATGTTCAGATGCCCTTACCCAAGTCATCGCTGATGTTAAAACCGGCACTTCAATACGTCAAGCTGCTGAAAAGTATGAAGTACCAAAGTCAACTATTTTTAAGTACACAATGTCGATCTCAATAATAAAACAGTAAGGATTTTAACAAATCATGTTAAAAATATTTCAGCAAGACGAAGGCATTCTACTATATGATTACTCAGAAAAATCAGCATATTTGCATATATGTAGGTTTAGACATTATACAAGTTCGGGACCTTGCCTATAAATTTGCTTCGTCCAAAGCAAAAAAAGTTCCAAAAATGTGGGAAGAATGTCATATAGCAGGCTTAGGGTGGTTAAAGGGATTTCGTCAACTACATCTGGATTTTTCTATGCGTAAGCCTGAGGCAACTGCTCTGGCAGGACCTACTACCTTTAATAAAACGAATGTTTCCAAGTTTTTTGATAATCTCTTTCTACGTCTCACAAAGAGAATTATATAGATTCTGATGATAAAAACTCTTTTGCTTGCCAAAGATCCTTTATTATAGCCAATGATTCTGATTAAGATGGTATCAGTTCGATCTATACAATTTATAAAGCTGTTTGTAGTACTGAAGTAAAACGTTGTTAAATAAACGCTAGGGACACGCATATTAATTAATTAATGGTGTTCTTTTTTCTCTTTAACTAATTCATATTTCTCTTTTTTAATTTTTTTTTTCTTTTAATGTGTTTTCTTCTCTTTGATTTTTGTTAGTCTAAATTTTTTGTATACTTAATCCTTTACTTTTTTTTTGTTTTTTTTTTATATTTTTATTTTATTTTTCATATTTTTATTTTTTGTATTTTTATTTATTAATTAATTAACTTTTTGTTTTTATTCATACTTACATATTTATTTATTTATACCCACATTTATATTTATTTTAGCATTAGTATTTTTTCCCTCTCTTTTTATCTTACAATGATTTATTTCTTCATTATTGTTTTATTCAAGTTTCTCAATTATTTGGTTAATCTTTTTAATGTATCTAAGTATCCTGGCATAATTTTAAGTTTTCCTGATTTAATGTACCAAATTAGAAGTACATAATAAGATTGCAATCTTTGTACTTGGGCAGTAAATAAATTATTATTATTATTATTATTATTATTAATAAGTACTAGTTTATCTCATACCTATATTTTATTACATTTTTTGCTAGTGTTTTGTTTTGTTTTTATCTATTTGATTCTAAAGGTTTATTTTAGTATGGTGGCCACAGATACAAAGTTCTCCTTAGGTACATTGATGTTGTCCATAGGTACATTACACGGTTGTACCTATGAACGAAATATAGGTTTTTATAAAAAATGTTACAAAATGATAATTATTTAGTTTAGATAAGTGTCAAATGTTTGTTATAAAACCTAGACTTGTGCAAAGGACATGTAAAATCTAAGTAATCAAAATTAACAAAAAAATATTTTTTTATAAATTGTTTTATTCAGCAATCCGGTAATTGCCTACAAGTACAACACTTACCCCTATATGTAAGTATACATCTCAAACACCTGTTTGATTGTAAAGTGGTGTTCGTTCCATGGAATGAATAAATTTGATTTCTTATCTTACTTCTCTCATAATCAACAAGAACTTTCAGAAACGATCCGCTGCTATAGTGGCCGTATCTTCAACATCTTTGCTAATTTTTTTTTTATTGCATATATTATACATATTATTTTTATATATTATACATATTTATATTTTTAATATTTTCAAATAATTTTAACCGGTTGTTTTTAGAATTACTAGAACCGTGACTTTTATTTCCTCACAGATTCCAAAAAAATTACAAACTGCTTCTTTTTCTTCGTCTTTCTAGTATTTATCATCTCTAAGTCTCCGCAGACATATATTAGCTGCTAAAGAAAGGTCCAATAATAGAGACTCGCTAAAATTTAGTTTAGTACGGACCTTAGTACTAGGCTTAAGTGGGTAAAATTATTGCACCCTCTGAATGTGGCGTATGACGTCAAAAATATAGAAAAATTAGCTGCAAAATTAATATTTTACTTAAACTTTTTGAATGCTAACTCCAAATACGAGAATCTAATATTGAAAATATCTATTTTTAAATTTTTTTAGATTTAAATATCTGAAAGTAGGGCTTCTAATTTTTGCTAGCGCCTTCATTTATACTTTTAAAAGGTGCTAAGATAAGCACACCAGTTTGAATAAAACATACCTTTATAGAATTATTTTAAATGAAGAAACAAAACTTACAAAAATTGTTTATTTGAATTTGAAATATATAATATAAATTCCTTTTTATTTATTAACATGTTTTGGCTATAAAAATACCTTGGTAATTTTTAAAATATACATATTCCAGTTTTTATAACACTTTAAAGTAATAAGTCTGCTATTAGCATATGTATTAAAATAAATGTTTATTTGCTTCTAACATATGCACTTTTCCATCTTAGTTCAATTGAGGTCAATTTTCACTTTATCATTTTATTTTTAATTTTACATATTTTTTAAGATGTTTCAATATACATAAATACGAAAGATGAACAAGTGTGAATGTGTTTATAGAAATCTTTTTTAGAAATCAATTAAAATTTTGTACTTAGGTGCAATATAACAAAATTGACAGTTTTTTGAGCTGAAAACAAATTCCATGGGCTCATTACAATACAAGTCTTCTATACAAATCACCCCATATGTTATTGTTTCTTTTCTTTAAAACAAATTGTACTTGATAACTCTTGCGCAATAAATATTGTTGAGGAACTCTTTAATAATCTTTTAATTTTTCCACAACTTACGTATGATTTCTATCAATAAAAACATAACAAAATTTGGTTTATATAAAAAACTGTATTCAAATTCTTAAAGTAAAATGTATTGTTATTCAAGTTAATGATTTCACTTTGCTCTAAGTCACTCAAAGTCACTTTTGATATTTCGTTGCAAACAAAAGGCAATTTTAAATTTATCTTTTTATAATCAATGTAGTTAATTTCTGGTGCTTAGTAGATAGTGTCTTGAAAATATTTATATAATTTCTGGATATTTTAGCAATATTTTTCAGATGTTTAAATTCGTGTTGCAAAGCCAAAATGTCCATTTCTGAAATTATTCTTGGATAATATGTCATATTAGAGTGCTTGAGAATTAAGTTTTCCCAATGCTCTTCTTTAAAGCATCTGTGATGTTTTTCAATTAGAGTTTTTTTTTGTTTTTAGCATTGAACAGAATACTAAATTTGTTATTTGTATCAGCAACAGTAAGATACTATATTTTTTTTTATTAAATTTGAATCGAACGTTTCAATTACATCATGTATTAAAAATGAAAAGTATCTTAACAAACACCGAAACTAAGAAGCTGTTTTTCCAAGAAATTTACCGTGGGATTCTAGATTGATAAATTGATATATTACTTCTATTCAAAAATCCAAAATTAAAATTCTTAATTCTATCATTAATTATCAAGAGAAAATACTTTTTTTTGTTTTTTTTTTGTTTTTGTTTTTTTTTTTTTGTAGCATCAATTTAAAACAACTTTAGTTCACATTGTCTAATGCCTTCTAATACATCATGCATTATGTCAATGGTTGGCGAACTGAAGAAATCAAAATTTTCAAGATTATTTAACTCAGATGATGTTTTTGTTCCGAAAATCTTTGCTTCCAAATGAGTTTAGTGATCGCCTTTGTTTCGTAAGAGAGACGTATGTTCGGTAAATTAAAACTGTATATCGTTATTATGCATAACACCAAATCTGTAAAAATAATTCGATTTAAAAGATTCGTTCAGTCCACATAATGAAATCCAGCTTAACTTATCAGGAGCTATATTAAACAAAGATGCTTTAATATTATGAACTTTATCGTTCTGAATTATAATTATGCCTCCTCTTCAAGATGTTTTAAATCACAACGGATTGTTTTTAAAACAGCAGACACTTTTTTATACCAGAAGGTATGACAGAACACAACAATATGAATGTTTTCTATTTTAGTGTTCAGAAAAGGGTGAAGATTCAAAACATTATGGTAAAAACTGAAATTTTATTAGTTCCAGTGTTGAAGCTCAACGAGGTTACCGTTTCAAACTCATCAAAATATAATTGTAGATGTATTGTTGGGTTACCGGAAGAAAAAATTTGATGCGACTTGAACCTCATCGCCTTGCTGTAATAATATTCCTTGTCAGTTGAGTATGGATTAAATATATTGTTGCAAAATCCCTAAAAAGAAACAAATAGTTATAAATAACATGCAATGAAAATTTCGAGTGCATCCAGTTGAGCTAAAATAAAAATGGTGATACAAAAAAAAACCGGAAGAGTAGAATTCCTTGTAATCAGTCAAAAAACTTGTTTAAGTGAAAAGCGTATCAAGAGTCAAAATAAATTTTAATCTTTATTTAAAGGCGACTTTTCTTTCTTAACCCGAAAAAGTCAGATCTAAATATCTAAACGGGGACACTTCACGGTGGGAAGCTTAAAGTCAATAAGAAACTTGATTGCGGTGAGTACCGCCGAAGAGATGGTTTAATTATCTATTAGTGGGCCTTTATTTAAAAACAAGCGTTGGCATAATTAAAAGCAAAGTCGAAAGAATAATCTGTGACTAGACTCTTGAGGAATTTTTCCCGTGAACATTGACACATTGGATGTCCGTCAAAAGATTGAATCGACCCACAAGTTCAATTAGAACTTTCAACCCAAGATATCAAAAAACACCGTGAGAGAAGTCTAGGTATATGTATATATGTACATAACTCCGTCATTACTGAAGAAGAAAGTTTTCTTCTCGAAAGATTAAAATGGAGAGGGATGGAAGTGCCTAATGCCGAATTACAGCCATAAGGTCGATACATGAATGTTTCCACCTACAAAATACTAGGAGAAGCCCGTCGGTGTTACCCGGCAATAAGATCGATACCTTAAAAGGTGCGGCTGGGGTGGGGTGGTCAAAGATAAATAATATCTAAGCTATTCCGTGATTCCGTACTTTTGGTTTCATTATGTGCCTGCATGTGTGACTGTGTACGTGTATGAGTGTGCGCGCGTACATATATATATGTGGGAGAGTGTAGCACTCTACGTCGACGCATTCTCATGCAGTGGGCAGTGCTTAAATATACAGTAAAACAGGAAATTTTGGTTGACAACCCTACGAAAGAGTTGCCCGATTGGTCCCATTTTTGAACTGTATTTGCATTTTTTATGAAAACGCCGTGTGCAAGATATGAGCAGTCCACCTCGAAGTCTTCTCTGGCAGCTACGAAGTATATAGTGAAAAACAAAAGTTTTGTATGGCAGCACTAAGAAAGGATAACCCAATTTAGTCCATTTTTGAAAATTTATTTAAAACACGACTTAGCCAATTTTGTGTATGGCAACACTGCGAAGGAGTTGTCCGGTTGGTCCCATTTTTGAACTTAATTTAAATTTTTTTTTAAGAAAGTCCCGCGTACGAAATTTTAGCTCTCTGCATCGACACGTGAGGCAATGTCCAAATATATATAGTGGAAACCTAAAGTTTTGTATGGCAAGATCAAAAAGTGGTCGCCCGATTTCGTCCATTTTTGATCTTGTATTTTCATGAATTTTCATGAAAACGTCGTGTACAAACTTTCAGCTGTCCACGTTGACGCGTTCTCGGACAGTTTCCAAACATATAGTGAAAAACCAAAGTTTTGTATAGCAGCATGAAGAAGAGGTTTCCCGATTCAGACCATTTTTGTAATTTTATTTACTATTACTATGAAAACACTAAGTACCAAATTTTAGTTTTCCAAATATATAGTTAAAAACGAAGTTTTTGTACGGCAACTCTACGGAGGCGCTGCCCGATTTGTCCCATTTTTGAACTTAAATTTACATATTTTTTTAAAGAACGCCGTGTACAAAATTTGAGCTCTCCACGTAAATGATAACTCGATTCCTTTATCTTTAAATGTTATTTATTGTAATTAACTAAAAACTTATAACATAACACTAATTGCTTGACATTTTTTTTAAGAAAATCGCAAAATCACCGACTGATAAATGTTAGGTCCGCACAGAATGAAATTCAAGAGGTATCTGTGCAATTTAACAAGTTTGTTAGGACCATGGTATGCTAATTCTAACTGATTGTTAAACAATGGATTTACTGATAAGCAATACAGAATAGTCAATTTCATCATGAGTAGTGCATAGAAATAAATTGTTACAAGTTGAATTGGCAGATTAGATTTCTATAAAAATGTGTACAATTTCAATTACGTTCAACTGATAACTATAAAAAATTTGAATAGAGTTAATTAGAAAAATATTTAATAATGATTTCTGTACATTCTCCCCCCGTTAAGAGGAGTCTTAACCATCAGCTACAGGAAGTTTGCAACACTTTGCAATTGGTCTTCTAATCTCACCTCGTGTTGTTTTTAAAGTAACGACCCTGACTAAACCATCGTGACCAGGATGAGTTTTAGTAACGCGACCAAGTATCCACGTAGATGGTGGTAGATGATCTTCTTTTAAAGTAACCAAATCTCCTACGGCCAGATCATCTCGAGATTTCTTCCACTTAGAGCGTTGCTGGAGACTAGTTAAGTATTCAAGATGCCATCTGCGCCAAAAGTGCTGATGCATTTGTTGAATTAGTCTTCATCTTTCCAGAATGGAAACTGAATGTTGCTCGAGTGGGATTTCGGGAAGAGTTGTCAGCGGTTGACCGATTAGAAGATGTGCTGGAGTTAGCGCATTTAGAGAGGAAGAGTCATCTGTCATCGGTGTAAGCGGTCTGGAGTTGAGGAGACCTTCTATCTGCGCGAGTAGAGTAGATAGCTCTTCGTACGTCAACTTTGTTTGGCCAATGGTTCTTCTAAGGATGTTCTTCACTGACTTTACGCCTGCCTCCCATATACCGCCAAAATGTGGAGCAGCTGGAGGTATGAAATGCCATGAAATGCTATTAATAGAAAGAAAGTTATTGGTTAATGAATTTTGATACAATGACATGAATAGATTGTGAGTTTCATTTAAACGTCTTTTGGCCCCTACAAATTTTGTGCCATTATCGCTGTAAATGTTTGTAGGGATCCCCCTTCTAGCAATAAATCGCTTTAGACACGCAATAAACGTTTCTGATGTTAAATCTCCTGCCGCTTCCAAGTGTAATGCCTTAGTGCTGAAGCATACAAAAAGTACAATATAACCTTTTACAGTACGAGCTCCTCGACCTCGACGTAGCAGAAGTTCAATTGGTCCAGCATAGTCTATACCAATATTTTCGAAAGCCCTACCGGCTGACACACGATTCTTTGGTAGACTTGCCATAAGTTGATGTGAAGTTGAAGCACGATGACGTACGCATGTTAGACATTTGTTGATGCATGATTTAATTACAGTTCTGCACGAGATTATCCAATATCTTTGTCTGATAATGCTTAGTAAAAGTGAAATGCTAGCGTGAAGATACTTTTTGTGCATATCGATGACGAGAAGCTTGACAAAAATATGATCCTTTGGAAGAATAGGAGGATGCTTTGCTTCATATGAGCAGTTTGAGTTAACTAATCTTCCACCAACACGCAAGATGTTTGATGAATCCAGAAATGGTGTGAGAGATAACAACCGACTTGAGCCTGGTATAGGCTGTTTCCTTTTAAGATGGCGAATCTCCTGGTGAAATGCCTCATTTTGAGCCCATCGAATGCAACTTTTATCTGCTGATATGATATCATCGCAGGATATAAATTTTTCAATGATTTCAGTTTTCGATGATCTGAGGATTCTAACGAATTGAAAACATCTAGCTATGATTCGCTTGATTGTCGATAATGATGAATAGCGTTGAAATAATGTTGTAAGTGTATCATTAGTGAACTCAGTGAAGAATGCTTCCAGGTAATTTTCTCGTTTTTCGCAATCGGAATTTTCACAAGTGGCTGCCGATTGTATGTGTGAAGTGGTTTTCTTCCACTCATGTTTCAGCCACGGGGGGCCATTCCACCATAGTGACGAAGATATTAGTTCAGGTGGGGAAATTCCACGAGACGCTAGATCTGCTGGGTTATCAGCTGACTTGACGTGCTGCCATGAACTTCTTGGTAATATTTGTAAAATCTCGGTAGTCCGATTAGCGACAAAACATTTCCATTTGCGAGGATGAGATGCCAGCCAGGATAGCACGATTTGTGAATCAGTCCAAGCAAAACATGTGGAATCTGGAAGATTTACATTTGATATTATGAATAATATGAGCTTTGATAGCAACAGAGCTCCACAAAGCTCCAGCCGTGGGATGGAAAGCTGCTTCAAGGGCGCTACCTTGGTCTTTGCTGCTACGATATTAACTGAGACACCTCCCGTCTGATCAGTGCTTCGGAGGTAAACCACAGCGCTGTACGCTCGTTCAGAGGCGTCTGAAAACCCATGTAATTCCAATGACTTATTCGGAACATGAAGCCAACGCGAAATACGGAGATCTTGCAGACAGTGCAAACTATTACGAAGTTTTAGCCATTTTGAATTTAATTCTTCATCAATGAGATCATCCCAATCGTGATGCGTTAACCAAAGTTGTTGAAGAAGAATTTTGAATCTTATAGTTACAGGTGCGATTAATCCTAGTGGGTCAAAAACCTTGCTAGATTCCGATAGAATAGTGCGTTTAGTAGCAGTGTGATCGCTTGCTAGATTGACATGGAAGGTGAAAGCATCAAATTGAGGAATCCACTGGAGTCCAAGAACCTTAACAGTGTTCGGATATTCATCAATTTTCAATGAAGTATGTTCGCTGTCGTGTTGAGAAATAGATTGAAGGAACTGTTGTGAATTTGAAGCCCATTTGCGTAATGAAAATCCTCTCTGATGAAGTAGTGTATTTAGTTCGTCGTGGAGTCTTAGTGCTTCAGCATCGTTGTTGGCTCCACCTAATAGATCGTCAACATAAAAGTGATTGAGGAGTGCTGATTCTGCTAATGGAAATTTATCCTTGAAGTCAATGGTTAGTTGCTTTAGTGTCCTGGTTGCTAGAAATGGTGCTGATGCCGTTCCATATGTTACCGTCTTCAAACGCAAATGTTGCATTGGTTCCGTTGCTGCATCTCTCCATAAGATCCTTTGATAATCTCGATCGAGTTTGTTTACAACAATTTGCCGATACATCTTTTCGATGTCGGCTGTAACAGCAACTTTGAACGTTCGGAAAGATAGTAGTATTTGGAGCAAATCTCGTTGTACTTTTGGACCCACTAGTAATTTGTCATTAAGAGAGACACCAGAGGTAGTTGTTGAGGAACCATTGAAGACTACTCTCACCTTGGTGGTTGTGCTGGAAGGTTTTATCACAGCATGATGTGGAAGGTACGCATGATCCTCTTCCATGGTAATTTCCTGGGATGGGATGCACTCTAGATGTCCCAAATCTCTGTACTCGGCCATAAATTTACGATATTCTAATTGTAAATGTGGGTCACGCTGAAATCTACGTTCCACTGATTTGATGACATTAAATGCAGTATGAACTGATTTACCTAACCGTGTAGAATTTTCCTTGAAAGGTAATCTAACAACATAGCGGTGGCTGTTAGGGTCCACATAATGTGTTGTAGCGTAACTGAGTTCACATTGCTCTTCCTCAGGCGTGTAGAGTTGACTCTGATTTGAAACTGGCAGTTCTTCCACTTCCCAGAACTTACGTAGAGTGCAATCAAATTCGGCGATGTCTGTATGTAGGGATAGGATGTTCGGCTTCGAGTCAGAAGCTGTGAGAGATCCCGAAACTATGTAACCAAATATCGTGTTTTGAAGTAAAGGAAAACCTGGAGCAATAGTGTTACGCCCATCTTGAAGAATGTATAAGAAACAATCAGCACCCAATAAAATATCAATCTTGCGTGATAGATAAAATTGTGGATCGGCTAACTGATAAGATCTGATAACGTTCCAATCAGGAATACTGAAGGATGTAGCTGGCTGTGATGCCGTTAATTTATCTAGGACATATGCCTTGACTGTGAGGTGTTGATTGTGATCATACCTAGAGGAGATAGATAGCGTAATTACTCCTCTTGTGACTGTTGTCCTTGATGAAGATAAACCACTAACTGTAATACGCGCCTTTTGTCGAGTGAGGCCTAATCGTTGAATACAGTCTTCTGAAATGAACGACGCCTGAGAGCCAGAATCCAGAAGTACTCTACATAATTGTGGTGTTCCAGAAGAATCCATTATGTTTACTAATGCTGTTGGAAGAACGGCAACTTGGTTTAGATTTTCATGAAATGTCGTGTAAGAATTAACTTGTGCATGATTAGCAGTTGATTTAGGTGTTGTTACATTGAATGTAGGCACCTTAGGATTGAGATTAGTACTGATAGATGCTGCATTAGCAGATTTCTCATACATTTTGGACGGAAGTGAGTCAGATTCCCTTGCCGTGATTATTCCGCTTTCGTGGAGACTAGAATGGTGTAGCTGCTTGCAAAAATGACATCGAAATTTAGATTTGCACTTTAGAGCTGTATGTCCGGCATTCAAACAGTTAAAGCATAGTGACCTGGAAGCAACAAATCTACGCCTTGCTGTCACATCCATGGATTTGTACTCAGGACACTTGAACAACTGATGATCCTTGTTACAATTGGGACATCGTAACGAAGTGTCAAGATGCAGATTACGAGCCAGTTGATGGCCCGTCTTTCTTGGTGCTGTGTCGCATGTATCTAACGCGTCACATCGTGTGTTTAGGAACTCCAGGAATTTCTCAAATGTGGAAAAATCCTCCGAAGTAGATTCTTCAGCCCATGCTCGACGTGTATCGGAATCGGTTTTAGTTAGAATTAAATGAATTAACCAAGGATCTCGCTTGTCAGCGTCTGCTCCTAAGACTTTAATGCCACGAATTATCTCATCTGAAGTATCCGCCAACCGTCGCAGTGCCGTGGCTGAGGATTGAGAACAGCTTGGTTGATTAATAAAAGCCTTGATATATGATGTGACTATGTGCTTCTTCTTATCATATCTTTTTGTAAGTTTTCCCCATGCTTCGTTATAATTGGAATCTGTTATTGACAAGTGTTTAATTAGATTTGCAGCGTCTCCCTTCAATAAACCCTTGAGATATTGCAACTTTTGAGATGATGATAACCCTTCCCGATTATGTATAGACGAGGTGAAAAGATCCTTGAAGGAAGGCCAATCCTTATAATCTCCACTGAAAGGTGGAACATTCACTTTAGGGAGTCTCACATCAGCAGAAGGTGTTGCTGTGATAGTATTATTAGCTAAGCTATCGTAAAATGAACGTTGCTGTTCAAATAATCTATTCATTGTTGAACTGATTTGTTCAGCTGAAACATGATCAGCAGATACATAGTTAATAAGGCTTTCACTTCATAGTACCTATCTTCAAAGTCTTCGAATTCAGAATCAAGGCCGTTAACTACTAATTGGTCATCGATTTCTTTAAACTCATCCCACAATTCGGTCAATTTCTCAAGGCGCGCTGCTATCTCTTCCGCTGATTTCTCTGGAGGTATATTTTCAGAAAATGTTTTAAGACGTGTTAATGAACCTTTGACCCGCCCTCTTTGTGCCTTTAATTGAATTGTGTCAGTCATAGCCGTGTGCGAATTATGTATATAAATTTAAATTTTCTTAAGAAGTTGATGTATATTGAAAAAACGGCCCAAGCTCTTAAAATTAAAGTAAAACTCCCTTAATTGATTGTTCTAGACGTATTCATAAATTCAAATGTAAAATAAATTGCACACACACTGTTTTACTTATGACCTTGATTTGCCCGTGATCCGTATCGATAGCACATGTGCACAAAGTAAGTCTGCTATGATAAAATTGTCATTAAAATGCACTTATTCAAACAATAAATAGTCGAGAATCACAATTATACAAATTTTCCCTGGGTTCGCAAAAATTTTCAAGCTCTGATAAAATATTATTATTATAGATCATGTGCAATAATTGTCTATACATAAATGTAAATCATTCGGAGAATTCCTCCATATGGCGATATTAAATGCAGTTATGTGCCTTATTGATTTAATTGCAATAAAAAATGAAAAGGTACTTATCTTGAATGATGAATGTGAAAATATTCCATGAAGATCCAATCGATTCCAATTCTGAATAGGTGAAACCGTTAATTCAATGCATTTCTGTCTGTTGCTAATCACTTGAACTATGTATGTCTGTGCACTTTATATAAAAATTGTTTTTAATTTGCAAGTCCCGGGTTTCGGCACCAACAAATATTTGTAAATGATAACTCGATTCCTTTATCTTTAAATGTTATTTATTGTAATTAACTAAAAACTTATAACATAACACTAATTGCTTGACATTTTTTTTAAGAAAATCGCAAAATCACCGACTGATAAATGTTAGGTCCGCACAGAATGAAATTCAAGAGGTATCTGTGCAATTTAACAAGTTTGTTAGGACCATGGTATGCTAATTCTAACTGATTGTTAAACAATGGATTTACTGATAAGCAATACAGAATAGTCAATTTCATCATGAGTAGTGCATAGAAATAAATTGTTACAAGTTGAATTGGCAGATTAGATTTCTATAAAAATGTGTACAATTTCAATTACGTTCAACTGATAACTATAAAAAATTTGAATAGAGTTAATTAGAAAAATATTTAATAATGATTTCTGTACACGCGTTCTCAAGTAGTTTCCAAATATATAGTGAAAACCCAAAGTTTTGGATGGCAACACAAAAAAAAGGGTCGCCCCATTTGTCCCATTTTTGAACTTTTACTTGCAATTCTCATGAAAACGCCGTATATAAAATTTCAGCTCTCTACGTCGACGCGTTCTCAGACAGTTTCGAAATATATATTGAATAACAAATGTTTTGTATGGCATCACTAAGAAAAGGTAGTCCAATTTAGTTCATTCTTGTAATTTTATTTACCATTGCTATGAAAACACCACCTAGCAAATTTTTTGTATGGTAACCTTGCGCGATTGGTCCCATTATTGAACATAATTTAATTTTTTTTTTAGAAAGTCCCGCGTACTAAATTTCAGGTCACTACTTCGACTACGTCGATAGTGAAAACCTTAAGTTATGTATCGCAACACCAAAGAGTGGTCGCCCGATTTGGTCCATTTCTGACCTTGTATTTGCAATTTTCATGACAACGCCGTGTACAAAATTTGAGCTGTCCACGTCGACGCGTTCTCAGACAGTTTCCAAATATATTGTGAAAAACAAAAGTTTTGTATGACAACATCAAGAAGAGGTTTCTCGATTCAGACCATTTTTGTAATTTTATTTACTATTGCTATGAAAATACCAAGTACAACATTTTAGCTCTCCACGTCGACGCGTTCTCATGCAGTGCCGAAATATATAGTCAAAATGGAATATTTTATATGGCAACTCTACGAAGGAGCTGCCCGATTTGTCCCATTTTTGAACTTAAATTTACATTTTTTTTTAAAAACGCCGTGTACAAAATTTGAGCTCTCCACGTAAACGCGTTCTCAAGCAGTTTCCAAATAAATAGTGAAAAACTAAAGTTTTGCATGGCAACACCAAAAAGGGGTCCCCCATTTGGCTAATTTTTGAACTTGTATTTGCAATTCTCATGAAAACGCCATGTATAAAATTTCAGGTCTCTACGTCGACGTGTTCTCAGACAGTTTCCAAATATATAGTGAAAAACCAAAATTTTGTATGGCAACACTAAGAAGCGTTTACCCGACTTAGCCCATTTTTTAAATTTTATTTACTATTACTATGAAAACCCCACGTACCAAATTTCCGCTCTTTATTCGTTGTCAGGCAGAGTTCAAGTATATACTAAAAAACGTGATATTTTTATGAAGACGCCATGTACAAAATTTCAGCTTTCCGGGTCGAAGCGTTCTCAGGCAGTTTTCTAGACCTCAACAACATCGCTATCTATCGTGTCCAAAAACTATCCTATCTTTCAAGCTGGAGCCATCCAAACACATTCACAAAATTTCATTGAATTCGGTTGAGCGGCTTCGGAGAATAGCGTGCACAAACACAGTGACACGGGATTTTTATATATTAAGAGAAGAAATTGATATATCACAATTTGACCCTGAAAATTTGAAATTATCTAAATCGTTTCACTTCAGTTTAAACTTCATTCAAAATTCGAATTCGCATATTGTAATAAAATACAAAGCCATACATTCCACTCCTACTACACACCTACATACAGTGCTTTCTTCCTCTTCGCATATAGACAGTTAGTATATATGTATATAGCTTTAATTCCTCAAAACTGCATGCACATATGTACATTCAATTATTCTTGCCGTCTTAGAGTTAATATTTTAAGATGACAACAACAGGGATAACACAAAAGTAGTTCTTGAAATGAAATCGAATTTTAGGGTATGCACTTGAAATAGGGCAAGTAAAAACGTATGCACTTGGAATGCATGAATGCAAATTTGAATACGCGTTATGATATGTCAATGCGTTATGATATGTGAATATATCATAACAAGTTTCTTGAAAAATAGTTGCAGGAAGAATACTCCTAATTTAATTTGGTTATTGTAATCAAACATCAGTTTACATATGTCTTCTAAAGAAAAAGTAACTATATAAATTGCAAATTGATAAAACCAAAAAAACAATCGCTTCATGCAATCGTACTGAATACAAAATTTGTTGTATTTTCTCACGTACTTTTTGCAACGTCGTGAGAAAATAACAAGAAAGTTAAAAAGTTTTAAGAAGATCTAATGGATACCTGGGGTTAGCGAGCCCAAACCTCAGAGTTTCTTTGCAAACCCCATTGAGAGTAGATTTAGAAAATGGATTTGTGATTCGGACAGAAAATCTTTCATGTTAACAAATACTTTGTGGTCGGAGAGAAAAACAGACATCCTTTGACATAAATAGTTTTGTGAGTCCGACCGACACCTTTCTCGTGAATTCGTTTTGCAAGTGGATACAAACACTTTCAACCGACCGCTTCTCGACGCTATATCAAGCTACGCAACCACAGGCTAATATATTGAGTTACAACTGTGAAGAGGTCAGAGAATTTCTTTTGATTTGATACATTACTTTCCGGTAAATATAATCTCCAACATAATATTATATTGTCTTTTAAAAGTTTCTGACTCTATATGAGAGTTTCCACCACTGTATTTTTTTTCACATTATTAAGTGCTAACATTTAATATAATATAGATATACTAAGTTTGTCATTTTGTTTAGAAATAATGCACCAAGTAACACAGGTTTCTGATTTGAGGCTACCGCGACGTATCTTCAGATAAATCTAACAGCTTTTTAGCAACAGCAGCTTCTGCAGTTACTAATTTATAAGGTTGTGGCAACGTCTCTTGATTTAAAATGGAGGACTGATTTTTTTCTGTTACGACGTTGTCGGAGACTTTTGGCATTGGCACCTGCAGCAAAGAATTTTAACTGACACAACGTTGTCAAAACATTAATGCAGTCACATTTTATGGCTGCAATTTACAAAATAACAGACAAATTTCAGCAATTTTGCTGCCAAATATTGCAGAATATATAGCTGAATCTTTGTTTCTATTTAATTTAAGTTATATTGCTGAATCAACATACATTTAGCTGAATTTGCAGTCATTATAAATGAAAATAATAAAGAAAATTTTTTCTGTTTCTTGTTTTTATTGTGAACGATTGCAGTTGAATTTAAGAAGAAGTTTTAAAGTAATTTTAAATGAATGGGTCATATCTAAGCGGACGAGTACAAAGGGTGTTTTGTCTCTGATTTTCTATCCGTTCTTAGTGGAGTGCCTCAAGGCTCTATTCTTGGTCCATTATTATTTTCCATTTTTATTAACGACCTTCCACTTATCCTGCGTGACTGTAATTCTCATATGTATGCATATGACATTCAACTCTACATATCTCTAGCTTTAGGGATTATAGAGAATGCTGTGTACAGAATGAGTGAGGATCTTGCAAGAGTCTCCAAATGGGCTATTGATAATTCACTCCTCTTAAACGCTGCCCAAACTGACGCTATAATTGTATACAAAACCCAGCGAGATACTTCCACCTTTTCTAATGTAATGCTTAACAATATTGCCGTTTCATAAAGCAAACGTGTCAAGAATCTTAGATTAATTGTTAATAGTTCTCTGAACTGGTCCGATCACATTATCAGGGTGTAGGAGCTTTAGGAAAATTATCCAATTCTGCTGCCTTTATACCTGTTGAAACCTGTGTAATGTTAGTGAAATCATTATTGACTTACGGCTTGTGAAGTGTTTTGCAAATTGGACTCCAACCTTTTGCGTAAGATTAATGTAGTATTCAACTCTGCCACTCGTTATGCTTTTGGTCTATCATCTATCAGTAAAATCACTGCGTATTCCACATCTATTCTGGGTTGTAAATTGGACTCTTACCTTAAAGTTCGAACTGTAATGTTTATTCGCAATTTAATTGTAACCAAACAGCCAGATTACCTTTACAGTAAATTGACCTTTGCTCAATCTGCAAAAACATCATCTCTATATATGCCACTGTTCCGCTCGCGCACTAGTGAGAGACAATTCTTTGTCCAATCCACCAGGATGTGGAGTTCTCTTCCAATTCATCTGAGGAGAAGCATCAGCAGTCGCAGTTTTTGCAATGAGTTATTTGCATATTTGCGATCCATCCAATAGTTTTACGTACATTTTTTTTCTTGCCTATTTTCCACTATTTATAGTAACTACTACTTAACTATTATTTCTACAATTATAAACTAAGAATATAAGTTTGTATTGAGGAATTAGGGTTTTTTGTTAGGTTAATTTAGTATATGTGCTTGTGTATATTATGAATTACTTTTTTTTCTTTCTCTTTTGAAATTTAGTTTAACTGTTACTATTATTATTAAGTTATTATTAGCTATCCTACACTTACCCATAAGATCGAAATCTTACTAGTGTAGCTGTTGAAATAAATTAATTTGAATTTGAATTTTAAATTTACCTTACTCCGTTCGGGTTGAATCTGGGAGCTCCGGCTTATGAAGTATGTACTCTTACCACTATTCTATTGATGCCCTTGCTAAGACTTCTTTAAAAAATATTCTTAACTCATTTTCGGCAATTTTTTCATCGCTACTCCAATTTGTTGTAAACTCAGCAAAATTTCAGCAATATAGAGGATTTCAGCCGAAAAAAAACACTTTATTTCCAGCAAATGGTTGTATATTCAGCTTTTATTCTGTTGTGCCAGCTTCGTTTTACTAATTTGCTGAAAATATATCAAATTTTCAGCGAAAGAGTTGCAGTTTCCATATTTTCAGCAATGAACTTGCGTTCACGTTATCAATTGACAGTTCTTGTTTTCTGCTCTAGGAGAATGCAACAATTGTACTCAAATATCGACGTCATATCTTTAACAACTAAATTTTCTGGTGTAAAGAGTGCTTATTTGACTCAAATTTTACTCTTAATATGTATAAAGTAGTGGAAACTTGCAGTAACGAAAAAAAATAACTGTGTACAGTTCCTGCATCATGGGAATTGAACTCGAGTTTATACTGGCCACAAGGACGAAATGCATTTTCATTAAGAAAACATACAAATGTATTCCCTAATAAAACTTGGAGCAGTGAACTATGTAAGGTGACAAAGGATAAAATAAATAGCTTCCGAGAGGCCCTGCAGATAGAGAAAAATTTGAGTAAATATTCGGATACAGAGGACGAAATAAAGTAAGTATTATTATTGTATATTAATTGTGAATTAGTTATTAATTCAGAAATTTTTCATCCTCAGTGCTGGTAAAATTATTGTGACAGAATCCCTGAAATGGTTTCTCGAAATTAGTCAAAACAATTTAAAAAACCCATAGAAGACAACCACAACAAATATCCCGAAGAAACTACCACCAGTGAACTTACCTGAAAATTAAGGTGATCCTGTCGACTTCTTCAGTGCAGCGTTCAGAGTGCAGAGGTGATAAAGGTCGATAATTGGAAATTGGATACAGCACATCCTGATTCGTAACGATCGGACCCTCTGGAAAGTCATTTTTCCCCTGAAAAGAGACATAAAAAAAACGGGCTCTCGTTCTTCCGTTGTTTTTGAAGAAGAAAGGCAAGTGTTAGTAGAAATAAAATTCGAGTTTGTGTCAATAAATAGAAATCCAACGACATGAAAATCACGGAGTCTTATTACTTGAGAAGTTTTGTTTATTTGCTATTTATTTATTTTTCGCAAAAGCTTTTAGCTCTAGGGCTGGCGGTGGTGAGTAATTTGTCAAGTAATTATTCAGAAATAGCAGGGCCAAGCATTTTCAGACCAAAGCCAACTTGGCTACCCTGAAAAGCCCGCGAAATATCTCCTTGTGGAGAACTCTAAAAATAGGTGGCTGCTACTGTAATCGAGGATCGCAAAGTTTGAGCTTCTATAAAACTTCTTTGCATATTTGGCAGTCGGAAAACACAGAAGATTGATCAGTCATTAAATGTAGCAAACTAGTGACTTAAATTGAACAAATTGAAATTCATCTGGGTTAGTCTGGTGTTTTATCGAGGAGCCCCAATGCCCTTGAAGAAGTCGTTTCCCCTGTCAAGCACGAAAGCTTTGCTGACACAAAGTCGACAGAGCACATCACAAATCTTCTTCTAATTTATTTTTACATCTGTAGTAGTAAGTCGTATTTACCAAACTTGGATCCGCCATCTTTAGCATTCCGAGAAGAGTTTCCCTGTATTGGTGCCTACAATACGTCGTCCCACGTCGAATTATTGGTTTGCTGAAAAGTACCCAGCGTGACGGCAAATTAAGATAACGCCATCCCAGCCCGGTGCCCTTTGGCAAACGGCGTCCAACGAAGCATTATAACTTTTCCACGACTTAATGCACTACACTAAAATCCTCACCTTTCCTCCTTAGAAGAATTAAAAACGCACATTTTACACCAGAAAAGAAAAAAAACGAAACTCATCCACGACGCGAATTAATTATTGTCCATCTTTCCCAATCGACACTGAGAAACAACACACTTCACGGTTGTGGCAGAGCTTAATTCGCACTAAACATTTCTTCCGTTTCCACCAGCCCCATTCACCTCACCCATTAAAGTCAAAGAGCTGCGTACGCTCATAGTGGGAACTTTCGTGCAAAGGTCTATTCGGTCCACAGACGGCTTACCGCAAAAGCTCCTATTTCTCACCACAGCGCAGCTGTTATCATCTCTGGATACACGACCCACTGACCTACTTTCGTGCGCGCTCTCACCAAGCTGTTGCTGCTGCAACATTGTTGCAACAGATCACCATCCAAAGCAAAAAGTCTCCCTCTCAACTTATATGAAGCCAATAATCCACAGAGGATAACGCCAACTTATAACATTATGTTAAAAAAAAAACGAAAACATCTTGGACGTATAGAGGAAAACTTAGACTATAATAAATATATGTTACCAAGCCCTCATGTCCCTGAAGTGAAGGTTTTATCTCCAAATTACGAATCCCAAATTGAAAAGGAAACAACCAGTGTTGTTGTATTATCTGAAGAAATAATACCAGGAAATGAAGTTCAATGAGATGATATAAATATCACCAATGAGTCGCAATTTATTAATTGTGATATATTATCAAGCTTAGGCTTACCCATAAACACTGCAGTGCTTGAACAAAACGTAGAACTGTGTTTGGAAAATCAAAAAAAACTGGAGGCAAATAAGAAGCAAATTTTAGAAAATCAGAAAGGGGGGTATAGCAGTTTTTGCGTCTGTCCATCTGAAAACGGTCGAGCTTCTCTGTACGTTATTTCGGGAAGTATTTTGTCAATTGACTTTTTGCTGGTTTTGATCAGTAGACTCTAAGCTTTAATTTAATACCAGACTTGATTTAATTTTATTAGATTTTGAGGTCATGGTAAGGTTACAAAAATGTACCAAAATTTCACGTTCTTTTGCATTGAATATTCCTTTTCTCCATAACTAGTGCTTGGATTTTCAAGCTGTTCCCAGAGGATTAAGGAACAATTTGAATTGATTACTTTTTCGATATTTAATTTTGTTGAATCGTAGCAACCAAAGTAAAAAAAAGTAACCCTTTTTTCCGTAAAATTGTTTTTTTTTTTTTTTAATTTGGTGAATATTTTTAAACATCTGATCAATTCAAAATATTCACAGATATTAGCTGTAACACCTAAAAAAAAACGTCACGATATCTATTACGGTTTCCAAGAAAAGGTACAATTTATATAAAAAAAATCGTGACTTTTCAGGAGAGCAGTTTATCTGAAAAATTCATATTTACCGCCGATTTTGATTCGTTTCATATCGATATGTTTGTTTCTTTGGTTCTTAACGAGAAAGCAGTACTCTCCAGACCGTTTCCTAAGGTTTTTGACACGTAATATATACCGGACTGCTTGCCCGGCCTATTCTACTTGGGCCTTCGCTGCGTAGTAGGCTATTGTGTGTTGTGAAGTTGTGATCAAATATAATTTAAAAGTTAAAATGCCACGTTCGGTTATTCCTAAAGTGTGATTGTTTGAAACAAAAGTCCGCATCTCCGGAATCGTCTACATCAAGAAATGTTGAGGAAACTCCGTCAACTTCAACAGAAGAAGTAAACACTTTACAGGGTAGAAAATCGAGTTCTACAAAGTTGTCCCCCAGTTCTTTGAGTTATAAAGATTTATATTGCCATAATACCAATTACATTTTTGAAATTTCGTTGGTCAATGATTTTGTCTGTAAGTAAAAAATTATTTATTCCATTGATCCATATAAACTTGTTACGTACATTGTATGTATTTATGCCAAATTATTTGTTCTTCCTAGCCAACTTTGCACAATGCAAAAATTGTGGAGGAACCATTAGTTTAGAAGTTTCGAGAGTGGTAGGACTGGCAACTGAATTGAAGATTTCTTGCGAATCATGCCAAAAGTCTGATGATTAGAAACGAACCAGATGGTACTAATGATTTACATCAATTACTTACTGTGCATTCTGTTTAAGCCAAAAATCATTCTACAGTCTGAATCTTCGGCTGGTTTATGGCATGAGATCAATAGGGCGTGGGTATAATCCCTTCAAAATGTTTTGCTGCATACTGAATTTCCCTTCGCCCCACACCCGGTATTAAAAGCACGAGGAGTTTTTGGTAGAACCCTTGGCTGGTGAAAGTGTAGCCTCTATGAAACGTGCAGTCACCGAAGTGGTTGCTGAAAATAATGGTAGCCGTGACATTCCTGTTGCACTGGATAGGACATGGCAAAAAAGAGGTCACACTTCTCTAAATGGATACCGGGAAAATTATAGATCTTCAGGTCCTCTCCAAGTTTTGCCATTGTCCCGACAGGTTACGAAATGACCATGTACCAAATTGTTCTGTCAACTACCTAGGTACATTTGATATTTTATTATGTGGTGAGTTTCAATTTCCATAATGTTGGATGCATATCATTTTAGGAACCAGTGGGGGCATGGAAGTTACCGGAGTGAAGAAGATATTTCTATCTTCTCAAGATAAAAATAACGTGAGGTACACCCGTTACCTTGGCGATGGGGACAGCAAGGGTAAACTCATAATAATTATAATATTATAGTATTCCAACTCTACACACCTATATTATTACTATCATTATTTTTTTCTTTTGGATTCCTTTCTGTGAAAGAAGAGAGCCCCTACGGCCCTGACTACCCTAAAAGCGTCACTAAAGTCGACACAACTGAGTGACGGAAAACCAATTGGAGGTAAAAAAATGTTGCCAGATGTTTTGATAAACAGTATCCAAAAATACCATGTTCTGGCAATAACAATAATTACAGGGGATCTTCCGAAAATGAAAAATGCTGTGTGGGCCGAATATTTCCATCTACTTTCATCGGACGAGTCCCCTAATCATGGATTATGTGATGAAATATAGTGCATATATAAGCAGTGTCCCAGAGGATATAATGCGCACAAAAAAGCCTGTCTTCGAAGATTTGTCGAAAGACGAACTATTGAAAAAATGTGTGAGGGGGAAGACTCAGAATCCCAATTAGTCTTTCAATAATGTGATATGGGAGAGGATTCCAAAGGGCACTTTTGTGATGCGACATGCGCTAAAACTAGGAGTGGACGATGCCAAAATTGTGTTCAATGAAGGCAATATTGGAAGGTAAGTATTTCAAACTCATACCTATATTTAGAATATTATGTAATTCTTTATGATACACATTTTTAGATGTAAAGTTTTCATTCGTCCTGGAGTCTTCTGTATAAAGGGACTCCAGACATTTGACAACAGAAGGGCAAAAAAGGCGGATTCCCAGTTCCAAACATTGGTAAAAAAGGCAAGTCAGAATCGATCTACAGCTTAGAAGAAACTTGAGGAGGCCTTCGAAGAAGACGATGTAGAGCCTTCATATGCCGCTGGCAATTTTTGAGAAATAATATTATGTATAATATTTGACAATATAATATTATATATATACATTATATTATGCAGTTTTATTTCTACCTAACTGACAATGAATAATAATATCCTGGTAATATGAATAAAAAGGCTGGAATGTAAATATAACATGAAAATGACATGTGTTTATGTAATGAGGTTCATCGGGTAATGAAATCAGCCTGGAGTGTTAGATTTCAAAAATTTATTTGACACACTTGTAGTAATGTGATTTGCTTAAAATTGGTACCGAAATGTCCAGATTACCTCTACTTTAATAAAAAACAATAAACAAAAATTTTTTTTACCAAAACGGCTATACCCCGGTTTTCAATTACAATTTGAAAAATTCATTGAATTGATAAATAGAAATGCCGTCGATACACCAGACGTAGTAGAGAAAAATATTTTGGAGGAGGAATTAATAAAAAAAAATTTCAATCTCTACCGTAAAAGAAATGGAGAAAATTACTTACATGGTGTTTGATGCAATATTTTCAAAAAGTTTGTTACGGAATGCTCTTTTACGGGATATTCTAAATTTTCCGGAGATAAAGTTGGCTTCAAATGCTTTAAAAACTTTATTAATGAATTTTACAATATAATAAAATTGCCAGATAATACCTACACTATGGATTATAATTTGCAATTCATTAAAAAAGTTTTAAAAAATAGTCACAAACGTTACATGTTGAGCATGGCAATTAAACGGTATGGACTTAACTAATAATATAAATTTTATCATATTAATAATTTTCATTATTTTCCTTACAGTAAATCGGAAGCTGAAGCAGATGACAACAAAGAAAATAAAAAAAAAATAAAGAAAATATCGACGATCAAGCTAAAATGAATGATGGTGATTCATCGATCTAAACATATTTTTCTCTTTGTATTGCATACACGATTTTATTTTATGTTTACTTTAAAATTAAATGAAACTATTTTTTTTTTTATTGTTGTGCTATATGTAAAAATAAATATATACATGCAAGGTTTACACATTCTTAGATTAACAAATTTTAAAGGAAGTTACAAATGGAAAATAAAATAAAAGCAAAGAATTTGAGTATTTAGAACAGAAGGCTAAAATTTAGATACGAACCGGATAAAGAAAATACACAGTGTTTGGTATTATTTTATATTGGGGCAAAAACAAATTAAATTAACAATGTTCTTTATTAACTCTCATTTTATTTCATATTTGAATCAAATCACTTTGAAAAAAAAGTATGTAGCAATGGAATAAATACAGTTTTGTCTTTAGTTATTATAAAGCAACTAGTTTACACTTAATGTTATCTATTACGTATATTTTTTGACTATTTTCCTCACATGTTTATTGAAGTATATTCAAATAAGAAGATCTGATAGGTAAGTCAAATAAAGGGCTTATATTTTTCAAGCTGTACCATGTAAAAAAATTTCCTTTTCAGATTTAGTTGCAAATTTCATTTGAACAATTTCGCCAGTTTTTCTTAGAAACCATTTATCTGTAAATCTGTAAATCTATTATTAAATTTCTTTTTTAAAATTGGAAATAATTGATCAGACTCAAAATTAGTTTTTACATTATTTTGAATTTCTGAGATACGTTTTACTGCTTGACCTAATGGATTGTTTCTGGTTCGCAATAAACACTAAATATAATGCAACATGTTTTCAAAAGGATAAGAAGAAATTGTTTCCGTCATCTACTAAATGGCATAAATTATGCACATTACTATTAACTACTATTAATTGTGTCTGCTCCATAAATATCAATGTATTTTTCAATGAAATCATTTAGTAACATTGCAGCTACATCAAAGCAAGAAAAATACTCTTTGTTCAAACATATAGTAATAGTACAAAATAACAATAAGAAATATTGATATATTTACATAACATGGAAAGAAATCTTTTAAAATGACAGGTGAAATATAAAAGAAGAATGTTCTAAACTCTAAACCTTTCCAAAAAGATAGACAATGAAAACCTCTAATAGCACGATAAATTTCAACAGGCATCCTACTTTGTAACAAAAATGTTGTAATTTCTTTAATTCCATATGCAGACCATTTTATTGCTGGGTAAAAGGTGCCATCCCTCCATCCTACTAAAAACCGCTTCATTAAACCCAAATCAATTAAATGCAGAAGATCGGCTATGGGAAAATCATCCACCATATTTATTCCTTTTGATGATCAGTATTTCGTCTTTGTCGGAAACTTGTATTAGTCCTTCGAGGCGAATCTGTACGCTGGAAACTCATTCGATGAGAAGAATGATAGTATTCGCCTGGTGTAACACAATTAATGCAGCGATGGTAAGCATTAAAATTAACAGTACCTGAAATTCAATTCAATTCAATTCATTTATTTCCTGGGTACTGATGATACAAGATTTACAATCTTTTTTCAAACATCAACAAAATGTCAAGGGAGCTAAATAAAACTAAACCTAACTTAAATTAAGCTAATATTAAAATATCGAAAATACATATTTAATTAAATATAATATTAAAGAGATTTTAAAAAGATATCTACAGGAATAAAAAACAGAAAAAAAGAAAAGAGCTGCGCGTACAGGTCACCGCAAGCCAATGTCAACTGTGCCAAGATAGGACTTTAGGAGTCGTTTGAAATTGCCGAGCGATTTAGTTGTCTGGATATGATGAGGCAGCGAGTTCCAAATTCTAGTCAGTTGGACAATGCAAGATCCGTCGAATATGGAGGTTTGGAACAGTGGAAGTAGCAGTTTGAGCCCCCTCGTGGAGTTTAAGGGCTGAAAGAAGATACTCAAATAGACCGGTTGGGAAGAACGAAGCAAGTTAATTAGGAACACTAAAGCTCTCTGCTTGAAATATATATCAAGCGAGTAGCCCAGCAAGGTGAAATTGAGGTGAGATACATGATCAAACCTCCTCAGACCAAAGATAAATCTAGTACAGTCGTTGAAAGCGACATTCAGTTTCCTTGAACAGTGCGAGTCGAGCTTGCGAAAGACAAGAGAGGCATGACTGAAATGTTGCAGAATGAGAGACCTAACAAGGTGACAACGGAGCTTAGGTGATAGTAAACTAGCAGACAGCCAGAGACGGCGGCGAGTGCCATATATTTTTGCTATGTTTGAGTTGATGAGGTCACAACATCTCATGTTCGAATTTGAAAACACGCCAAGATTACGAACTCGATAGGCAAGGGACAACCGCCCATTGAAATATTAGGAAGCGTTGTAGGATTTATAGATCCACAATGAAAAGCAATGCACTGCGATTTACTCGGATTCAGCTTGAGTTTGTTTTCTAAGGACCAGATGAAAATATTATGCAAGTCACTGTTCAGGCGAGCAGCACAATCTTCGATCAAATCTATAGGACGACTTAAATAAATTTGCACGTCATCGGCGTACATGTGAATGTTGACGTCGCGAATGTACTCGGTGAAATCATTAATGTAAATGCTTAACAGCACATATATCGCTACACCACCACCAGTTCTTTCGTCGAGATCACTACGGAACATTTTATAAAGCGAAACCAGAGAACACGGGATATCGTCATGCAGCCACGTTTCACTTACGAGGATTGCATGAAGTTTAGGGCATTGTAAGGTGTTCCTAAGTTCATCCAGCTTAGCCCGTACGCTACGAGCGTTAAGATGACAGATGTTTAGACCTTGGAATTTGTTGCAAAACACATTCAACATGGATCTTACACTGTTCGATGAAGTAGTACTCGGAAGCATTAAGGAATAGAAAATTTCAAGACAGGCACCCGCACGGCAACCACTATAATGCAAGACATTTCAGAAGGTATGAATGAATGAATATCGCAAACAACAAATAACCATACGCAGCACTACCCTGTAAGAAATGAAGTAATACTTATTAGAGATTAATGAACTAAACTGAATGTAAAAAATAAAAAGAGCAAAGCGATACATATGACTAAATTAATTACTACAAAAAAAAAAAAACAGCAGAACTTAATGATAATAGAGGGATCCCTCCGCTTAAAATTTTTTGATTTAGCTGAAGTATATTTGGGCCGGAACGCAGTTGAATATGGTGACAATGTATGTCCGATTTTAGTAGATATAGTTGAAAGCAACTGCTGGGGGGACTCATGCAAGCTGCGCGGAATGCCAGTCACCACGGCATCTGATAATCTGCTTAATCGATGAGTATCATCTAATTCTTTACGAACCTCAGCGAATTCCTCCCTGAGCTCATCTAGATCGTCACTCAGTTTTGCGATCTCCGAGTGTGACACATTCACAATCTCATCAATTTTTCCGAGCATGCGCTCTTCAAACTCCTCAAACTTTTCGGAGATTACGTGAATTAAATTTTTCAGCAACTTCTTCTTCAATAGCTCGTAATGATCGGTGGAACATATGGAATTCGATCGACTAGATGTCAGAGAGGCAGATCCACCTTTTCCACTCAGCTGATTCTTTGCGGTCCCTCTCGTTGTTCTAACTGGTGTGGATTGTGCATTGGTGTTAGTACAGCCTTTAGAATTTGGTTTTGCAGTATCTTTACCCATTGTATACAGGAATAAAATAAAGTCGATTAAGCGTTTAAAAACACTGTCAAGCATAAAATGAATTTGGAAAAAAATGAAACACAACCGTGGCTTGAAATCTCAACACTATCTGAAGAATTTGGAATGGTAAAACTCGCGGATATATGCAAATTCACAGGAGCTAATTACAACCACGTCTACTCAGAACAAGCGGACATACAAATGTAATACGTATTCTTGCAAAAACACCTAGATTAATATTTTACTTATTGAGATATAGCTATACCTTTAACTAAAGCTCTAGTTGGTGTATCGCATATGATGCATCTTATACGTATGTTTATTTTTTAACCGTTAATAGAGATACCATTTTCTAAGATTTCATTCATTTTATTGGCAAATGGTCTTAAAAACGAGTTCGAAGGATCGCTTGTACCGCATGTTATGAGTGTTGCATATAGGGTCTCCAATTCGGATATCAAATTATCCGGATTATTCGACCAATTTTGATTATTCGGTAATCCGGATATTTTCATTAATTATCCGAAAATCCGGATATTTTTTGGCATTTTTTTTTTCAGGAAAATACTGCTTTCTTTGTAGTTGTTCAGCTATTTTCAAAATAATATATATATTGAACAATTACTTTCTCAAATGGCAGTTTTATTTATTATTATTTATTTATTAAAGTTTTTTTGAACAGACAATAAAATTATCTTGTGAATGTCTTTTTTATCCAAATTTTAAATAAAACAAGTAAAAAAGCTAGAATTAGTCTAAGACCAATTCTTATGATACCCTAGATGAATGCCCGTATGACCCTGTTTAGACATGTCAGTATGCTACTTCTGCTTCACAAAAACTTGTTGGTAAGATTATGGCTGCGGCAGGAATGAAACATTACCCTATCTACAGATTTCGTGCGGCAGAGGCAGTATACTGAGACTGACCTGTCCAAACTGGGTCTATGTAATATCGTTTGGTAACCCATCGGTGCAAGTTTGATTATCGAATTGGTTCTTTACATATATTTCTAGAACGGTTATTCGGACAGTAAAATTTATTACAAATAATTTCATTTCATTTCATATTCTTAAGAGGTCTTGAGTTCATAGAATTTCATATTCTTAAGAGCTTTTGAGTACACAAAAAACATCTAGAGCTGACTGTTTTCACAGAATACGTACAAAGCCAAAATTTTTATATGACAACAAAAAGAAATGGTTGCCCAATTTAGCTCATTTCTGAAATTATTTTCACTTTTTTTTTTTATGAAAACGTCGTGTACAAAATTCAGCTTTCTACGTTAACGCGTTCTTACGCAGTGTCCAAGTAAAACCCGAAATTTTTGTATGACAACCCCACGAAGGAGTTACCCGATTTGTCCCATTTTCGAACTTAAATTTACTTTTGTTTTTAAAAGCCCATCTGCGAAATTTCACCTCTCTACATACACGCGTTCTTGAATTGTCGTGAGGACGGACGTGCAAAAAGCAAAATAACTTTTAACATTATGGGTGGGTGTACTGTACAATCCACTTTGCTCTACCATAATAATAATACATACAACAGCAACACTTAAGTATGTATTGTAGTGAGTAGTCGCATTAAAGTTAAGCTCTACAATTTTCCACCGTCTTTCCTGCGTCAATCTCGAAATAGTTATTTCTAGTGGTTATTTTCTTATTTGCTGAGGACTCGGTGCCCTATTGCGAACTATAATTCTCCGAGTTGGATTTTGTTTTTTGTGTGAATAATTTTTACATTTTCGCAGTTTTGTGGTGCAAAATAAGTGCATATTTAACACACATACCAAAAACTATGGGTGGTGGTAAACCTGAAGGAGTAACTTCTCTTCTAAAAGAGTGCAGCAGAGCAGATCTCACAGACAAGAAATCAACTTGCTGAGAAAACCAACAACAAGGTGAAAAGTGGCGCCAGTGCTTCTACCTCGTCTACTCCTGCCCGTGCAACCTCTGTAAGTTGTAGCGATAGCTTTGAATTGCTGGAAAAGAAGCTATTAAAAAACATTTCTCAAGTCATAAATGACATGTTCGATGAGATGGAGGAATATATTGCCAATAAATTCACTGAGATTGTGGGATCTTTCAATAGTGAAGTCAGCAAACTGCAAGGTATCTGCGATGATCTGCAGCTCGAGGTAGCTGTGTTGAGGGATTCAGTCGAACATCTTCGGAGGGAGCAGCGATTTAGTGACGTCATCATCACTGGGGTTCCATTTGCTCGAAAAGAAGAGCCGCTGCAGATAGCTGATAGAATCGCTGAAATTGCTGGGGTTCGCTTGCCCATGCCAACATTTGCTTTCCGAAATAAAAACAACAAATCGGGTGAGCGCCCTATTATTGTCAAGTTCCCCTCTGTTAACGATCAGAGACTCTTTCTTGAAAAATGTCGCAGTGTGGGACCGATCAAATTGGGCCAAATTTCCTCTAGTTTCTCGTCTAATGGCAATGTGGGAGTCTATGAAAGTCTTACCAAATACAATCATCGTATACTGCATGAAGCTCTTATTTTAAGGAGAGAGAAACATCTACACTCTGTTGTTACTCGGAATGGATTAGTGCATGTGCGGGTTAGTGCTGAGGATGGATGGTTGAAGATCAGTAACAATGAAATGTTAAGCCAGTTCCGCACCGATGATGCTGCTCCCATGCCAGAGATAGGAGCTAATGCTAATACTAATACCAAAGCTGTAACCAACGATGATTGAGTTTAACTTCGACATCATAATGAAAGTTGTATCTGTATTTTTGCGTTTATTTTTATTTTCTCTTTTCTTTAAATATTTAATTACTTTTATCTCTGTTAGTAGTTCACGTAATTTTATCATATTTTTCTTTTTTCTTGTAATTCGTCCGTTTTTTATGCTTTTAATACTTGTACATGGCTTTAATTGTTATGATAGTATAGGTGCCATACTGTGTTCTTCTTGTCAGCCTGAGAGTTCCAAGCGTAGTATTTGTTTAGTTAACGCTGAATAGCGATAATTGGAGCAGCTTGAGCCGAACTGGGGTGTTATTAAATATATTAAGTAAACGTCAAAAAGGCCTCAATTTGTGCCACTTAAACGCCCGCAGTATTAGGAATAAGATAGATGACCTCAGGATTATCCTCGAAAATACTAGCCTAGATGTGTTGTGTATGAGTGAGACGTGGTTGAATAGTAGTATTCCTTCGAATTATGTTGCTTTACCTGAATTTAATTTATATCGTTGCGACTGTGTTGATCGTGTTGGTGGTGGTGTATCTATTTATGTGAAGAAATTTTTCAAATCAAAATTAGTAAAAATATCGTCTTCTGCATCTTGCATTAATCTTGTATGTGTGGAAATTTGCAATAGTCATGACCAAAAGTTCCTTATTGTTTGTGTGTATAGTCCTCCCAACTGTTTCTCTCCTGATAAAACTAGTGAGGTAGAAAATATTTTAATGGACATGTCTCAGAGATATAACGATGTGATTGTTTGTGGTGACTTTAATGTCAACGTTCAGCTGACTGGATATATTAACACTCACTTGCATTCTGTTATCCAACGATCGGACTTACACATTATCAATTCTTTGCCCACATATCATAATGCAATTTCACCATCTGTATTGGATTTGATTTTAACCACCAATCATAACAAGGTGCTTTTCAACAATCAAATTGATCCTCCAAGTATCTTCGACCACGACATATTGTTTATCTGCTATAATTTTACCACGGACGGCAGTACTCCAACAAACTGCATCTCTTTCCGTAATTATGATAGCATTAACTCTGATGCGCTACTTGAAAGGTACAATAGTCTCCCATGGGATAAGATATATTATACTATGAACATTGACGATAAGTTTGATTTATTTTATCTATTTATAAATTTGCTACATGATGTACCAAGATTGCTAGACCTAATGCTATACCTTGGTTCTCGTCAGAGATTCATGATCTAATAAATGAACGCGAATATCTATATCGTCGTTACAAGAGGCTTAGAACGAATAATTCAAGATTGGCTTACAAAAAAGTACGAAACCTTGTAAATTCCAAGATCAATATTGCAAAACGCGTATATTTTGGTCAAATATTTAATAATAGTTTACCGCCTAAGACATTGTGGAAAAATCTTAAAACACACGGTGTTCATGCAAAAGCAGATTCTCGCTGTGATTTGGAGCCTGATTCTCTAAATCTGCACTTTAGTTCTGTTCAAAGCAATGCTATAGGTGGAACTCACTCTTTCTTATCCAATTTTAATGAAAGTTCTGATGGATTTTCCTTTCGCTGTGCTGATCAAAATGATATTCTGGTGGCGATGTGTAGCATAAAATCACATGCTCTTGGTCCTGATGGGATTCCACCCAAATTCATAAAATTACTATTGCCGAATGTTTTACCTGTCATATCCCACTTACTTAATCATATATTCATTTCCTCCACTTTCCCAACTATATGGAAACATGCCCTTGTTATTCCCGTTCCCAAAAAGCCCTGTCCTTCTACTCCCTCTGATTTTAGACCTATCAGCACATTATGTTACCTTTCAAAAGTTTTCGAAAAACTTTTACGTAATCAACTTCTCAGTTACTTGAATCAGTACTCATACCTTACACAATGGCAGTCGGGATACCGCCGAAATCATTCATGCGAGACTGCCCTAGTAAAAGTCACTACAGATTTGAGATTCGCTTTGGACCGAAATGAGATTTGTTACCTAGTTCTTCTCGATTTTTCTAAAGCTTTCGATAGTCTTAATCACGAAATGCTGCTAGATAAATTATATTCTAAATTTGGAATGTCATCATCTACTATCAGGCTCATTCATAGTTTCCTTTCTGACAGGACACAACAAGTAAAATCTGCTGACCGATTATCAAAGACCGCCAGAATACTTTGCAGTGTTCGCCAGGGTTCGATTTTAGGACCATTGTTATTTGGGTTGTACATTAATGACTTGCCTTCTGTAGTAAGACACTCTTACATACACCTATATGCTGATGATTGTCAACTTTATATTAGCGCAACAACTAGCTTTATCAATACATATGTAAATAAACTAAATAGTGACTTAGCTCGCATTTATAAGTGGTCAATTGATAATTCTCTATCTCTTAATCCATCAAAATCATGCTATTCCTATTTTTTCGCGCACGGAGCTTGATGAAAATTTGTATTTACCTACAGTTTACCTCAATAATTTAACCCTAAGTCGTGTTGATAAAGCTAAAAATTTGGGTGTTGTTCTTAATAATAAAATGACCTGCTGTGATCATATCAACTCATCTGTGGCAAAGATTTATGCAACTTTAAGAAGGCTCAGGATAACTGCGCCGCTTCTACCAACTACAACACGTATAAGGTTAATTAAGGCACTTATCTTTCTATTTTTCCTGTACGGTCTCGTAATTTTTCCCTGTCTTGACTCTGTGTGTGCTAGTAAAATAAATGTTGCTTTTAATGACTGTGTTCGTTTTGTGCATGGCTTACGTCGTCATGATCATGTGTCGCCGTATATATCCTCCATAGTTGGTTGCTCCCTTAAAATGTATTTCGATGTTAAATTATTGTGTTTTCTCCATAAAATAATTTATTGTTCTGGTCCTGAGTATCTGTCGTCGTCTCTCACATTCCTTCTCTCGCAACAACGAATTAATATACTTACACCAAAATTTAATACTCTGATTGGTGCACGCTCCTTTTTGGTTCAAGTTGTTCGTAATGGAGCACTTTTGTGGTTTGAATTGATGTACTACATTTATTATTTTTGATTCTTTAATTTTTGTTTACATATGTTTTTTTTCTCTCTCTCTCTTATTCTACTTAGAGTAGTTTATTTTTTATTATCTTTTTTATTTATTGGTTGTACTGCTATTTGTAGTTTTATACGGTTATACTCTTATACTCCTTTCTTTTATCTTTTTCTTATTTTTAATATGTTCCGTTGCTTTAGGTACAAAACAAAAAGATGTAATCTTGTTGCACCAAATCTAATTAATAATAAATAAAAAATAAATAAATAATTATTTCTATGCTTTACAAACTTAGTATACCATATAATCTAGGTTATAAGAAAACCAACCAATCACTGAAATTTTTTTTTTATTTGCTCGAAATTCACTGTTGTACGCACTGTTAGTTTTTTTCAAATTTTAATTTAAAAATTAAATGATAACAGTGTAGTTAAAAATTAAATATATTTATAAATAAAATTTTGAGGTAATCGCCCAAAAAGGTAGCATATACATTAATTATTGATAAATATGTATATATCTCCAGATTCCGGTGTATGCGTCTATTATCTATTATCCTTATTACGTGATTATCTACTTGTTGACGTAACCAACGGATAAGCCAGCAGTGAACGGTGGGACATTTACTTTTGTTTTTTAACCATTTAAGAGAATAATATACAAATCTTAAAAGAATTATGAGATGTCCTATCACCACTAGAGACTGAAGCAAAGGATAAGTAAAAATTCAGCGACACTTTTGACCTCTGAATGTGTTTATGGATTTTATTTGAAAAGTTAGACGAGTTTATAACGAACTTAAGTAAAAATTTATCGAAACAGAATTAAAAACGAATGGATGAACGTCAAGATAGAATGTTTATGAAATTAATAATCTTCTTAGAAGCAGGATACATTCCATAAATATTTTAATTATAATTTAAAAGGTGTTCCCATTACATTGGCAGTAGAAATTTTTCGTAAAATTAATGTATCTGCTTATGACTACGATGACATCGAAGAAGTAACTGAAGAAAGTATAGCAAATGAGAGTGAGTTTGAAAGTCGAAGAAACACTACAACTTTATTTAAAAATTCTCTACAGCGATAACTGGAAGTGGCAATTTCTTCAATTACCTATGTTGATGTGTAGAGCAATGCAATTACTACATTGGTGAAAAAAAAATTTCATGCTTTTAACAAACAAAAAAATAAAAATAGAGGATTTAATATATAACTCAATGCACTTCTCACAATAAAGCCAATATTTATATTTTCAATTGTAGGCTTGACTCGGACAAAAATTAGAACTTGTCTGAATTTTGAAATCTTTAATGCAATAAGCTTTTTAAAATATTCATTTTTAAAAACGAAATAAATTTAAATCATATAATTTTCTTTAACTAATTATTAATGCAACAATTCAAATATTTGAATAAAAAAATAAATAAATTATAAAACACCATGAAACATTGGATTCAAACAATTATTTATTTTGTTTTTCGTTATCCGGATATCCGGATTATCCGGATATTTTGAATTTTCAGTATTCGATATCCGGATAATCATTAATGTCGGATAATTGGAAACCCTAGTTGCATAAGATTGGCGAAAATTTTATTTTGGAACTGTTGTATACAGGCAAGCCGTCCATATTCATATTTATTTCGATGGATTTATCTTTCGTTATATTAGAAAAATAGTTCAATAGACACGGTCATATTCCCTGATGCCAATACTGACCACTACCCATCGGCACAATTGTGATATATCTTGCGGTTTGCAAAAGAGTTCTTGAAGAAGCTGGTATGTTTTGTATGCCTACTTTTTGCAAAAGGGATAAGAGCTCTGTTACTGCAGTATGCCTTATGTTGAAAGTAATTGCCCAGCTTTTCAGTAATTCACATAAATTGCCTTTAATAGATACTCTATTCGTCGCAAAATCCATTCCATAGTTTTCTTCGCCGCTTTCTGTATCTACATATTCATCATTTCTGTTATGCTGCAAGTATATACTTTCTGAATTAGAGCAAGGATCAAATTTTGAAACATATTCCGAAGATATGGGAAGAATATCCTAAAATTACTATACATAAATAAAATTTATATTTACATATAAAAAATTTAAAAATTGTTATCATACTTAATTGGTGAAAGTTGAAATGCTATTTAATGGTGCGCTAGATGCGATAGATATTTCCGCAGTGACAGAATTGGTTTCTGAACAAGCCCGCAAAATTAGTTCCTGGTGTATCAACATGCTTTGAAATAATTCTTTTTCACAATCTAAAATAATGTCCACAATTTCTGAATTTTTTAAACTTTGTTACGTTAATCACTTTCTTCTTTTCCATGGTTAAAAAATGGAAAAGCTATAATACGCACTGTTCGCGTGTCATGTAAATTATTAAATGACTGGTAATGTCAAAGATGGTAGAAATAAAGCTGCGATTTCAGATAGAGTGCCGTAGTAACAAAATTGATTCTTCCGACAAAAAACTGCCTGTATTTAAGTTGTTTTATCATCCATTAAGTGTTTTTTTTTTATTAGAAAAAGCAATTATTAGAAAAATTGCTGCAAAACCAGAAACAATTTTAGTTATCAAAACCATCAATTTTCAGGCAAAATGAAAAGTACCTAATAAGCTTTTTTCAGGTAATGATGTAGCTGATATTTGCTTGCCAATTACAATAATACAGGAAACTTTCTGTCTCAGCAAGAAGGCTGAATCATAGATTCTTGAAGTAAGGCTGCCATCCACACAATATAAGCAAACTGTTTGAAACAGCCAAATTATCTACCTTTTTCACTGCTACAACCACGCGGGAGCCTAAAATGACTTCAAGAATTCAGCACCACCAAACATGGGTTGACACAACGATTTTTCAGCTGCAGGAGCCAAATTATCCATTGTGTGTTACTTGGGACTCCCACGATAACCCGAGAACGCATTAGCTTAAGAGTGTTGAAATTTTGCACACATTTTTCCTATCCGACGAACCGTCCTAGAAATATGTAGATGCATAAAACCACTTTAATAATAAAACTTTCACAGACTATACGAAATTACATGCTGTACTGTAAGAATTGGTCTTATACCAATTCTAATATTTTTCATTGTTTTCTTTATTTTCAAATCATCGGTATATATTTTTAGTTTATATTGAAGTTACCATACTTCTCTGCTTTTGAACCTAACCCATAGTTAGATTTTGCATCAGAATTGGTGGCTAACCTGAAATTTATTGACTTTTAAAAGAACAGACTTATTTGCACAGAGAGAAAAATGTTGGTAGATTTGACAATTTCAAATTGTTAAACGTAAATTATCTCCAAATTCTGACCTTGAAACCCATTTACCAACTTAAATTGTTAAAACTATTACTTTTCGGTAAAATAAATCAATAAAATTGTTGAATCTACTCAAAATGTGAGAAAAGTAAAATTGTATATTTGAAAATTTAATTTTAACTTTTCTCCCATTCATGCAAAAGGCATAAGTGTAAGTGTATGACATTATTTTATTGCTATCTCTATGTTCACTCAGTTTCAGT
Organism: Dioctria rufipes; assembly: GCA_963924295.1. Lineage (NCBI taxonomy): Eukaryota > Metazoa > Arthropoda > Insecta > Diptera > Asilidae > Dioctria > Dioctria rufipes. The sequence goes on from OZ002740.1 coordinate 225,644,993, forward strand.
TCTAGATGTGACTTCAACCAACCCGGAGGTAACAAAATTTAGCAAAATTAGATTGTGTCTAACAAATTTGTCTTTTAGATTGATGTCGACATCAAAAAAATTTTCGAAAGGACTCCTGCAACCTACTCATAAATTGGGATATCTACAAGCCAAAAATGATTGAGAACGCTGATTTTAAAGAAAAAAAATATTCCTGTTGATGTAACAGAAGATGGTATGTTAGTCTGTTTTTCTTTATTCCAACAATGTCCATAATTACGTTTTAGTTTACAAATTCTTTAAATCTAAAAGGTTTCCTGCTTTTGCATCAGCTATTACCACCTGCATCAAGATACAAAATAAAAGGCCCAAATGGACCCCAGTTTTGAAAACCCTACATTCAAGATTCGGTAAATGGAATGTTTCTATTTGCAGAAGATGAACGTACAATTCGTAAAGATATTATTAAGTTTAGTAGTGAGTATAAACATAAGAATTCTTCATTTCAACCTTAGGTTGTAATTTTGATGAAGGAAGAGCGTCCAAAGAAATATTTTGTAAGCGTAAATGAAATTCTTTATATACAACATTCTGCATTGAGCCCTGTTGATTTATTTTTCAAAGTATGTAATGTCTTTAACCTTTGGTATCCATGTGTGTGCTATAATGTTTGGTATTTTATTCAAATTAAATTAAGCCAAGTGTCTATGACGTATATACTGTATATATGGTGTAATAGTTTTAAAATATGGTATATATTGTTGGAAACTTAAAACTTAACTAGTTTGCAATGACTATGAAGCCAACTTTTTGTATACCAAATTAATATCTTTGTAGTAGGTATGTACATTTTTTTATATTACTTAATTTCTCTTTTTAATACTAAAAATAGTAAATTTGGGATTTTTCTATTCCATCTATTTTTACTTTTAAATTTTTTCGCTACCCCAAATCCAGTATCCAAAATGCCCGCAAACATTTTTGTTGACATGAATGCAGACAGTAAAATTTAAAATTTAATTTTTATTTTATACTGCAAAACGTTCAGTTTTACCATCGTTAAGCATTTATTTAACATTTTATTTGTAATTTGAACAATTTAATATTCACTTTTATCAGATACATTATTGCAGAATTAATAAAAGCATTTTTATTTTATCAATAAAATTGTTGGTTCGGCAATCGATAGTTTTTGATGTAACAATATTTGAAATTGTGAAGGAGAAAATATTTTTGTTAATCCAACAATTATTATTTATTGTGATTTTAACAAATTAATTTTTGGCTCAAAATCAAAACCCTTTTTTGAAAAATTTTCAATGATTTTGGTTGAATCAACTTCTTTTTTCTCTCCGTGTGAATATTCAAAGATAATTGTTCGCAAAAATGTCGCTTATTTGACGGACACGCTTACATTTTTCATTTCGCTTGAACCGCACTATGCTTTACATATATAATAAATCAATTAAAATCAAATTCAAACATATGAATGAAAATATTTACTCTCACTCAAACCGTAATTACCTGCACCTTTGCTCATGTACGTCTGCACATTTATATTTAAATTAACTAGAAGAGCGCGAGGTAGTTGTTCTGTTATGACCTAAACTAGTTTGCTACAAGTGAAATAATGTTCACAGAATTGCCTAAGAATAGAAACATTGCACAAGGCTAAGCAACCTCGTTTACTACTATGACCTTGAAAGCTTTACAGAGAAGTGGTGTTCGAAACTAAATTAAAGTTATTAAGGAAACATCCAGAAATTTATGGAATAGTTTCGGACAGTTATGTTCACGTCTCTGTTTTTGTACATAAGTACTTTATATATTATATATAGGCATACTTTTTCGTGCACAAGTAATTGCTTTTCATTATATATTATTAAAAATTAATTTAGCTGTTTTGCGACAACTTAAATGGCAGCCATCATTAAATTTTTTAGAAATGCCCTGTTTGGCAGGACCCAATAAGTTGATCTGTCTCCCGAGGAATTTTAAAAAGGGAATATTAAAGACACAAGAATTGGTTAATGTTTTTCATTCAGAATTTGAAATGAACTTTGGACGGCACGTGATATGCTAAGCTTTATGGCAGCCGAGGTGGTATGGTGTGCTTCGCAGTTGAACACATTTGCGCGGGTGAGGTAAGCACGTGTTCTTATAGAAATAAAATCATTCATAAAATCGGGACATTCCGGAAATTTTAGTGGGTGGAAAATTCTCTTTGACGAGAAAAAGTTTATTTAAAACATGCGCGTACTGCACCTGGAGAACCATCTGACGGCTATTCTGCATTGCGCCTTATATATAAAACTTTCAAAGCTTTACGTTGGTACGTATTTGCTAGCACTAGCATCCCAAGAGCCCCAGTTAAATTGGATTCGTTTTCGAGAGTCTTTAAGAGAGTCCAAGGAACCCATTTCAGTTTTAACCTTAATGAGGTGTATATCCTCGGCCGCACTAACCAAACTGAGTAAATAGCTCCCGGTGGGATGAGGGTGGTTCTTTGCTAGCAATATTAGTGCTTTGGTGGGTGCTTTGGGGATGTAGAGTGGACTCTTGCTTCGGGTTAGTTTGCGAGTTGCTCTCTTTAGAACTCTTTTGGATGAAATCGTATCACTATCATCCAAAAAGGATACGTCACGAAAGGACCAAAATCCTAACTACAGTTGGAGGCTGTCAGTTGCCCGAGGATGACTTCTTAAATTAATCAATTTTCGTCGCGATAACGTTTTACGGTTTCCAGAACTTAACGCTAAGCTACCATTTGTTCGGTTTGTACCTCTTCAGTCGATGATTTCCCCAGTGTTGTGTATTTTATATATGTGTCACTCTTTTTAGTTAATCTCCCTTTTATGTTATGTTTCCTTCCGTGTTTATTCATATTTTTTATGTGTGCTCCTAGAAAAAGCTTTGCTCGACGGTGTATTGAATAATTTGCAGCAGCATTTAGAGGAAGTGCGGTGGCTTGTGTGTTTTGAAGTGAAGTGTTTTGTGTTGTTTGTATAGCCGAAGGCTATATAGTAGCTCGTTGTTCTACACAATTGCCTGCTTGACACCTTTCTCATAACAACATAGCACCAGTCCAACGATAAAATTTTAGGCAAAGGATGTCTTCTAGTCATTAATGCCATTACCCAAAACTGTAAGTCCTTGATAGATTCTTACATTTATAAGTGTATCTAAAATAGAGCCTTGTAAAATACATACATATAAGCTTGATAAATGTAGCCTGAAATCGTGTAGGTTCCAAGCAATCGCATCCCAATAAGAAACCTTCGTCATTTGTTTTGGTCAAACCGTAATCAGCCTTTAATTATTTTATTGTATGTACCGTTATTTATATAAGGATTATTTCCATTTTGTCATTCGAAAGATTAATTTTAAAATTATGTAATGACCGGATACACGATTACCCAATTGTTGAGGCATATTGAGTTTGAGTTGAGACAACATAGTATACTAGGAGCAACTCTTATGAAGCGTTTCATGGTAATAAATTTTAAATTATAATTACATTTCCATCAGTTAGGATAGCTCAGAAAACTGTCAATTACATCTGTTTGTGATTTTCAAATAAAAGCTCATCTGACTTGTTTATGCCAATTAAAATCAGTGATTCAGGAATTCATTATTTCCCGGAATCATTTTTCTTTGGATGGATTTCTTAGCTTTAGGGCTAATTACATATTCATTAATTCAGGAAGTTAATTAGAAAGGAAAAGGTAATTAATTATATCTTCTTGGATCTGCCATTATATAGTCTTATTTCCGGCCGAAAGATTAAATAATAAAAACAAACATTTCTGGAGACCTAATAAAATACAAAGATATCGTATTTCACGAAATTATTACCTTTAAGACTATACAATTGTCCAAAAATTATCAATTTAGGTATTTTTGTACACATTTACGAGCACAAGAAGTTTACTCTTCCGTAATAAAATATCACTTCGTTTAATTCCAACTGATTATTCACAAATCTTTGTATCTAATAAGAAATCAAATATGTATATAAAGATATACTAGTCTTATATTAATCTATAAATTAGTCCACTGTTTTTCTATTGAGCTTACTTTGCATTACTTTCGTTACAGTTATTATAGGAAGAACAGTGTCTAAGAAAGATAAATTGCCTGCAGACTCTGTTTGTGTCTCGAAAGAGCAAAAGTCAATCCCCATATCTATGAAAGATATTCTTTTTGAATCCGGCAAATTGAAAAGAATGTATAATTCAAACTTAATTGGCATAAATTAGCCACAAATAGTAAATGCTTAACAGAGGTTCATACCATCATTATTGAGCATTTTTATTGTTCAGTTAAGTTTTTGTGTAGTTTGTAATTTCGGCATAACAATATCAGATATGATGACACCCTATCTTTCCTTATCGCGATGATTTCTCAAAATTAATCATTTTGGTTGTGGATAAATTAGGAGAAGCTTCCATTATAAATGATACTCCAAGAATGATATGAGTGCCATTTTTTCTTTATGTTATATGATTTTCTGTTTGCATAAATTCCTATACGTACGGAAATTCTTTAATAAACCAGATAGTTTTCCTATGACAACAATTGATCTTGGATGCATCCTCAAGCGAATAGAAAATCCTTTTACTCGATGTACTAATTACAACATTATTTTCGGCCCTATTTCAAATCTGATGAACAATTAATTTTCAGGACAAAAACATAGCTAATTTACCAGAAAAAGGAATAGCACAACAAAACAAAACTGTACAAATGCAATAAAAGATTTATTTAACAAAAAAACAAAGTTTACATGGAAAAACCAAGAAAGGGTTTCCCAATTGGGTTCATTTTTTGAAAATTATTTAATATTTTTATAAAAACATTGCGGACAAGATTTCAATACTGCAAGTCGACGCATTCTCCAGCCGTGTCCAAATATAAAATGAAAAACCAAAGTTTTATATCGCAAGGACAGAAAGTGGTTTCCCGATTTAGTCCAGTTATGAAATCTTTTTTAATATTGCTATGAAAACGCCATATACCAAATTACAGCTTCCTACGTCAACTACGATAGTGCCAAAATATATAGAGAAAAATTACATTTTTGCCTACGAAGGAGTTGCCCGATTTGTCCCATTTTCGAACTAAAATTTACGTTTTTTGTTTTAAAGCACGTGTGCCCAATTTATTGAACGCGTTCTCAAATTATTCAGTGGACGAACAGACGAACAGCAGACATCCAAAAAACACAATAACTGAATATTATATTTGTTGATTTTATAGATGGGCTTCTTGGAAAAAAAATTAAGAATTTAAGTTCGACAAAGCTAGAATTGGTTTAAGACCAATTCTTATGATACCCTAGATGAATGCCCGTATCAAATTTCGTATGGTCACCGATCTATGCAAGTGTGATTTTTGAAGTGATTTTTCGCATATATTTCTAGAACGGCTCGTTGGACAGAACAAATTATTACAACGAATTTTATAGGATTTCATATTCTGATGAAGTTTGCGGTACAACAAAAATGTCTACGACTGATGGTTTTCACAGCATATGTAAAAAACCTAAATGATTATTTGGCAACACCAGGAAGGGGTTGCCCGATTTGGTCCATTTTAGAAATTTTATTTGCCATTACTACAAAAACATCACATTTCAGCTCCCTATGTCGACGCGCTCTCAGGCAGTGTCCAAATATATTGTGGAAAACGATTTTTTTTTTCAGCTCTTTAAATATAGGCGTTCTCGAGTTATCGGGCATGCAAAATCAAAATAACTTCTAATATTATGCGTGGGTGTCCAATCCATTTTGCTCTACCATCATTATTTCTATGCTTTACAAACGAAATGATAAACTTAGTATAAAAAAAATTTCAACTAGGGTATAAAACTGGAGCAAGGCGGGTAACTCCTTCGTAGGGTTGCCATACAAAAATTTAATTATATATTTGGGCACTGCCCGAGATCACGTTGACTTAGGCAGCTAAAATTTAGTATATGGTGTTTTCATTCCAATAGTAAATAAAGTTTCAACAAGAAAAGAAGGTTATAATTGTTCTGAGACCAGGAATCTTATTTACCCTAGATGAAAATAAAAGTTAACTTAAGTGGAAACCAAAAGTTTTATATGGAACCACCAAGAAGGGGCTGCCCAATTTAGATCATTTATATATTATTTAATATTTTAATGAAAACACTGTGTAAAAGATTTCAACTCTGTACGTCGATGCGTTCTCTGGTAGTACCCAAATTAAAAGTGGAAACTCACAATTTTGTATGGAAACACCAAGAAAACGTTGCTCGATTTATTCTAGCTTTGAAATATTTTTTAATTTTGATATGAAAACACCATGTTCCAAATTTCAGCTCGTCTACGTCAACGCGTTCAACGCTTTCACGGGCAGTGCCCAAATATGTAGAGAAAACTGAAAATTTTTTATGGCAACCCTACGAAGAACTTGCCCGACATGTCCTTTCTTCGAACTTAAATTTACGTTTTTCTTAAAAGCCTGCATGCAAAATGTAGTGGATGCGTTGTCGAATTATCGTGCGGGCAGCCAGGCCAATATAATTATACCCTAGATTAAAATATGAGTTAAATAACGTGGAAACCAAAAGTTTAGTATGTCAAGACTTACTTCATTTATAACATTTGTTTTTTTTTTGTTATTTTTGTGAAAACGCTTTATACGAAATTTGAGACCTCTAGTTGACGCATTCTCAGATAGTTTCCAAATATGTAGTGACAAATTTGAATGGCAACACCAAAAAGTGGTTGCTCGATTTAGTTCATTTTTGACTTTTTATTCACTATACTATGAAAACAATAGCTGTGCTCTTTTGGTTCCGTGCAGTGCACTGCAGAACACAGGAGATTGCAAATTGAATTGACTTGTAGAGTGCATAAAAGAAGAAATTTTTTTGCAAGCATAGAGAGAATAATCTAGATGCCATGACTTTAATTCTTACAAAACGTTAAACCTGTCAAATTTTTCCCCGAAGTTTATAAAGTTCTATTTTGACATTTTGCAAGGATTCAAGTCATGGCAATTTGATCATTTTCTCTATACTTTCAAGACATTTTTTTACTTTTATGCACCCTACAAGTCAATTCAATTCGCAAACTCCTGTGTTCTGCAGTACACTCACTGACATATATATAAATGGACTGCTTGATCTCCTGTTTCATGTGGCACCAGTTTTGATTTCAGAAAGTATGCTCTCATCGTCAATGCTACCAACTGTCGTAAACTGCCGCTATATTTAAATTACCACAAAAGTATTTCGGGTATCGATAAATTTTAATTATGAGTCAAAGGAAGTGTTTTTTACAAGGATTTTACAAGCAATTTCTCGTTCCTAATCGTTACAGTTCAGTGGGAAAGTATGCTCTCATGGAAAGAGACAGGAATATGAAAGTGGTGCCATTTGCTTTCATGCACTTTTGATTCAACAAGCAGTCCATTTATGTACATGTCAGTGAGTACACTGCACGGAACCAAAAGAACGCAGCTACCCATGTACTAAATTTCAACTCTCTGCGCCGCCATGTTCTCAGGAATTGACTAAATGTATAGTAAACAACTAAAAACCCTAGAATTGGTCTAAAACCAATAATTATTCTTATGATACCCTGGATGAATGCCCGTATATAATTTGGTATGGTCATCCGATGGTGCAAGTTTAATTGTTAAAGTGACTTTTCGTATATATTTTATTTCTAGAATGCTTGAACAGACAAAGTGATTATAACAAATTTCATATTTTAGATTTAGCCCATTTTTGAAATCGTGTTTACTATTCTTATGGCAATATTGTCTACAAAATTATAGTGTTGACTCGTTCTCAGGCAGTGTCCAAATATATAGTGATAAACGAAATTATTGTATGGAAATCCTACGAAGGACTTATCCCATTTTTGAATTTAATTTTACTATTTTTAAAGCCCGTGTGCAAAATTTCAGTTCTCTATGTAAACGCGTTCACGAGCTATTGCCCGAATGGCAGCAGTAAATAAATTTCAAAAATGAACTAAATCGGGCAATCCCTTATTGGTGTTTCCATAAACTTTGGATTTTCACTTTATTTAACTTTTATTTTCATCTAAGGTGTAATATTATTGCTGTTAGACCAATTGTAATTTCATATAATGTGGGCGTTATTTTCTTTGCAAAATGTCATTTCATTATAAAATTTAATAACTGCGATTGACTTTTTCCATACAATTTGTCATTTAACTTTTCTAGTCTATTATATAAATTTACTTTCTCTACTTTTCAATACCTTTTCAACATCCTGGCTGCAGGAATTCTTAGGTATGGAATGAAGTATGTAAGTAAATTAGAATATTTGGGAGTACCTAGAAGGCTAATGGACAATAACATGTTTTAGAGCGTGTCGAAACTAAATGCTTTTATAATATCAGTTTTGTATACATTCGATCGAACTCCTCAACACTTCAGATACGATAAGCTATGAATCACTCGACGTATACATCATTTCAAATTTTGTGGTCCATTCCGGAATGGACCACCCAGCCATATAAATTTTGTATATTTCTTTGGTACTGTATGCGACATCTAGTTCTTGTGTCATCTATGCTAAAACCTAACAATGTTTCAATTGTTAACCTCTTATACTTCATATTATTATAATATTATATTGTTATAAAAAATTATAAAATATCAAAACTCCTATTAAAATATGATACACTGTAAAAGGCACAAATTGTTGTCATTAAAATGTTTCTGCTTTGGATAACTTAACTTTAGATTGTTACTTAAATAGATTATGACCATGTATAGGTATATAAAATATTTGTGTGTACACTTAAGCAGAATATTCTAACAGTTAACCGGGCAAATAGTAACTTTTAACTATTTTGATTGTTATTTTCACTATCCGCATTCAACTTATTTTAATAATTGCCATCTTATAAAAGATAGGTAAACACTTCTTATTTTCCCCACAACGTACATATATATTTTTATTTTACATATAACTATATTTGTTCAAGAAGGCATTTGTTTTTTTCTTGATTCTCCGGTATATAACAAAAGCTAAAAAAATCTTTTATTTGTTATTTCATCACACAACCCATTTGATTTTGGGTGACAAGTTTCAAGTCTTGGTTTTGATCCATCAACAGGTCCCAAATAGCGAAATTGAGTGACTTGAAAAACAAATGAAAAAATAGAACAAAGAAAAGAAATGTAAAGACCAAAAAATTGAGAAAAACAGAAAAAAAAATTTATTAAAAAAATTTTAAAACCAGATTCATTTTAAACGAATCGAAAATGTATACGCCCGCAGTAATCTCTAATTTTGTTTACATTTAACGTAAACCGCCAACGCGTTTCGTCTTATTAAAACATCATCAGGGCTCTTGTTGTACAACATTACATTACATTATATGTAAGATAAAAATATATATGTACATATGTATGTACCTACGTTATGGAAAAAAGCAAGAAGTGTTTACTTATCTTTTATAAAATGGCATTTGAAATAAATCTATTCAACCAAGTGTTACCGATAAAATCTGTAAATTATTTTAATACTTGTATTTTCAATAACTTTTATGTTTAATATTTCTAATTGCTCTTTTTTCAACTATTTTTGTACATATTGGAACTATACTTTTGAATCCTGCATTTTCTTAACCATTAAATTAAATTTACTTGATTCTTTCTCTGAGTGTATCGAAGATGTCCAGCATTATTTTAAAACATTATTTTACATAAACTGTTTTTCTTTAAATTGGTAAAAAAAAACATTTGTCAAGCAAGTTATAGACAGTTGACAAATGTTTGATAAATATTTATCAAATGTTTGTCAAACATCTGTCAAAGATCTGATAGGATATTTGTGTTAAAAATGTTTTCCAAATGTTTAGTTTTAATCATATATTCTCCGAGTGAAGTAACGTACACTGAAGCATCTTTCGTCGTACTTGTCTCAACGTTTGAGGAAAATCTGAAAAAAATTGTCCGATTTTCGAAATTTTGCAAGAATCTCTTCAAGTGACCTTGAAACTCTAGTTAATAGAATCGGGCCAGAAATAAGAAGATGAAATATAAACTGGCAAAATAGTGTAAGTGTAGATGAGCCGCCATTGCTCTGAGGTTTTTTGCTACGGGTGATGTACTTGTTTAAAGTCTTAAAACAGTTGATTTCATTCCTGAAGTAGCTGAGGCATTAATAGTTGTATTGCAACCATATATGTATGTCTGTAAGTATTAACACAGCAAGAAGAAATCACTTTTACTGGCCGTTTGTGTTTTACCCGCAGTCACTGATAAGTCACTTTCAATTGATATGAAGGAGTCATTACGTTTTAATTTTCTTTGTACTCTTCACTCGATTTGTCCCACAAATTTCGGTGTGTAGAATATTATTCTATTAATTTTATAATATCTATCTATTCCCATTTCGCACTCATGATTAATTCATTATTAAAAAATTCCAAAATTCCAAAATGAACTCTCACTACTATTTTCCACAACTTTTGAAAATTGACTGAAAGCACTGTACAAACTTTAAGGAATATCTCCTGTTTACCATTTCATTTTGATTAAATTGAAATTTTTTAAGAATCCAAAACTTTCCACACACATCAAACATTCCATAAATGTTTGAAAAATGTTTGATAAGAATTTGACAAATGTTTGACAAATATTTTTCAAACATTTAGATAATGTTTGTTATGTGTGGACGCGCCTTTAGTCGTACAAGCTGTCAGTGAATAGTCAGTGCACCATTTTTGTGACACCTTGTAAACAAAATAATTTAAACTTAATTTATTTAATTTACTTTGTTTACTAAAATGACGTACATCTGTGTTAAAGAAGATTTATCTAATAAAAATAACAAAACGGTAAAAAGTGACGAAATTCTACGAATAAGGCTTAAATGTGAATGTTAATATTTAAGCAGGTAAAAACAAAGTTTATGTGCTTTCAAAAAGTCTATGTTACAAATTGTCCATGAGCCACTATTGTTTTGGAGATATTTCAGAACACTTGTTGGTGGTACCTTTCAGCACCTCATTTGCCGTTACCACAAAGATATTTAATGTATTTCGATTGATAATATATTTCGATATCATAGCATGTTCCGCAAGTTTCCATATAGGTATTTGAATAGAGCCTTTAAATGTATTTAAAATGAAGGATATTCATATTATATTTTGTTCTTAATGTAGCTATGCCATTTTTTTTAATTATCTTATTTCATATCCTTTTAAAAAAAAACTTCCTAAAAGTTTCAAATTAAAATGAAATTTGGAATTATATAAGAAGCAAGAGAAATAGTTATAATTGGTCTAAGACTAATAATATTACACCCTAGATGAAAATAATATTGAAAAAAAAAATGAAAACTGATGAAAATCAAGAAATTGTAGGGTGTCTCAAAAGACAGTTTATTATATGAATTATCAATTTAAAAGAAAGGTGGACATTATCGATAAAATCTTTATTGATTATTTAAATACACAGCTTCGGAATTTAATTCTTATAAATAACGTCATCTAAATGTAAGCCATCACGCTAATGGCACTCATTTAAACGAATATCGAAAATTCCAAAGATGGCTCGGCATGTAGACTCCGCGCGGCTCCCATTATTTAATGAAAATTTTCTGTCAACTGCGACAGAGTAGTCGGATTATTGACATACACTTTTGATTTAAGATATCCCCATAAAAGAAAGTCAATAGGGCTCAAGTCAGGACTGCTTAGTGGCCAATATATGCCACCTCTCCTGGAGATCAATTTGCTAGGATAAAGTTTCACGAACTCGTGTCAGAGACGTATTGGATATATGTGACGTGACTCCGTCCTGCTTAAAACATGTTATTTGTTTATAACCAAAAAAGTTTTACAGTTTAGGTACCAAGAAGTCCTCTAACATCTTCATACAAGGTTCTGAATTCACTTTGACTGCCGTCCCCTTTTGTCTTCAAAATTACGGGCTGACCAGACGAACAGACTGATTTACACTCTTGTTCGTTCGGATTTCGCTTTTTCCAGTATTGTACCGGTCTCTTCAAACTTATTGAGCCATTTTCGAATGAAGGGAACACTAGCGCATCATTTAAGATATACAAACCACGATTACTGCAAAATTTTCTCCGTGCTTTAGTCGCAGGCTCACCGTTTTTGTAAAATTCTCGCACACAAAGCGCGCAGTCCGCTCTCAAGAAACGCTTCATAGTGACTGAATTCCTAGAAGCCAGGCAATTAATTGACGTGTTGATTGATGTGTTGCGCTTACGCAGTAAGCTAATCGATTATAAACTTTCTTTTGAGACACCTGTTATTTACTACTTTTTATGAAAACGCCGTCTACAAAATTTCAGCCCTCTACACCGACGCAACGTGCTCTCAGGCAGTGTCCATATATATAGTAAAATCTTAGAACATTATAACTAAAGGAAACGTAATAAGCTTGAAAAATCGCTACATTTTCCACTACCTATTTGATTAAATTATGTTTATGTATTCGTTATGTTAATAGAAGTAGTGAATCTGAAGGGTGGTTTGGCGCAATTATTTAAAATAACAGAAATATTTTGAACAATTATTTTAATATATTAGTTTTTCTATCCTTTTTCACAGTTTTTGCACATATTGCCAGAAAATGAATTTTCTAGTTTGATTTCATGACTCCAAATTTCCTCAAAAACCACTTTTTTGTATTATTTCGCAGCGATTATTGCCTCAGAACCGCACAGCACAATTCATTGTCAAGCTGTTCATACATTAATTAATTTAAATTCAAGGTTTAACAACAAAATTGTCACTTGAAATATTTTTAATCACAATTACTCCAAAGAATTGACCAATTTTGAGTTTTTAATTAAAAACACACAAAAATCAAAAACCTTTTCTTATATCCTTCCTACCATTCTGTGTTTTGCATCATAGGATACCCCTGAGCTTGACTTAATAATATTGAAAAACAAACCTATAAAAAAAACGAATCTGGCGATTTGACATTAGCATTTTAACATAAGTTAAATTCTAGTTGTCTTTCCACCTCTTCACAAAAGAACCGAGATCCTCTCACACCAACAATGTAAAAGCCCTTTTACACGATACTTCACTGTTTTTAGTTATAGATTCTAAGAGTAAAACAAGAAATTTTTGTATGGCTACCCTACGAACAGGTTACCTTTACCTTATTTGTCCCATTCTCGAGATTAAATTTACAAAAGTTTACAAAAAAGGCCGTATGCAAAATTTTAACTCTCTAAGTAAACGCGTTCTCATCCAGCTTGAACATATGGACAGATAAATAGACGAAATAATTTTTATCGGTGTCCAATCCATATAGATTTCATCTATTGTATAAACATTTTAATGTTGGAGAAATTCTGTTAAAAACATGTTTTTCTAAGAAAGAACTCTCCACACATTATTTTTTATAAGTCAGCTTTGATCTGAGAAATGTAGCTACTTAAGATTTTCAATCGATCAATACGTCGACATGCATTTCTTATATATGTAGGTTATGTAATCCCAACATTCTTATAGCGTCAGAGAATACCACAGAAAGTTTTCTCATCGCCAGATACCTACACCTTCATACATATACCCATATAAACCAGACGAATCCAACTGATTTTAAAGACAAATTTGAAATGGCGTGCAAGAACAATTAGCTCGCTCAGCGGGTGTTAATTTGGAGGAGGATGTCCTGAATACATCTATGTGACACACATGCAATTCTAGTTAGACGGGGCTTTTGCTCATTATTCAAACATAAATATAGAGTGAAAAGTATGAGATGATATTATATATTTAAAGAGCAGGAACTTTAATTACAAAATCACAACGGGTTTGGCTGGTTAACTATTAAAAGAAGGGAGAAAGTTTGTTTTGGGAAAGAGATATTTAGAAAGTTTCTAGGTAGACCGAAAAAACCCATTGTTCAGTTTTTGGCGAGAAATCGGATGGCATAAATCTAGTTTTACTTCGGTCATAATTCGATAAAAATCAGTGTTGAATAGAAATTTTTGACTTACAATTAGTGTTAATAGCGAGTGAAATCAGGTTAGTGTTAAGTAAGTTAGTGTTTTAACAGTGGTAAAAAGACAGTGAACAGAATTAAGTGATAAAGTTTGGATAGTGTAATTGGCAGGAAAATATGTTCAATCTCCCAACGGGGGGGACTGGCAGGAAACGACTACTAATGATGGTATAATAGAGATACAAGGCAAGTCACCTTCAGTTGGTAGTGAGACAGGCAAGGAAATAGGGTTCGGAAACAATGGATGCAGGAATGGAAGAGCTATGCGGGCTTATATTAGCATTTGATTCGAGAAACAGAAATAATTAATTTGAAAGCTGATCAATAGATTGACCTCATTGAATCCACGAAATCTGTTTACCAGTGGACAGATTTACGCACGCTTTTGTATGCTTCCCTTAGGCTGAAAAGTTCGAGCAAATATTGGCATCAAGCCAAACAAGGCAAAATTCAAAATTGGAAAGGATTCAAAATGGAACTTCGATCAAGCTTCCCGTGCGGAAGCGATAAATCGTCCATTCTCATACGAATACTACGCAGAAAACGCCAGGCTAACAAGCCAATTGAGAATTACTTTTATGAAGTCTTGGCATTAGCAAGGCAAGCTAACTTAAATGAACTAACGAAAAAGAACTATCTCATATCAGCTCTAAATAAGAAATCGCTGAGTAATATGCTTATGGGAGCGAAATGTAGGACTCCGAACGAGATCCTCAAGCAAATTAAGTGTTACGAAAGTATATCAAAGCAAGAACTCAATAGGAATTTATTAACATCAGTTGAGCAAAATCGGTATAAGGAGCGTAAACGCGAAGCACCCTCTCAAAATAAAATGGGTTTTACGAATAACCAAGCAAGAAGATGTTTCTAATGCGGAAAAATGGGCCATTTAAAATCCCATTGTAGATCTATGCCAGATAAGCAGACAAAAACTGATCAGGCTAAGCCAGCTTTCTTAGGTTCATGCTATCGATGTGGAAAACAAGGTTCATCGTTCTCATAAAATCACCACTATGAACGAGCAGCGAACAAACACAGACAGGTTCAAACAATAGCGACCAAGAAAATTGAGGTGTATCAAGATATAGACATTGATGGACAGCAAATTCAAGCATTCATCGATTTAAAAAGCGATTTTTGTACCATAAGGAAAAAGAATTGCTTCGGACAATTTGAAAGTTGCAATGATATTTTACGAGGATTTGCAGACTCCCTCCAACACAGTACAATAACGGTAATCTAATTTTGGTAAAATGCCAGCAGCCTGCCACTGGACAGCCACGGAAGCATTTGTGTCGCTATCGAGGACCATATATTGTTAACAAAGTACTGGAAAAAGATCGATACTTAATAAAGGACCCCCCAACTTAAGAGTTAGTAGCAAACCCATTTGAATCGGTATACGCGGTGGATCAGATGCGGCCCTGGTGCTGTCTGGATGACTTCAATGGTTGGAGAAACTACAGAAGATTTAAATGATGATGAAAAATGAAAGAATGTTGAAAAAAAGTTGAAAAATAAGTAATTTATTG
Organism: Dioctria rufipes; assembly: GCA_963924295.1. NCBI lineage: Eukaryota > Metazoa > Arthropoda > Insecta > Diptera > Asilidae > Dioctria > Dioctria rufipes. The sequence continues at coordinate 225,660,517 of OZ002740.1, forward strand.
GTTGAAGATAACGTGTATTTTATTGAATTATATCATCAATCGATGATTTGTTATTTTTTAATTTTATTTGACCTAGTTTGCGATTGCTCACAGGGTCAGTGACAGTTTAAAACAAGGTTTCTGGCAGCTGCAGCATGTGAAAAATTTAGGAAAGTTCCATAATTTGTTTGCTTTCAGGTAAGGAGGCATATATATAGATCTCGCAAAAGTGCTTGCGCTGGAGTTAGTAAAGGTAATTGTTCCGGTTACTATCAGGAGTTCAGGTACGGTATATATATTTTGATTGACACTGAGAGTATCAGTAGTATGTGAAAATGCTGCGAGTACCAGCGCAGATCAGAAGTACTGGTCTTGGACACTGACAGTATTAATGGTATGTGAAAATGCTGGGAGTATCAGCGAGGATCAGGAGTACTGGTCTTGGACACTGAGAGTATCCGTGGTGTGTGTGTTGCGATATTAAAACTGGAAGTACCAGTAAATGCCAAGAGTACTGGTCTTGAATGCTGAAAGTATTAGTTGGGCCGTCGTTGAGGACAACGACAAGGTCGGATGGCCAAGCTGAAAGCCGTTCGATTAAACCCTCAATCCAAATCTAAGAAATACCCTGACAAAGATTGCCTTTGGACCCGTTGTTGTGGTAGTGAACGTATAGAGACGTCGACGCAGCTCCTTAACAAATAGTAATTATTATCCATTGAGCTCTAGAAAAGATAGTCTTAATTCATAAGCCAAAGGAGTACGTCGACTATGTCTCTGCCCGGGACACTACACGGGGCGCAACCTTGGGTCGCATAACAAACTTATAATCTTGTCGTGTTAACATAGTACTGAAGACAAGCTAAGTCACGCTTAGTTATAAGAAATAAATTAGGGAAAACTAATTTCTACTCTCAAAAAAATTTTCGTAAAGCATTTACGAAAACTGTGATAAAATCTCGATCTGAATGATTTCCGTAATATTGGAGAGAATTACTTAAAATCTATTTTAGTACTGGTCGCTCTGCTCTCTCTATATGAATTTTGTAGAATTTGTAACGCAATTTAACAAAAATATTGCAAAAATCTATAAAACGTTTCGTAAAACAGGAACACACGTACGCTTGTGATGATGGCAGCTTTCTTCGTAATTTTTACGAAATGTAAAATTCATTTAATAATATAAAATGTAAAAATTATGAACATTTCGTACATATTCTGCAGGAGAAGATTGGGTAGTATTACACGTACTTTCTTAAAATTTACAAAAACATGTGCAAACTTGAACAATGTAGTAGGTACCAGTTACTCTCTGTATCAGTCAGCTTGCTACCAATTGCGTGCAATTCAAGGTAGAACGTGATCGACAAAACTGCAATGAGTAAGTTAAGGAAACATTTAAAAATTGTGCACAATTTAAAGCCAAATTGTCCATACAGGTGTTGTATTTCTGAATATGCTACGCCATCATAGGTTATCCAAATATTTCTTCTTTATCACTTTCATCAAGATGTTAAAGAAGTTAAATAAAATTTATATTTATTTTCGCTAAGCCTAATCGAATATTAATAATTGAAGCGCAAATTTCTCGTCTGGCAACCATTTCCTTATTTACCGTTTTGACGTTTACTCACACATTCTCCAGGCCGAGTTAATTTGACTGCAGTCATTTTGACTAAAGTCGGCTGCAGTCGCCAATGAGAACAGACCCCTGATTAACGCACTTAATCATTTTTGACATTTGATGACTGTCGCATTGTGTTTAAAGCTGGTGATAATGCTGTTTCGCGGAAAAAGGGGTAAAGTTTGGAAAAATTATAAGTGAAGTATTTTTTAGAAAGTGTGGACAGTTGTGATCACTTCGCATCATTCCTTTATGGGTTTATAGTAAGAGTGCTACCGGGTATTAAGCGGAAATATACCAAAATCATAAACACCTTCTCCCTCCTAAACATCGCATTTAATCTTTCATAACTCAAGGTTTCTCTATCAGTTCACACCACCAGTTGTCAACTGCCCTATACAGTTTTCTCTTTCTGTTTCAGCATGAAAATTTCATTAGCATCCAGATATCGCCGGAGGTGTATAATATAAATTTGGTGCCATCTAAAATAGAAAATCGGTCTGTCGTAACCCCCGAAATATACATGCCATGACGTATGACTTGAATGCGAGGATAGTGGCCCGGTAGAGGCCGATATTATACACTTCTTACCTTGTCTTACTGCTGGTGTTTTTCACATTAAGATATAGCTTGCATTTCGCTCAAACACCATAATTGGCTGGGCTAGCCTGCAATTTGTTGCAAATTAAAGGCAACGTTTTAAATTTTTTTTCCAACAATTTCTTTTCAAATCGATAATTTTTTTAAGAAATTTTCTAGAAGTGTTAATTTGTAGGGTATACATAGCCCTGTTTGCTTTAAATTAAATATTTGCATATAAGCTGAATCTGATATTAATTACCCAGGCTATGATGATTTTCCCAAAATCATTTTTAATCAAGATACCTTTTGTAAGCTTTCGATCACAAAAAAATGCAAATATTTTTCTTCTACTGAAAATTTTTTAATGATATAATTTTACATATTTTGAGAAGAATTTCAGACTAAAAAAAGAAAAATTATAAATATAAAAATTACTTTTAAAAAAAACGTTGTTGCAAAATCCAAACTAAAAAATCGAAAGTAATTACTACCTTCACTTAGTGAGTACCTATATGTACACCTTAAAAGTGCTCTAGAAATTATATCACATTTTTGTATAAAATTTTACAGCTACGCAAAGAAAGCAATTTCAAAATAAAATGTGACAGAAATTATAATTGACACATACTTACCCAATATTTGACCAAGTAACGAAACCGTCACATTGCATACATTTAGGAGGCATAATTATCTGGTTCAAGCAGCACAGAGTATCGTTTATTGAAAGTAGGATGGTTAGAATGGAGGGCTACAAGTGCAGTTTAAAAAAAACAAGCGAAGTGTTTTATGTTCATACGGAATTCAAAAAAAATACCTCCATTTTCCAGCTAATACCAATTATCACTATGCTCAGCGTTGGCTTAAAAAACTTATTAGATGACTGTAAACTGAATTAAATGATTTAACTCCAATACTGCAGCAGTACTTAGCAAAAATAAAAAGTTTGCAGTGTTAATACAAACGATAAAAAATAGCAAGAGTAAATTATTTCGTTGATAGTATGTATATTTTCTTCTTCTTCAATCTATTATTACTAATATTTAAACGAAAATGCAATTTACATCAGCCGATATACTTTTACCCTGACCTCAATAGCATAGATGTTTATTTTTTGAAGCTATTTAACAAGGATAAAACAAAAACTAATAAATTTACATATGGAAACAAACGTATTGTTTTATAGATATCGACGCTGAAAAGCACAAATGTCGTAATCGACCAAAATGAAACTTTTCACTAGAGCCCAAAAACTTTTTCAACATCAAAAGAAAAAAAAATAACTTCTAAACTATTTGTGATAGAAGTGCTATTTTTATACAGCCCTTTTTAAAAAAATGATATCTATAATTTGCAATAAGTAAAATGACAGTAAAGTTAGTATGAGTATACGTTTTGCCACTTACAGTAATCCGTTTTTTTATTTTATGAAACTCAAATCTACTGTATCTGAATAGCTGTAATGTATGGAACGAAATTATAGTAAAAGAACTTCGGACAACTGAAATGCTGTAACAAATATATTACACACATATTGTATATGAATGTGTGAGCTGTATCCGAGTTGTATGTTTAAAACACGATCAAACTTTTGATATATAATAGCACAGAACAATACAGGTGGCTTAAATATGTAGTTATTTGTAAGTTTTTATATAATACTATTTTAACGTAGTAACCCGTATTACGAATTATCTATAAATTAAAACGAATTAAGTATCTGAATCTCTCATGAAAAACTTAGCAATAACAAAATGCATTAGACGCTATTTTTCATAGACAACAAATCCTTGAAAATGTAGTAACTGCGAAGAATGTCGAGGGTTATTACAGTAGTCATCATCTTAAGATCTGCAAAAATCATGTAAGCCTCTCGAGCAGTCAAACCTCGGTCGCTGTATGTAACTCGATTAAAAATTTGCAGATCTTTCTTTTCTTTAAGCGACATGTGTTTAAAAAGTAGCGGATTTTGACCCTATTACTGCAAATCAAATCGAAGCTACTGGAAATAGTACAGGCGTTTTCAATGGCGTAAAGGATTTTGTTTTCATCGTAGAGATATGATATTTAGACTATCGACGCAGTTTTTTTTTCCGATTCAAATAGTGTATATAACTAAAGAACATATAACTCAACAAGAAGCTTCATCTTGCCGATAAAAATGCACAAGTTGTATGCTTAATTGTAGATGCGGTCGGGAGGTAACAGACGGGAAGAGGCAAAGATTTTAGAATATTGCTCTGTTCTCTCTGTGTCCGCGACCCTATAGCTATACTTGTACACACGTCGATGCCAGCCATGCACATGTTTCACTTTGCTGTCTGACTGCTTGTCGGCCACCAATTCCTATCCCATCTGGTTATCTTACCATTCTCTCTCTGTTCTACTGCAATCAGGGTTGCCAGACAGACCATTCAATTTTTCCCCGTCCGAATAAAAATTTTCCCCGAACTATTAAGGCAGAATAAAAAATTTCCCCAAGCTTAATTATGAAACTAATTTATTATATTCTTGAATTTAAAAATTTTTTGTAGATACTTATTTAAATATATTTTGCACATGTATCCATAGATTCCATATCCATACATATATTCTTGTAGGTATTTTAAATTACAAATTCCTGTAAATAATCAAAAGTACATATTGCGTTATTTCACTTCAGCAAAGACCAAAAGGATTTACCTAAATTTATGAAAATGCTTGGAGCACGTCATCATTTTCATGAAAACTACTTTTGTAGAGCTCTTCAGAGTTAAATTTTTGTAACATCTGTTTGGTGGGTTTAAAATGTGTATACCCAAGAGCAGTAACGCACCCAGGATTTGGCTTTGGGGGGTCCATAGGTGTCCCAAGTCCTAACAAGTCAGAAAAATAGGGCTTTAAAGTCACGTCCTGCCCCATCTGAGTACTTAAGGACTGCTATTTTGGATTAAAAGGTTTTATTTTATTTTATCGGACATTTTATACGTAATTTGTAAATTATGTTCAGAAAACTGACATTCTAAAGATGGACCGGTCCCGTTCGTCCTTCTCTCGGTGCGCTCCTGCCCAAGAGGTCTAATTGAAAATCGTACCCGCATTATTTTATGTGCAGTTTAAATAGCTAGTCTATTTGTCAACTTGTTATACCCTAGATGAAATCTAAAGTGTATCCTAAGTTTGTCATTCCGTTTGTAACACCTCGAAATAATAATGGTAGAGCAAAACTCAGAACGCGTATACTTAGAGAGCTGAAATTTTGTACACGGACTTCAAAAACAAAAAAGTAAAATTAAGTTCGAAAATGAGACAAATCGGGCAACTTCACAAAAATTTCGTTTTCCACTATATATTTGGATACTGCCTGAGAACGCGTTGACATAGAGAGCTGAATTTAAAAAATAAAATAAGTCGGGCAACCCATTCTTGGTGTTGCCATATAAAAATTTAGATTTTTTTACGGATAGTGTGAAAACGATCAGTCCTAAACATTTCTATTATACTAAAAACTTGTTCAGAATATTAAATCCTATAAAATTGGTTATAATCATTTTTTCTGTCCGACGAACCGTTCTAGAAATATATGCGAAAAACCACTGCAAAAATCAAAATTGCTCATATGAAATTTCATACGGACATTCATCTAGGGTATCATAAGAATTGGTCTTAGACCAATATTAGCTTTTTTATTTGTTTTTTATACAATTGAGTTGTAGAGAAAGACTTAAATAAAAAACTCAATAAACTTGGAGCTAGCTTAGATATGTTACCAAATTGCAATTTTTACCAGCAGCATTTTTTTTATTAAAACATCAGTCCGAAATTGTTCAGCTGTATTGAGTTCCGACCATTGGTTAGGATTAATCAAGTTCCATTTAGCGATTGTGGAATCAATACATCCTACGCAAACAACATTTTTCAATTTTACAGTAATATCTAATATATCCGCCATCATTTGGCAAACAGCTGTAACCGGAGAAAACATAGATTTTCCAGCCATAATATATTTTCGGGAAGTCTATATGTAATTGTTCGTATAAAATTACTAACAATGCAGAACATCTTTCTTTAATTACTTTTAGTTCCTGCTGATTACTTAGGTTTTATTTACTGCGTAAAAATTAAAGTAAGATTTATGTTTTTTGATACTTGAAATATCCCCATTTTTTCGCGATTTTAAAAGAAATTCTCCATGACTTTCCGCAATATTTTCATTTCCCCAAAATTTTCCCCTGGAAGAAATTATTCCTCAAAATGGGGAAGAAAATGCCCAATCTGGCATCCCTGACTGCAATGCAATGTAAATGAAAATTCTCTGAAACAAAGTATTCTTGATGAAACCGGTTTCAATGGGAAAAGTAAAAGAAGCAAAGAGAACGCAATGCAATGCATGGGCATGATAAGGAGTGCAGGCTCTGTCTCAACTGTCACAACTGGTGACTAGCGGCGGGTCGTCAAAGCAAAGAGTTTTCGTAAAATTTGTGAGAGTGAGTCGTAATATCACCACCGGGTGAGTGGTTCGCGGTGGGTCGTTAACAAGCAAATAGTTTTCATACAATTTGTGAGAGCGGGTCGTAATAGAACGACCCGCCATATAAAACTTTTCATTGTACGAGATACGTATTCTTTCTGTTAGATGTTCTTTAATATAACGTATTTTCGACATTAAGGTTAGTTACGAATGACGTTTAAGCTTTCCGGCGTCCATATGTAGACTCTAAGTAAGTAGGCATTTCATGTAGGTTTCACATTTTATTTAGATTATAATAGGAAAATTCTTTCTTTGTTTCACAGGGATTACATTCAGTAAACATCTAAGCTAACCTTAAGAATTTCAAAATAGTATTAAAAATAAAGGAACTTCAGGAGGAAACAGTAAAAAAAAACAATTCGATGAGTAGACACAGCTGCAAAGGTGTGTACCGTTATATTCTTCGAACTGCGATCGGGACTACCAGGTAATCGGAGCAAATTTAATTTTTTGAAGTTATTTTTCATAAGTGATTTATAATAAATATATGGATATAAAAAAAACATCGTATCTTAGGATCACTTTTAGAGTAACTTTTATGGTCAAGTATAGGATCATTTATATGGCTCCATTATAAAATATGAGTTTTGTACACACTACAAGATCATGCCGCCACCGATTTAGAGAACAAAACTGAAATGCCGCCACTATGGCAACACCGATCGAAGTTTCTTTTTCCCGATTGCCGTATTAAAGATTTGAAGATATTTCTTTTATAACTTATTGAAAAAGGCATTTTTTATATTTAAACCTAAACTCAAGTTTTATAATGTGTGCATAAAATGTGACTTTCAACCCTAATTCAAAACGAATGATTAATAACAAGGAAAGAAAATTTCAAGAACGGTGAGAGCTGAACTATTTCTATATGGAAGTGAGCTAATTGTGCAAAGAAACAATTGGTGTCGCTAAAGAATACAACATTTATCGAGATCAAGAAGAACAATTTTCATGCTTTGAAGGAAAAATAAAAGAGGAAAACTAACAAGTAAAAAAGCTAGAATTGGTCTAAGAGCAATTCTTATGATAACCTAGATGAATACGCGTATGTATCAACCTTCTGTGCAAGTTTGATTTTTGAAGTGGTTTTTCGCATATATTACTAGAACGGTTTGTTGAACAGAAAAAATTATTATAACCAATTTTATAGGATTGCGTATTCTGGCGAAGTTTTTAGTACAATAAAAATGTCTTGGACTGATCGTTTTTACAGTATAAGTAAAAAACCTAAATTTTTATATGGCAACACCAAGAAGGAGTTGCCCGATTTAGTCCATTTTTGAAGTTTTATTTGCTAGTACAATGAAACCACCATGTACCAAATTTAAGCTATCTATTTCAATGAGTTCATATATATAGTGGAAAACGAATGTTTTGTATGGCAACCCCACGAAGGAGTTGCCCGATTTGTCTCATTTTCGAACTTAATTTTACTTTTTTTTTTAAAGTCCGTGTACAAAATTTCAGCTCTCTAAGTATACGCGCTCTCGAGTTTCGTGCGCACATACGGACGGACATGCAAAAATCAAAATAACTTTTAATATTATGCGTGGGTGTCCAATCCATTTTGCTCTACCATCATTATTTCGATGTGTTACAAAAGGAATGACAAACTTAGTATACCCTATAGATTTCACGTAGGGTATAAAAATATTGCAGAATTCACTTAATAACAAGTTATGACTGCTTACCAAATTAATGAAAAGTAATGAATCAGTAACAAGAGTCATGTTACGAACTATTTATTAGCAAAACATTCAAAATCATTCATCGATGGTTCTTTAATCAAGGAATGTATGATAAAAGCAGCAAATTCGTCTGTCCAGAAAAGGTACATGCATTTCGAGATATCTTATAATCAAGATATACAGTAACAGACAGATGTACGAAAAAGGCAGATAAAATATCTTTCAAAGTCCAGACCTTTTCAATTATGATTGATGAAAGCAGGTATGTAAAATAGGTTACACAAGTTGCTACTTTTTCGTGGTTTCGATAAAAATATGAGAATTATTTTCTTTCATACATCCAATACCAAAATGAGATATATATAAGTTCAGTCATAAATTTTTAGACCTGTATTTATTTAAAAACTCGGTCAGAATGATTCAAATACTCTCTGCAAACTTCCAATTGATCCTACGTCAGCGAAATTATTATAAGCCCAAGCAGAAAAATAAGAACGAAACAGTTATATTCAAAGAAAATTTTATTTCATGATATTTTTTATCTAATCTTAAACTGTTAACAAGATGAAGTTTTGTGCAAATTAATCATTAAAAACATTAAAAAAAACACCTTTTTCCAAGAATTAACACCGAATAATTATAAGTCCACCACAAAATACTAACGATTTTAAATCAAATTAATATAATGTTGGACCTCCTTCTTTCCGAATAACCTCAAAAATCCTTGAATTCATGGAATTGATTAATTTTTTGCAGAAGATCTGGTTTAATCTTATCCCAGGCACTTCGAATACCATTCTTAAGGTCTAACAGTGATTTCCATGCTCATAAACTTTACGTACAATTATACCCCATAGGTTTTCAATAGGTTTTAAATCTGGACTGCACCTCAATTTCTTTGTCTGAAAACCATTTCCTTGCCAATTTTTAGGTGTGAATTGCGGCATTGTCTTGCTGGAAGATGAAATCATTTCCCATTAGAAATTCTGCGTGATCTATCAGTGACGTTTCCAACACGATTATGTAATCCTCTGAAGTCATTTTATGTGTTCGCCATGCTAGAGGCAATTTTCCTTGAAAAGAAAAGGTGCCCCAAATCATAACATTACCACCACCAAAGTTACGACTCATTCTTATTTCTCTTTTGCGCCTTAAATCTGGACCATCTGGACCATCCAAATTGAATTTTTTTTCATCATTGAAGAGTATACACTTCCTGCTCTTTCCAAAATCCATGTATTTCTTTGCCCATTCTAACCTCTTTCTTTTGTGATGCAATGCTAATGCAGGTTTCCCCAATCGTTTTACAAATGCAAGATTTTTATCAGCCTTAAGGACTTGTTGCACTCGTCTTGAAGTAATTGAAAGTTGCCATTCAGTCTTAATTTCACTAGCAAATAATTTTTAATTTATGGCCTTAGCAATTATTTGCCTTTTTTGGCGGACTGTTATAGTGGGCTTACGGCCAGTCCGTTTTTTCGTTCCGTATTTTTCGCCTAATCTGCAAAAGTTTTTAACAAATGTTGTAGACCTGCGTAATTTTTCTGCATTTTGATGTGTGGAAAGACCAGCATCTCTATACGCGAGAATTTTCCCTTTTTCTTCTTCCGTTAATGCTTTCCCACGAGGAATCTTAACAGATGTAGTAAAAATTGGTTGGTCTTATAAATATTTCGCACCAAGGAATAACGATTTAGTACAAAATGAACTGACTCACGCAAAATTTCTCCGAATACCTAATACGCACAAGCATCCAGACAAAATATGTGTACCTTTAGGAAACATGTGCAGAGTGTTTCTTTATGAAAAAAAAAACGGAAACTTTATATGGGCTTATAATTATTTCGGTGGCGTATTTATAGTATAATATTCGGACTCCTCATCGTTTTTACTTGCCCTTTTTATTTTACACAATATACAAATACATACCTTAAAACAATTTCTTCCATTTTTTTAATAAATATATGTATATTTCCTGACAAGAAAGAAGACAAGCATCCATATCTGATGAATGCAACTATAAATTCATTTTTTCTTTTTATTGTAGACCGTGAAGGTTACTTTTATTTTCCTGCTATTCAAGGAATCTGTACAGCATATGCAGAAATCCTCATTGGGATTGGCTTGTCCTTCCTGAATTATTCAAGATTAACAGGTTTGGGAGATGGAAACGTTATTAAGGTGCCTTACGCTTTTCGCAGTTGTTCAAGAAATACTTATAGTATATGTACAATGAGCCATAAAAATTGGTTTAATTTCTCCTAAAAAACAGTTAAATTTATATTATCTCTGCCATATCTATTGTCATAGAAGGAATTTAAATGCAACAATTAATAAGTTGTAGTAGTTGATATACAAGGGTGGATCCAGCAAAGGGCGCGGGGGGCGCCCTCGCTGAAGACAAGCAATGTAGTAGATCTTCTGAATTTTTCCTAACAAAATGATTCACATCTATTCTACTGCACCTTTTGTAAAAAAACGTAATAATTTCTGAAAGCGTTCAATATGATACATTTAGGAAGGCAGGCCCTAGCTAGCACCTTGGCCTTCGGTCATGGTTGTTGAAGCCTATAGAGAAAACAGGAAGCGCGTCTACCTGCACACGAGCGTCGTTCTGCTCGGGGTGTTTGAAGCAACACAGAGCCTATTCATGTTAACGCAATGGAAGGTTTGTTTTAATTGAATACAGCTGCCAAAGGGTCTTTGATAAGCCTTCCATGTAAAGACGGGTTCTTAGAAAATTATCGGCGCGACGTGGCAAAACAAGCATTTAAAGAAACAATTATAACTCGTAATTGGAGAAATTCAGAGAAACTACACAACGGCGGAGAAGTAGTGATTGAGTGCTGAGTGTTATTACATTTGCAGCAAGAGATTAATTTTTAAATACTTTTTTTTTATTATTTCGTAAAATGTCATAGTTTTAATAGAATACTTATCCCAAACGTTACATAAAAACAAAATAAATCCGCAGATTGGGAAAGTCTGAATGAGTATCTTAGAGAATTTGATTGGTCGGTCTGTTTTGCTTCAAGGGATGTTGCTGAACGCACATTTGAATTTAGTACGTGTTCAGTCCTCACACATAAATATAAATATGCCACGATGAAATTCCTGCTGTCAGCTTGAATACACTAAGCAGAAAAATATTCCCTCGACGTACTCCCAGAGTCATATTGATTGTATCTTCCCTTCACGAATTATTTCCTGAAATATAAAACAAAAGAAACCACAAAATATCAAGTTAAATTAATAAATAACAAAATACTTATATAATCTTCATTTCACAAATTTAAACTCTCGGGAAGTTTGGTGAAAATGCGAACTAAATCCACCCGAATATTGCACACACACTGCAAAATATCAGCAAAAACTCCTAGAAACTATATTTCACCTAAAAACAATCAAAAGTCATAAATGAAATCAACAAATCAATATCAAAATGTAGCAAAGCATACGTACCTCCTAATATTTACATTTTTTTATGACAGCAAATGACAATACGTCAGCCAGCTGCCTGTGGTACATGCAGACATCGCATCAATTGTTGCTAGGGCAACACTAAGAGGCGAGAAGACATGACTGGTTACAGCGGCTATATAAAGCCGACGAAATTCGGTAGAAGACACAATTCTTTTGGCAGAGTCTATCTGTATAAGAGATAATCTGAGTAATAAAAAAATCGTGCTTCCTACATTTTCCACAGAAGATAAATCTGGTCAGGGATAACCTGAATTTCCTATCCTAGCATACAGAAGATAATTCTGATCAGGGATAACCTGAGCATCCTATCATACAGAATATAGTTCTCATCAGGGATAACCTGAGCTTCCTATCCTTTTACACAGAAGGTAATTCTGATCATGGATAACCTGAGTGTTTGATTTTTCTAACAAATCATTTTACTACCCTGGTGCCCTCACACATCATCATAGAAGATAATTCTGATCAGGGATAACCTGAGTGTCTGAATTTTCTAACAAATCATTTTACTACCCTGGTGCCCTCACGCATCATCACAGAAGATAATTCTAATCAGGGATAACCTGAGTGTCTGATTTTTCTAACAAATCATTTAACTACCCTGGTGCCCTCACGTACCGTTACAGAGGATAATTCTGAGCAGAGATAATCTGAGTTTCTGATTACTTCGTTGTGCCCTCACGCACCAATAAAGGCATTTTTTGTCAATTAATACCAATATTTGAAGTATATTTTGGTGACAGTTGCTTAATTCTTCTTGTTCTTTTTTTCTTTCCAGAATTAAAGCAAGCAAGAAGGTGTAGCACTTTTTTTTTAATTTGTTAAAGTTTATTGAATTTTATATTCAATTGTATAGTAGCTTGTAGGTTAGTTTTAGTTTTGAATTTTTCTTTTAACTGAATTTTGTGATATTAGGTTAAGCAAATGAATTTATAATACTTGAAGTATTAATAAAAATTTTATATTTGAATTGTATGACTGAGTTGTCCTTTAAAAACCGGAACTCCCTCCCACGTCCGAGACTAGATCTGACAGTACGATTCCAAGTCTTGGGCATGCGTGAATACACGCAGTATTTATACAGCAGGTCTTAACAACAGAAAAGTCGCTGCTGGTTTTGCACCTATCAATTGCATCCATGTCCAGAACTGAAACAGTATCCAAAGAGAAAAATTTCTTTTTGACCAGAACGTTAGAATATTGGCAGGACGCAAAGGCAGCAAAGGTTTCTAGTCCCTAGTCAAAACTATCAGCAGCAACTTCACAAGTTCCTCTATTGCTGCACTACTTTACGTTGAAGTGATTGTTGACTCCCTGAATAAAACTAATATTTGTACTGCTAGATTCACTTCAAATTCTCCTTTTCCACTTACTTTAAATCTCCCTTGTAGATGTGTACAAGAGCCAATACACATCTATAGGAGAGATATGTTCAAGGTCCTTAAGGAGATCAACTTTCAAACCCCCGTTAAATAAAACCTGTGACTCATTATGCCTAAAGCTCTGCGAAAACTATTCTACTTGTCTTATTCGCCAGGAAAATTTATAATTGCTTGGAAACTGTCTCATGTTCAGCCTATTCCCAAGAGAGGAAATGGTAGTGATCGCTCAAATTATCGACCAATTACACTCACTTCGATTCTTTGAAAGGTTTTTGAATCTATCTTTAACTCTCAATTAATGAAGTATCTAGAAATTAACCAAACCCACAACGTCGCCAATATAGCTTTTCTTTTTCTGACTTTTCTTATGGGACGTTGAAGCCTTAGTCTTCTCAATTTTGGTGAGTCCAAAATCGTTGCCCTAGATATGTCAAAGGTCTATCATAGTGTCTGGCGTTCAGCCCTTTTAGCCAAACTTAAAACACTTGGCCTCTCTCGTCCTCCTCTATTATGAATGTAAAATGTTTTATCTGGGCGCTTAATACGGATTGTATTATATGGCATGACATCTCAATCTCAGCCAATAAATGTCGGGGTGCCTCAGCGCTCTGCTATCTCTTCATCTCTCTTCTCAATTTTCATTAACGATCTGCTTTGCGTTACTTTCAATTCCATGTATTTTTTTGCCGATGAAAGTAGCCTTGGTTTCGCTTACTCCCTTGACATCCTTGGGGAAATGTCACATCTGTCAAAGTAGATTGCATGATTAGATCCTTGCACCACCTTGATAATATCCTCACTTGGAGCAAACCAAATCGCATCGAATTCAATACATCGAAGTTCCAAAGCTGTCCCATCTCTTTAAAACAAAATCATAATTTTTCCACTCTCGTTTTTTTTATGGGGCACTGATTTACGATAAACCGTCTTTCTGAATTCTTGGCATTAATAATTCCAGTAAGTTAAGCTAGACTGCAGATCACAACTTCTCTCTTGCCAAATAAGCAACGAAATATCTTTGATTTCTGAAAAGGTGTAAGAAATATTTCAGCCCATCGATTCTAGCGCTCCTCTACAAGTCCTATATCAGACCTAGAATGGAATACAAATTACACATGTTGGGCGGGGCTGATCGCAGAGCCGTAGCTTTGTTCGATAATAGTCAAAAGGAGAGTCCTCAGCTCATTGGCGATGTGGAAAAAACTTGTCATATGGACTTACACGAGCACCGTCGTAATGTTGGTTGCCTTTCACTCCTATATTGCTACATGCATTTATTTCATTTCATTTTATTTCGGAAAGTACACAAGATTATTAATCTTTTAAAGTACATTATAAAATGGAAAATAAAAAGAGAAAAGCGTGAGTTTAAAATCAGAGTTCAATCGGTATAACAATGATAGTACTAATAAAAATTACAAAACAAAAGAAAAAGAAAAAAGTAATAAAATAAAATAACTAATATGATCAATGTTCTGATGAAATGTCTAGTCTGATCCCGGATTCCTTCTGTATAATACTCGCACTGTAAGCCGCGTACATCCTTTTACCCTTCAAAATACTTTCGGTTGTGTGCGAACGTGGAACAGTCTCCAATCTTCTGTCTTTTCTCCGGCATGCAATCTTCGAAAGTTTAAGGGTGACATACATCGGCAGCTTCGCCACTCTCCTCACGTTCCCTAAATCCTTTCTTTATCACCTTCTTGCCATGTTGCGCTTTGCATCATAGTTCATAGGATATCTCCTGAGCTTGGCTTAATAATATAAAAAACCAAAGAAGTCACACTTTCTTAGCTTGCCGACGAAGGTATATACGTACAAGGTACGTATTGCATCTGATCTGTGACTGCTATTTTAAATAAATATAAATTTTTAATTGCTGTATTTTACAAAAATTAAATTTATGATGATTCGTGAATTTGAATAAAATACATTTCCCCGGTTTTACTAAATAAAATGGATGATTGGGAAGTTTTACACTTCCACCATTTACAAACCAAAACAAAATGAATAATCTAAGATCTCCTTTGGCTTTTCGAGAGTGGCAAATAACCTTGAGCAACTTTCATCGCTGCGAGTAGTAGACACTTGCTAATCTGTTCGACTCGTATCTTTTAAATGATAAATTTTGTGCATTTGACATTTGCGAGTGGTGGCGAATGTCTTCAAACTTTTGTTCAGTTTTCAGCATATAACATTTTTAAACCATAGTTGCGCCCCCCTCACCTGAATCCTGGTTCCGCCACTGCCTGTGTTACTAATTCTTAAATTTGTAATAAATTTAAATTCTGAAACAATTTATAAGCATTTATAGACTGAGCAAATTTAATTTTAAATTTGTCTAAAGTAAAGTCATATGAAAAAGTACAAGTGTAGCCAAAGTTACACAACAAACAAAACAAAACAATAACTACGTATTCCTCAAAAAGAATTTAAGGCGAAGTTTGGATGCTATGCAATACTGCATGAACGCAGTATGGTGCTTCGAGTGTGGGATCAAGACTAAAAACGATTTCTCTGATGATTGATGAAATCCATAAGGCGCGTCGCAGACCAAAGATGAATTTGCAGCAATACTGCGAATAACTTAGGCAGCATACTACGTAAATTAGCACGAACAGTTACGTTAAATTAAATTATGATACGAATTTTGAAATTATTTTTAATTTAGTAAGCATAATGAGTTAAAGTGAAGAAGACGTTGTGCTTAGTTGGTACTATCTAAGCAAAAAGAACAAACGCACATTTTTGGTACATCCGTATAATGTTAATAATTATAGCCATAGTGCAGAAGTTGTTACCAAAGAATTAGCACTCGATGAAGATAAATTAAAGCAGTATTACAAAATAAATAAAAATAATTTTATAGATTTAGTTACTTTATTATCTTCGTCAATAGCAAAAGGAGACACAAAATTCAGATTGTCAATCCCACCTGAAGAACGATTATTGATAACCTTGACGTAAGGATTAATGTACATATGTACATACTTATAAAATATTTTTTAATTATTATTATAAACTTCTTTATTGTTTATTGGCCCATTCTGAGTATTAAGTATTTGATTGTTGTGGATACCAATCGTACGTTGAGCAACTGTTTTCCACTAGAACTATTGCCATTTGTATATTTGGTGAAGAAGGCCAAATAGGTGATGGAGGTAAAGCAGTTGATGAATGAGATCCTTGGGAAGTTGATGGACAAGAAGTTGATGGTATTTCCGCCGTATCGAGAATGTTATCGATTAGGGATATTACTTCCTTTCGAAAAAGTCTAACTTGCTTAGGTATCATTTCGTTCAAATACGGAAGCAGAACGTTTAAAAAGGAGTGGTTGCCAGAATTGTCTTTCTTCTCTTTTTTCCTGTCTTCAATCCATTGAACGAATGCAGCATGAGCAGAATTTGATCCTTGAGAACGCTTTTTTTTATATGATGTACAAGCTGATTAGGCTATGTATATTTGGCAGTTTTTGTTTTAATTGCTGGCAATAGCGGCATCTTGATTGCCATTTTCCATTTCTTCAATAACGCCGACACCAGCAGAGGTCATATCATTCTTAACTTAACTTAACTTAACTTAAATTTCCAACATTGGAAAAATTTTGTGACAATGTAAATTAAACCTGGGTAAGCGGAGAATTTCCCCTAAAACTTCTGTGGAGATGAAGCATTTCCACTACTAAAAAACTTAATGCGACCATTCCCAGCATCTGTTCTCACTTCAAAACGAATAATGTTTAATTACAGACTTTACCGACTTTCTAGAGGAAGAAAGTCAGTGGAATGTGCATTTGGGATCCTAAGATCGAAATTGAAAATATTTGGCAGCACCATTAACTGTAGTGAAGAAAAAGTTATTGACATAGTAAAGGAAGCTTGCGTTCTGAATAATTTTATTAGCATTCGTGAAGGAGCATTTTCAACTCCAGCTAGTTTAGAAAGAACAGAAACTGTACTGGAAATTAGCAATTCATCGGATGATTATAGAGCAAGGACTGAAGCTGCCCGCCTGCAAAATTATCTTGCTGATTATTTGAATTTAAAAAAATAATTTCTTTAATCATATTTAAGATAGATATCACAAAACCCAATTTTTGGTTTGATTTGGAAAACCTGTCGATCTCAGGGTGGACAGGCACTAAAGACTCATATCCAGATACTCCTTCTCGTGCAAAGATTATAGAAATAATGTGACGCGATCGATTTTGTCACGGGTGAAGTAAATGACTGAGAAAACAGGAATAGGAGTAGAAGTACACGATATGTCAATGTCTATTTCTTAACTTAACTTATCTTGTTTCTTCTAAAAATAGTTATCAATGGTCTTATCAGTCTTCTGCTTTCCACTTTCAGTACAATTTCTACCTACATCGCTAACTAGTGTAGCAAGTTTATCCTTCTCCTACAAATTAAAAGTAAACGTGAAGTTAAATTAAACAACACTACTTGAATTAAAGCCCTAGACACAATGAGTGCCACGCGTTTTTTATGCTCCGCAAAACGAGTTTGAATCAATGGTTTGTATAGCTTGATCCAATATAAGCCACGGCACTTTGTGGCGCCACAAAGTTTGATTAAACTTTAAACTTTGTGGCGCGTTGTTTCTTTCTACGTTTGCCCCCTATTTCATTTTAAGAGAACAAATGAAATTATTGACAAGTTTGAAATAAAAAATTTCACTTTTTTGGTAATAGTTTTCTCATAAACCTTTTGCAAGTATTCTGCTTTAATTATAATCATACTTCAGTTTTTTTATTAATTTTTAAACACAAGAAATAATCAAAACATCTCAGACAATTTGAACTGTCAAGTGAAAAAAACGTGGCTCTCATTATAGTCCAGTCAAATAAGCCGAAAAAATGCTAAAGATCGCATTTAATTTGTTTCAGGCTGCAATTTTGAGGGTTGGTGTAGGGTGGTCCTGGGAGTATTGTCGCAAAAATGCAGCCTCGCAGGACCAAAAAAAAGGGGTGAAAGACAATAAAAACACCCCCGAACGCGTGACAGTCTATTTGCCGTGCGTGCGGTTTGGAAGAGGTAAAATTTTTGAAAAAATTAAAAATGCTGTATTATTCAGAATATGATTCTAAATAAAAAAGTCTATGGTGGCCAACCCCTATCTCGTAAGGGCGCGACAGGAAAACCGAAAGATGCTAAGGGTGGACACATCGCTAGATACACTAACATGTGTCCGATTACTTCAATTCTGCAACATTTTCGTTCAAGAGCTAGCAACCAAAAGAAGCGTGAATTTTTCATGGATGGAATGGAAAAACGGGGGGAGTTAAGAAAGTTATCGGATTATATGTTGAGCAATATTTGCGCTCATGTTTTGCTGTGGTGACGTACTTGGAACATTTTTGAATTTTTCTTAAAATTTTGGCTGGTTGTGCAAAGCAAGCCGAGATATGATGATTTTTGCTTTGAATGTTTTCTTTTTAGAATGGGATATAATAAATTAATGGTGTAGACTAGATGGGTGGGATCTGGGTTGGTTAGATGGTTAAAAATAGAAGCGTTACGTTATTTAAAAATTTATTACTGACAAATCATAGTTACATATATCAAATTCGCACGTGCTTTCTTTTTTTAAATTTAATTAAAAAAAGGTTTACTAATTCCCAATATGATATAGTGCAATAATTGTCTCTTGCAATTTTCAAATGAAAAAATCAAATTAAAAAGGATTTATTTCATGTACAAGCCATTTTTTAGCTGTACAACGTTGGGCAATAACAATAAAGTCATTAGATTCATTATCTTGACTGGTTGGAAACCAGACCAGACACTTAATTATAAGTAATCATAAGAGTAATATTAGAATAGGTAGTAAAGAGCAAATAAGATAACAGTAAGAGCAATCTTAGACTATGCAACTAATCACTAATCAAAGATATAAAGTGAAATGAGATAAAAAGGATAAAGTTATAATTTCACTACTACTAATAATAACACTACCATGGTTCATATATTACTGAGAACAGCAAATTACCAGAAGTAAACATGTAAGGAGTAAAATTATGTTTATAATTACTGGGTGACATTTGAAAACTTAATGGCACACAATACGATAGAGCAACATAAAGAATTATAACTACATAAATAATTGTAACTATATTAATAATACCAACTTCGTGATAAAGATATCAATATAGAAATTATGTTTCTTAGAATAACCAATTAATTGTTTTCATCTATATTATCATATGTGTATCCATTAGAACTATTAGTATGAAAAAATAAATTTTCCATTTTGATTATCTTTAATATTACCTTTTTTAAAGATATCAATATGACATTTACTATTTAATGTTATATTATTTTTATAATGAAATGGTCAATTACTAAAGACCCGCATGGTGGAATTGCTCTTACTATTATCTTATTTTCTAATTTTTATGATTTGTTAATCTATAATTATGATCTTTGGTCTCTTATTTCCCGACGTTGTACGTATAGCTATAGCTAAAAAATGGCTTGTACTACATGAAATAAATTCTTTTTAAATTGATTTGATTTTTTGATTTGAAAATTGCAAGAGACAATTATTGCACTATATCATATTGGTAAACCTTTTTTTAATTAAATTTAAAAAAAGAAAGCACGTGCGAATTTGATATATGTAACTATGATTTGTCAGTAATAAATTTTTAAATAAGGTAACGCTTCTATTTTTAATCATCTAACCAACCCAGATCCCACCCATCTAGTCTACACCATTAATTTATTATATCCCATTCTTCCTGTGTAGCCTGCAATCCCATATCCTACCGTTTACAACAATTAAAAACAAACAACAAATGCATACAATCACATAAGATTATTTTCTTCCCACGCCTACGCAATCGCAGTCATCTAAAACCCTAAAAACCATCGAATGCGCAAAACTGCAGCCATATTGAACTAAAAAGAAAACATTCAAAGCAAAAATCATCATATCTCGGCTTGCTTTGCACAACCAGCCAAAATTCTAAGAAAAATT
Organism: Dioctria rufipes; assembly: GCA_963924295.1. Taxonomy (NCBI): domain Eukaryota; kingdom Metazoa; phylum Arthropoda; class Insecta; order Diptera; family Asilidae; genus Dioctria; species Dioctria rufipes. The sequence goes on from OZ002740.1 coordinate 225,680,746, forward strand.
CAAAAATGTTCCAAGTACGTCTTTCTTAACTCCCCCCGTTTTTCCATTCCATCCATGAAAAATTCACGCTTCTTTTGGTTGCTAGCTCTTGAACGAAAATGTTGCAGAATTGAAGTAATCGGACACATGTTAGTGTATCTAGCGATGTGTCCACCCTTAGCATCTTTCGGTTTTCCTGTCGCGCCCTTACGAGATAAGGGTTGGCCACCATAAACTTTTTTATTTAGAATTATATTCTGAATAATATAGCATTTTTAATTTTTTCAAAAATTTTACCTCTTCCAAACCGCACGCACGGCAAATAGATTGTCACGCGTTCGGGGGTGTTTTTATTGTCTTTCACCCCTTTTTTTTGGTCCTGCGAGGCTGCATTTTTGCGACAATACTCCCAGGACCACCCTACACCAACCCTCAAAATTGCAGCCTGAAACAAATTAAATGCGATCTTTAGCATTTTTTCGGCTTATTTGACTGGACTATTATATTATAAACGGCACAACGTGGCGCTCCTTTTATCTAGCGCTTCTATCAACGCAGCAAGGCTAAAGTTAAAAATTGGAAAACGTGTGCTACAGCACCAGCATTAAACGACGGCGTCAGCTACACATTGCGCTCATACTATACGAAAATCCTCATGTTAAGCTTTTACAACTCGCTCTACAGTCCACATTCACATTTAATTCACCGCGAATCTTAGATGGCTCCTGGGGCGGGGGGTCATGACTCCGTGACCCTCTACCTGTATACGCGCCTGAATAAACCATTGGTCGAGGAATACTGTAGGTCAGGATCATCACTTAAAATTACTTTAAAATACGAGTGATATTTCGTTCTATAGTCCGCAGCGTACTTAAAATTTTCCAGTTCTTCAGACATATAGAATCTCTCCACCTCTCCTGCCGTGCTATTTTGTCAAACGTCAGGAGGAATTTCAGAGAGTTGAAAAATAAGATATCGGTCAACATAATAATTTAAATTGTAAAATAATTTTTTTTTTAAGTTGAATGATATTTGATGTTTGCCGTTACTAACAATAAGAGCTCTGTAAGTCTTGAAACATGGAAAGTTAATTGAAAAAAAAAACCAAAGTAGGTATATAACTTGTACTTTTCAAATATTTTTTAATATCGTGAAATATCAAAGGAGTGCTGAGAATATTTTCAATGAATTTTGAGCACTCCCAGTACCCAATTACTGTTAAAATATTTAGAAGCACACATAGAGAGTAACCAGCTGCTTTCAGAGCACTACTATCGGGAAGATTTGATATGAAATAGCTTCTGTTTCGTTCCCCATTACGCTCAACTACATCCGGAGCCAGGAGTAATCAAAACGCTAAGCACTTGATCTCCTTTCCCATTTCGTGGCTCTGGGCAGACCCAGACGACTTTAGTCGTAGCAACGCAGTCAAGTAGAATTTAGTAGTAATAGTAATTCCGTATTCCACTTTATCAGAAATTATATAGCGCTTGGGGCTTATAGGAGCATCGGCAGAGGTGAGTATGTATATGTATTCATACTTCTTGTTTTTCTATAGCAATTACGTTTGAGTTCAGCAATAAGTGTGTAGTGTATGCCATGCTTGCACCTTGCACAAGAGAAACTTATATATGTATGTAAAGCAGTAGAAGTCTAGGGCAACGTAGCGATTGAACCCATTAACTTATATGCTTCTATTCAATGGAAAATACCATTAGATGCTTATTGCCAATATATTAATAACCAAGATTTCACACGTCAAGCAGCTTTCTCACTTATTATTTTTTCTTGTGGGGGCTATTTTTTCTAAAATCGTCAAAATTAAATAAATTATTATAAAGTGGGTAACTAGTAAAGTAAGTGCAAGGACAAGTTTTCTAAATTTGAAGCAATCATTTGTAAAATAAATTAATTATACAGGTGATTAACAGTGGACTCTTTTATTAAAATACTCTAAATTTACAAGGTGCTCGTCCAATCCAGTAAAGTAGCAGGAGTTAGTAAATCAGTGAAAGAGATAAAAATGTGACCCAACATTATTTACAATTAAAAGTAAAATAATAATAAAACTAAAAATGCTGTTGATAATATTTACCAGGTTTTTATAGACAACTTTCGATCATTATGTAGGGTGTTTCAGAGATAGAATTTAATCTTACACAGCTGGGAGCGCGATATACAAAAAAATATTCGAGAGGGGGATAGAAAAGATCTTATATGTTTTCTTTACAGATATATTACGACTTACACTGACGTAATAATAATAATATTATAATAATGATTAATACAACGTATGATGATGAATTGAGCGTAGTAGGCAGCATTTATATCGAAATCTAACCGACTTAAAAGGACAAGTTCAAAACATCCTATTCTTAATAATGATTTAACATTAGTTAGATATAGTTTCCCCTCCTCCCTTCCGTGTCGAAATTATGGATCTCAAATCTAACATTTCAGATTTTTGTTAGTTTCATTCATTTAATTACTTCCAATAGTTTAAAACAAGAGAAAAGCTCAATAATATCATACCCCGATGAAAATAAAGTAAAAACCAAAAGTTTTACATGGCAACACCAAGAAGGGGTTGTCGGATTTAGTTCATTTTTGAAAATTTATTTAATATTTTAATGAAAACACTGTGTACAAGATTTTAACTCTGTACGTCAACGCGCTTTCTGGCAGTGTCCAAATATAAAGTGAAAACCTACAGTTTTGTATGGCAACACCAAGAAAAGGTTGCCCGATTTATTCCAGTTTCAAAATCTTTTTAAATATTGCTATGGAAACACCATGTACCAAATTTCAGCTCTTCTACATCACCGCATTCACGGGTAGTGCCCAAATATATAGATAAAACTGAAATTTTTGTATGGCTGCCCTACAAAGGAGTTGCCAGATATGTCCCTTGTTCGAAATTAAATTTACTGTTTTTATTTTAAAGCCCACAACCAAAATTTAGTGGGCGCGATCTCGTATTATCATGCCGACGGACAGACGTGCTGATTTGGTCTAACGACCAATAATATTATATCCTAAATGAAAATAAAAGTAAAGTAAAGTGGAAAACAAAAGCTTTGTAGGCAACACCCAGAAAAGGTTGCTCAATTCAGATTATTTTTGAAAATTATTTGTTTACTATTTTTATAAAAACGCTGCTTACAAAATTTCAGCTCTCTACATCGATGTGTTCTCATGCAGTGCTCAAACATATAGTGAAAATCCAAGGTTTTGTATGTCACAACTAAGAAGGGATTGATCGATTTATAAACTGATGTGTTTTAATTTCTCGGGTGTAGTCAACGATTAATAAAAAACTAATTAATCATGTGTAGTCCTTTTATTGGCCTAACGTTTCGGCAAATATCGTTGCCGTCCTCAGAAGCACCGTCATAAATCTACATAAGTATATTAGCTTTGCTATTACAATAAAATTGCTGCGTCTATTGTTTACTTACGGGCTGTTTTAGCTTACATCTGTTGAAACATTAATGTTTTTAACACAAAGATAAATATAAATCACAAAACATAACACTACTAATAAATTAACAAGAAATATTAGGCTTAGTGAATTGCCCTAGTCAAGTTTTAAAATTCAACTAGTAGGTAAATACCTGATCGAAAGAGATTCATAACGGCCAGTTTCCTTTTCATTTTTCTATGTATTTAAGAGTTTATGGGATTTTTTAAGAGACTGCAGTAAATGGTGTGTATACTGTCTGTGTCTGTTCGTCTGTTCATTTTATTTTTTGTGCTTTGAATGTGCAAGGCCTCAAGAGTAAGGCGTTTACTGTAGTTATGCTCAGTGCATAAAATTTTTACATTAGTATAATCCGCCTGATGATCATTGGATAAACAGTGGTTTGATTTAGTCCATTTCTCAAACTTTATTCAGTATTGCTATGAAAGCAACATGTGCAAAATTTCAGCACTCTACATGAACGCCATCGGAAGTTATTGTGAGGACGGACGGACAGGCAGATGGACGGACGGACATGCAAAAAAGTATACCCTATGATTTTATCTAGGATATAAAAACAAGTCAATAACATCATATTATTACTCTTTTACCTAAACGTGGTGTTAATTTATATATATGCAAGATTTATGTTCATAATGCTTTTCTTTAAGATTTCTGGATATCTGTCCGATATATGCTGTGGACTAGTTCTGGCATTGAGCCTTTCTTAGGATGACTAATTTTCTTAGCATCTAAATGCTATTTCTGTGTTCTAGTTGCTATTTCTGATTGGCCTGGCTAATTGTCCATAAAAAAAATCAATATTTATATATACTCGTAGTGGGGATTTATTCTGAAAATTTGTTAGCCAATTTTTACAGTGTTGCAGAAAAATATCAATTTTGTTATTTGTGTATGTAATTCTTTATGTGTCAGTATATTCCATTTGGTATCAATTTTCTTGATTCTGATATATTTTGTGCTATAGCACTATCATTGTTAGCATTTTCGATACCTACAATTATATCGAAGTCGAATTTTTGAACAGCATAGTAAACTTTCATCCGAGACTTAGAACAATTGTGGCTTCAGCCAGGATATTACATCTGATGTAATGATTTCTTTGATGGTGGTTATACAATTTATTCTTTTCAGTTATGAAAATATGCCCTTCAATTAAAAAATGTTCAACTAAATTTATTGCAACTAGTTCAGTTTTATCTAAACAAAGATTTTTAGATTTTTAAATGGGTATAGTATCACTTTTGGAAAGATAAATGAATTTAAAATGCTAGAACCAAAGTAAACTAAAAAGCCTATTTTAAGTCATGCCAATTTTACGATTTCTACAGTAATATTACTTGAGAATTTTAATTTGGAAATTCGTTTGCAATTATTAGAATATTAGTTTAAGTAATCTAACGAATTATATTCCGATATTGTTTGTGTGGTGACAAAACCGGAAACAGAGACTTATTTTACCGCGAAATCTCAATTATTGCGATTATGCACCAAATTTGTCGATGTTTTTCCATCTGTGATACTGCTGAAACTTATTAGAGCTTAAATGGAGGATTATATAAAGGTTACTGTGACTTGATTTAGGTAACGTTATATAACTAAAAGTTTTATAAAGTGAGTAATAAAAATATTCTGGTTACCTTAATATAACTACTTTTATAAACCTTATATAACCTGGGGTACTCTCGATTAGCAGTAGTTGCAGTAATGTTTCAGTTACCTTATAAACTTTGTTTTTAATGGTGTTGGTAACGTTTCCACAACGATTGGAATTTTTTCAGACTGATTACTTTTAGTGATTGAAATGTTAGGGAAATTACTTTTCGTTACCTTTATAAAACAATATACGGCAAATATTTACCCAACCTATCTTGAAATAGAGTTTCGATATTTTTTTGTACTGCATTTTTATAATGTAAGAGTTTAATATTTTTACATCTTAGAATTACAATTTATCGGCATGTATTGTACGTGGTGAAATTCAGCTGCACTTAAAATTTTACTGTGAATATTATTATAGATACTTCTAAAAAATACAGACCGCTCCAGATATAAGCAATATTTAATTATTTTAATTAAATACGGAAAAATTTAAAATTTTCACTTAGGTGATATCAATTGATAAAAGTAACATTACATAATTTAGAAAAATTATATATCTAAAATGATGTATTTTCTTCATACAAAACTAAAATGGAAGCCATATATCAGCAATTTAAATAATTGGCTTAACCGACATTTTCTTTTTTATCTGCAATGCACAGATGAAATAATGAAGGCTTGTACTTAAATGAACAAATTACCATTATAAAACTTCAACTACTTTTATATAAACTCTGGCTCTGTTATATAAACTCAATTACCCTGATAAAACTTCTAGAAATACTATATAATCTAAAGGAACTACCATATATATACCCTTTATTCATAATATGTTATCTTTGATAATGTTATTTATTTTATATGTAGTAACAAAAAACAGACGTTAGTGATCTTATATAACCTTTGGTTATATTGTGTTACCTTTGGTAATCTTATATATCTTAAAGTAATAACAAAATGTATGTGTCATGTTCTTCTTATAATAATTGTACGCTCCGCGGTAGTGTATAATTTTAGTTACGAAAAAAAATGTCATATAAAATTATGCAAATTAAAGGGGCAGGTCAAGAAGACTTACTTTATGCATTGTCCCTCCCATCAGCTCAGGAAAATGCATATTGAAATGGCCAAATACGAAAATATTAACGTTACTAAAAGTTTCCAATTTTTATAACAGTCACCTTCGTTACTAAAACGCCCTAAATATATGAAAGTAGTTTAATAATTGCTCCATTCGATAATAAAAGTGATTTGTGTTTATAACGGTCACCGTAGTTACTACAAGGCCACCAAAAATATTACGATTATAGTGGGTATATGTATTACCAAAAGTTCCCAAATTTTATCAAAGTCACCTAAATTCTGAACGTTGTCGAGTTAAATAAGGGTAACCACGGATACCGCAATAAACACTTATTACCAATCAGTTATATAACGTGGTGATGAAAACAATTATAAAACTTTCTTATATAGCTTCTAGTAATGACTACTCTCAGTTATATAGACCGGTGATTGATACATTTCCATCACCAACTTATAAAACCTTTAGTAACTTACTTCCACGAGAACCATTAGTAATCTTAAAAAACTCTAATATAACTACGTCACCAATTGGTAATATTATAAAACTCTTATATAACCGAGTAGCCATTATATACCTCTTATAAAACTACCCATCACCTTCAGTCACCAAAAATTGGAAAAATTATTACTTGGGACCGAAGATACGGTCCGAATCCAGTCCGCCTATATGCAAATGCAATATATTCAAAGTCTTTGCATGTACTAGTTTTAATTCCTCCTCCCTATTTCGAATTGATCCGATTATGATTCAGATTCGGTCCGAAATAGTGGCTCGAATGTGATATGAATATTCTTTGAAATTTCTTATAGGAAATGTTAATTTACAATATTTCTATAGATTTTTTAATATTTTAAAACCTAACCTAATTGCATTTCAATTGTTCAACTGTTTTAACTCAACTTCCCCCGTGACACTACTTTGTGAAAATATAATGGAATCGTTCCTAATTGGCAAGTTAGTCATTTCCCACAAACCATGCAACCGCCACACAGTATTTGTACCCATTCACTTAAAGTCTGCCTGTAGGCCGTGGACTGTTAGATCTGGACTGCACGTTATTCAGTTTAACCGACAGTCCAAACATGCAGGTCATATCTGTCAGGCACGCCCTGGCCTGCAGGCAAGCTGCAATTTCGCCACACACTATCAGTTCGCTTGATAGTCCAACTTCATATTTTAAGCGATAAAATGCTGTTGCATGAAAAAAGATGTTGTGCCTTTTGTAAGTATAGTATTAAATATATATATATTGTTAAACAAAAAATCAACAAAAATTAAAAAAAGATTTTGGGTGAAAAATGTGCTCCTGGAATGCGAGAAATATTCGCACAAGATGCTCGTGAAGAATTATGATCGTATGGATGACCAGTGCTTTCAAATTTTACTGAAGTTGATTAAACCTTACATTAAAAACAAGTAAAAAAGCTAGAATTTGTCTATAAGACCAATTATTAGTAATACCCTAGATGATTGTCCGTATGTAATTTCGTATGGGCTGTGTACCCATCTATGCAAGTTTGATTTTTGAAGTGGCTTTTCGGATATATTTCTAGAACATTGCAACAGAGCATCGGACAGTAAAAATTATTATAACCAATTTCATAGAATTTCGTATTCTAAACAAGTTTTCAGTACAAAAAAAAACGTCTATGACTGACCGTGTTCCCAGTATACCTAAAAACCCTAAATTTGTATATGACAACATCAAGAAGAGGTTGCCCATTTTTGAAAATATATTTGCTATTTTTTTAAAAAAGCCATGTATTAACTTTCAGTTCACAACGGGATGCGTTATTAGGAAGTGACCAAAAATATAGTGAAAACGAAATTTTTTTATAGCAACCCCACAAAGGAGATACCCGATTTGTTCGATTTCGAACTTAAATTTACTTTTTTTTTAAGCCCGTGTGCAAAATTTCAGCTCTCTAAGTATACGCGTTCTGGAGTTATTGTGTGCACAGATGGACCGACAAACGGACATGCAAAAATCAAAATTACTTTTCATATTATGGGTGGATATTCCATCTATTTTGTTCTAGCAGAATTATCTCTACGCGTTACAAACGGAATGACAAACTTGGAATATCCTATGATTTCAACCAGGGTATAAAAAGATTATTAGATTAAGACATGCTATAATCGCAGAAGAGAGACTTATCGCAACCTTCAAATTTCTAGGCCCTGGACGTCGGTTCAAAGATTTGAAATTCTCGACGATTATATTGGTGCAAGCTTTGGGAACCATTATAGCGAAAACAAGAGTTCCGGCGTCTGGACAACGATACTGCAACACATATCATGTTTATATACAGGGTTGAACCACGGTTCAACTCGGGTTCGACTCCTCGCCTCGACCGTGCTTGGCTGGCATAATCGAGTCGAAATGGTGTCCTATAAACGCGGATTGAGTAGTCGAGTTGGCAGCTAACAGTTGGAATTTATTTTGTTTGCTGTTTACTCGAAAGTTTCGTTCTACTAGTATTTAAATTTTGAAATGTCCAACGAAGCACGCACATTAATAAATATTTTTGTATTGAAGTAAATTGAAGTTTTTTTTTTCAGAAACAAAATACATAACTTTTATTACCTAATACAGATGTGGGTTTTATTTGAAACCGTATTTATCCATTTATTGTAATCCTTAATCACTTAAGATACATAATTTTTCAAATCATCCGCATAGAAACTCATTTGATATTGTTTATAATTCGCGCCGCCTCAAAATAACATTTAAAAGCGGCAATAAAGTTCTTTCCTCGCATATCTTCAAACACTGCATTATTTTTTAATAAAAGAAATGTTAATTGTAAACAAGTAAATAGCTAGAATTGTTCTAAGACCAATTCTTATGATACCCTAGATGAATTCTCGGATGAAATTTCGTAACTTCGTGTAAGTTTGTTTTTTGAAGTGGTTTTTCGCATATATTTCTAGAACGGTTCGTCGGACAGCAAAACTTGTTATAACAAAACTCATAGGATTTTATATTCTGAAGAACATTTCAGTACATTAAAAACGTATAACACTGATCGTTTTCGCAGTACACGTAAAAACTAAAACTAAATTATATGGCAACACCAAGAAGGGGTTACGCGATTTAGTTCAGTGTTAAAACTTAACTTACTATTGCTATAAAAACAAGATGTATCAAATTTCAGATCTCTGCGTTGACGCGTTTTCGGACAGATTTTCGATCTTAAAATTACTGTTTTTTTTAAAAAGCCCATGTGCAAAATTTCATAACTCTAAGTCAACTCGACTTATCGTGAGGACAGACGGACAGAAGGACTTTTAATATTGTTACGTTTGTTCGTTATTTAAAACACAATATTTCAGATATCATTAACAAGGTCTTCTTTTATTTGACTTCACTCATTACTTTTATAACATTTACAAACAATTATCAAATCAACTCTTTATAGTTATCGCTAGTACTGTATACTTTTAATTATCGCAATCTAAATAGTTTACTTCGTTCACTTCACTGTCTGAAATAAGATTTCCTCCTGGATGTGAGTAGCACCGTATTTATACTCTACAAATTATCCTAGAACCTTCCTGAATATTCCATTCTCCACACTCAAAGCTTACTAAGCTGGCACTAACCTACAGTTGCTTCCATTTCAAACAGATGTCGCTTGTGTCACTTTGTTGCGCGTAATACCCTTCTTAAGATTGTTCGTCCCGAACAACAAGTGGTCCCTGCTCTTGATGCAGTATTTACACAAACGATCCAGATGAACGATTTTCCGTTTGGCTCTTGCACCACGCTGAATCCTGTATACTACGTCATTAATTCTAGTTACCACTGAATACGGTCTTTCCCACTGTTGTTGCAATTTTGGAGAACGTCCCTTACGTCGTTTGGGGTTGTTCAGCCAAACAAGGTCACCTTCATTGAATTAGCATGTAAATCATAGCGGGTCTTTATCCGATCGTGCACATCAGCTAATCGTTGTCTAAATTCCGATACATAGTCGTCTGGTAACTTTTGTTCACCTCTGGGTGTACCAAACTTGAGGTCGCTAGATAGGCGCATTTCCTTTCAGAATATTACCTTAGCTGGGATTTGTCCGGTGGTATTGTAAACAGCTGATATATGAGCCATTAGAAATATAGGAATATGTCGATCCAAATCGTGCTGATTATAGTAGGCTACCTTCCTGAGATGTTCGATTAATGTTGTGTTGGAGCACTCTTCCATACTTTTATTTTCTTTCGTCTCTTATCATCTTCATTAGCATTGTCTTTAATTCCTTTGCCCACACTTTCTTCCCGTTTTATCTTCGCTTTCATCCTATTATTGCCGCTTTTGCGCTTCTTATAATCATCATCGTCATTTGTCTTTACCTTTTCCAATCTTTATTATACCCTTAACATCGTTATTATCAGCACCCTTAAACCCTTTACTCTTCGTCTTTTTATTTCTTTCATTGTCCTCGTCTTTGGATTTCTTTCCTTTCTCCTTTCTACTGTTATCATCGTAGTCATCGTCTTTGCATTTCCTTCCTTTCTTCTTTCGACTTTCGTTATCGTTTTCTTTTTCTTCCATCCGTCCACAATTTTTCCAATTAGGATTGCACGGACGCTGTGAAAAGGCTTTCGCATTTCTGTGGATGCGTCCCTTGCAATGTGGGATTTCAAAGTCATTAGGTTGCAGTCTAGTATCTCCACGAATAGTTAGCCATCTTCTCCCTTCATCTTCTGTTGATTGTATTCGTCCGCGTTTCCTGCAGTCGTTTTGAAGGTGTCCCAGTCTACTATATTTCCAGCATCGAAGTCTGCTGCCAAGCCCGATATCTTTGCCCTTCTTCTGGCGCTTCCATTCGTCGACATTTTCTGTAGTCCCTTTGGAGGTGTCTCGGTCGATTACAATTCCAGCATCGGACAATACCACGTGATGGAGTGCTCGGTGATGACTGCATTCTGTTGCAAGTACACTCCTCCACCGTAGTTTCTCTCACTCGTATTGCACTCTGAGAAGCTTATCTGGCAGATTCGTATGCTATTGCATAGGCTAGCGCTTCTGCTGTTTACTTCTTTCCTTCTAGCCTTACTGCTTGTTGTAAATTTTGGTCTGCAACAGCGTTCACAGATGCTTCTGTTGCCACTTCATTAAGAAAATCAGCATTTAGGCTAGAGTATGAAAGATAAGTCAATCTTTCCACATCAGCCTGCAGTTGTTGTAGTGATTCGCCATACTTTTGAATCCTGTTGCGTAACTGCAAGCGATGTACTTGCTGCATGTGTTCATCTCCATAACGTAGCTCTATCGCTTGTACTAATGAAGTATAATAATGTTGCCTTTCAATCAGTATAGTTTGTAATAGTCTGATGTAGAACCGTGAAGTACTAATACCAGAGCTGTACCTTTGTCTACATCATTCCATCCATTTACTTCGAAAGCTGCCTCGAATTGTCTCTTGAAAATATGCCACGAATTTTGTCCATCAAATATTGGAGATTTCATTCTGCGTACATCGGATATTTCAATTTTTCGTGCCGAGGTTGTCGATGCTTCATCCTCTCCAAATCTGCTTTAAAGTTGCTAAGCTTCTCTGTAATAGTGTTGCATTTCCGATACTTCTTGTTGAACTTCCAGCACTTCCGGCTGGACCACTTCAATTTTCGCATTTTGTTCATCTAATGAATTTTTAAGAAAATTCATCTGTTCATCCAAACAGGTTTCTGGACAATTCAGCGAAAAACTCTTTTGTTTATCCCAACGGGCTTCCAGAGAATTCTTTTGTTTATCCAAACGCGCTTCTAGAGAATTCTTTTGTTCCTCAAGAGCATTCTTCACCTGCAGGTTTTAAAGCTCCACTTTGGTCATCAAAGTACCCAAAAGCTGTTGTATGTTCATCGCAGGCTCTTCTTTAGCTTCTGGTTCTTCCTCGAAAATGACTGTCTCAGAATTCTTTTCTTCCTCTATCAAAGCGTGTCTTAGTCGCTTCGCTGTCTGAAATAAGACTTCCTCCTGGATGTGAGTAGCACCGTATTTATACTCTACAAAATATCATAAAACCTTCCTGAATATTCCATTCTCCTAGCCCAAAGTTTACTAAGATGTGGCTAACCTACAGTTGTTTCCATTTCCCACAGATGGCGCTGGTGCCATTTTGTTGCGCGTAACAATATTATGCGTGGGTGTCCAATCCATTTTGCTCTACTATCATTATTTCTAGGTGCTACAAATGGTGTGACAAAATTAGTAAACCCTATGATTTCATTCTAAGCACCAAGTTAAAACTGGCAGCGACATCTACTTCCATTATTCAAAAAAATTAAAAATCTGAGTTATTTAAAGGATTAATGAAAATACATCTAAAAAAGATTTTTAATGAACTTCTCGGAAAATATGCATCAGTTATGACATTATATCTTTTGCCTTGGTTAAAGGGAAAATGTTTATATCATCATAAAGACGTGATAAATTACTTATGACGATAATCCTATAAACTTCCAAAAGCATCGTGTACATATATCTACCATCCATGCACTGAGATCTTGCTTATCTTTTCCAAACATTTTATCAAAACGAAACACGTTCTGAAACATAATTACATCGCGTGGGCTTAATTTACTCCAGCTGGCTGGCACAAATTTAGCCAGAACTCAAGAATTTTATTCCCTTGAAACGTGAGCGAATTTAATTTATATTCGACAACACAGTGTATTAGTAACTTTGCAACGTGTTTTCTCCCAGCCGTTAATTTATCTGACCTGCTCACGAAAAGATTAGATTCACGACGAAATATATCTATGTATGTATGTACACCGTCGCTGTTATTCTTATATTAAACCTTTAACACTTCTGTGATAATCCCTTGGTAGCAAGAATATCAGTATTAGAGCCCTATCAATTGGATTTTTAAGCTCTACCACTGTCTTAAGCTATTTCTTCCCTCACTAAAGAGGAAAGTAAATCGCCCGGGACCAATTATAACAAAATAAACAGCGATAAATAAAGGAGGAAGAAGGCCGAAAGCTTGTCTGCCCATTTATCACAATCAAATATCGAGAAACCAAAGGTGTGTAGAAGAATGTGATCGCCCCATCGCCATTCTCGAAATTTTCCAGAAGTGCCCGCAGGAACCCATAAGCACTCAGACTATTTTTATGAGCATACATTTTTCTGGCCCTCTGCACTATCCTTCTGGATTCTTCAAGTCCTTTCGGCTGACTAATGTTGGGGATGGGTACCACCTTATGAGACATATAGATATTTTATGCCATTATACCATGCCAACTACCAAGTTTCTTAAGGAAAGCACACGTGTTTAGTATACGCATACCTCAGTAGAGCTTCTTCTTTCAGCATTGTTCATATGGACAAGGCCAAAGGGAATTGATTCTTGAGGAATCCTTCTGTGTCTTTTATTCGTCTGGCATCTTCTGCAGAAGCTTGATTTACGTCCAGCCTCATGTTATCATTTTGGTATTTTATCTGCACCCGTGGACTTAACTCTTTAGAACAGAATAAATTACATGAGGACTACAATTTTTCATATGCATGCGTACATAACATAAATACTCACAACGGAACTGAAAATGTTTCATTCATTTTTGAGCATTTTCCATATTTCATTGATAGTATTGATTTTGCCTAAGGAAAAAGATAATTTATATAATGTGAAGAGTTCATTTTGTAACTTTACTCCGCATCACAATATATGAAAACATTTATCGTTGATATAGAATACGCAAAAATGTAAAACGCTGTCGCACATAAAAAATTATTGGTTTCACGTTTTTTTTTCACTAACAGTTTTGCCCTTAATAAAAATCATTCTACTTAAAATATATATCCATAATAAATAAAATAAAATATATATTTTCCAGTATATTAAACAAAATTGTGTTGTCATAAATTTAAATATAATTTTTTGTTATTAATGAAATTTTCATTTCTGCCTACATTCGAAACTTGTTCCAACAAACAATTTTTCGATTGTCGTCTCTTGTTCTCACACTATTGAAAGAGAGCACCAACCTGCATTGTATATCTGTTGTGTATCCTTATAAGAATTCCCTCAGTCCCAGTAATAATTTATTTATCTCGTTTACAAGCCCAGAGTAAAATGGATTGAAACGAAATTGAATAAACTGAGAAAATATTTATATTACGTTGGATGGATCAAAGTCTCCAACGGATTGCAGCTCTGGGACATCGATATAACAATGATTAAATTTAAATACTCCTGCACCATACAATTTTGCTATACTTATAGTACTATGATAATATTATCTTTTAAGATTCAACAAACATTATTCTTATCCAAAAAATTCACGTAGTCAGCATTTCGTACGAGCTTTATCAGTCGATTGATCGAAATTAAATCTAATCTAAATTTACCTATGATAACTGAAAAATAATTGAATTGTGTAACATTGTTCTGAAACATTATGTTAGCACCGAAAATGCACTGAAGGACAATTCAATAAAAAAATATATATAATAAATAAAAATATGACAAAAGGAAAATCTTTTAAACTCTTTTAAGAATTTTCCTATTTTATGGCCCTTGGTAATTTATTAAAAGAAGAAGTCGGATTTTTAGGTATTTTTTCAGGAAAACACCGATCGTTTTTGTTTTGAAGACAAATTTTTTATTTCATTTGCTCGACGTTTCGGGTCTAGGTGCGGCCCTTCTTCAGGAGCTCTACATAAATAAAATTGCACATAAGTCAGTTTTTTTTGAGATTTTGTTTTTTTTTTTACATATCTTTTTGCCTGCACGTATAAATGATTTTTCTTAAAAGTAGTAATAATAAATAACAATTACACAGAATAGAAGAACTGATTACATTAAAATAAAAATAAAATAAAGTATGTTGTTAATAAATTAGAATAGACTTCAAACAAAAAAACAATTTACAATGCTACGAGGACAATATAAAATATAAAAGTGAGCGGTTGTCGAGAAGAAAACGTTTATATAGGTGACTAACAGTATGATATAAATACATACTGAGCAAATTAAAATCATTGTGTTAGTCACCTATATAAACGTTTTCTTCTCGACAACCGCTCACTTTTATATTGTCCTGGTATCATGTAAATTGTTTTTTGTTTGAAGTCTATTTTAATTTATTAACATATGCATAATTTTCTAATCCGAGAAATTTTGGCCGAGTTAAAGTAAGTTGCGGTGCTAACTTGACATCAACTTAGCACCACATCCAGTTTCCTTTAGAAAAAAGAACACGACAAAATTATGGTTTTCACGACAAATTAACGACAAATTATGAAATAGTTTCGAACTATATCAGGCGAAGTTGTGGTGCTAGCTTTAAGTACGTCTTTACCTCTTGTATTTCAATTAAATTAAATTTTTATTTATATTTTCCAGACGGGAATAGAACCAACACTTGTAAGAATCGGTCAAAGATGGAGAATAGAAAATTTTTTAGAACTTTTATTTTTAACGGTTCTAAATCAAATCATAAATACAAGAGGAAAATTTATTTGATTTAGAAACGTGAAAAATAAAAGCTCTTAAAATTTGACCGATTCTAACAAGTGTGGGTACGATTCCCGTCCGGGGAAAATACATAATAGATAATATTTATTTATGCGCAGAATATTATTACGTGCAATAGAAAAAGAGACATCAATGTAAATGGATAATACGCATGAAATGACTAATTAAGTAGAGCAAAAACAACTTTCGGAGAATCGTATTACAGAAAAGAGAAAACTACATCTATAAAGTACGGCCATAAACTATTTGGATTGCGATAATTTTGAAATACAGTCCCAGAAATAATTAAAGTAATTGTTAATAAGTTTGTGGCAATAAGGCCACGATTGCAACAATATTATACAGGGTGTTTCCGTCACGGATGTCCATAGGGCAGGAGGTGGTAGTATTCATCTAGACACCGTTTCGGAGTTACAGGTTGATTAAGAGAATATGCAAGTTTTTCATAAAATACCCTGTATCTTTAAAATTGCAAGGTATACGGTCATCGTTAAGAACTCATTGTATGAATAACTATCCTCTCATATCTCCTTCCCTCGCCCCCCCCCCCCCCTACTAACCACTAAGTACAAAAGGAGAACGACGTTCAGTACGGCTGATAACGTGCATCATCTGTAAAGGA
This sequence comes from Dioctria rufipes, assembly GCA_963924295.1. Lineage (NCBI taxonomy): Eukaryota > Metazoa > Arthropoda > Insecta > Diptera > Asilidae > Dioctria > Dioctria rufipes. The sequence goes on from OZ002740.1 coordinate 225,696,999, forward strand.
GAAGACGATAGTGAAACGGAAAGTTACCAATTTACCAAGAGACAACTATCAACAAGAGACATTCGTTTTCCACTTCTTAATGGGCACTGCCTGAGAACGCATCGATATAAAGAGCATGGTACATGGTGTTTTCATTGTACTAGCAAATAAAATTTCAAACATGGACTAAATCGGGCAAATCCTTCTTGGTGTTGCCATATAAAAAGTTAGGTTTTTTACGTATACTGTGAAAACGATCAGTCCAAGACATTTTTATTGTACTCAAAACATCTTCAGAATACGAAATCCTATAAAATTGGTTATAACCATTTTTTCTGTCCGATAAACCGTTCTAAAAATAGATGCGAAAAACCACTTCAAAAATCAAACTTGCACAAAAGGGTGACAATACGAAATTTCATACCGGCATTCATCAAAGTTGTTTAAAGTTGTAGTCGTGTATACTCTCACCTATTCCTTCTATCTTAGGGAACATTCCCTACATTTTATGGAAAAAACAAAAACAAAAAATTGAAGCTTCCCTCTATTTTAGCGAATATTCCCTAGATTTTAGGGAAACATTTTTTACTGTATTGTTTGGCGGCCACTTATTTTCTTCTTTTTCGCAAACGTACAGACTGAATTAGGCATTTTACTTGACATTTATAACACCAAGTAGCACCTTACAAACTTAAAGTCTTTACGACGAAAATTTCTATTTTTACGATGTTGGTAAAGCTATATTTACGATCCTAAGGGTATAATATTTACTACGACTATAATCAGTATATATAACGTTTCATGTCGTCTTACTGCATAAATATACGACTATCATATTTACACATTTGAAGTTTTAATACAAATCTTAACAACATTATAATATAGGTAGTGCTTGTAATTTATAATTTTGAAGTCGCAATCTGTTGCTAAGACTTATTTACGATAAGTATTACGACACGTATTACAGCAGGAAGTTGCCTTTATTTTAGGTATTATGAAAGAATCGCGAATATATTTGTTATAAAAAACAAATACTGTCACAATTCATTCTTAATAACTGCATTAAGAGTTGTCTTAGGCTTGCTTCCCACGGCGCGTATTGGCCCAAGCTTATTTGCGGCACGGTGTCTAATTTTTACTAAATATTCATTCCCAAATGCCTTGTGAAGAAATTATCGCTGTTTTTTGCAGTCATTTTGGAATGAAAAATGACACGGCCTGCTCGATCCGAGCCTTTGAAGTTACCGAATCGAAATGAATGGGATGCGACATCGCAGGCGAGCTCGCGCCACCTCGAGCCAGGCCCCTTCCACAATGCATTGGCTCGTGCTCGCGCTGCGTGAAATCACTAACCGTGGGAAGCCAACTTAAATATGCAGACAAACGAATAGACTAAGGCATGCCGCACACTGCACAATCACCGACTGTAATCGGTGACTAAAAAGTCACTTCACTTTGCTCGTTACACGCAACACCGTTCGGTACCGCAAACTGCTCTATTATACGTCAGTCAGCAACTAAAAAACCAGAAGGGAGTTGACGACTGGCAAGTATTGATCACATTGATCTCATTGCGGCAGTATCATCCATTTCGTCCAATGCTGTTGGTCCTGACGGTTTACATCCCCTTTTCTTCAAAATGCTATTACCGTACATTTCACCATACTTACTTCATATATTAAACTCCTGTCTGACTTACTATTCATTCCCTAAAGCCTAAATAGCCATCATCATACCAGTAGCCAAGAAATCTTCCCCTGAATCACTTGTTGATTTCCGGCCAATTAGCATTCTCTGCTACTTTGCTAAAGTATTTGAAAAAATTTTGTCGTCTCAGATTTCTGAATTTGTCCAAACCAACAACTTCTTAACACAATTTCAATCTGGCTTCCGACTAGGACACAGTTGTAAAACTGCTATTTTAAAAGTCTTCGCCTGATTCTCGACTCCAAGAACTTTGGCATACTTGTCTTACTGGATTTCTCAAAAGCTTTTGATAGCGTCAGCCACTCTAAGCTATTAGATAAGCTTCACATTAATTTTAAGTTCTCTTCCTCTGCGATCTCCTTAATCGATAGTTTCCTCACGGATAGGTTTCAAAAGGTACAAATTGGAGACTCCTCATCCTCCCTACTCCCCCTTTTCTGTGGTGTATCCAAAGGATCTGTGTTGAGCCCGCTGTTGTTTTCTTTGTTTATTAATGACTTGCCAAAGGTGGTTCAAGATGTTCAGCTTCATCTCTATGCTGATGATGTACAAATATACCTGAGTAGGCCTATTGGTCTTATAGAAATTTGTGCTGCTCGCATTAATGATGATCCCGTATCTACACTTGGTCGATCAACAACGGGCTTTCACTAAACCCTAGCAAATCGCACTGTCTTCCTATCTACAACTCTTTGGATGACATGCGTGATATCCCACACATTTTTCTTGACAACTCCCCGCTGCGTTTTGTGAATTCGGTCACCAATCTTGGGGTCAAGCTAAATGTACAGTTAAGGTGCTGTGATCACGTTAAACTGATGCTCTCTAAGATCTATGGGGGATTACGCAGACTGTGGCTATCTGCAGGATTACTGTCAACAAATATCCGCTTGCAACTCATGAAAGCTCTTCTATTACCCCATTTTACCTCTGGAAGTTTGATATATCCCAAACTTGATAGCGTATGCGCGCGGAAAGTTGAAGTTGCTTTTAACGATTGCATTAGATTCGTGTTTGGCATTAAACGTTGGCAGCATATAGCTCCGTACAGACTCTCATTGGTTGACTGCTCGATCAACTCTAACCTAAAGCGCAAAGCCTTAATATTCCTCTATATCCTAATTCACTTTGGTAAACCTGGATATCTGTATGACCAGATACATTTCCTGCAATCTTCACGACATTCCAATCTACTAGTTCCTCGTTTCCATTCCTCGACTGGTGAGGCCTCTTATTTTGTACAGGTCGCTCGGATGTGGAACTCCCTTCCAGTTCGTGTCCAGAGGGCCTCTATCTTCAGGCGTCTAAATTGTGACTTAAATCTTTTATAGTTTATTAATATACTCTTCTTCTTCTCGTTGGTGGTGTCAGGTTGTACTAATGCATAAATGAAATCAAATGAATTTAATCAAGTAATTGATGTGAATGAAGTCAGGGAAATTCAAGAAAGTTTAATTAAATAATTAATTATTTTTGTTCTCTTTCTCATATTTTTGCTTTTCTGTTATTTCTTCATCTCTTATTTTTCTTTTTTCTTGTTTTCAAATTGTTAACTTACTCGTTTTAATATCTTTTGCTTAAATAAGTTAGTTTTAGTTCATGTAGTTTTTCTCCCTCTCTTATAATGTACTAGATTAAGATCTGAGATCTTTTGTACTTTACCGTAATAAATAAATTGAATTGAATTGAATTGACTGGCAACTGACTGAATCGAACTGACTGTTGTGCTCAGTCTGCATCAGCAACCTTAATATCAATCAGTTGATTGTTGTTGATCAGAGCCGCCAAAAGTATAGTTTTTTATTTGTTAAATGTTAATATCCGACTAAAGTACATATTTGTATAAACATTTAAAAAAACGAATTTACGTATAATATTTATCGCATAATATTTAGGGGTGAGATCTTATTGCTTTTTTCAAAAGATCATAGTGAAAATTGAAAGCGGAAAAAATTCGTTAGTGAATTTCCTCCTAGCTGCCAGAGATTTAGGAATCTTACAGCTTTGATAAAATTTTCAACATTTAAGTAAAGTTCCGTTTATTTTATTAGATTTTAAATACATTCATATGTAAGTGTTTATGCTTATGCTCGGTAAGAATGGATAAATTCGTCCACATCCTTTTTCTTGAAGTCCTTTTCTTCATCTCCTCAACCATCAGTAAATTAATACGGGGTTTATGTTTCTTATAGTAATTATAAAATCGGTTACCTAGTCCTTAACAACACTGAAATTTTAACGAAAATCGAAAATCCACTCAAACTCAACGTCTTTGACTCAATTACTAATCTGACAGAAGACGAATATGTTCACATGCAACGATAGTCAATCAGTAACGATTAAAAATCAATCAGTCGGTGACAAGTCAACAGATCAGTTGCTCAATCAATAGACTCGGCTTGTGCGGTCTCCATAACTAATAGAAAATTGCGTCAGAAGAACAGAATGACAAGAATTTTAGTAAAAAATAAAAATATACTTTGTGTTATTGCAGACATTTTAAAAGTTATTTAAAAAATTTGGGAAGTGCTGATATCGCAAGTTCTTCTAGCTTTACTATTACTTCAGTTAGGGGAAACTTCCGATCCTAGATGTTTCTATTGTACTGTTCTTTAGAATATAATTCTCTGAAATTAGTTATAATCATGATGATTCCCAGAATTCTGGCATTGCAGTTTTGTATACTTTCTCATTTTCTATAGTCTTTACGATTATAAAAGTTATGTTATCCAAATTAGTTCCTTGGTCCAATATAAGCACAAGCATCTTTAAACAGTTAGATGCGATCAGAATACGATTTCGAAAATCGTGATGCCCATAATTACGACTTAAAACCGAATGTTGTCATTCACTTATAAAAACGAACTATATACTACAATTATACGGTTTGGTTAAATGGATGTTATTAAATTGTTGTATGTTTTGCTAGTTTTTCAAAGTTGTATATGCCATCGCATATAAAGGCTTTGTAATATTTTTCCGATGAATGGCATAGTCTGTAAAAAATATAAAAATTTGTATTTGATTATATATTTGAACAGTGCCTTACAATGCGTCAACGTTGATAGCTGCAATTTTGCACACAAAGTTTTTAAAAAAATTGCAAAAATTTAGATTTGAAAACAGGAAGAATCGAGAATAGGGTTGCCATACGAAAATTTCGTTATTCACTATATTATTGAACACTGCCTGAGAACGCGTGAGATGTGAAATTTTGTGCATTGTATTTTCATAGCAATAGTAAATAAAGCTGCGAAAATGAACTACTCGGACAATCTCTTCTTGGTGTTGGTTTTTTACGTATACTGTAAAATCGATCAATCCTAGATATCTTGGTTGTATTGAAATCCTATAAAATGGGAATCAGTGAATGAATATTGAACCAGAAAATTATGTAAGCAAATAGTCAGAGGCATTCAACCTGAATCTAAACCAATTCTACACCGAAACATTTTAATATATGTAAAAATTGACTGCATACAGATTTCAAATATATTCCGGGTCACTTATGAAATGATGATTCAAGAATAAATTTTTAATCAATTTTATTCGGTGCTGTTAAAACCAATAAAAGAGCCGAAAAAGCAGACATTGCCAATATAAAATAATTCATTTTGACACGAAAAAGAATCGATCCTTTGATAGCTAAAAAATTATTCCGAATCTCAGAATATAGAGTAAAGAAAGAATACTTTTTAAATAATATATTACTTTAATTCTCCTATCATCAATTTTATAAAAATGTCAGACAAAGTTTGCACCTTGTATTCTGTTTTTATAGAAAGGGTCTTGAATACAATGTCTTAGGTATGGTGGGGATTACTGGAAACCATTTGCTTCCTGGGTAGCTAAGGGAAATCCAGTGGCGTGCTACATTCACCCCCTTCAGCGCAGTGATCGTCTCGATGAGGTGCTAGTGACAAGACGCGCTTCTGGTACTTTGGCTGGCGTCAGTTCCAGTATTGTTTTATTTTTCTTTTTAGGACGCCCTCGTGGCCTAATAGGTACTATTGGTTGAGGAACTTCAATGCAGTTTACATTATACTGCGCGAGAGCTGACGTATGATATCGGCCGATTGGAACATCGAGTGACTCCACAGTTGCTATGTCGTAAGTGACGGCTCCCACCTTCTTCAGAATTAAGTACGGGCCATCCTTCTTAGCTGAAAATTTAGAACTAAACTTGTTTGCGGCTTTACTGAGGGTATGAGTACGTGCCCACGTCATGTTGCCGGGCTAATAACCAGGATCGTGACGTCTTCGTTTGTCAGCTTGTCGTTGATTTTGCTCTTGAACCTTGTGAGTGATATCCTTGGCATTATGTAAAACATCACTAAGCCGTAAGAGGTATGGCGTCATATGGTCCACAAAGTTTTCGCTTTGAACTATTGCTCGGAAGTCATGATGAACTTCATCGGATGTGTGTAATTCTCTACCGAATGTTAGATAGGCAGCGGCACGCCCAATACTTTCACATTGAGCAGTGTTAATGTCAAATCATATTGCCGGGAGTTTATCTGGCCAGATAGTATGATTGTTTCCCATTAAGATGGCTAATTGCGTTTTCAAATCTCTATTTTTGCATTCTACGGGGTTTGCCTGTGGATGATAAACGGGGGTAATTGCCTGCTGAATATCCAAACAATATGTAAGATGCTGCATTATAATATAAATGACCTCTACTCTATTATCGCTGATCATTCTTTCAAGGACTCCATATCGTAGGAAGAATTCATTCAGGAGTGAATGAGCGCACACTTCAGCAGTTTCTTCCTGAAGTGCTATAAAGCTCAACCCATCTACTAGCCGTATCTTCCACTATCAGAATCCAACGACTTCCATCTGGGGAAATGGATAAAGGCCCAAAAAGATCTACAGCAATTATCGCAAACCGTTCTCCACTTGGCGTTGCTTGCATCAATCCTGCCGGCTTCAAGTTTTCATATTTGTATCGTCGACAACTGATACAATGCGCAACATGTTTGGTGATATCTTGCTTCATTAACTTCCATAATACCGTGCGGAAATCCGTCGATATGTACGATCTACTCCATAATGGCCGGCAGTCGGCGCGTCATGAAAAGCTTTCAAAATTTCTTTGCGGTCTTCCTGAGGAACAACTAGTTGACATTCCTCTGTATCTTCATCAGATATGTATCGTTCTAGGACTCCATTTGTCATGAGATATCCTTCATTGCTCCATCGGATAGATTTTTCGTTGGGGTTAGCGTCTTCTAAGAGGTCGATGATTTCCTTGAGCGTTTCATCCTGAAGTTGGTTTTGTCGGACCTCTGTGGAATTTCTATGCGGTAGGTCTATTTGGGTACTGCAGATATTGCAGGCTAGCGTAGAATGTTCGCTGCATGGATGTCGAGACAAACTATCGGTGACTACGTTTGTTCATCCTGGTGAATATTGTATCGTGAGAACATATGATTGGATGAATAACGCCCATCTTGTCAATCGGCCAACTGACATCAACCACTTTAAAGACTGATGATCTGTGAATATAGTTGTATGATCTCCTTCAATATAACCACGGAATTTGCTAATGGCCCATACTGTTGCTAGGGCCTCCCTCTCTGTAGTAGAATAGTCTTTTTTGCTGATGTCAGAAGTCGACTGGCGTATTCTATTGGGTGCTCTTCTGAGCTGGATTAAAACCCTCCAATAGCATAACTACTTGCATCCATTTTTATTATGCATGGCTAGTTATCATCAGCTTGCTTAAGTATTGGAGCTGATGTCAGAAGTTTTTTTAAGATGTCATACGCTGATTGCTGTTCATATTCTCATTTCCACTGAGAACTTTTTTTTTTCAGTTATTCGAAGAGATAATGCAATGGTGTCGTGTTATTATATATATATTATAACTATAAGTAATGAAAACTTTGTCAAAGGCTCCAAGTAGTGATCCGTCGTTCTCAAAGTGCTACACCTGGAAAAAGCGAAGACAATCAAAGCTTATCAAAGAGGGAATGATTGTTTCCAACGCAAGCTTAATGTGTGTATGTGTGTAGGTATATGCAATGAAAGACTTTCGGTCCACGTAAGATCCTCGAATATCGAATCTATTGCTACCAATACAATAAAGCAAACACTAAACTGGAAATCTGAAGCCAATCAAAGCCTAATACAGCGAATGCTTGTTGCGAACGGACGTGTAATATTTGTTATGTATTTCGGTATATCCAATGAAAGTCTTTCGGCCTGCGTACGGCGGCGCTCGAATAACGAATTTATTGGTACCAATACTAAAGCACAACAAAATCGTAGCGGATGATTGCTGCAAACGTACGTGCAATGTAAGTTACGTGTGTATGTGTATGGAATGAAAGACTTTCGGTCAGTGTATGGGGCTCGAATATCGAATCTATTGCTACCAATACAGTAAAGTACAAAAAAATCCTAGCGGATAATTTTGAGAAGCCGAACCCAAGCTTTTAAACAGAGCGAATGGACTATCGAAATCAAAACAAAATACTTCTATGTGTATACTTATACTGCTGTGTTGTGTATCAAGCCACCAGTTGGGCGCCAATTGTAGAATAAAGAAATAATAATTCTCCTATCATCAATTTTATAAAAATATCTGACAAATTTTGTCAAGTCAAGAGTTCTTCACACGCGTTTACGAAATAAAACGAATTATGGCGAAATTATAAACCGAACCGATATCTCGGGATATTTGATAATATTTACGTACAGGCTTTAATTTTGGACTAGATTTCACTTTTGTCTTTGATTCATTTTATACTTCAATTGTTCGAGTTATTAATAACTTCAGGTTACACGATGTCGAAATTATTACAGCTTGTTGTGCGACGGCAAGCTGTGTTCTTGTCTGTTGTAAAGTCTGACAAATTTTGCACATTGTATTCTGCTTTTATAGAAAGGGTCTGGAATAAAATGTCTGCGGTATGGGGATGACTGGAAACCATTTGCTTCTTGGGTAGCTAAGGGAATCCAGTGGCGTGCTAGAAGAAGAATTTATTCCTGTCTTACTAGGAGTTAGCTTGAAAACCTTATTTGGAGAGATCGATGCTTCTCTTGCAATGTTAAAGTCGACACAGTTCGCTGTTTCAGTTGGCTATTTTTGTTCAAAACATAACTCCAGGGGTGCTTAGGAAGCAGCTATCGAGAGGGGTATAGATAATTTATTAAAACCTGTGCTGGTTATTTAACGCTTTTATAAAGTTTTAAACTGATTGCTTCCCCTCGCACCGATTTTGAATACAGGTGAAATAAATAATAATAACGAACTTAAATCAATTATCTTTTAGTACTATGCTTAAAATCAAAACAAAGATTTGAAATGCTTATACTTGGAACACATTTTCCTGAATCACTAAAATTTTCCAGACTTTAATCTACTGCACTGACATGTGCTATCAACTGATTACACAGAATCTCGAAATACTTATCGTACTTTCATGAACTTCACAAGACACGTTATCATCAGTGCCATCTTTAGGCATATCACGAGCTGTTTTAGTTGTTAGAGTTTGGTACTGAAAGTTGACCGTGGGATTTATTCGAACATTGTAACAAATTTTCATACAAAGTCACTGTTTTTCCATATTCAGTATTTTTGAAATATCCGGCATTTTTTCATGGGATACTTTAAATAACCAAACTCAATTGATTTCGTACCCAGCGAAAATTTTTATACTGTGTTGGTTCCTGTTAGGCCTAACGCGCACTCGAGACTTTTTGCCACACAACTTCTTGGTCAATGTCGCCGTCCTTTCGCCGTGGACTAGTTTAGTACGCCACAGTGAATAACTTTCACCCAAAAAACTTATGTTTTCAAGAATAAAAATTTCGAGGAGGCAGCTGTGACATGTGTATCTGTCATAAGGATATAGAAAATATCAACGCTATTGGGCTCTTCCAATGTGGAGTGATTCTCTGGATATTTCCGTATGAGTGTTGAAAACTTTGATGATTTACTATAGATCTTGAGACCTGCTATAACTTATTAAAGTACCAATATGTGACATCAATTGAACTTGAAGAGAGACTTGCTGTAACTCTAAGGTCTATAAACACTTTCATGGATATTTTTCTCCACATTTTTATCGTCAAATTGCTATCAGAGTAATCCTTAAAAGTTTTCTTTTTTGATGTCCTTGCAGCAGAGATTTTTAAAAACAAGATGCGTAAGTTTTTTCCTAATTCTACAACGTCTGTCAAAACAATGTTACCAGTGCATGCACATTCATATAAACGTAATAGTTTTGTTACTCAAAAGTTGCTTGACGGAGGAACTAAAAAGTCACGTTGCAATCACGTCAAGTCATGTCCGTATTAACATTAGAGCCTAATGGAATTGACGGTGGTGACAAACCAATTTTGTGAGAAAAAGTCTCCAGTGCGCGATAGGTCTTAACATACTTTACGTTATTAGTCCTTTTGATAACCCAAAGCATTTTAGAAAATAATTTCTGTTAGCAGGCCCCCATATCCTAAAGTGTCCAGGGCCCCCACTTGGCTAAAAACGGTCATGGTTTTCGTATACGTAGAATCGTTTAATATGTATTTCACGAAGTTACTTTTAACATAAGATAAGATGATTGCTTCAACTCAAATGAATTTATTAAATTGTTTACTGTGAAATTTTTCATATGTTGATTGTGTTGATAAAAATGCAAAGTAAAATAAACATAGTAAGATCCATTTCATCATACCTAGATATTAATATCATTTATTGTATGAATAGTTTTCTTATTAATCTCGTAGAACATTTGCAAGGGAAATCGTTTGTTAACGGAATTAATAGAAGGGCACAATTATGGTCACATCTGATAACAATACCCCAAAAATACTCTACGCAGGTGTTAGTAACTGCTAAAACTTATCCTTCCTAACTCGACAACGCTCTAATCGCAAGTCTCTTATTACTCTCGATATCGCCTAATCTAATAAAAATGTGGCGTTGTGATAAAATATGGTAAGATATTTTTTATACCCAAGGATAGTAAAATGAATCCAAGTTTTCATGTATAAAACCAAATTCAGTTCAGAATCGTATGGAATCAAGATTCAGTAATGTGGAATATTGCTATCATTTTTTACAACATATGTATACTTATGTTAGTGTTCGTTCGTTATTGTTAACGGACCACTGTCTAAAAACGAAAAAAAAAAATTAATTAAGAAAAACTCGGAAAAGTTTGAACTAATCCCTCCACATTTGTGATAAACTATATCCACTCATCAGCACAAATGGTTCACTCTAGCCTCCGTGCTTGCCATCTCTCTTCCCCCTGCCTTTAAAAAAAACAAAATCTCTACTAAAGTACTCGTTCGTAATTTTGACGAGGCATAGTATTCCATTGTAAAGCAGATACATGTGTATGGTTTTTCAGATTTCTGGAATCACTGCACAAAAAAAAATTATTTGGAATTCTTCTGCCGCATGGTAACGTGGAATGCTTTAATTTTCCCCCAGTGAATTTTGAACAAATGAGAACAATGATAATACACAAAACTCATTTTTCCTAAACGTAATGTAAACTTTAACTGCTTTTAAATATCTGAAAGCTTCGGAAAATTAAATTCAATGCCTTCAGCGGTACATGTGCTATTAATTTAGCCAAAGCCTACAATTTCCCGCAAATTAGGTGAGCGCTCCCATCTGAAAAGTGGGTGGAAAATCGATTTCATACTTTACACATGTACTTAACCCAAATCGTCTTTTATTTAGTTTATCACAGTAGCAAGGACGAAAACTGCAATGATAACGAACTGTGTCTCGTCGCTGTAAAAGGCTGATAGGGTGGCAAGGAAACTCCCCAAACTACAATAAATTGTTGTTTTAATTTGTGAAGGATAGCGTATAATTGTAGCATTTCGAGACATAAATTGTGTCAGTTTCCAAGTTCCTGGACGTGCTGAGAATACAAAAAAAAAAAAAAAAAAACATACTACATAAATTTATGGTAGGCTGAGTAAGGCTTATATTCTATGTACACGGTATTTTGAAACCAGTCGCTTGTAGCAAAACAGTAATTTGCTGCTATGACGCAATCATTCTTTAGAGGGAGAATTGTTAAAGGGCACGTTTTTCAGAATCACTCTAAATTTTCAGACGTCAACTAATTAGTCGCATGAAAAGTCTAAGTGTACGCCGCAGAAGTATGCGCTCTGTAAACATATAATTCGCTGCCTAGATTTAGCTCTTCTTGTTATGATGGATCCTGGATACTATGCTAAAATGCCAACATATCTAAAGCAATGCAGTAACTTTTTGGCTTATATTACCTCTTCTACTGCAAGGTTCACACATAGAACGGGAACATTTTTGGATTCATGCCTAGATAACTTCAATGTACTACGGTTGCTTTCGCGTATCATGGAACTGTAGAGAGCTCCAAGAGGACGTGTTCAGGCGGAGCAAAAACGAAAATTTTCAGTACAATGAGTGATTTATGGTACACCAAGCGAAATCATGCCTGCTGCTGACATGTAAAGCATTGCGACATTTAAGGATTTCGCTAAGCTACACGACTCTTGTTATCACTGAAATGGCAAAAAGTTGGCTCCACAATTGTTTTTACCTGAAGATCTGGCAGAGTTTTTGTTAAGTTTTAGTTAGAACTCAAAGAAGATTACGTGTGAGCCTCATTTATTTAATCTTAGCTTTGGTTTTATGAAACTTTTTCTTAATTTATTTTCTTTCGCCAGAATGGATATAATTTATTACTAGAAAGGAAAATCCATTGTTTTGTTACCAAAAAGTAAAGATATGTACAATTGATATTTCATATTACTTTCATTTCACACCAAAGGGCCTGCCTATACGAGACAGTATCTTAGTTGTAATCCCTAATTGATGCTGAGTTTCAGACTTTACAGAAAATTATTGCCAAAATGTATGTAAAAGAACTCATCATTATACCTACTTACTTACAATCTTTTAATTCCTCATGTTGCTATTGTTTTATCGTCTCTTTGCATACGTGCCAATATGTACGTTATCACTACGCGTATTATCTTAGATTTGTTAAATCTTTCGTTGTGTATTCTCTTGGTTACTCTCCATCACCATTCTTTAGCTATATGAATGCTTTTGACTATGTTTTGGATCTCACGGGAAATACAGATAAGATTCTAATTGTTAGGAATTCTACACCCTGACATTCAATACGCCTGCTGGGAATCAATTTTCAATTAAAGTCGATCCTGCAACTAACCTGTGTTTTGGATTTTAGTACTATATCTGGATTCTCATCGACAAATGATATCGGGAGCAGTCTGCACATCCCTTTAGATCTTTGTTATACTACAGATGCAATTTGTGTAGTTCTCCCCGGTGTGCGACACGGCTAGTACCTGAAGATGCTTATCATCTTACTCTAGGTATAATTGACAACATCAATTGTGAAAGAATTAAAGGCCAAAAAATGAAAAATCGCTCACTTTTAATTTAAAAGAAGCGGATTTTAGTTTGGTAAATGCTAAATCATCAAAAATTGATAAATCTATTTTAATTAATTTCAATAAAATCATTAATTGCAAATATTTAATAATATTTTGTATAATTGCTTTAAGAACTATATTTAAATGTCTTGTAGTAAGGATAACTATGTATGTTTATCCTCCTTGTAATTATAATGACCTTCAATTCTTACGCAACAATCGGAATAATGCGTGCAAAAAGTTTCACATTCCTCAATCCAAAGAAGACTTCACTTAGTTCTGAGGATTACATTTCAAGATTATCTTTTGCTCGCTTACAATGCGAACTTAATAAAAATGAGTAGTGCATCCCAAACAGTTTTGCCAATCAAAGATAAAAGAAAATCAAACAATATTACACCTTCCATGATTAATAACAACCAAAACCCAACTCTGATATATAATTCTTTTGGTAACTATTTTCTTATAGCACTTTTTTTTAATGACGTATAATTAAATATTAACAATTTAAAATTGGTCACCTTAAATCTAGAACAATCAATGTCAACTCAGGTATTCCTCAGGGTAGCCATTTGGGCCCTTTACTATTTGTATTATTTATTAATGATGTAGTTAATCATTTTCATTTTTCCAACTTGCTAATTTTTGCTGATGATCTTAAACTTTATACTAGAATAACGTCTACAAATGATTTTATACTGCTTCAAAGTGACATTGATAATTTTTTTGTTTGGTGTGCTAATAATAAACTTGACCTTAATATTTCAAAATGTAAGATCGTGTCTTTCCATCGGAAGTTAAATCCAGTCATATTTAATTATAAAATCAATAATAATCCTTTTCGGAGAGTAAGTGAGGTGAAGGATTTGGGGGTTACATTTGATAGAAAATTATCTTTTGTACCCCACATTGAAACGATTGTTTCTAGAGAAAACAGAAACCTGGGGTTCTTAAAACGGAATTCTAAGGAATTTAGTGATTTGGGTACTTTGAAAGTCCTTTATTTTTCTTTATTGAGGTCTGTACTTGAGTATGCATCCGCTATTTGGTGTCCGTTTTATGGTAATCATATAGACCGAATTGAGTCTGTTCAGAGATCATTTTCTAAATTTGCTTTATTTAGATCTCATTTTCGAACTAATACTACTCATCAGTATCGTACAAGATGCCTGCTTTTGGGTATGTCGAACTTAGAAGACAAGTAAGCTGTGCACTTTTTATTAAAGATATTTACTCATATAAAATAAAATGCCCCCAGCTCTTGTCATTAATTTTTATGTACTCTCCAGAGAGACTTATACGTCCGAGCAACTTGCTTTATGAATCACATCATAGAACTAATTATGGTAGTTATGAAGTAATCTCAAATTGTATTTCTCAATTTAATTCCTTGTATCATCTTTTTGATTTGACAATGTATTGTGCAACTTTCAAAAAAGTCATCTATGAGTATTATAACTCTTGAATTATGTATGCATATTTTATACTCAATTTTTTTTCTCTTCCTTTTATTTTTACGCTGTTATCATTATTTTTAAAGTATTTGTCACTTGCTAAGATTATAGTTAAGTACATGAAATGTCTGTAAGATTTATACCTCTGTAGACTAGAAATAAATAAATAAATAAATCACTATCTTAAAATGCTCAGAAAGTTGAAAATTCCTGTGATCAATATCTCAGAGCACTGCTAAAGTCTGTCTTTTGAATTTTTCATGTGAAAATGCTAGAGAACTATTTTGAATTATTTAATGATTTTTTTTTTACTTCATCTTCTCCGTTGGATTTTTCTTTCGGCTTTTCATTTATGGAATTACTACCAGTTAAGCCAGTAGTCCAATTTATAACAAAACAAGTAATAAAATAACTAAAAAACGAGTTTTCAAACAAAACTAAGGCCAAGCCGCATGAAAAAGTAGAAAATAAACATTTATTCAAAAACAGAGCTGGACTCAGATTTTATTCGCTGACAATCACCGATATATTTCAGTATGATCAATCAGAGGTAATAAGTGATTTGATTCATGAAGAGAAAGAATATTCAAGAGAAATGTCCCAATCAAAAAATCTGAATCCACCTCTGTGTGTGAAGAAAAGTTTATTTTCTACTTTTTCATGCGGCTTGGCCTCAGTTTTGTTTGAAAACTCGTTTTTACTTATTTTATTTTCTGCCTTTTTCACGTTAACTAAATTGTTCTAATATCAATTTAACCGAACTTAATTATATTTTTACTTAATTCTAATTTAATTTTAGTTTCTTACTTTCTTTTTAATTTTCCGTCTTCCTTTTAATTTTCCGTTTTTCTTTAATTTTTCTTATATTTATCCTTATATTTCTTTCATTCTTCTTTATTTTGAGTCAATTTTTGAATATTCGCAGCGAAATTTTTTTGCGTCCATACTACTCGAGAGTTTCCAAACGACTGACCGTACTTCGAACACAATCCGAACAGTTTCGATAACTCGGACTACGGTTTACCGAGGTTTCGAAAAATTTGAAATTTCGAAGGCAGTTACGATGAGATGATTGGAAGTCAGCACCGTGGTTGCCTGGAAGTTTTTGTGCAGCTTATCATTACCGACATTTTAAGTCATGTTTGGTGCCGATCCGAAAACAAAAATTTTTCGAGTATCAAATCGTTGAAGTACGGCAACGGTTTTCTGAAATTCAAATCATGTTTTAAATAGCGCTTTTTAGCTGTATTCCAACTTGATGCCATATAACAAGAACTTTCCCGATTTTCCATGTTTTCCACAGACTTTTCCTATTACTATGAAATTTTTTTAAACATTTACATGAATTTTCCTCGATTTTTCATTCAAGTTTTCATGATTGTTAAAGAGAAAGTATTGATGCCAGTAGGACGGAAAAAAAAATAATTCCGCATAGCTTATAAAACTTTTTTGTCGGAAAATTTTCCGGAAAAGTCGGAAAATTCCGGAAATTTTCGGAAAATTTTCCAGAAAAATTGGAAAATCTGCATTTTTTCTGGTTTTCCATGGAGTTTTCCACAAAAGCAACTTTATGGAACTCATTTCTTGCAAAACGCTCAAACGCTTCCTTGGTCGGAAAAACTCCGGAAAAGCGTTTTACATGAATTTTCCCCGATTTTTTCTGCAAGTTTTCATCATTGTCGGACGTAATGATGACAGTTGATAGGGAACTTGATCCTGCATAATTTAGAAAACTTTTTTACCGGAAAATTTTTTCGCAAACATCGGAAAACTCTGCATTTTTCCTGAAATGGATTTATCAATAATCAAATTTGTACCAAATTTTTAAATGATTTTTCCGATTTTTGGGTTTTCCATGCAAATTTCCTGTTCAAATTTTGATAGATTCAATTGTCACGCGACATGAACCTGTGTGCCAAATTTCAGCTCGCTGTGATGACTAAAAGTGGGTATACGAGAGTGTCGAAAATAGTAAAAAAGAAATATATAAATAAATATCCAGACAGACAAATTCGTGTACGAGTTAAAGGGACGGGCTGGCCTCAAAAAGGCTAGAATTGGTCTAAGACCAATATCCTTATGATATCCGTATGTAATTTCGTATGGTGACCCATCTGTGCAATTGTGTTTAATTTCTGAAGTGGTTTTTCGTAAACATTTTTATAACGGTTTGTCCGGACACTACAATAAAAGTATCTAGGACTAACAGTTTTTACAGTATACGTACCAGACCTCTATTTTGATATGGCAACTCCAAAAAATGTCAGCTCTGTACGTTGAAAACCGAAATTTTTATATGGCAACCCCACGAAGGAGTTACCCGATTTGTCCCATTTTCGAACTTAACTCTACTCTCTATTTTAAAAGCCAGTGTGCGGAGTTTCAGCTATCTAAGTACACGCGTTCTCGATTTATCGTAAGAATAGACAGACGGACATGCAAAAATCAAAATAACTTATAATATTATGCGTGAGTGTCCAATCCATCTTACTCTATCATCATAATTTCTATGTGTTACAAACACGGAATGACACATATCGTATATCCTATGATTTCATCTAGCGTGTAAAAAAGAAAAAGGACTTGTTGCTTCGAAGACGCGTGAGCATCAGCCAAGCCGAGTATAATGGCAGGATCAAATAATCTTGGGATATGCCAGTCTATCTCACGATCCATATTGCTTTTCACTTGTGTGGTTGCGACAAGAATATGTAGTTAGACACTAGACCGAACAGGAGAGGAGATATGCGGGAAGACTCTGATCGTCGCATAGTTTGTTAAATATGAAAATTTTTGCCGAATTCTGTTATTGTAATTCTATTCATTTGGTACATTCTCTCTAAATTGCCGAAATTGTTGATATAAGTGTGCAGGACATTTTATGACCATCTTTAAAATTAAAGCCCAAAATTCTTTAAATAAGTCTCATTCCTTTTTGGCACAAACAAGTACCGCTGGTTCTCGTGATCTGCTCACTCACAAGCTTCAGTCAAGGTATTTTTCGAAGATTTCTCCAGATATGGCAATACTGCCAATAGGGAGATATCAAATCGATATTCAAAACCTGGTCCAATTTCAGTTATATGATCATTCGGCTTTTTGATTTGTGTTTTGCCGAGAAAACGTAGAAACATTTTCACACTCCATGCCCAAATTTCGTCATGTATACTGTTCCATGTTGTAATTTGTTGGTCAGCTTTACTGGATTATTGCTTCTCTCATCTAGTTAGAACCCACTCTACTTTCTGAATTTTTTCCGTCTAGGCTGACGAAAAGCTTATTCTTCGTTGTTTTTTAATACTACCGGCAATGCAGAATGCACTACAATGTCACAATGAGTCTAACAATTGTCAAATTAGATCGTGGTTTTTGTATTTATTTATTTTCACAGCATATGTGACAATCTACTAATCAAGAAATATAAACCTAAAATGAATACTTTAAATTTTATTTTATAAATGTTGGTATATAAGTATTTTGTGCGTGAAGTACAAAGTGGACACACGGGCATGTGGATAGTCTGACAGAAATAAAAACAGAAAAATTATGGGTTTACGTAAACAAGATTATGCTGTACTTAATTTGGCTGAAGGTTTGTTTTTATCCCCAGATGAAATCTATAGGGTACGTTAAATTTGTCATTTCATTTGTAACGCATAGAAATAATGATAGTAGAGGAGCAAAATGGATTGGACACCCACGACTAATAATAAAAGTTATTTTCATTTTGGCATGTCCGTCCGTCCGCACATATATGTAATTTTTTACTATATATTTCAACACTGAGAACGTATCGATGTAGACATCTGAAATTTTATACATGGTGTTTTTATAAAAACAATAAATGAAAATTCGAAAATGGACTAAATCGGGCAACCCCTTCTTTGTGTTGCCATAGAAAAATTTTAGGTTTTTACGGACTCTCTCTTTACATATATCGCCATCAGTTAAATCGAGATTAAGCACAGTCAATTGTGAAAAAATATTAAAAGAAAGTTATAGTAAAAGAATCTACATATCTTTGTACATGGACTATTCTTGTCGTAAGTTTAATTCAAAAATCCAGCAAAACCATTTTCGAATCATCCAACCTCAGAGGTACTGATTGTCTCAAGACACGATCACTGTAATGTATAACATCAGCCACTTATTCTATTAAAATTGTTTACAAATATATGGGACCATTTTCAATTGTTGTTTTCAATTAGTTGTTAATGGAGGGTAGTTTTTGGTTTAAATACTTTATTCCGCTGAACTTCAAACAATAAGTTGGTATGAAATCCCCAATAGTCCAATGCATTTTCGAAATAGAATATATAGAATAGAAATGGAAATCCCTATATATACTTTTAGGGCTGAGCAAACACATAGCGAGTAATTTCAATTCGTTAAAAATTGAGTTAAAAAAATGTTTAATGCTATAATAGGAAATAAGTTTCAAATAAAAGTAACAATTTGAAATGTTTTTATTGAACATGCAATATGAATATTAAAGAGAAAAACAAACTTTAAATTAAGATAATTGTTAAACCCCTAACAACAAAACTGGGCTCATATGAAATAGCAAATCAAGCAGTACATGTTATAACATTTTTCATTTTAATTCAACTTTTAACCAATTGAATTAAACATTGCGTCAAATTAATTAAACTTTAAGCCAATAAAATTCATCTTTAAACAAAAAAATCAACCTTAAACCAAAGAAATTCAACCTTAAGCCAAGAAATTCATCTTTAAGCCAAAGAAATTCAACCTTAAGCCAAAGGATTTGAACTTTACTTCAAATAAAACAGACTTTTAGTAAATTAAATTAAACTGTAATTCATTTCAAATAAACTCTAGTCCAACTAAAATAGCAATTTCTAACATATAAACAGATTAAAATGTTCCAAAATTTGTCATTCAATGAAGGTGATCTCCTGTAGTGGGTACTTTTAGAATCTATAAATTTTACAGTATACAACATCGTATTACATTCTGAGAGCAACTATAGCATATTAAATGATTTTAAAACAAGTAAAAAAGATAGACACGTCTAAAACCTATTCTTATGATACCCTGGATGAATACTTGTTTGTCATTTCGTATGGTCACACATCTGTGCAAGATTGTTTTTGAAGAAGTTTTTCGCATATATTTCTATAACGGTTCGTCGGACAGAAAAAATGATTATAACCAATTTTATGGGATTAAATATTCTGAATATCTCTTCAGTATATTAACACCATGTAGGATTGATGGGTTTCACAGGAAACGTAAATACATAAGTTTTAATATAGCAACACCTAGAAGGAGTTTCACGATTTGGTCTATTTTTGAGACTATATTTATTACTTTAATGAAAACATTATGAATAAAATTTCAGCGCTCTACGTTCACGAGCTTTGAGGCTGTGTCGAAATATGTAGTGAAAATCCAAATTTTTGAATGGCAACCGCATGAAGGAGTTACCCGATTTGTCCCATTTTCGAAGTAGATTTTACTTTTTCTTAAACCCATGTGTGAAATTTCAGCTCTCTAAGTACACGCGAATTACGAACGTAATTCTTTTCCAACGAAAAAAAAAAAATAATAATAATAATAAAAAATCACAGGAAGGGAATCTTTTGAAAGTAAACCACAACCTGATAATTAATAACATTTATTCTCAAGAACCAAATTACAAAACGTCTGACCGAGCCGAGTTTTAAAAATTAACTTACTTAATCCAACTTAAAATAAATATTTTTCCATAAATACAGAAAAATGAAATAAGATATCAAATAAGAATGCTTAGTGCACATTTCATTGAGAATGGTGATTCTATGGGAAAAGAATTTATTTATGAGTTCCCATAGAATCAGCAAAATGTATTCTCATGAATTTAAACTTTATATTTGTGAAATTCTCCTTCACGTTGTTGTTCATGTGAGGAAGAATTTGACTCGGGTAACGTCTCGGGTAGTGTTCCAGACGTAACTCGCGTTCTCGAGTTATCGTGACGGACAGACGGACGAACGAACAGACGGGCAGACGGACGGGCAGAGGGACGGACGGACAGACAGACATGTAAAAATCAAAATAACCTTTAATTTTATGCGTGTGTGTCCAATTCATTTTACTCTACCAACATTATTTCTAGGTGTTACAAACGTAATGACAAACTTAATATACCCTATCATTTCATCTAGGGTATAAAAATATGATTTAATGCTTAATTCAGATGCTTTTAACATTCCCTATTTCTGATTTCAAATTACCATTAGATATGGTTGAATATAAACTATCATGAGTACTTAATACTTTTAACACTACTAGTAGCCTAGTACTACTCAAATGAATAATAATACGGAGTTTCGTCTATAGGTTTTCCTTTATACGTGAACTTTATAAATGAACTTGGTATCGAGTTGTAAAGGAAAATTTCTATTTGAAAAATTGAGAAAAAGCTTCACTCAGGGAGTTAATTCCATTATACTACCTTTCTGAGAACAAAGTACCTACACAAATTCTATTGACTGCACTTCTATTAGCTTAACTTTAACAATCGAAATACATACTTAAAATAATATATCATCCGAGCATGCTGCGAAAGTACCAAATCAATAAATGAAATCTGCTGAATATTTCATACAAAAAAGTTTTGAGATTATTACAAATGTTCAGAGTTAATCAGAAAATACAAAAACACGACAGACCTTTTGGAAAATTTTCATCAGAAATCTAAGAAGAAATTTTTTAAATAAGCGGACTACGACAAAAAAGTTTTATAATACTACTTAGGATTTTCATCCTATTATCATTGCATAAAATTCTTTATAACTTTTGTTCGTATTTTTTTTTTGTTTTTTGTTTTTATTTAAGTAATCGTTGAATAAAATAAGTAAAAGACAGTTTTCAAACAAAACTGAGGCCAAGCCGCATGAAAAAGTAGAAAATAAACTTTTCTTCACACATAGAGGTGGACTCAGATTTTATTCGCTGACAATCACCGATATATTTCAGTATAATCAATCAGAGGTAATAAGTGATTTGATTCTGTGTGAAGAAAAGTTTATTTTCTACTTTTTCATGCGGCTTGGCCTCAGTTTTGTTTGAAAACTCGTTTTTACTTATTTTATTTTCTGCCTTTTTCACGTTAACTAAATTGTTCTAATATCAATTTAACCGAACTTAACTATATTTTTACTTAATTTTAATTTAATTTTAGTTTCTTACTTTCTTTTTAATTTTCCGTCTTCCTTTTAATTTTCCGTTTTTTCTTATATTTAACCTTATATTTCTTTCATTCTTCTTTATTTTGAGTCAATTTTTGAATATTCGCAGCGAAATTTTTTTGCGTCCATACGACTCGAGAGTTTCCAAACGACTGACCGTACTTCGAACACAGCACCGTGGTTGCCTGGAAGTTTTTGTTCAGCTTATCATTACCGACACTTTAAGTCATGTTTGGTGCTGATCGGAAAACATAAACTTTTCTAGTATCAAATCGTTGAAGTACTGCAATGGTTTTCTGAAATTCCAATTATGTTTTAAATAGCGCTTTTTAGCTGTATTCCAACTTGATCCCATATAACAAGAATTTTCCCGATTTTCCATGCTTTCCACAGACTTTTCCTATTACTATGAATTTTTTTAAAAATTTACATGAATTTTCCTCGATTTTTCATGCAAGTTTTCATGATTGTTGAAGAGAAAGTATTGATGCCAGCAGGACGGAAAAAAAAATAATTCCGCATAGCTTATAAAACTTTTTTGTCGGAAAAATTTCCGGAAAAGTCGGAAAATTCCGGAAATTTTCGGAAAATTTTCCAGAAAAATTGGAAAATTCTGCATTTTTCCTGAAACAGATTTATCACTAATCATATCGATGAAAATGATTTTCCCGCTTTTCCGGGTTTTCCATGGAGCAACTTCTGCAAACTCTGCATTTTTCCTGAAACGGATTTATCACTAATCAAATTTGTACCAAATTTTCAAATGATTTTTCCCGATTTTCCGGGTTTTCCATGGAAATTTCGGGTTCAAATTTTGATAGATTCAATTGTCACACGACATGAACCTGTGTGCCAAATTTCAGCGCGCTGTGATGACGAAAAGTGGGTCTACGAGAGTGTCGAAAATAGTAAAAAAGAAATATATAAATAAATATACAGACAGACAAAAGGGACGGGCTAGCCTCAAAAAGGCTAGAATCGGTCTAAAACCAATATCCTTATAATATCCGTCTGTTATTTCGTATGGTGACCCATCTGTGCAATTGTTTGTGGTTTTTTTTTATAACGGTTTGTCGGACAGTAAAAATAATTATAATCAATTTCATACGATTTGATATTCTAAAGAACTTTACACTACAATAAAAGTATCTAGGACTGACAGTTTTTACGTAAAAAACCTTTATTTCGATATGGCAACACCAAAAAAATTGAGCTCTGTACGTTGAAAAACGAAATTTTTATATGGCAACCCTCGAATTAGTTATCCGATTTGTCTCATTTTCGAACTTAACTCTACTTTTATTTTAAAAGCCAGTGTGTGGAGTTTCAGCTATCTAAGTACACGCGTTCTCGATTTATCGTGAGGATAAACAGACGGACAGGCAGACGGACATGCAAAAATCAAAATAACTTGTAATATTATGCGTGAGTGTCCAATCCATCTTGCTCTACTATGATAATTTCTATGTGTTACAAACACGGAATGACACTTATCGTATACCCTATGATTTCATCTAGCGTATAAAAAAGAAAAAGGACTTGTTGCTTCAAAGACGCGTGAGCATCAGCCAAGACGAGTATAATGGCAGAATCAAGTAATCGTGGGATATGCCAGGATATCTTACGATCCATGTTGCTTTCCACTTGTGTGGTTACGACAAGAATGTGTAGTTAGACACTAGACGTAGCAGAGAGAGATATGTAGGAAGACTCTGATCGTCGCATAGTTTGTTAAATATGCAAGTTTGTGCCGAATTCTGTTATTGTAATTCATTTGGTACATTCTCTCTAAATTGCCGAAATTGATGATATAAATGTGCAGGATATTTTATGACCATCCTTCAAATTAAAGCCTAAAATTCTTTAACTAAGTCTTATTCCCTTTTTGGCACACACGCAATAAATACCGCTGGTTCCCCTGATCTGCTCTCTCACAAGCTTCAGTCAAGGTATTTTTCGAAGATTTCTCCAGATATGGCAATACTGCCAATAGGGAGATATCAAATCGATATTAAAAACCTGGTCCAATTTCAGTTATATGATCATTCGGTTTTTGATTTGTGTTTGGTCGAGAAAACGTAGAAACATTTTCACACTTCATGCCCAAATTTCGTCATGTATACTGATCCATGTTGAAATTTGTTGATCAGCTTTACTGGATTATTGCTTCTCTCATCTAGTTAGTGCCTACTCTACTTTCTGAATTTTTTCCGTCTAGGCTGACGAAAAGCTTATTCTTCGTTGCTTTTTAATACTACCGGCAATGCAGAATGCACTACAATGTCACAATGAGTCTAACAATTGTCAAATTAGATCGTGGTTTTTGTATTTATTTATTTTCACAGCATATGTGACAATCTACTAATCAAGAAATATAAACCTAAAATGAATACTTTAAATTTTATTTTATAAATGTTGGTATATAAGTATTTTGTGCGTGAAGTACAAAGTGGACACACGGGCATGTGGATAGTCTGACAGAAATAAAAACAGAAAAATTATGGGTTTACGTAAACAAGATTATGCAGTACTTAATTTGGCTGAAGGTTTGTTTTTATCCCCAGATGAAATCTATAGGGTACGTTAAATTTGTCATTTCATTTGTAACGCATAGAAATAATGATAGTAGAGGAGCAAAATGGATTGGACACCCACGACTAATAATAAAAGTTATTTTTATTTTGGCATGTCCGACCGTTTGTCCGTCCGTCCGCACATAAATGTAATTTTTTACTATATATTTCAACACTGAGAACGTATCGATGTAGACATCTGAAATTTTATACATGGTGTTTTTATAAAAACAATAAATGAAAATTCGAAAATGGACTAAATCGGGCAACCCCTTCTTTGTGTTGCCATAGAAAAATTTTAGGTTTTTACGTACTCTCTCTTTACATATATCGCCATTAGTTAAATCGAGATTAAGCACAGTCAATTGTGAAAAAATATTAAAAGAAAGTTATAGTAAAAGAATCTACATATCTTTGTACATGGACTATTCTTGTCGTAAGTTTAATTCAAAAATCCAGCAAAACCATTTTCGAATCATCCAACCTCAGAGGTACTGATTGTCTCAAGACACGATCACTGTAATGTATAACATCAGCCACTTATTCTATTAAAATTGTTTACAAATATATGGGACCATTTTCAATTGTTGTTTTCAATTAGTTGTTAATGGAGGGTAGTTTTTGGTTTAAATACTTTATTCCGCTGAACTTCAAACAATAAGTTGGTATGAAATCCCCAATAGTCCAATGCATTTTCGAAATAGAATATATAGAATAGAAATGGAAATCCCTATATATACTTTTAGGGCTGAGCAAACACATAGCGAGTAATTTCAATTCGTTAAAAATTGAGTTAAAAAAATGTTTAATGCTATAATAGGAAATAAGTTTCAAATAAAAGTAACAATTTGAAATGTTTTTATTGAACATGCAATATGAATATTAAAGAGAAAAACAAACTTTAAATTAAGATAATTGTTAAACCCCTAACAACAAAACTGGGCTCATATGAAATAGCAAATCAAGCAGTACATGTTATAACATTTTTCATTTTAATTCAACTTTTAACCAATTGAATTAAACATTGCGTCAAATTAATTAAACTTTAAGCCAATAAAATTCATCTTTAAACAAAAAAATCAACCTTAAACCAAAGAAATTCAACCTTAAGCCAAGAAATTCATCTTTAAGCCAAAGAAATTCAACCTTCCAAAGGATTTGAACTTTACTTCAAACAAACAGACTTTTAGTAAATTAAATTAAACTGTAATTCATTTCAAATAAACTCTAGTCCAACTAAAATAGCAATATCTAACATATAAACAGATTAAAATGTTCCAAAATTTGTCATTCAATGAAGGTGATCTCCTGTAGTGGGTACTTTTAGAATCTATAAATTTTACAGTATACAACATCGTATTACATTCTGAGAGCAACTATAGCATATTAAATGATTTTAAAACAAGTAAAAAAGATAGACACGTCTAAAACCTATTCTTATGATACCCTGGATGAATACTTGTTTGTCATTTCGTATGGTCACACATCTGTGCAAGATTGTTTTTAAAGAAGTTTTTCGCGTATATTTCTATAACGGTTCGTCGGACAGAAAAAATGATTATAACCAATTTTATGGGATTAAATATTCTGAATATCTCTTCAGTATATTAACACCGTGTAGGATTGATGGGTTTCACAGGAAACGTAAATACATAAGTTTTAATATAGCAACACCTAGAAGGAGTTTCCCGATTTGGTCTATTTTTGAGACCATATTTATTACTTTAATGAAAACATTATGTATAAAATTTCAGCGCTCTACGTTCACGAGCTTTGAGGCTGTGTCGAAATATGTAGTGAAAATCCAAATTTTTGAATGGCAACCGCATGAAGGAGTTACCCGATTTGTCCCATTTTCGAAGTAGATTTTACTTTTTCTTAAACCCATGTGTGAAATTTCAGCTCTCTAAGTACACGCGAATTACGAACGTAATTCTTTTCCAACGAAAAAAAAAAAAATAATAATAATAATAAAAAATCACAGGAAGGGAATCTTTTGAAAGTAAACCACAACCTGATAATTAATAACATTTATTCTCAAGAACCAAATTACAAAACGTCTGACCGAGCCGAGTTTTAAAAATTAACTTACTTAATCCAACTTAAAATAAATATTTTTCCATAAATACAGAAAAATGAAATAAGATATCAAATAAGAATGCTTAGTGCACATTTCATTGAGAATGGTGATTCTATGGGAAAAGAATTTATTTATGAGTTCCCATAGAATCAGCAAAATGTATTCTCATGAATTTAAACTTTATATTTGTGAAATTCTCCTTCACGTTGTTGTTCATGTGAGGAAGAATTTGACTCGGGTAACGTCTCGGGTAGTGTTCCAGACGTAACTCGCGTTCTCGAGTTATCGTGACGGACAGACGGACGAACGAACAGACGGGCAGACGAACGGGCAGAGGGACGGACGGACAGACAGACATGTAAAAATCAAAATAACCTTTAATTTTATGCGTGTGTGTCCAATTCATTTTACTCTACCAACATTATTTCTAGGTGTTACAAACGTAATGACAAACTTAATATACCCTATCATTTCATCTAGGGTATAAAAATATGATTTAATGCTTAATTCAGATGCTTTTAACATTCCCTATTTCTGATTTCAAATTACCATTAGATATGGTTGAATATAAACTATCATGAGTACTTAATACTTTTAACACTACTAGTAGCCTAGTACTACTCAAATGAATAATAATACGGAGTTTCGTCTATAGGTTTTCCTTTATACGTGAACTTTATAAATGAACTTGGTATCGAGTTGTAAAGGAAAATTTCTATTTGAAAAATTGAGAAAAAGCTTCACTCAGGGAGTTAATTCCATTATACTACCTTTCTGAGAACAAAGTACCTACACAAATTCTATTGACTGCACTTCTATTAGCTTAACTTTAACAATCGAAATACATACTTAAAATAATATATCATCCGAGCATGCTGCGAAAGTACCAAATCAATAAATGAAATCTGCTGAATATTTCATACAAAAAAGTTTTGAGATTATTACAAATGTTCAGAGTTAATCAGAAAATACAAAAACAAGACAGACCTTTTGGAAAATTTTCATCAGAAATCTAAGAAGAAATTATTTAAATAAGCGGAACTACGACAAAAAAGTTTTATAATACTACTTAGGATTTTCATCCTATTATCATTGCGTAAAATTCTTTATAACTTTTGTTCATGTTTTTTTTTGTTTGTTTTTATTTAAGTAATCGTTGAATAATAGAAGTAAAAGACAATTTTCAAACAAAACTGAGGCCAAGCCATATGAAAAAGTAGAAAATAAACTTTTATTCACACACAGAGGTGGACTCAGATTTTTTGATTTGGACATTTCTCTTAAATATTCTTTCTCTTCATGAATGAAATCACTTACTACCTCCGATTGATCATACTGAAATATATCGGTGATTGTCAGCGAATAAAATTTGAGTCCACCTCTGTGTGTGAAGAAAAGTTTATTTTCTAATTTTCCATGCGGCTTGGCCTCAGTTTTGTTTGAAAACTCGTTTTTTACTTATTTTATTTTCTGCCTTTTTCGCGTTAACTGAATTGTTATTACGTGCTGCATGGAGATATTTTAAAACAATTTTATAACGGCTGAAAAGACACTAATTTACCAGTTTTTCAAAAAATTTATTCGAGTATCAAATCGTTGAAGTACTGCAACGGTTTTCTGAAATTCAAATTA
Source organism: Dioctria rufipes (assembly GCA_963924295.1). Classification (NCBI taxonomy): domain Eukaryota; kingdom Metazoa; phylum Arthropoda; class Insecta; order Diptera; family Asilidae; genus Dioctria; species Dioctria rufipes. The sequence continues at coordinate 225,725,044 of OZ002740.1, forward strand.
TGTTTTAAACAGCGCTTTTTAGCTGTATTCCAACTTGATCCCATATAACATGAATTTTCCCGATTTTCCATGTTTTCCACAGACTTTTCCTATTACTATGAAATTTTTTTAAAAATTTACATGAATTTTCCTCGATTTTTCATGCAAGTTTTCATGATTGTTGAAGAGAAAGTATTGATGCCAGTAGGACGGAAAAAAATGATTCCGCATATAGATTATAAAACTTTTTTGTCGGAAAATTTTCCGGAAAAGTCGGAAAATTCCAGAAATTTTCGGAAAATTTTCCAGAAAAATTGGAAAATTCTGCATTTTTCCTGAAACAGATTTATCACTAATCATATCGATGAAAATTTTTCCGATGATTTTCCCGCTCTTCCGGGTTTTCCATGGAGTTTTCCACACACAAAAGCAACTTCATGCAACTCATTTCGCTCTACAACTTTGTCTTAGGTTGCAAAACGCTCAAACGCTTCCTTGGTCGGAAAAACTCCGGAAAATTGCTTTACATGAATTTTCCTCGATATTTTCTGCAAGTTTTCACCATTGTCGGAGAGAAAGTAATGATGCCAGTTGATAGGGAAATTGATTCTGCATAATTTAGAAAACTTTTTTACCGGAAAAGTTGGAAATTTTTTCAGAAAAATCGGAAAATTCCGAAAAAAATTTCGGAAAAATTCGAAAACTCTGCATTTTTCCTGAAACGGATTTATCACTAATCAAATTTGTACCAAATTTTCAAATGCCTTTTCCAGATTTTCCGGGTTTTCCATGGAAATTTCGGGTTCAAATTTTGAAAGATTTAATTGTCACGCGACATGAACCTGCCAAATTTCAGCTCGCTGTGATGGGCTGTGGGTCTACGAGAGTGTCGAAAATAGTAAAAAAGAAATATATAAATATACAGACAGACAAATTCGTGGGACGGACTGACCTCAAAAAGAGGCAACATTCTCTTATGTTAAAAAAACATAGATACGTACATACTATATATCCTCCACTCAATTGCAAGAACAATACTCAGATCTTTAAGGCTCTTTCATCATTTTGAGATATGCTAATCCAAATTTATGCACAATTTTTCAATCCTTTTCCTGATGGTCAACTGCATAGGAAGATCATGTAGACGTCATCTTCAGAATAGCGTCCTTAGATCAGCAGTCTGTCACCAAAGCAACTATAAAATGAAGGGTACATTTTAGCCTAAGAACTTCAAATTGTTTATGTAAGAAAAATTTATTGAAGACTACAAATTCTGTGAAATCTTCTGCGTTTTTATTTAAATACACATATTTTAAATTAAAATGTCTGTGCGCTGCTTTAATAGTCTTTTTGTACACTATAGAAAGGCCTGTAGTCACATATATGTATAATAGTATGTACTTCAGTAGCAACCCATTATAACTGATTAGTTTTGAGCTTAAGGTTTGTTTTAAAACTAGCTAGAGATTGTTTTTTATTGTTTTTTAATTTATTTAATATTTGTGATTTTTAATTATATTACTTTTTTTTTATTTTTTTTTTTTTTTTTTTTTTTTATTTTTTAAATATACATAGTAAAAATTTTACACAAATTGTTACCACAAAGCTAAAATGTAGGGAATATTCTCTAAACTGTGGGATATATTCTCTAAAATGTAGGTTTTTTTCCCCAAATTTTAGGGAGTATTCCCTACATTTTAGTCCTACTATTTCTTACAGTGTATTTTGCATTAAAAAAATAATGCTGAGGCTTGAATTCATTTATTTTTTTATTTTTATACCCTATATGATGAAATTATAGGGTACATATCCTGAGTTTATCATTCCGGTTGTAAAGCATAAAAATAATGCTAGTAGAACGAAATAGATTGGGCATCCACACATAATAATTTTCATTTTTGCATGTCCGTCCGTCTGTTCATCCATCCGCCCGCACGATAACTCGATACCGCGTCTACTTAGAGAGCTCAAATTTTGCACACTGGCTTTAAAAAAAAAGTAAGTTTAAGATCGAAAATGGGACAAATCGGGTAACTTCATCGTAGGGTTGCCATAGAAAAATTTCGTTTTCCACTATATATTTGGACACACACAACGTTGTACACGGTGTTCGCATAAAAATAGTAAATACAATTTCAGAAATTGGTTAAATCGGGCAACTCGGTTAACTGATCAGTCCTAGCCATTTTTATTGTACTGAAAAGTTCTTTAGAATACTAAATCCTATGAAACTGGTAACAATCATTTTTACTCTCCGACGAACCGTTATAGAAAATATACGAAAAACCACTTCCAAAATCAAACTCGCACAGATGGGTGGCCACACGAAATTACATGAGGAAATTCATATACTTATGTAGGGTATCATAAGAATTGGTTTTAAACCAATTCTAGCTTTTTTACTTGTTTAAATATATTTTTCATTTAAAAAAATAAATCATGCTGGGATTCGCCAGCGTTAGGGTACGTGCACAACGAAGCGAGGCGAGACGATGCGTGACGAGGCTATATCACCAATTGAAGAAATAAAATGATTGCACGCTGTACTATGAGAGTGTCCATAACAAAGCTGAGGCAACGCCCGATGTGCCGAGATAACTCGAAGTATCTCCATCGAGAATGAAATTGTCATTTTTTCGCGTGGTGCAGCGCGTTAGTTTTGATAGTTGGCATATTCTTATAGGTTTTTTCCTTTGATATAGTCGAAGGCTTCTATACAAATTCTCATACCGAAGAACCTATGAGGATCAGTATATAAATCTTCATATATGTGGATGATGGAATTCCCCAAACTCTAATTGCTTGTTGTCACAAACAAGACTGCAGAAAAAGGCTGGGCAAACAAAAGCACAAAATTTCTTCTTCAGAATCTGATGACATATTTTATGCGGGCAGATGACAATTCACAGTTGAATATGTATTTGTAACGCCAAAAAAATATGCAGTGCAAAGTAGGGGAAATCAGTAATGCACTTCTACTATAAAAATTGTCCCATCGAACATTTTCAATGTTGCACTACTAGAAAAAGTGCAACACTGATGTTGCACTGAAGTCGCATCGAAATCGACATAAATAATGCGTGCACGAGTCTTCGTGAGAACAGTCAGATAAACGGAAAGACTGGCTGGCAAAAATCGAAATAACTTTTAATATTAAGAGTGGGTCCATCCTCAGCACATCAATCAATCAAAATTATACCCATTTTGGTTCGTACCCGTGACATATTTAGCTGAGATTAGTAAGTTTTTGGGGTTTGCTACGAATTCTTCTCATGCATGACTATGTTAGTACAACCGTCGATACCTGGACATTTCTGTGCTATTACCTAATGAATTAGTTCAACTGATAGTGAGGTATTGGCAGTTGTGATGCGTATAAAATCCAATGCTATCGGTATTGACGGTACTGACCCCTATTCGATTCTTCAAAATTATTCTCCCTCTCATTCTCCCGAAAATGACCAGCTTATTTAATAAACTCATCACCTTTTCTCACTTTCCTGATTGTAGGAAAACTGGACTCATCACGCCGATACCCAAAAAAACAACACCGAGCTCATCGGCTGACTGGAAGTCAATTACCATATTGCCCGCCATCTCCAAGGCTTTTGAATCAATTATTGCTGAGCGAATTGGCCAGCATTTAGATACTCAGAATCTGTTGAATGAATCGTAGTCCGGATTCCGATATAAATACTCTATCATGACAGCAATATCCAAGGTAGTATCAGACATTTGTGAGCTCTGTGATGATGGCGGAAATGTGATCTAGGTTCTCCTTGATCTGAGCAGGGCGTTCGACTCAGTTCATCACTCCATTCTGATCAATAAGTTAGCCAGGCTGTTTAATTTTTCTGGTCCCGCTTGTTCGCTCATAGCACAGAGAAAACAGGATCAGAGTAGAAAACTGTATGTTGAGAATTTTGCCACAGAGCTTTTGCTCAAATGCCCCTAATCTACTTCTAATAGCACATGGCTAGTTTGAGCGCAATACATCCAGAGCTCATATGATGGTCTTAAGCGATCAGTAGTCAGTACACACAATATAATATCATCGCCCGGCCTATATTGAACTGCATAAAGGCTTCGCTGAAATGTATGCACACCACTCAAAAAAAAGCTGGGTAAAATCAACTAAAATTCTTAGTTAATTCCGAGTTAACTAAGGAAGTTGGTATAATTAACCAATTCAAAATTGCGCTTTTACAAGGAAAAACTGTTACAGTACAATATTTTTGATAAATTAACAATTCCATGGTAGATCTACAATGAATATTGTTAAGGTACAATAAAATCGAAAAGTAACAAGAAAAATGTTCAGTTGACACGAATATTGTATAATAACCATTATTTCGTACGTAATTACCAATATTTATTGTAAGTTTTCCTTTACATTGTTACTCTACAATTTTTCTTGTGATGGAAGAGTTGTCTTGTTTGATTTAACTATGTAACTTTAGAGTGATCAAAAATATTGTTATACATACTGCTACACGATAATATACTGAGGACAAAATAAATTATTGAAAATTACCTAAGAAAAAGGCTTCACTGGAGACATAATATATTTTATTTATACTTATACAGATATGAATATATAATTCCATTTTTAATTTAGTTAAGGAGCAACTTACAATCTAGTTTTAATAACATCTTTATATTTAGAAATATTTTGCTCTAAAGTAAATTTTTCCATTAGGTAACGTGTGGACATGAATTGGTGGCCCACTAAATTCATTTATGTTTTACATAAAATATTTTTTATTTTCTACTTTATCCACCTCAAACGACTGGAAGTGTTTACTAAAAAATTTAACTCCATATTGTTCGCCCACTATATAAATACTTTTATTTGGCTCAGTATTAACAGCGATGTCAACGATCAAGTACAAGTTCACATTATAATCTTTTTTTTTTAATTAAGTAGAAATTTCTCTTATATTCAACATTTCCATAACTCACGCTATTTATCGTGCATAATTTTTCATAATGATGAGGTGAAATACTGTCGCGATTTTCTATGAAATTATAGTGTAAGCTATGCTTGAATAAATTTTCTTTAAGACATTTAGGATATTTTAATTCTTCTGAGCATATTTGGTTCAATAGTTTATCTGAAAATTCTAGGCAACATTTTCTGCCCAAAGAAAGTGGTAAGTTTTTTTCTGAAATTAGTGTTATTACAATAACTTTTTAATATTTTGTGTTTTGATTCAAAACGGAAGCACCATATATATTTCAGGCGTCCTATTCTTTCAATAATTTACGGATAGTGTATTAGAAAATGGTGCTTCGATTTCAACGATGCAGAAGATTTTTTATAAAGAAAGTGATAAGTTTTAATTTTGTTTTTCAAAATTAATAATATAGCCTTGTCAAAGAAAGCCGTTATTAGTATATCAATTATTTCTATCAACAAGCATAGTAGTTTCCAATATTTAATATTAATTGGGACCAAGTCCCCAATGATTAACGGTAAAAAGTGGCAAAATGTCCACATTTCTCTTGCCGACATATTTAATTTATTTCTACTTATGTGCTCCATTTTTATGGCAGAGCTTATGTTACCTATTTCAGTGACCCCGTAATTAAACAGTAATTTTCTAATGTTTAATATATCTAAACTAAAAATTCCTTGATTATCTATTAAATTAAACAAGATTTGACAAATGTCGTAATGGCACACCCCCTCAAATATATCGTGCATCATGTGTACAGCATAATTTTCGATAATGTGGAAAGAAGAAATATTATTAAAAATGGAATTTTCTCTAATTCCTGTAAGTGTTGCCCTTTGTCTTGGGTCATCACTACATAGTAAACCGTTTTCGTAATTGGTTTTATTTCGTAATTTTTCCTTAATTTCTACAAATTCTGTTTGAAGTTCTTCTTTTGAACATTTACAAAATCTACAAGGAAAATTTGAACTAAAACTTTTAACGAGGCCCAAAATTGTGTTAAGTCCTAAATTATCTCCTAACATAACACCTAAAGTAAAGTATACACGAAACGTCACATCTATTGTTATAATTTCGATACCTTCTTTTTCAAGCTTTTCAATTTCTTCTACTAAAGAATAGAAAAGCAGCTCTTTTCCAAAAATGTTGTCTTTGCTTTTAAGTAATATAGCCACAAATAAATATATTTTCAAGACTTGAAAGCTTCTATTGTGGTAGACATGGAAAGGTATAATATGTGGCACTTTTCGCTTGACCTCCTGCATGTGACCCTAAAGGATTATTGGATTCAAATTCATCAAAGTAAAGAACGTAAGGTATGTATAACAATTTTGTCGGAATTTTTTAAAATTTTGGGTTTTTTTCATCCAAAGTTCAGCATTGATAAAGTGATTCAAATTTTTCATACTACGAATTTTATCCATATTGGTTAAAGTTCCTTCAAGACCCCAGGGCTTTCGAAAAATTTCTTAAATTAAAATATTAGTGGCATTAACATTCCTTCAGAAAGATCTTCATCTAAATTAGGGGCACTATTTACAATAACGGGTCGTATTTCATTGTTTATGATACATCTGGAGGGCTCTTGATACAAATTAAGCTTGGTAAGCTTTTGTTTAAATAAATGAAATGTCTTAATTTCCTTAAAAGGATCTTCTAAATAATTAAGAATGTTTTGAATTAATACGCCGTCTTCTTTAGATAAAGCCAGGAAATGTCTTAACTGCTTGGAAATTTGAGTAAACAAGCCGTCGGCGTCTGTTAATCCCGTTAGAATTTCATCTACAAATTATCTTGATAAATTTGGTTTAGAATATTGCTTACATAGTAATGATAGGGAAGATTGATACAGAATAGCATTTGTGATATTTTCAGTATTTTGGTAGCTTGTTATTTTTTCACAATTAACTCCTTCTTGATCGTTGACGTAACTAATTTTTATATCAGCTTCTTGATTACAAGATTTACTGTTACATTTGAAATGTCTTTTAAAACTACTAAGAGATTGGTAAGTTTGCTTACATACTAAACATTTGTAGTTATCATAAGGTTTCAGAAAATGAAAATATTTATAATGAAGAATAATTGCATCAATATCAGGAAATGATAATTGCGCTGAACAGATAATTTTTGAAAACCAGTATAGACAAATAAATAAAAAGTTACTACATTAATAGAAATTGACCCTTTTATGACAAGTATGCTAGAGAAATCGTAAATATAAATTTCAATGGTTTGAATTTTTCAAGTTATTAATTAAACAAAGAACATTAGGGCAAAATTTGTCGAATTGGTTGAAATGAATGTCAAAAAAGTATTTTTGGATAAATTGCCAAAAAGATTTTGCAAATTCTCGAATACTCAAGATTTAATACGTATTGAATATTTTAAAACATATATCAAAGGCAGGTAGAAAATAGTCAAATTTGTAGCAAGTTTCATTAAAATGTACAAAAAACTTACTGGAATCTTTACAAAAAACCAACAGTGGCTGAAATGCTTGATTTTTTTCCTTTAGCGTTTTTGATAATCTCCTTAGTATAGAGTCAAAATTATTGCAGATTTCTATTTCTTGAAAGAAAGAGTCCTGTTATTCTTCTCGCTTTGTTATTTTAACACTCGGTGGTAGTAAAGCGTGCAGTAGTAGTTCAACACAATATCTTCACGTTCTAAAAATTAAAAATGTTGTCAGAAAAAAATTATTTTAATTTACCATACACCTTTACTAAAATTACCAGTAAGGACATCCGTTTCGTTAAGTTTTGCCAGCAAATATAAATTTTGTTTCTTTTTAACTATTTGATTTAGAATAAGTAAAATATCTTGTCGAAAGGATTCCCATCCACGCAGTAAGTTTCCTTCTTTGTTTGGAAACAAAATTTTAAAATCAAGTTCAATCTATAATGAAATTAGAGGTAGTTATATGAGTGAAAACTACTTAGAGGCGCACCAAACTAAATCCATGTAAATGTTTATACAAAGGCCATTTTTACAATAAAGTATCTAGGCTTCCTTGACTAATTTTTATAGAGAAAATATCTCTTCTTCTTTCTGGGTATGTTATAGTCCACTTGTTCTTGACATCACTCCAAGGCTCAGAATGTACTTTAAGTCAGGCAATATCCACAGAAAAATCTAAAATAAGTACATATATAGAAAAACAATAACTAATTAATAATTAGATTACTACCCTTTGGAAGTTGGCCTTCATCTAATAAATATAATTCTTCTTCGGGAGTGCTGTCACGTTGTGAGGAAGTTGAAGTTTCGTTATCGAAAAGACCAATTTTTCTGGAATTCGGATTTCCTTTAGAACCAGTACGAGGAGCACAATAATAAATTTCCTACAAACGTATAATGCTTAGTTAAAAGTGATATCTATAGTTAAGGCAAAATTAACACACCTTGCTACCATTAAAATAGCGTTCAATATTTGAAGCAATTTCTTGAAAAGCTTCTCTGCTAATACTTCTTTTATTCTGTATATGCCAGGATATAGTTGAATCAATATTTCTAGATATATCCGTTATGGCTTCAATATCCTCAAACTTTTTAAGAACAAAGTTCCCATTAGGATTTAACTTAATTGCTTCAATAAGGTTCTATAAATTTTGAATAAAACTTAAATGGTTATGTTTAGTTAAAAATGTGACATTCAATTCTTACAAAGATTTTACTCGATGCTATGTATAGTGGATGTGGATGGAGATGATACCCCAGGTTGATTCGAATTTCTTGCTAACCATTCGTGAACAATTGACTGCAATTGCTTTTCAGGAAATATTGGTATTGGCATATTCTGTAAAACAGCAATAACAGTGGTGCTTTATTAATTTATTAAAATGGGTATCGTTATTTTGCCTCCAGGTATTTAATTTAAATCGGAATTCAAATTTAGTTCCCAATTTATTAGACGAAAATAGCTCATCAATATTTCTATCATCTAGAAATTTTAGAGTTTCAATGGTAATGTTTTGCTCTGAGTAAATGAAAATGCTCATCTTTATATTTTTTCTTTGTTGAATATTGTATTACCAAGAAATCCATCGTACAGATCAGAAAATCCCCATTCGGTTAAAATAAAAGAGATAGAAGATTAGGGCCAGAAATTTGTTGACTTTCAGTTAGTTGGTTCAGAGCAGTGAGATTACCACCAAAATTTTCAGTTTCACTGTTTGCAGTGATTCGTCGCGGAAGACATGGGCTGTTAAGTAGTTGCAAAGAATTAATCTCGTTTACTTGCTCACAGGTAGAAGTGGACTTGTTATCTAAAAAACTCTCCACTGCTCTTATAAAGCTCCTATCCATTTTATTGAAACATGTTTTTGTTTTCAAAAAATAAAATTATCGTAAAGATTTTAGCCCTAGAAAACAAATTTCATGTTAAATTATATTAACGCAAAACTTTCTAGATTTTACGATTTTAAATTTTTCGAAACAGGCATATATTTTAAAAAACAAGTTTAAACTTATATTATTTCTGACAAGGTATTTACTTACCAAAGAAAATTGTAGAAACCTTTCTCCAAAAGAACGAAAAACACTTTTAATTATAAATATTTTCCACTATGCACTTTTTTATTAATATTTAAAATACTACCACTGTTCACTTAGAGAAGTTTTACTATACCTGATGCGCAACTGAAACTAAAAATCGCGATACAGTTATCAACTCAACAATGAAATCACAATGTAGTAAAAAAATTACATTTATGAAAAATAACTGTTTATGAATACCAATTCTATTGAAAATATTGTAAAAGAACTACACTGTAAAGTAAAATGTGGTAATGTAACAACGAGAGTGGTTAAACAACAACATGTTGTACAAGTTTAGTAGTTCTTTAACAATGGACATACAGGAATAAATGGTAACAAAATAACGCATTTTATTATATATATATTTATATGGAATTCAAAGCAGTGTGTTTGTTAAAATAAAATCTATCTACTCTTTTGTTTCTTCTAATAGAGGGACACAAAAGTTATGGTTATGTTTGATTCGCTTACAACTTCGAGTGGTCAAACGACAACGAGAAATTGTAAAAGTACAATTTCGGCTTGGTTAAACTAACTACAGGATCGTTGATCAAATTAACTACATGCTTAGTTAATATTAAAATGTTAGCATAATTGTTCACTAACAATTTTTTGTAGCTGAATTTATCAATGATTTTTTTCTGAGTGTCTGCACTGTGTGTGACATGCATACGAGCCAAGCAGAGTAAAGTGGAAATATCACCATAGTCAATTCAACTCTGTTACTGCTTCTCTATGCCCATAGCTAGCTATCTCACTTACCGCCAACACATCGTCGCATCGAATGGTAAAAGCTCTTCTCCTACTGTAACAGTCTCAGGTGTCCCTCAAGTGGCTGTTATGGCCCCGCTACTATTCTCAATGCATATCAATGACGTCACTCCGCTCACCTCCGCTACCACCTATATGCGGATGAACTACAAATATATAGTGCGTCACCGGTAAGAAATCTGCCCGTTCTCATAGCCAAATTCAATGTCATCCCGGAAGACATTTCACGCTGGTGTTGGCATAACCAGCTTAGCATCAACCCGGCAAAAACACCGGCAATTATTTACTCATCGTGCTCCAGGACTCTTGCTCCTTCCAGCCTGACCCCTCCGCTGCTCCTTCCAGGCATAGTTGTCCTTTTCTCCACAATTCAAGTCGCAAATCTACGACTCATGATGAATCCACATCTCAAATGGGGTCCTCAAATTAAGCTAATTTGTGCGCGCGTATATGGAGGACTTCGTTCCCTATATGCAGTTACTCACAAACTCCCTTCCAGCATCAGGCCGATCCTGGTCAAATCCTTGATTGTCCCTCACTTCTTTTATGCTGACATAGTCATGTTTCCACTCAGTAATGGTATGATGGTTAAAATTCTGCGGGCCCTTAAGGCCTGTGTCAGATTTGTTTATGGACTCAGACGCTCCGAACATGTCTCGCTGTTCATGGAACTATTTTTTCCGTGCCCTCTACACAAAATCTACTTAATCTGAGTGGTTACTTTCATAATGCGATCCAAGCTTAAACTGCTTCTTGAATATGTGAATGTAAAATTAATTGGAGTAGTATAAGCATTGCACGTATTGTGCATTCCGGCATCCACTTTGGATCTCAAAGCATCTATGGACAGGGGATCACATTATGGAATAGGCTACCTGCACTAAGTAGCTTTAAAGCCTTAGTATCACATTGTATGATTGCCTTAACCGACTAATCCATCACTTTATCATATCATACCATTCTTTCTGACCATATCTTCTCATTATTTAGTTGTTCATTCTACATCGCTTTGATTACTCCGTTCACTATTCTCAAATCTTCGTATATGTAATATGGGTTACCCACTTTACGGCTGCTCTTCATTTTACGGTGCTTTTAACGCCCAGTCAGGGGCGGATCCAGCACGAGGGCGCCCCCCCCCCCCCCCACCCCAGAAGACCGCTGAAAAATATTGCAGTAGATCTTCTGAATTTTTCCTAACAATATCATTCACATCTATTCTACTGCACCTTTTGTAAAAAACGTAGCAATTTCTGGAAGCGTTCAATATCATACATTTAGGAATACAGGCCGTAGATAGTACCTTGGCTTTCGGTCATGGTTGTTGAAGTCTATAGAGAAAACAAGAAGCGCTGATACTTGTACATGAGCGTCGCTTTGCTCAGGGTGTTTGAAGCAATACAGAACCTACTCACGTTAACGCGATGGAAGGTTTGTTTTAATTAAAAACAGCTGCAAAAGGGTCTTTGATAAGCCTTCCATGTAAAGACGGTTTCTTAGGAACTTATCGGCGCGGCGTGGCAAAACAAACATTGAAAGAAACAATTATAAGTCATAATTGGAGAAATTCAGCGAAACAACACACAACGACGAAGAAGTCATTGTGCATTGTTGTAGTGAATGTATTATGAGAGAATAATTTGTAAATAATTTTTTTTTTATTATTTCGCAAAATGTCATAATGTTTATAGAATAAAAGAATAAAAGACGAAAATAAATCTGCAAATTGGGAAAGTCTCCTAGAGAGTTTGATAGGCCGGTCTGTTTTGCTTTAAGGGATGTTGATGAATTCACATTTGAATTTAGTGCAATTCTAAGTCTTGAGCATGCGTGATACATACGGTATTTACACATCAGATCTTAACAACAGCAAAATCGATTTTGGTTTAACGATAAGTACAACCAAGCAATAAAAGCGAAGGAGTCTGCTTTTCGCACCTATCAATTGCATCCATGTCCAGAACTGAAACACTATCCAAAGAGAAAAATTTCTTTTTGCCCGGAACGTTAGAATATTGGCAAGACGTTAGGGCAGCAAAGGTTTCTCGTCCCAGGTCAAAACTAGGATCAATTTCTGCAGTTCCTCTATTCCTTCACTACTTTACAATGAAGTTATTGTTAACTCCCTGAATAAAAATATTATTTAGACTGTTAGATTCACTTCAAATTCTCCTTTTTCACCCACTTTACATCTCCCTTGTGGATGTGTACAAGAGCCAATATAAATCCGTACGAGAGATATGGTCAAGATCCTTAAGGAGATCACCGTCACCATAGCTGCAAGTCCTGATAGTTTGTTGTCCAAAAGAAAGACCGATAGTCCGAGCATCCATCCTTTTGTTTCAAGTCACCGTTATATAAAAGCTGTACCTCATTCTTAGCTAAAGCTCTGCAAAAACTATTCTACTTGCCTTATTCGACAGGAAACAGTCCAATTGCTTGAAAACTAACTCACGTTCAGCCTATTCCCACGAAAGTAAAGGGTAGCGATCCCTCAAATTATCGATAAATTGCAATCACTTCGATTTTTTCAAAGATTTGTGAATCTATTGTTAGCTCCAAATTAATGAAGTATCTAGAAAGTAAACAAGGCCACATCGATCGCCAATATGGCTTTTCTTTTTCTGACTTTTCTTACAATTTTGCTGAGTCCAAAATCGTTGCCCTAGATATTTCAAAGGCCTTTGATAGTGTCTGGCATTCAGCCCTTTCAGCCAAAGTTAAAGCTCTGGGCCTCTCTCTCGTCCTCTTCTATTATGGATGTAAAGTATTTTATCTGGTCACTTAATACGGATGATGGCGTTACATCTGAATCTCAGCCAATAAATCCCGGTGTGCCTCTGTTCTCAATTATCATTAATGATCTGCTTTCCATTACTTTAAATCCTATCCATTGTTTTTCCGATGGCAATACCCTTGATTTCGCTTACTCCTTTGATACTCTTGCGGACTACAGAGAAAACGTCACATCTGTCAAACCAGATTGCATTATAAAATCTTTGAATAACTACCTTGGTAATATCCTCGCTTGGAGCAAACTGAATACATCGAATTCAATACATCTAAGCTCCAAAGCTGTCCCATCTCTTTAAAACAAGATCATAGTTTTTCCACTCCCGTTTGGAGCACTTTTTGACGATGCACTATCTTTATGCATTCTTGACATTAATATTTGCGGTATGTTAAGCTGAACAGATCACAACTTCTCTGCTGCCAAATAAGCATCGAAATATCTTGGATTTCTGAAAAGGTGTAAGAAAAATTTCAGCCAATCTATTTTAGCGCTATTCTACAAGTCGTACATTGGGCCTAGAAAGGAACACAATTTCCATATGTAGGCCAGTGCTTGTCACAGAGCCTTAGCTTCATTGGATATTGTCCAAAAGAGAGCCTTGAGATAATTGGCGATGTGGAAAAAACTTGCCATGTGGACTAACTCTAGCACCGCCGCAATGTTGGTTGCGTTTCGCTCCTATATTTCTAGATGCATTGTCATTGTTCTGATGAAATATCTAGTCTGATCCCTGATTTCTGCATGAAATACTCGCACTGCAAGCCGCGCACATCCTTTTACCCTTCAAAATAATTTCGAACGTAGAGTAAAATTCTGTGATGATTTTTCATCCAGAACTGTGCGAACGTGGAAGAGACTACCATCTTCTGTCTTTCGTCCGGCATTCAATCTGCGAAAGTTTAAGGGTGACATACATGGGCAGCTTTGTCACTCTCCGCACGTTCCCTGATTCCTTCTTATATCCTGAGTTTGGCTTAATAATAATAATAATAAAAAACAAAAGAAGTCACATTTTCTTAACTTGCCAACGAAGTTATATACGTACAAGGTATGTATTGATCCTGTTCTGTGACTGCTATTGTAAATTTTTAATTCCTGTATTTTACAAAGTTCCAATTTATAATGATTCGTGAATTTGAATAAAGTACGCTTCCCTAGTCTTACTAACTAAAATGGATGATTGAGAAATTGTATACCATTTACAAACCAAAACTAAATGAATAATCTAACATCCGCTTTGACTTTTCGGAGTGGCAAAGAACCTTGAACAACATTCTTCGTTGCGAGTGGTAGCCACTTGTTAATCTGTTCGACTCGTATCTCTTAAATGATAAATTTTGTGCATTTGACATTTGCGAGTGGTAGCGAGTGTCTTCAAACTTTTATGAAGTTTTCAGCAAATGACATTTTTAAACCATAGTTGCGCCCCCCCCCCCTCACCAAAATTCTGGATTTGCCACTGCACCCAGTACCGGGGTGTCTGTGTGGGCTTACTCTGATTTCCGGTCCTACAGATGCTTGGCCTTATGCCAAATATTCTGATTTGGTGCAATAGCAACTGCTAGTCAATCCTCGATTTAGCGTAGTATCATAGTGTAGAATGACTGTCTACTTTTTAGTAGTGTTAGTTATTAAGATAACCACGATGGTGCGTTAGTCAGTGCCTGTTACGTAACCTATAGTTATTATAAATCCACTTGATCTAAACACTGTTAATAGGCTGTAATCATACCTTATCATTTTATCTTTTCAAACCTACTACTATCTCTCTCTAATTTTGAAATACTACCAACATCTTGTGGACTTTAGGTAGCCATTAGAGGCTCTTAATCGTTGTTACTTTTTACGCTGTATAACTGTAGAGATATAAATTTGTGTAATTCATATTCGACCTATTGGTCTTCCATTATTCTTAATTTTTCCATTATTTTTTTTTTTTTTACTATCACTCCCTGTCTGAATTCAGACCCACTATAGTATTAGTTTTAAAATAGCCCTGATTGAACTTAAAAGTGGGCAGTGAACCTAATAGGTAGAGTAATGCATTTGATTGTCGTAAATATGATTACAAATAAACAAACAAATAAACAAGTACCATGCTATACGCTTGCTGTCATAAATGAAAATGAAGTAAATAAATAAATAAATTGGTAGATTTAAGGCGCTTTCGGCAAGCAGATTCTCAATGAGACAAGTGAGATATTCTCAGTTGGCTCATTGAGACTGCACTTTCGGTGAACTATCTTAGATCCATATTGAGCTACAAAATTCGAACGCAACCACTGAGCAACTGAGACAAGTGAAACTTCTTGTCTCAGTTGACTCAGTTTCGTTATTTTGTGATTTTAATTTAATTACTAATTAAAGTTTAGTGAGCTATTTGAATAAACTAAAAACACTGTCGTCAATTTATTACTATCCATTTTATGTGTTCAAAATTATTTAAATGTCAATATTGGTGAATCAGCTGATTGGTTTGAACTGAGACAACTGAGAAGATTGCTCAAAGTTTTATCTCAGTTGTCTCACTGAGAAAGTGCTTGCCGAAAGCCCCTTTAATTTGAGTATTAGCACATAAATCATCTACATTGAAATGTTAAATTAAATAAGACGCTATTTACCGTCCACTTTACTATTTTCAATTAACTATTGTTATATTGTTTAAGTTCTAGTTATATTCAACTGTGTATTTATCTTAATATTTCATGTCGTAATACTTTATTCGTTATACCCAACCCTTATTTGCGTGGCGCTCATGCCGGGGTTTGTAATAAATAAATTTTGAATTTGAATTTGAAATTTTCAAAATAACCTTAAACATCTACATATAAAACAAAAAGAAATGAGAGCCTCATTCTGATTTAAAGAATTCATTACCTCCAAACTTAAAATTCCTTACCTTCAAAGTGAATGTATAATAAATATGCTGATTGAAGTGAAAGAAAGAAACTCATTTTATATGTTTAAAACGATTCTCAGAGATTAAACAAAACACTTTACTAAAGTTAAATTTAATCTAAATACTCGTACATGTATTTTTATTTTTAGGAACCACATGAAATAAATGAAATCATTCTTTATGGGTTTATGTTTTTCATATATTAGGAGCATAGACCTCTCCTCCTGACACTCTCTTATCAAAGCTCTGCTCTAGTTTCTTAAGTCATTTGTATTCAATATGTAGGTGATTAGCCTACAGTACCTACCCAATAATAGTATACATATTGCGTTTCTGTAGGAATAGAAGAGTGAGGGAATTTTTTAATATATAGTAGATGGTATAAAAGTCTACATGAAACTAGGTGTATTCAAACCCGCAAGCCCCGCAGCGTGCTTATCAACTGAGCTACCAAAGCTGCTAATGGCGTTCAACACAAATAAATTCCCCAAATAATACAAAAAAATTAAAGGACTTAAGAGAGCTAATAAGAAGTTATTTGCTTATTTTCCAATTTTTTTTTTCTTTTATCTATTTATTTACCTTTCTTAAATAGAAGTTGGATTGACATATGACACCATATATGTTTATGTACACATTTTATTGAATCAGTACAACCATTTACAAATTCAATTGTTTTGCATTTATGCCAAACACGGATCCTTTGTGTGCCTTTAATTACTGAACAAATAGCACTGTACAACGCCCAAAAACGGAGAAATATTGAAATAATTAGTGCGTCAGATTTCAATAAATTTTAGTAAAATCACGCCTTGGCATATCAGCATTCAGCCAAAAGCATATTCATGTTGGCTTACCTCGGCAATTAAAACGATTTTAATTTATATTTCCTGATAATGTGATTAAATAAAACATTTTCGGAACTGCTGCAAAAACGTAATGGAGGAAATTTATTATTATTCATATTTATCAGTATGGCGCTGTATTGAAATGTAATTTGAGCAAATATGAAATCAGACTGCAAAAATTATTGCCTTCATAAGTGAAAGAACAGGGACAATGTTAAATTCGCCTGATCATATCAGCATAGTTAGTTGAGTTCCATTTTAAATGCGGAAGTTTTTATATTTATATACATTTTACATAGATATTTACATTTATGGGTATTACATTGGTACGTACATACAATATTCAAATGGGTCGAGTGCTTGGTTTAAGTTTTTTGAATTTAATAAATCGATTTTTCATTGAATCTTCAAAATTACATATTTTTACCATAAATGTTTTTAAATTGAAAGGCTTCACGATATTAAAAGTCTCCACGTATACAAAAAAAATTGTTACCATCTAAATTTTTCTGTTTAGGCAACTGATATTATGCACCCCTTGTCACGCAATCTTGGTAGCTCAGTAGAGAAGGGTCTTAGGGCCCAACGAACTCGTAAATTCAATGGGCGCCACGTTGTTTTTCAATACAAAAAATACCAGGAAACTTACAAAATTGTCTCGTCGTACAGTCTAAAGAAGGGCACAATAGGTTGAAATGAAAGAGAATTATGTAGGTATATATGTAATCACGTTATAATCCAATAAGAAGTGTAAGCTACTTACATCTATATATATGTATGTATATTCCCAAATTCTTGAAATGAGGTAACAACAAAAAAGGTTCAAAGCAATTAATTAATCAAAAGAAATTAACTAACCAATAAAAGACAAGATACTTTACTTGGAGGGGCTTCCTCACAAACATGTGGCCGGTACGAAAACTGTATCCAAAAATCACTCCAATTAAAAAACAACAACTCCGCCAATCCTGAGGCTCTTTCTCATCGCTTTGTCTGTTGTACTTCCAACCTTCTTTACTTTAGTTTTAACTCACGACTATTTTTCTTTTAATTTAACTCACTTCATCTTTTCTTTATAATTCTACTTTAATTTTTCTTTTACATCTCTTTACTCTTAGTACCCCTACTTTAGCTGTTAACCGAAAAAAAAAAACAAGTGCTCGGTTCACCAACCGGACGAGGAGACATATCCATAATTTTCGAAATCGATCTTCGGAACTTGGCTAAACTTGAACTTGTCAGCTGAGATATTTAAAATTTGAGTATTTATTCTTTGAATTGATTTAGTTTGTTATCTTTATCGTATGTTTAAAACTATTAAAATTTGGTTACTCATTCTTTGAATTGATTTGGTTTAGTTTATTTATCGCATCTTTAAAAATATCAGCTCTGTTTGTAAGTTGGCTATTCTTCTTCCGGGCTGCTAACACTTACGATTGTCTGTATCCTGAAGCCTATTAAGAGTTTATTCACGGTGAGAATGAGGCTCAGAACGGTTTCCACATTTCGAATAAATTGACTGTGATCTCGCCTCCATGCTTTCGATGGACCCATCCGCATTAAAAAAAATCAATTTACAAATATAGCCCAAAGAAAATAATTATAAAATATAAGAAAAGAGAAAGCCTATATACAGGATGTCCCGTAAGTCGACGTCAAGTCGGAATCGCGTGATAGACCAAATCATAGTAGTTACCAGAAAAATATAAGAAAAAATCTAAGTCATGTATTTTTTAAATTATAGACATTTCTTTTGTTTTCGAGAAAATGTACACCCTGTGAAGGTTTTTTACCTCCTGTTGCTACAAATCTTTATTTTTTTTCAATTTTTTTTTTTATGTAATCCCGAATAGTGTTTATGTAACTTGTTGCTTTAAATTCAAGAATAAAAAATTATTACTTCACCGAAATTTAACTGACTGTATTAAAAAAAAATGTACTACGCCAGTTTGGCAAGTAACTTTAAAAGTTGTCGGATTCTAAAATGGTATAGCACTTGCCACATTATTTCTTAGATTACGGAAAAAAAATTTTTTTTCTTCAAGAAACCCATTTTCGAAAAATATCTTTTTACCTAGTAAAAATTATTCTAGTGTCCCCAAAGCTTGCCGTAAGACCGTAACTTTAAGAGTTTAGTTTGAGTGAGACGGAGAATCATTACGTGAAGTGTGAGTGATACAGATAGTGACGCTTTCAAGAGATGCTTACTTTTTGGTAAATTTAGGACAAATTTTCCTTAAGTTTAAAATTAAACACCAATTATTTGGATGCTAAGATTTATTATTTACAAAAGATGTTCAAAATGCCTTGTTTCAGCTGCAATACAAGTTCGACATCTTCTTAAGAAAGATCGGGTTATCAGATGGGCTAACCTTCCATTGTTGACAAATTCAACTGCATCCGAAATTCTGGTGCTCATGTTCTTGTAAAATTCGGTGAACTACACTTTTAGGCACACCTGTGCTTTCCTGGATTGCACGTGCCGAAGTACTTGGGTCTTCTGCAACTGCTTGAAGTACTACGTCCTTGTAAGGTAACGAACTTTTTCCTTCACCATGTACTTGGTTTGGAAGTCAGCCCTATGTAAAGAGTAGACGGTGCACATTTGTAAAAACTCGATGATTTGACTCGCTATGGTCACTATCTGGCTCACTCATACTTCATGCAATGATTCTCCGTCTCACTCAAACTAAAATCTTAAACTTACGGTCTTACGCATCATTTTTAGTAGGTAAAAAGATATTTTTCTAAACTGGGTTTCTTGACGAAAAAAATGTTTTTTCCGTAATCTAAGAAATAATGTAGCAAAGGCTATACCATTTTAGATGCCTTATTAAATGCGTCAACTTTTAAAGTTACTTACCCAACTGGCGTAGTCCATTTTTTTTTTTTTTTAGTACAGTCAGTTAAAGTTGAGCGAAGGATTAATTTTTTATTCTTGGTTCGGCAAAATGTGACATTTTCTTCCATGCTGGAGGAGTTAGCTTAGAATTTAAAGCAACCGTTACATAAGCACTATTCGGGATTACACAAAAAAAAATTGAAAAAAGTAAAGATTTGTAGCAACAGGAGCTTAATAAAAATAAAAAAATAAAAGTTAATATGTTAACGTTAAGCCTTAACTATCTTATACCATATATACATGTATATATGTCCAGAATTCATAGTGTGATGGTTTGAGTGATAGATTGGTGCTCTTCTAGTGTCGTTTAATTGTTAACTAATATGTGCATTATGAATAGAAGACACTGTAGATCAGTGAGATGTAATTGCGTACCGCGTGCATAATTGTCCGCCCCTTTTGATGTGTGTTATCCGATGGAGCACGCACTTTGCAGACACCATGATTCGAAAACAATTTGCTAGCAAATGATAATCTCTGGCTAAAACTTCGAGATCGAGCTCGAATTCGAACGAATAACACACTACCAGCGTAGTAAAAGGAACACGATTCTCGACTTATCAACCCAAGATTCTCTCTCCATAGCGAATTGCTTTAGATCTTAAGACGAACCGAAATTGATGGTAAAACAAAGTTATGCGCAAAATGTGTTTGTGTTAGTTGTCTTATATATTTCTCATATATTTAGAGACGCGAGCTATTCTCGTGTCGTAAGCGATTCGCGCAGAGAGAGTTTTTATGGACATTTAATCAGAGCGATGGAAATGGACATTTATTCATTTTAAGTGGAAAATAAGGACCGGGAGCACTATTGTCTTGGACCGTTCATTCCATCTTTAATTATATCACTTATCACATAAACACTAGACATTTTAGCACATACCACTAAACAAATAAATTATTTTTGTTTTGAGTCATGATTCATTTGAATGTTATTCAGAGAAACGAAGGAATCTCGCAGTAAGTTCGATGCATAGGCGCACGTAGTCTCATTTCATTAGCTGTGTGCCATTGGGCTGTGTTAAGTACTCGCGAGCACTTTCAGAATGGAACGCAAGTTTTTGTTGTCAAGAGTAAAACATAACCTCCAATTTTAGACATTTCTATTATGTTTCTGTTGTATCAAATTTCTAATTAAAATAATTAGGATTATTAACTATATTACTCAAATGAATTTCATTAAAGGCTATTGAAAATAAAATTATGAAAAACTGGACCTATATTCGAGCTACTTTCCTCGAGCAGTAGGTACATACTACCTAGAAAATTTAAGGATAAAAACTCTGTACTGTCCGTTAATAGAACGTACACGCAGATTTGATTAAGTGACTGAAATGAATGCACTGGTAGATTTGGATCAAGATCGGTGGTCTATTTCTTAACAACGAATCAACGCTATTCAGTTTATTTTAACTTTCAAGTAACTACTGCACTTATTTTTAGTATTTCCCACTGTAAAGATCAGATTATGTGTAAAACTTAGTAGGTCAACGATTCAAACATATGGAGAAATACACTTACAAGATTGTTACTAATAGATATGTAAATAGATATTCAATATATGGGGTTAATATAGAGCGAAAGTTAGAATAACTTAACTTCAAAACACTGGTACACTTACTTAGCTTAAATATCTTGAGTAATCGTCTTAAGACAGGATTATATTAACTGGTGGGTCAGAGATCAACACACACCAGAAAGCACACTTATTGACACCGATTTATGATGTATGATTTTTAGAAATATATGGATAGAGATAAGTCTCAATATATAAGTTTTTGGGTCAGAGAATCTTTATATCACACTGAAAACCACTTATTGGCAAAAAGTTGCAATATAAAATCGTCAATATATATATGTAAACTTAATATAGAATAAAGTCAAATTATGATATTTAGTAAATATGCACCAAAATAAATATGCATATGAGTAAATATATAATAAAATAGATATATGAATAGATATTATATTGTTACAAGTGACTGGTACTCACCGATCTACAACTTGACGCTTGAGGGTTGGCTTTAAGCTAATGATAAGACCCTTTGTTCTAACCATGGGTTAAAACAATTCTTTCTTCCCGTCGAGACCAGAAATAAAGTGTTAATGTTAGTAAGATACTATCTCAGTCGAGACCCGAGATAATATTCTTTAAGTCAGTCGAGACCCGGCTTAAAGTGTTATCTTATCTTCAGTCGAGACCCGAAATAACATCCGTTTATTTCCATCGAGACCAGCAATGATTGTTAGTAAAAGATTATCTCAGTCGAGACCCGGCTTAAAGTGTTATCTTATCTTCAGTCAAGACCCGAAATAATATGCGTTTATTTCCGTCGAGACCAGAAATGACTGTTAGCAAATATCTTATCTTCAGTCGAGATCCGAAATAAGATGCGTTTATTTCCGTTGAGACCAGAAATGATTGTTAGTTGTAAAAGTAAAATATCAGTAGATACCCGATATAAATGTTCGTCCCTAACAGCCAACTTACCCCAAGCGATGCCAAGTACAAAGAGATCGAGATCAGTCAGCTTGTCTTTTATATAGCCGTTGCTTGCACACGAAACCACTGATGGGATAGCAGAGGCGCATGATTGCAAGACTTGGCTGTGATCATACGGTACTAACGATAATATGCATAGCAACGAACCAAAATGCATAGCAACAAGAATTTTTAGAGCAACCCATGCTGCTGTGTTAAGTTGAATTACATTTGCAAAAATGTTGTCTCTATTACGTAGAGAAGAAATGCCCGTTCGATGGTACTTACATATAATGATAATAGAATTGCAAATTGATCTGCTTGATCTGATCGTATGTTTGTTACATGACAACATATGCTTTTGTTATATGTCGTACCGGTTTTTAGGGAATATTGGAATTACATTAAATTTATTGTCTTTTTAGAACTCAATTTTAGCATGATATTTTAAATGTTCCCTTTCAGGAGTTATTTTTAGCACGAATCTGACGGTTAAAATATATGATAATGATTTTAATGTGATTTGCTCGATGAAGCTAAGGTTTTGTATTGTATTTGTGCAATATGTTATATAGATGACAAATACATGGCTTTGTTTGGTTATGTATCTGTTTTTTGAATAAGAGTGATTAGATTAGATTTAATTTTATAAAAATTTGCATGCTTTGTTTTCAGGATTATTTTCTTTTCAGAAGGTATCTGCTAGCTAAGAGCGATTTGGTTCGAACAAACCCATGTCTGTTCGATATTTATAATATTAAAAGTTCTTACCGTATTTATTTTCCTAATGATTATATTTAAATTTGAATAATTCTCCTGTTCTCGACGAGTTAAATAATTTTATTTGTTTTTTTATAAACATTTTCTCTCCAATTTCATCTATCTGACATTTCAATAACCACTTAGCATCCAAATCCACTTAGCGGAATATTTTTGCGAAACTACTCAGCTCATCTACTCGCGGACAAAAGCATGAGTAGTTGCGAGTAGGTAAAAGTACTTGCGAGTACTTTACACAGCTCAATGGAACACAGCTATTGTAACTCCAAAAAATCGGAATTGTCGTGCTGAGATCGAGAGAAACTCCATTCTTCTTTTGTCTTGCTCAATTTCGAGATTACCTCGAGAAAGTAAGCTCCTCGCTAAAATGTTTGCAGGGTAATATTTTTTAAAGTGTGACTTGTAGTGTGAGTGTCTGTGTATGTGTTGACGATGATGTTGAGTTGCGGTTAAATTGCTCGCTAACTTGAGAACGGTTTGCCGGCCGTTCTTTCGCCCTCTGAAATGGACAAGGATCAAAAAGTCAACAGTTCATCGATTTCATTATTTATATTGGAACATAGCCCATGATTAACACGTACGACAGACAAACTAACAAAGCAAAAAAAATAGCCCGTAACAAAATGTACACTTTTGTTTCCTAATGCAGGGGACAAAAGATCCCAGCCCAAGCAAGAAGTCAAGGCAGCCCACTGTGACAACCTACTTGAACGCAAAAACCGCTCACTGAAACCTTCCTGTCCTAATAAGAAGTGCATCATCTTTTAACCAAGATAGACACTCAGGACTGCCAACTACTCCCATCTTTGCCAGATTAGCGCTAAATGGACTGTGGTCAGTGATTTTTATGTTCTTTTACTTTCAAAGATTTCAATAAATTTCAATTGACACCTTATATTATTTTAGTAACAAAACCCGCACTCTGAAAGTAAGGTATTTTATTGGATTTAATTACGACAACGGAACGTCAATTCCAATAGCATAAAGCTGAATGGTATAAGTTTGGTATAATAAACACCGAAAAGTATATTTTAAATTTAATTCAAAGATTATTTTATTAGTTTTAAGTATTTTATTAATATCGTAATTTTGTTCTGCTTTGAAAGTTAAAAAACAAGCAATATGGACCAGGACATTCATCAGCAAAAGACCCTCGTCATCTCCTTTGCTGAATCGATAAAAAAAATATATAAAAGTGTTTTAGGACCAGTACATATAATTCAAAAACAAAAGTATTTAATTGAAAAAACTTCTGAACTATGCAACACAGGAGTCCGTTCAATATATTGAAGAGGATCGTTAAGGAGATGGAATCACCGGGGTAAATTATTTCATCAAAGGACCCGATGACTGCGACCAGACTGGTATTAGAAGAAACTTCTACAAAGAATTAATGAGGAAGACAAATAGACAAATTTAAGATGCGGTATGTGAAATGTTCAAGAAGCTATATGCTCTTAGATCAAAAAAAATAACGACTTAGAGAGACGATACCTTAGAGAAATAAGCCGTTTACGCGGAGAAGGGAAAATATTTATTACTTGGAGGAAATGCGGATTAATGAGGGCCAGTAAAAAAAAAACAAAAGTTTGGTAGATCGTGAGAATTTCATTGAACGAACGAGCATTCTATCGAGTTAAGTTAAGTACCTACTGCAATTTTTTTTAAATTGTAAAGAATGAATCTCTGGGATAATTAAAAGTACTGAGTAATACCTGAATAGTGCATACCAATTTAGCTGAAAATAAGAGAGAAAGATACCTGGAAATTGCTGCTTTATATATACATACGCCACGGTATTTCAAGGGATTCGTCTCTGGTACGATAAAAATTGTTTCTATAAGCACAATTTATAATTATAAGTAGAATAAGCGTTGAATAAAATTAATTAGTTCTACCTTTTTAATCGTCAGTGGTTTTTCTTTCACAGTTCTACATTTAACTTTGATTATCTTCTAATTTTGAGCGTTTTATTTTGCAATTGGTACAAGCACAAATTGCAATTCCAACAAAGCCTTGGTACTAAAAACCCTTTGGATACTTTCTATGGAAATACAAGTACAGCTTCAGCAGAAGTCAAGGTACATGCACCTTGAGTCAAACGCCGACAAGTAGAGCAAAGGAGCTCTCCCTTTAACAGTGACAATAAATTAATTTCATCCAATTTTTCCGAATTGGACGCTTATTCAAATAACTGCGGAAATGAATTAATTATTATTTAATTATATTAATACCTAAAGTCTTCGTTGCTTCTAATTAGACTATTAACCTGTATTTTTCAGTTACCTTAATAACATTACACTTCCGTTTTGACCTATTCGACTAATCTAAATGCAGGGAAAATTCAAAAATGTATTTTGAACCGAAATTGAATCGGTTACGGTTATTTGCGTCTGACTCCGAAATCGATTCATCATATTCTTATTTAAATCTAAATTCTAAGATACATTCAATAGTAATAGATCCCATTTGTCTTACTGGGAAGGTACTCAAGCAGTAAGCCCGAGCTCACACCCAATTAGAATTGGGAGTTAACAAAGTCGAAAGTCGTATTCTCCTTAAATTTTGACAAATGAGCTTTGACGAGATTTTGACCACTAATTTCTATTGAAAAAACGGAGAGAGTATGGTGTTCCATGTACCGTGCTTTCCTATACATTACACTACATTTCATCCACTAATGGAGGAATATACAAAGTAAACCGTCTCAAATTTACTGACGGTGAGCAAATGCTGACCGTGCGTGATAATTCCGTGAGAGCTATCTGCAGTAAGTACACCACATACCGGATTCTGTAACTCGGAGAGTTTGGGAGTTTGGGAGATGAGAATTTTCGTTTTCCCTAATTAAAACTCCCTAACTCGCCATTCGTGATTCTCTAATATACATGGGGAATTACGGAAAACGTGTGAAGTGTCGCAATATTGAAGGAAGACTAACTCTGTGTAGAAGGGTCGTAGAGCATTGTTGGTTTTTCCTTCACATTTAGTGTCTAGAGTACAAAAATATGGATGAACAATTTTTTGTGGAGGGGCTTTTCGGGAATGGGGGGGGGGGTCGTACTGCCCCTTATTGGGGGTTATCCAAAATACGTCATATTTGGTATCCGATTAAAGAGGGAGAAGCGGGTAATCGAGTGGTGTAGGTTTTATTTATTATTTTAGCTTTATAACTGATTTTTTACCGACGAAAGACGGATTTTTTGCATTCGGGTCATATACACCCCAGTTACTATATTTTGCATATATTTTTTCCATTCTTTGTTTTACATCCATTAGTACTCTGTTGTGATTTTTCGCATGTCTAAATAGGCAATAAAATGTAAATACGATTTAATCCTACATACAAGCTTAACGTGCATTTGTAAAATATTTATAGCATGATTTATAATTTTTGGCAAGTACCTTGAGACACGAAAATTCATAACTCTGTGTAAATATTGCAAGTATTTCCATAATTTCTATTTATGAATATAGCCAGGATATGCGTTGAATGCATAATTAAATTTAAAAATTCCTGGGCACCTAGCTACCTTCACAAAACACAATAAAAACATACAATACTATCAGTTGAGTAATATTCTTCTTACTTCTAGACAATTAGAACAGCCGAGAGTTTTGTCGAGTGGAATATAGAATTTGGTAATTCTCAATACAAATTCCCTGAGTTACAGAGTTCCTAGTGGAGAGTTAAGTGTAAAGAACTCTCATTTTCCAAACTCCACAGCTCTCCGAGTTATTGAATCCGGCCCCAGTACTGAAGTTGACATGATGGCCGTGAACGATCGCGCGAAAACAATTGAATGCAATCATAATGTTTTCTGTCATTTTAATTACCGCGGGCATATGCTTGTTCATGCAATTTCACTTCTGGAGGACCTTGTACACATGTATGTAGGTATTAAATATATACGTTACGGCGGCTCCATTCGGTTGGATCTGGACAGAGACTCTTTTACATAACTAAATTGTATAATTCGGATGATTTCCTTTTGCCTGTAAATAGCTGCTGGATTCCACGTCGTGAAGTGAAACGTTTGAGCTTGACAAAGAATGCATCAGTGGTTAAATCTAAAACCATTTATAAGTGGATGGCTATGGTATTGAAGCCGATGAATAACGCGATATATCCTTTGTCCGTTGTGGTGCAACGTCCTTTATTCAGCCGTAGGCAGATTGGTCTTGCGTAGCCTACGCCGCAATGCAAGAAAGTTCTACCAGCTTGACCTCTCGCTTTGGGTGAATCTCCCATAAATTGCTACTCTGTTGCACCTCGCTGACGAAAGTATGATAAAACTTGAAAGTATATTGACGGATCTTATTGTGGGCTCTAGGAATCCAATATTGGTAACGAATTAGCGATAATATAAATGTCGGACCAGGATGCAGATACTGTTTATGGTATTTTTCTATAATGAGAGTAGTTATCCTGTGATGCCATGGCAAGGTAACAGGATGTTTTGCATTGTGACTACGGTAAACCTGTTGAATACGTTCTCCCAGGAACGGAACTAGATATAAAATCCTACTCTTCGGTGCAAGTGGTTTATTATCGCGCAAGCATTTGATGTCCTTCGGGGAAGATATGTATTATATATACCCATCGAATATATGTTGCAGAGGCTTTTTGTAATTCTTTAGTTGATAAGAAATCGTCGTATATTGGCTTGTTTTTTAGAATGTTTAAACGTAGTAGGTTTTATGTATCAGTTTAAAAATATAGCGTCTCCAAATTTCCGTACCGTTTGTATGATTTTTCGAAACAATTAACCTCTGGCATTTAACTGTTCCCAAATTTTAAATGACATGTCTGTGTGTAAGTTATTACATTTTATTTGTCGTTTTTCTATCTTATCTAAGTGGTTATGATGACGTGTCACTTACTTTGACCAACTACTTTCTGTTTGTAGCAACCACGAATATCTGTGCCACCATACGACAGACTTTAGTAGAAAACTTTAGATGCAGGGCTCTCAGACGATTTGACATATTTCTATTAATTGGTAGGAAGAATGTTAGGTATTTTTAATGTCCGGATTAAGGTGAAGGTCTTCCATTATCTTGGATGCATGGTATCCCAGGGCGATCAAAGACGGAGAGTACAGAATTAAACAATCTTGCCAACAATAAAGCTCCGCACAGTTGATCTGGGCTGTATAATTAACACTAGCTTTACCAAATGTTTATTTTGACCCTTTCGCAAATATTTCATATGTCGGACGGTGATGGTCGCATAACCTTAGTTTCAGTAGATACCGTCCAAAAGAAAGCCTTAAACAGCATTGGTGATGTGGCAAAAATTTGTCATATCGACTCGCTCGCGCACCGCCGCAATCCCAGATGACCTTCGCTGCTTTATCGTTACAAGCATGGCCAATGCTCTGATGAAATATCTAGTCTGATCTCTTGTAGATTAATTCCTGTAAACAATAGCGCACTTTAAGTCATTCACATCCTTCATCCTTCAAAATATTTTCGGGTCATAATTAAAATTAAATTCCGTGAGGTTTCTTTTAACCCGAACTGTGCAAATGTGGAACAGTCTACCATCCTATGATTTTTCTCGGACTTACAATCTACGTTTACACATATATGTTTATTAAAATTAATTAAGATATTATTGTAAAAATCAGGATGAATTGTCTTGTAGAAAATTAATAAGAAGCGTTCTCAAAGGTGTCAAAATGACCCCTCGATAAACCTAGTGTCAAGAATGCAATTTATGCAGACTTCAATAGTTTTTTATAATATATTATGTTGAACGAACACTAGTACTGGCCTGGGCGGCAATTGGGAATTGATTGCCTATAGCTAACTGGAACTGAATGAAATAAAGCTAACTGGATTTGTAAGTACATGTATGAGTACGAAAAAAGAAAAAGATAAGTTGGTAAAATACTCTACACATTTTGCATCTGTCTACTCGACGCAGGATCATTTATTTGACTTATCTTCACTGTCTTCTGCAGTGATCTCAAATATACTTGATAAATTAGATTGCAATCAGAATCCCGGTCCTGATGGGGTGCCTAATTTTATCTTCAAGAAATGCTCTCGCATGCTTTCTGAACCAATTAATTATTAGTTTATTATTTTTTATTAATTTGATTTAATTTATTATTTTATTATTAATTTCTTTAACCTATAAGTTCACCAGAATATTTTCGCTCACATCTTAAAGAATAGTTTTTTTAGCCCGATTTATAAATCTGGTGACTCTCGAGTTATAACTAACTATCGACCTATATCAATATCCTTGCTTTCATCTTCGAAAGAATTCCCTATTGTCAACTTTTCTATCAAGTTAAAGCACATATTTGTGACCAACAGCATGGATTTTTTTCCTGGACGTTCAACCACTACCAATCTTGTCCTTTTCACTGACACTATACCTAGCGCTCTTGACGAGTGCGCACAAGTTTATGCCATTTACACTGATTTTTCGACAGAATTTGACAAAATTTCTCATAAACGTGCTCTTTTCAAATGAGTGCAACTTGGATTCCACATAAATACAATTTCTTAGTTCTTTTCCGATCTGTCCCTTATAAACAGCTGTCTGGCGTTCCCCAAGGCACAATCCGCGGTCCTCTTTATTTTGTTGATCTACATTAACCATCTACTCACGTTTATTGAGAGTGACTGCCTTTTTTATGCCGATGATGCCAAGATATTTAGGAGAGTTATAAATATCAATAACTGCCTTTACCTTCAAAGGGACATCAAGTTGCTTGAAGCTTTGCGTAACGAGAATTCTTTGCAAATTAACATAAATAAATGTAATATTATGTAATTCTCTAGGAAACGTGTTTCCATCAATTTCGATTACAAAACTAATAATATTACTATTTCTCGTGTGAATGAAATAAATGACTTGGGGGTGATATTTGATTCTAAGTTTACCTTTGCCTCTCATATTGCAGCCATAACATCCAAAGCATTTAGGTTAATCGAGTTTATTTTTCATACATGTAGGCCCTTTAAATGCTCCGCGTTCTATATTACTCTTTTTAACTCTAATCTTCGATTATTCATGTAAGTGTGGAATCCGTCTTACTCATCTTATTCTGACGAAATCGACTCAATTCAGAGAAACCTTTCCCGGCTCTTGTTATTTAAATTAAATAATAGTTCGCTTGAATATCCCGAAAGTTTCAGTCATTTTAATTTGTTATCCTTGATCAATCGCAGAGCCTACCTGGATAATATTTTTCTTTTTAGGTTGCTAATGCTAAACTATTTATTTGATTGTCGTATCATACTGTCCAGAATTAACTTTAACACTCCCACTAGCATACCAGGAATATACCTCGTTTCAGACTGCAGATCAAAGGAAAAGTCGCCTATCTTCAGAATTCTAAAATCGTATAATTTGAACTTCAATTGTGTTGATATTTTTAACACCAACCTCCTGACATTTAAAAGACTGACACTCAATGAGATCAGACAACATTTCGCCCTCCTACCAAGCCTTGTTTCATTTTGACTTTTTCTCTCTTTTTGTTTTTATTTTTATATCCTTTTTTTATTTGGTCATTTTCTATTTTGTTTTTACTTTTCACATAGATGTAATATTGTACATACACACACAGAAAAATCTGGACATAATAATCTAATCTTTGAAAAACTTACAACTTTTTTTAATATACTTTAGCATTAGAATGTAATTTCATTCGGATACTAACATACTTTTAATTAGAAACAAGTGCTTAATAACATTTTCAGTTACAATTTAAGCAACTTGAGCATTAGAATTGAATTTAAATCTTTGTAATGATTGCAGGCGCTACGTGTGAATTAAAATATAATTCGTAGCGGCATTAAAGCTTGCATTTTGACCTAAGTCGGAATTACACTTTAATGCCTCTGAGGATTAGATCTCGTAATTGCTTTCTACATTGTACGATTACTTGAACGTCAATTCGTTGCCGATACTTAAAGTAAAAGCATCTAAAAAACCAATGTCTTTTTATATTAAACTGGAAAGTGCATCGGAAAACGGGCTATTATATTCCGATTTTGTTTTATCAGGTAATACAGCACAAAATTAGGTTTTTTCAAACTAATTTATTACTTGTTTTACAGCTAGTAACGAGTTTCATTCTCCTATGGAAGAATTTTCCCATTTTGTGGATGAAGACGGATTTACAGTTCCGGAAGATATATTTATTGAAGTGTTGGATAACTTTTCTCATCAAACTGAGGAATTTAGAAAACTATAAAAGTATTATAAGCAAAGTAGGGCTAAACAGAAAATATTGACTACAAACCAAGTAAAGGATAAAAAAAAATTTTGTATTTTGAATAATCTAAAATATTTTATTTTTAAAGATTGTTCGGTGAACCCAATGCACGATATTTTGGAAGGTATTGTACCATTTCTTTTGACGCGGATTATTCTTGTTTCATTTATCATAAATTTTTAAGTTTAGAGCTAATAAATTGTCGAATAAAATATTATAATTTTGGTATATTAGAAAGTACAAATCAACCATTTACAATTAACTTGGAAAAGTCAAATATTGGGTAAAATGCTTCCCAATTGAAGTGTTTAATGATTCATTTTCCTCTGTTATTCGGTAATATTTTCTAAAAAGATCACTTAATTTTATGGCAATGTATTGAAACTATTTTAAGAATAATGGAAAAAGATTTCTCTTATGAAATTCGGAATGGTGATATAATTAGTCACTTTGAGTAACTTAATCTCGATACACTTAGAAAGTGTAATGAAATATTTTAAAGAAAATGGGACTCCATGTTTAATTTAGCGTCATACGATATGAATCTAAACATAAAGTGTTTAATGCAATCTGCAACCAAACTAACAATTTTAAAAACATTTGTAAAACTATGGCCTTTTGTCACCAAGATCTAAATTCTTTTTAGAATATTTCTTATTAATAGGAAAAAAGAAAAAATTAACTGAAAATAGAAATATGATATAAATGAACAGAATGAACTTTTTAGTGTAAAATGAGTGAAAACAGAGTATTTTTATAAACCCGACTTATTTGTTTATTTTACTAACAAATTTTTTTGTAATACATCAAATACTACAAAAAGAGGAAAATATTATATTTTTGGTTAATCAATACGATTACACTTATAACAAATTTCTCAGTTCATATGAAATTTATGATATAAATAAACAAGGTAACATTAACTTCTCTGATTTAAAAATAACTGAAAGCAAAATATCACGAAATAATGGAAAATGTATATTATAAGAGAAAAAATGAATATAATTTTGTAATTTTTAACAGAACACTAATAAATGCATTACATTTTCAGAAAAGTTATTTTATTGAAATAAATTCCCATAGCATTTTTAGTTCCCAGATTATATTATAATGTTTGGAGATATTACTCTGTAATGCAGAATCTTTCATATAGGATTGAAATTTAATCTCAACTCATCAACCCATATTACGAACTAATTATTAAAAGTATTAGAAATTAATCATTTAGTAATTAACTTTTAATAAAATAGTGTATAAATTTTTAATCTTTTCCATACTAGAAAGGTAATTTAAGGTTTATTACAATTTAATACAAAAAATATTAAAAGTTTTTAATACCAAACAGGATTAACATCGGGCATAAAGTTTTAAGTTTTAGGGATGCTTAAATTTTAATAGAAAAAAGATTTGATCATATATATAATGTAAAAAATATTATAATTTACTCCCAAATTTTCCTGTGTGCATATTAAATTTGTTTTTCTTTTTTAGTTAGTATTAGTTAAATTTATTTTTAATTTTATTTTCTTCACTATTCTCTTATTTTTGTTTTTTTTTAGTTAGTTTTAATAAATTTTCTTTTTCTTCGCTATACTCTTTTTTTCTTCATGTATCTTCTTTTTCTTTTCTATTATTATTAATATTTTCTTAGGTCTTATCGTAACGATAGAGATTTGAGGACGGGAGGCGGCGTATGTAGTTATATATGTTAGTGAGGAACTAAAGTCGAGAGTAATTTATAGATCTCACATATGCAATTTGGAGTTTATTTGTATTGAAGTGAGTAGTTCAAATAATAAGTGTATTTGTCAGCTGTATACTGTCCACCCGATTGTTTTAATATTGAATACGCCTCAGAGTTTGAAGAAATCATTTCGCACCTAACAAGAACTTACGCAAATGTGATTATAGGTGGTGACTTCAATGTGAATCTCCTTTTAACTAATCCGATGGCCGTGACTTTCAAGAACTTGACGCAATTATTACTTCTGAGCACTGTTAATTGTTTACCCTCTTATTTTAATACGTTAAACCCTTCTTTACTTGATTTGTTCCTTGTTTCGGATAGTAAATCGGTTCTTTTGCATCAACATATTACCCCTCCATCGATACTTGATCACGATATGCTTTTTATCACGTACAAATTTTCGCATTGGGCAAGGACAGCTGCTTTAGTCTATCGTAACCTCGATAACATTAATGTGGACGCTTTACAACAGGAATGCTCATTTTCAGCTTAGGATGAATTTTTTTTCCAGCCTACGATTAATGACAAATTATGCTCCTTTAATTCAGTCATCGTCGATTTGCTTGACAAATATGCACCGGTGCACTTTCGTACTACTAAACATTTTGGCTGCCCATGGTTCTCTCACGAAATCAACATAATGATAAGTGAGCGAAATTTCCTTTATTATAAATAAATACGTCTAAGAACTGATGATAATCACAGATGCTATAAAACTATGCGAAATAAAGTGAACCTTACGATTCGAGTGGCTAAACATCATTACTTCCGTGCAAAGTTTAATATGAACCTCCCACCCAAAAAACTCTGGCATAATTTGAAAAAGGCTGCTGTTTTTGGGAAAGAATATGCAGATTGCGATGTTAATCCAGATGCAATAAACACTCATTTCACTTCATCGCAGTCCTCCAATGGTCAGATTTCATCAGTTTATGATACACCTGGTAGTTTTCAGACAGGGTCAGATGGCTTCAGCTTTAACTGTGTTGGTGCTGACGAAATTATGAAGGCTTTTCTTTCTATTAAGTCGCATGCTATCGGACCGGATGAAATCCCCCTCAAATTTATAAAATATATTCTGCCATGGATTCTCACTCCGCTCTCACATCTATTCAACACTTGTCTTAACACATCTGAGTTTCCCTCTCTCTGGAATATCTCTGTGTGATTTCGATAGTTAAGAAAAATTTCCCCGCCGATTTAAATGACTTCAAACCAGTTAGTCTACTATGCTTCCTTTCTAAAGTTCTTGAAAAAATCATGTCCCTTCAGATAATCGAATATCTTCAGAGTAATAATTACTTAACCAGCTGGCAATCAGGTTTTCGCGCCGCTCATAGTTGTGAAACTGCTCTCCTAAAGGTATCGACTGATATTCGCAGGGCTTTGAACGATAATAAATTATGCCTGTTGGCTTTGCTGGACTTCTCTAAGGCTTTTGATAGTGTTAGCCACGCTAAATTACTGTCTAAGTTGTCAGATAAGTTTAGTTTTTCTTCGTCTGCCGTTAGCTTAATTTATTCTTTCCTGTCAGATAGATCCCAACAGGTCAAGGTCGGCGGCTCTATATCTAATGCGCTGTTGTTAACATGTGGCGTTCCCCAGGGATCTATACTTGCTCCAGTATTATTCTGTACTTACGTTAATGACCTCCCTGAAGTTATTGAGGATTGCAGTATTCACTTGTATGCGGATGATGTTCAGCTATATTTGGCACGTCCAATAGGCCTCATGGACGATTGTGCAGACCGCATCAATTCCGATTTAGTTAGGGTTTCAACTTGGGCCATAGAGAATCATTTGGTATTTAATCCTGATAAATCCCAATCGATGGCGATATTTAGAGGGACTGTGGATGCTAATGATCTTCCTCCAGTCTTTTTAGATTCGAAGATATTGCGATATAGTGATTCGGTGAGGAACCTGGGAGTTCATTTCAATGCCTCGATGCCGTGCTGCAACCATATCAATAGTGTCATTCGTCGTATTTATACTGATCTCCGTAGACTCGGGCTATCGTCTCTAATATCCTCTCAAGGTCATTACGCTTGCAGCTTGTCAAAACTCTACTAATGCCTTATTGCACCAGTGGCAGCGTGATTTTTCCACATCTAGACGCAGTCTGTCGAAGAAAGATCAATGTTGCTTTCAACGACTGTACGCGATTTGTTTTCGGGCTCCAACGCTTTGAACATGTTTCTCCGCATCGGCACGCTCTTTTTGGCTGCTCTCTGCACATTCATTTGGTTCGCAAGGCCTCCATAAACTTATTTACTCAAAAAATCCCACCTACTTGTATAGTGAGCTTGTGTTCATGCAATCATCTAGGAATGCGAACATTTTGATACCTCGGTACAGACATTCCATTCTGGAGGGCTCCTTCTTCGTTCGAATAGTTCGTGTGTGGAACTCACTTCCTGCTAATTTGCAGGGAACGCGCTTGCTGGGTGTCTTTCGGAAGCTTATTAACTAATATATCCCTCCCGACAATCTAACTTCATAAACCGCATATACATAACGTTTCCTCCGATCTCGACTCTACAACAATTCTTGTTTTAAAATTTCTACCTATTTATAATATAATTTGCTTTATTTTATTTTATTCTCTTTTTTTTTACCGTATTTAATCGTTATTGTACGGTAGTGCGTTATTGGACATTGTCTGTTCAACGCATACAATGAATAAATATCGCGTTGCCAGATATAAAATAAGATTAAATGCAATAAAAAAATACAAGTTTAAAACAAGAAATTTTTAAATATTTTTTTTTTTTTTCATTTTTATAAACATATATTAGGTATTACGATAACCTCAGGAAATATTCTATGATGTAAGCACAACAAGAGGTGAAGGATGTATACAGCTCTTGAACTTTCGCAGATTGTAATTCTAAAAACATATATATACGAGTATACGCTTAACTTTTTCGAAAAATTTCACTATCGGCCCGGAAGCATTCGATTAACTAAAATATTTCTTTCACGAACATAACATCTCTTAAATCTGCTGAATTGATTAATCTAAATACCTGCCATTTTTAATTAAAAAAGAGGTATGTACAAACAATAATATGAACGAATTGTAAACGAACTTTTACTGGGCTTTCACAAACACACAATATCTTACAAATTATTCGCTATGGCGAATTTACAATGATTACCAAATTAAATAAAAATATTTACTCACTTTTAATTTATCACATACCTACATATTATATTACACCGCAGAGAATTATTTCACAGCAACCGTAATTAGAGAATGCTTTACCCCAAAGCTCATTAAGTTATTGCGGCCACCAGAATTCCCAATGTACACGAATTTGATTGATGTAAATTTGAATAAAATGCACCAGCTGTGGTCGAAATTTGTGTTTACATTTGGCTATGTACTGGTATTTTGTTAAACTCTAGCCTCAGCAGAACCATTTGTTTGCCGAACAACTGAATTAATCGATTTTTTACACATGGCGAACAATTTAAACCTCAGAGAGCTTAAATATTTTGGATTTTCCAACAAACCTCTAATAGTCTGTGCTGGAACTGTTTTATACACTGTCGCTTTTATGGTAGGTATTAAAAGTTAAATGTGGCTGACTAGTCATCAATTACATACTATAAAATAATTACGAAAACGGTCAAATTCTTTTATTATTTTAATCATAATTATTTATACTTACTAATTTGTGAACGAGCTGCCCCATTTCGCCCATCTATAAATTTGTCTTACTTTTTTCATAAAATGTCTGTGTACAAAATTTCAGCACATTAAGCTAGGCAATCAACCATGTGATATGTTAAAAAAAAATAGATTTTTTTACATAAATTGATTTCTAAACCTGTGTAAAGTATGTTGGTAAAGTGAACTTTCTATGTTCGCTGGAAAGTTACAGTAGTTAAAAGACCAGTTATTCGGAGCGCTTGGTCTAGCGCTCGGCGGGGCGGGGCACCGGGCCTTTTGTGACACTTCGGTTTCTTACCTGAAACCTTTCAATATACATGTGCACTCATATATACATGTATAGATAGAGATTGAGAGTGTTACTTCTTTTTCCAAACTTACTTTGAAATATAACGGTCAGTTTAGTCTAAGCTTGGCACCGTAAGAAAGAGGAAAGATCGATCTTTTAAAAAAGTTTTTCTTAAAACTGCGTTTTTCTAACTGATCGTCTCCACGATATCTCAAAAACGGTTTAATCGATTGCTTTGAAATTGGCCCATAGTCATCGATTAAACTAAAATTATGCAAAAATTCCGAGCTGTTTTTTTTTTCGAAACAAAATCAAAAAAAAAAATCATGAAATTTAAAAATTAATTTTCAAAAACATGTCAATTATTCAATTTTCAATATTTTTGAATAATTCTAATTCATTCAATAGCCATAGCTTCACCGATTAAAATTCCCTTTGATTTAGAGTGGTCAAACAGACATTGTTATGAAGATTTTGGTCTAAAAATATTCAAACTTACTATTGACACCTAAAAAGCTAAAAAAAAACCCCCGCCGTCACATGGGATGACTGCCTTAAGTCAAAGCACTCTCAAGTTATAGTGCAGATAAACGGAAGGCCATGCAAAAATGATTGTTTGATGAATCTAATTAATTTATTTTGTACTTTCATTATTTCTATGCACTACAAACGTATAGAGCAACTGAATATTCTACCCTATAAGCTTATTGTTTGCAAATACATACATATATGTGAGATTTTGGCATAATATGAAACTTATTTGATGTCATGAAAGAGTTATCTTATTTTATTTGCTTTCTTAAATTTCTATTGTCTTGAAGATAATCTCCAATTTCTCTATACAATATTCAACATTTAGAGAGAAAATTTTAGCTTTTTAAGAGGTTTCATTCTCACCCCTACAATGAAAACGTCTGCACATAAATATGAAACCGTTATATGTAATTAATGAGTTCTGAATATTTCATAGTCATATTTACATCAACCATTATATATTATATAATCTACCTACTCCTTTTATTCGGAACTCTTAAATTGTCTACTACCCATCAGGTGTGTGGGATTCCATTAGATTCCGGAAAATTTTGATTAAAATTGCTTAAGAGATTTGTCTGATACTGCGAAAACTTAATAATGGAGGCACAAAAGCTCTGAGTATTCCACACGACCTTGACCTAGTTGCTTTTTTGAACACGATGTCATTTACAGAATTGAATATGTATGAAAGAAGTCTCACAAGAAATCGATGAAAGCATTAAAGCAAAAGAGTGTAAATCAGCAAACCTTCCTTCGAGGCGTATTTGAGATCATGTTGATGTTATTGTTGTTGATTTGTATACTTGGGTGGAAAATTTATTGGAAAATTACACTGACATATGTGAATAAGTGTAAGTAAGATGTCAGATATAATTTGCAAGGAAAAATCTCGTTAGTACAGACATTATAAATCCATTGTGGCAACCAAATTATATAAGCCTCTAATTTCGAAAACAGTACAATCAGTAAGTACTCAAAATGTGCAGCGGAAACACAGATATACAATATAACTATTCCGCTCTTAAGTTGTACACATGCCTTAAAGTACGACAACCAATTAACAGCCCGAAATTATACATATTGCTATAATTTTATTTTCATGAGAGACATGAAGACTAAACATTAACTTCTACCGAAAAATGAATTTGTAACAAAATGTGTAAAAAAGGTAAAGTATAAATGTAACAAATTTACAAAACTATTGAAGGGTACCGGAAGGATACCGCCATACTGCACCCATAGAATCTTGACAGAAAAAGGAACAGAAAAGTCCAACAGGATATATGTCCTATCTTGCGTAGTTTTGGAGTTACTTATTAAGGAAAAACTGATTTTTCTTAGAATCCGCTCCGTAACTTACAGTTTACCCTATAACTCGGTAAATACTTTGCGAAAATAAATCGCACCTAGTAATTTTTTTAGAGCAACAAATTAACTTTTAAACTGTTTATTATAAATTTTCCAAGGTGATACATATTCCTTCCTTTATTTTTGACTTAGAATGTGTCGTCGTGCCTTTAGAACAAAATAAACCCCAATTTGAAAGTAATAATTCTTGGAAATTTCTTATAAGAATGGGATGCGCAAGTATGGCAAAACTTCTTCATTTTATGATATTTTAAATTCCCGAAATTATCATTTACCTAAAATCAACGGTATCAAAATCCCAAAGCATCAGGTAGCCGTAACTTCTGCCACCCATATTCTACTAATTTTGGTTTATTGCTCTGAAACCTTACTCTGTACTAATTTTTTTTCTTGGAATCATGTAAAATCTGATTTAACTATTATGTTAAGTAAAATTAATGATTAGATAAACGCATTAAAGGATTATCGAAATAAGAAATTAGGAACTAAAAAATAAAAAAATATTTCTGCTAACTTTCTTTGCTGGCTGACCTGTACACACTTTTCAATCGAATTGAAGATGTAGCGCAATGCAATGAGCTATTTAAACTATCAGACGAACTCGTAAAAGCAACATACACATGTGACTCTGATATGAGTCAGTGACAGCGAGCGTAATAAATAAATAATAAATGAAATAACATTTTTATGGCTTTTCAGAAATAGGGATTAACTTCTTTTCAAGACATCTGCCGCAGGGGCTAACTCAGAAATTAGTTTGTTCAGGTAGGGTACCTGAGGGGTACTTTGCTTGGGATTTTGAAACCGTTGATTTTAGGTAAATGATAGTTTCGGGAATTTAAAAGATCATAAAATGAAGAAGTTTTGCCCATACTTGCGCATCCCATTCTTATAAGATATTTCCAAGAATTATTACTTTCAAATTGGGGTTTATTTTATTCAAAGGCACGACGACACATTCTAAGTCAAAAATAAAGGAAGGCATATCACCTTAGAAAATTTATAATAAACAGTTTAAAAGTTAATTTGTTGCTCTAAAAAAATTACTAGGTGCGATTTATTTCCGCAAAGT
Source organism: Dioctria rufipes (assembly GCA_963924295.1). Classification (NCBI taxonomy): domain Eukaryota; kingdom Metazoa; phylum Arthropoda; class Insecta; order Diptera; family Asilidae; genus Dioctria; species Dioctria rufipes. The sequence goes on from OZ002740.1 coordinate 225,764,931, forward strand.
ATTTACCGAGTTATAGGGTAAACTGTAAGTTACGGAGCGGATTCTAAGAAAGATTAATTTTTCCTTAATAACTACAAAACTACGCAAGATAGGACATATGTCCTGTTGGACTTTTCTGTTCCTTTTTCTGTCAAAATTCTATGGGTGCAGTATGGCGGTACCCTTCCGGGACACCCAATGAGACTTGCTTTGTATGAAAAACTCAAAAATATTATCCATCTGGATAACAAAAATACTCAAACTACGAAAATATTTATTTTAAAACTCCGTTTGGTGTAACTTAACTGTTGTCTCCCAAACAGAATTGTATCTATACTCGCTTCGGTGTAAAATGCAACAGGATCTATCGCGCTTAGAAAAAAATATGAAGTAGTTCCATTCGTAATTTCATATTTGTAGAAGCAAGTGTTTTACAAGGGCAAATTACAAGTTTAAGATAGTATTTACTTAGTTCCATTCTTGTTTTTTTTTTTTACATGTAAAACATCTTGGAAAATTTCTTTGAGGCGGTGTTGCACAAAAGTAAAGCTGTTTCTTATTTGATAGCAGACTAAAACGATTTCATTTTGATGCAGTAAACCGTTTTGGACATTATCTAAAATCAAAATATGTTTCTTTTTCAAAATGTATACCTAATCGGCAATTCCTGTCCGAAGGAATCATTAAAATCAGATTTGTATGCGATTTGATGTAACATTACGCAAAATAGAGGTTTCGAATGCATTTCCGATCTGGGTATATATCATATTTCTGAAGAATTTCTAAATTTTCACCATTCAGAGTAATAATTATCCTTTGCCGGAGCTTGGTAAAATTATATTTATGAGTAATAGTAATTACACCGCTTTAAACGGACAAATGTACTCCCAAATGTACGGCCCTCATTGTATACCCAAAAATGTATGGATTTGCAAAATTATTAAAATATCTAAATGCTCATACAGAATTTGTTAGCAAATGTAATTTCAAAAATTTCTATGCATTTCAGTGAAATTCATTAATGTTTAGAGGTCGCTCAAATCGAAAGTAGTATTTTTTTTCTGTTTTGGACTTTCAGGAAAACTGTTTCAACTATTTCTGTCATAACTTTTTAATTTGACAATGATTTTTTCTTGACTCTATTTTTTAAATTTAAGGGAACCTAGTTTTGAACTTATTGGAATAAAAGTCGTTTTAGAAAATTAAATTCTTCTCTTTTTTATAAATTTTTCAATACGAAAATTCGGACCTGGAGCTCCAATTTTTTTACTTCGCGTCAGGTTTTTTGTAAGGAAAAGTGGCACGCGAGTGTACTTTTTCTACTATAATGTAATCTACAATCGATCATCTTCCAAAAAACAACTTAAAGGCGTCTTGTAGTGTATGAACTGTTCTCAAAATGCAATTTTCAAAGGTGAAGAAGTTTTGCAAATTACAAAGATTTGCCGACCCATAAATATAACGACTTTCTACTTATGATATCTTCTTTTCCAATTATTGGATTGAATATCCACGCATAATATTAAAAGTTCTTTAGGTTTTGTCTGTTTGTCTCTCCGTCTGTCTATCCGTCCGTCCGTCCGCACGATAACTCGAGAGCGCGTTCACTTAGAGTGCTGAAATTGTACACGGGCTTTTTAAAAAAGAATGTGAATTTAATTTCGAAAATGGGACAAATCGAGCAACTCGTTCGTAGTAGGGTTGCCATACAAAACTTTCGTTTTTAACAGTATATTTGGGCATTGTCCAGGAACGCATTTACGCAGAAAGCTGAAATTTGGTACATAGTGTTTTCATAATAATAAATAAATAAAATTTCAAAAATCTAATAAATCGGGCAACTTCTTCTCGGTGCTGCCATACAAAACTTTGGTTTTTCAATATATATTTGGACACTACCTAAGAACGCGATGACGTGGAGAGCTCAAATTTTGCACACGGAGTTTTCCCATATATACATAAGTTCAAAAATGGATTAACTGGAAAACCCTTTCTTGGTATTGTCATGCAAAACTTTGGGTTTTCACTATATATTTGGACACTGCCTCAGAACGCGTCGACCTAGAAAGCTGAAATTTTGTAGACAGCATTTTCATTAAAATATTAAATAAAATTTCAAAAATAAACTAAATCGGGCAACTCCTTCTTGGTGTTACCATACAGAGCTTTTGGATTTCACTTTGTTCAACATTTATGTTCATATAGGCTCTAGGGTTTAATATTATTGGTCTTAGTACCATTTGTAACTTGTTATCTTGTTTTTTTTTTTTTTTTTGTATAAGTCATTTTATTATAGTAAAAATGTCTATACTTTTATGGCCGACACATATTCTTTGTAATTTGTAAAAATGCTTCACCTTCGAAAATCACATTTTAAGAATAATTCATACACTACATGATCCCCTTAAGTTGTAGTTTTTTGAAAGATAATCGATTGTAGATTACATTATAGTAGAAAAAGTTCACCCGCGGGTCAACAATTGGAGTTCCGAATTTTCGTTTTGTAAAAATTATAAAAAAATAGGAGTATTTAATTTTATAAAGCTACATTCACAGCAATAAGTTTATAACTAAGTTCTCTTAAATTCAAAAAAAGAATCAAGAAAAATGTTGAAACAGTTTTCCTGAAAGTCTAAAACAGCAAAAAAAGACATTATTTTCGACCTCTACACATTAATGAATTTCTCTGAAATTTTGCATATAAGTTGAGGTTACATTAGCTAACAAATTGTGAATGAACATGTAGACATTTTAACACTTTTGTTTTTTGGGCCACACTAAGTGCTTATCATATAAATATTTGAGATACTCAGTGAGGAATACAACCTTCTCATCTACCAGATAAAGTATATAACCATATAATTTGAGAGGGCTGACGTCGTTAATTTCCTTTTACAGTTTTTGCTTATCTAAGCTTCACATATCCATAATGTTTTAAGGCAACCAATAAATAGATCTTGCCATTATGAATCAATTGAATTGCATATCTCATATTTACATATTTTGAACATATCATTTTGTATATATTTTGAGTTGAAAAGTGGTGATGACTTACTTCGAAAAGTATGTGGATGTAAATTGCTTCTAAATTACAACTGCAACTTTACAAATAAAGGTCGATGCACACTTACCGGCACAGCACAAACCAGCTAAGAGAGGCGTCGACAAGCGCCGGCATTTTTCGTGCACATATAACGACATACAACGGTAAGGAAACTTTCAATTAAGGCAGTGAGTGAGAACAATTAAGGCAGCGAGTGAAAACTATAGAAAAGTGATCCCATGTTACCTTCGCAACTAGACCAGCAACTGACAAATGCCGAACTGGTTTCTCTACTGATAGCGACCGCCAATGAAGTTTCCGTCGCGCCGGTATCTGCCAGTGCCGCGGTTGATGTGAATTAGCTCTTGTTTTCATAGAAAAATATTTTACCTGACTGTGTCGGTTCGTGCTGTGCCGGTAAGTGTGCATCGACCTTAAGACACAACGTCTTTCCATTATTGTCAATGTAAGGTTTGGGATATTTTTTAAGGAAACTCCGATCTTTGGATTATGCTTTTTTATAGTTCAATCGACGTTTTCGATCTTGATTAGTACCCTTCTTCAGGAGTTAGCTTTGTTCTTGGTTCTTGGACCATCTAGAAAAACAGCTTTAGAGAAATTAAGTTGCTTAAAGTTCTTGTACACATCACATGCTCGCAGATATTGTTGCAAGCAACAAAGTAGCACAAGCGATATCTGTTGGAAATGGAAACAACTTTAGGTTAGTGACATCTTAGTAAACTTTGGGTTCGGGGAATAGAATTTACAGGAATGGTTTTAGGATAATTTGTAGAGTATAATATGGCACTTCTCACATCCAGGAGGCGAGTCTTATTTAAGACAGTGAAGTGAACGAAGTAAACTATTTAGATTGTGATAACAAGTACAGTACTAGCGATAACTAAAGAATTGATTTGATAATTGTTAGTGAATTGTAAGAGTAAACAGTAAAGTTAAATAAAAAAAGAACTTTTGAATTATATCTGAAATATTGTGTTCTAAATAACGAACTAAGGTCACGCTCGTAACATATTGGATCGTGGATACAGAATAGAAGCCTGCAAAGCAGGTGGAAGCAAAACCCTCGAGAATACTTCCCTAGCCATGAAACACAAATCTATATGCATGCGTTGGGAGTTCGTTCTCTAAAATGTTCTCTATTGATACATATGGAAAAGTGCCAAACATTGATTTTATATTTGCTATAGAGCGTAAACTACTGTCCACACAGGAAAATAATCTTCTAATAATTTACAGCTTCGTTCCTTACGTTCCGTACGTTTCTTACTTATTAAAAGAATAAAATTTTTGATTACAAAGTAACCTTACCACTTTACGCTCACTAACTCTCAGTTGAGTAATAGTTGCATGTGTGTATGTGCAGCCAGAATCCGAATCTGTAGGCAGCTACATTCGATATCATCCACGGCATCCCATGACGGCAGAGCGACATTAAAATGATTAATCAGCTGAGAATTTTTGTTTGAGAAATCGTAGTCAATTGGTTAAGATTAATTTTTTTAAATAATTTTGTTAGGGAAGGTATAAAAATTTTAAGTCGGTTCGAAAGATAAGAAGGCAAGCTTAAGATAATCAGAACACCATTTTTCTGTATGAATAGTAGTTTAGGGCAGAGGAGCTATTCGAATCAAACTTTTGGCCGTTTTACATAAGAACTCTGCAAATATTTTCGGACTCCGTTGGGGCTCTCATGTATTAGTGAGGGAGTCTGTTTCATAGCTTGTGAAGTATTCTCGGGGGTTTTGGTGTAAGACGTGATTGAGAAACTGCATGTACTCGTACCTCAGATCCCTAGTGGCAACGGCATTATTACTATTAGTTTTGCAACTATTCGTAAAAATTGCTGATATCATTTTTTTCTGTACGGGTATTTCATTCCTAGTAGTAGTCTTTTTATTGGTGCTATCGATATCTCTGAAATAAACTCTTTTATAAGATTGTGGGTATCCTACGGAAACAGGGTTTGTCTAGAAACTATAAGTCTAATTGATATCCATTTTATATTCCTGACATTTATAAAATGTTTCTGTTCATTCCTGAAGCTGTTGTCCATTCTAACTTGTAATATACATAGATATGTGTGAATATCATTTCTGTTATTTAAATACAGCTTTCTAATTGAGTGCCTGCTTCTTGGTATTGAAGTGGGCCTGAATATAATGCATTTTCATACCGTTAAATATGTTACCCTTCTTTTAAGGCCGCTTACACATCGAAAAACGAAAACGAACGAATAAACGGTTCCACACCGAAAATTCGTTTATGCTTACATATAAAAAACGATCATAAAAGTTGGGTTGGATTTGTATTAAATGTAAATAAATGGAAATAAGGTAATGTAATACCGAAAAGAATATTCGTTCGTGTGTGGAACGTAGTATGGAACGAAAATATACTTGACAGTTCGGATCGATAAAAATGTGTTTTAATTGAAATAAATCTTTAAATATTAATATTTTTTTATTGAAACTGTAATTAAAATAAATACCCAAAATTTTATTACATGTATTGCGGCAAATTTTTTTAGTTTAGGACTAAATTTTACTCAGAGCTGACCAAGTACTTACTGACTTAACTCTGACTTAGTTCTATTTAAAATAGTTTAAACAATTTTATGTTTATGTAATTCTGTAAGAAGTACCATACCTTTCAGTTTAAAAGTAGGTACTCAAAAATAAATAATTTAATTCTAGTACCTAAAAGGTTTTAATTGGCTTATCTCACTCTTATTTTACTTAAAGTTTTATTCCATTTGCTTAAAGAAAAAACGTCTTTATTATTTCTCAAGCTGTAGTTTTGATACTATTCAATTTTACCACAAATGTAACTAACTTTCTAGTACAAAAGCGCGGAATTTCTTTGCGTTTATAAAATTTAATTTTGGTTCCCATTGAATTATATTCTTTATTCTCGAATTGTGGAACGTAATTAGTCATTAAATAATACAAATTCTCACCCTGTACATATATGACGGGTCACATGAATTATAAGCGAAAGGTGTATGCTTAAGTGCTTACCCTTTGTCCTCCTTCGCTTGTCTTTCTACGACTAACTGCAAAATACCCATATATGAACAGGGTGGAGAAACTTGATGATATGGGTACCCGGAACATTCAGCTAAATCGTTGCAGTCTACATCCAAAACTGGACTCAACCCTGTTAATTTATGTACGCCTCGGCAATTCAGAGCATGTTCTGCAGTTGAACCCTTCCTCAAATACATTTTAATGTTCTTGTAAATTTCGGTATAAGGGAATGAATTTAATAGATTGTTGACGTAATTCAAACACAACATACATATGTTCCGCATCACTCTCAGGTAAACAATAGCTCGCCCATTATGACGGAAATATGTATGCTAATCGGGCTTTGCATATAATTGGGAATTATCTGGTAATTTACAGTTTCAGCAAAACAAAGCAATTCTGAAGAGGCCAGATGTTTGTACAGGGTCAATATAGAATTACCTGTGAATTATTTAATGTTCCTACATCAGAATATTATGACATTTAATGAAGGGTAGGCTCAAAGTATCTAAAAAATAAAAGGCATATTAAAGAAAGTGAAAATCGTTAGTTTCCAGCAATCTTTAGAAATTCTGCAAGTATAAATTAATTAAGAACTTGTATCCTTTATGTGTAATAAAACCATAAAAAAAACAAGCAATTCATTAGGTAGGTGTATGTAAGTCGACCTAATTAAAACATAATTTAATTTTTATACAACACTATAATTCAAAAACGTGCAGTTTATATTTAATCTGCATAAACTGTCACAATTAATTTACGATTGAATGGTGCTATCTCAATAGAGGATAACTTAGGTTCCACGAAATTATTGTAACGTTTTTCCAATGAAAATACTAGTTCTAATAAAACTTAAAATTTAATATTAGAAAATATTAACAAGACGCCAATAACTCTTAAAATTTGAAAAAAAATCAGCGCAAAACTAGATGACAACTGAATGAATAGGAATTTAATGGATACTGTAGTACTAAATAGAAATGAAAATATACAGGGCCACATTAATCCTTTCAGTACAGATCAACTGAAGAGAAAGGCGAAAGGCCAGAGTGATAGTAAAAGGTACGTGATGCATCACATGTAATCTATATACCTATATTAGCTCAATATGTGCGGATGACCTGGTCATTACAATTAGGGGCAAACATGATCAAATAATCTCTTATCTATTGCAAAATGCCCTAAACACAGTTTGCAATTGGTGCCAAACAAAGGGACTTCGAGCCAATCCTAGTTCCCTTCACGAGAAAAAGCAAGCTTTACTTACAAACGCCATCTCTTGAGGGATCAGTATTGGAATTCTCAAAGGAGGTCAAATATCTAGGTATTACCCTAGATAGCAGACTAACCTGGAACTCTCACTTAAATAGAGTACTAGATAAAACTACAGTGGCAACATGGACATCGCAGGCTTTTTTTCACTTGTTTGGTGGCCAAAAACAAAACAAAAGACAGCTCAAACTAGTTTGCAAAAACTACAACGGCTTGCATGTCTGGGAGTAACCGGTGCATGCATACCTGCCCAATTGCGGCCCAAGAGGCTATATTGGACTTGCTACCCTTACATTTGCATGTTAGGGAGCAGGCCATACTTAGTGCAATTAGTCTACAAAGGGCAAACCTCCAAAGTACAATTAATTTGGTTGGCCACCTGACAGTCCTCCAGGATTTCATAGAGGACTCGATGGCTAACCCAATTTCAGACGTTATGCCGAAACGCCATAGCTTTGAAACATCGTTTAAGGTGATCTTGGGCGACCGTCAACAGTGGCACACTGGGGACCTACTCTTTGAAAAAGGATCTTCTAAATGGTACACGGATGGATCCAAAATGGAAGGTAAAGCAGGCGTGGGCATATGTGGGCCAAGGTTCCATCTCGCAAAGGCACTTGGGACTTCACTAACCATTTTTCAGGCAGAAATACACGCCATAAACTCTGCGCTCGCGAAATAATCCACAAGAATATGCGTGGAGCAAAAATATACATAATATCAGACAGCCAAGCAGCGCTTAAAACGTTAAACTCGTTTACCTTTGGGTCTAAGCTGGTTTGGGACTGTCTTGAAGCAGGACATGAAGGCATTAAGGGAAACGAGATTGCGGACGGCCTTGCAAAAGAAGGAGCAAAATCTACGTTTATTGGCGCTGAGCCTGTCTGTGGACAGCCAAATAGTCACCTCTCAGATCAGGCTTTGGGAGGACAGAACTAAGAAGGAATACTGGGAAAATACCCCGGGGCTGAGACAAGCGAAGAAGTTTATAAGGCATTCGCAACAGGGGACAAAAGAATGCCTCACATTCAGCAGAAAGGAACTAAGGCCCATAACGGGCCTAGTTACTGGGCATTGCCAGGTCGATGATGATATCTGCCGATTCTGTAGACGATGAATCCGCTGAACATGTCATGTATGACTGTGAAGCTCTATGCCGCAGAAAGCTATGACATCACGAATATTATAATTTTCATCAAAGAACTTAAGTTCGAATGGGCGCCCTAGGGCATTTAGGAGTAATGTCACAAAAGATCTTATAGGTCGCGATGACAAGATGAGAGGCAGGAATGCTGTCTGCATCCCCCATAATTAATAATAATAAGCCCAAGCAACCAAATCAAACCAAATTCCACGAAGCCGAGACTGTCGAGACACAACTTATTCGAATCGTCTTCAGCCACCAATACTACACACAAATTCTGAAGAAATATGGTCGATTTAAATTCTATGAAAGAAATGAATTTTTTCCGATATTAAAAAACATTTTTGGTTCGTACCCGTGATATATTTAGCCGAGATCAGTGAGTTATTGATGTTTGCTATGAGCTCTTCCATGCATCACTTTCTTAGTACTAGCGTCGATACCTGGGTATTTCTTGTCTGTGGTAATATATTGGTAATTATTAATAATTGTAACAGTAAAGTAAGAATCCTTTAAATGTGCTAACACCAGTGAATAAATTAATCATTAGTAACCAGGACTCGGTGTCGTTCATTTGAGGAGTTGAGATTACAAGCTACTTTCATATATGTATTTCCAGGAATTAAGCTACCCTACCTACTCTTGTATAGTCCGAGGAGTTAAGCTTTATAAGCTACTCCCGTATAATCCTAAGAGTTAAGCCTCTTGAAGCTACTCTTCGTAATAATAAAAGTTCCAGTACCAAGCCAACAAAAGCTTCGGAATAAACATTCTACAGGTTTACATAAAATCATACCACATGGCGACCGTAATTTAATGTTTACCACAAATTTGTACTAAATTTCTATTGCCTTCTTTAGTTTTAGTTTTTCCAACTATTATAAGATTTGTTTTACGTTTGAATTTGCCAAAATTTTATACATATTCTATCTGAAGTTATATTAAATTGAATTGTATAACAGATATATTAACATCTCTGTTCAAATTCTTGATGGCGCAGGTTCGGGAACAAAATTAAGGTTCGGCTTCTTATTCGATTTGGCTTTAACGACGTTTAAGAAAACTTGTTGCTTGTTTTGTTCGGTTTTAACCTATAGCCGAAATATCTTGTCGAGGTAAGCTACACTAGTTTCCTCCTCGTTACATTTTTTTACAAATTTAGAACCATAAGATGAATAGGTAAGTACTGACATTTTAATTGAACGACAGAGTTTTGAGGTTTTATTTTCGGTAATTTGTGAAATACATACGTGTCGCTCCAATATTGTTTGAAATTAGCAATAAATTTTTAGTAGTATCCCTTTAATTTATCATATTTTCTTCATATACACGAGCTTGCATTTCTGCAGGGACTCATAATTGAGGATCTCGAAGAAATTGGTAAGAGAGATGTCTTCCAAGTCTGCAAGATGACGGGAAACAGAAGGCAGCTCACGTCGAACTTCAGCTTTTTCTATTTGCAGTTGCTTAATATATTTATCCTGCTCATCTACTTTTTTCAGCCATGAGTTAAACATCGTGGAAACTGCCTATCAGGAAGTTAATCGATTTATTGAATTCAACTTGTCTCTGTTTGATCATTTCAATTTCTCGTGACATTTTTGAAATAAGACTTTTTTAAGGCACTGATCTGTTATCGTTGCCTAAAACATAAACATCAGCAGATGGTTTAAACCAGGGGTGGGCATTAAGTCGATCGCGGTCGACCGGTAGACCGCCAAGACATTTTTGGGTGATCGCATTTACTAAGACGTAAGACGCTCATACTAAAAGAAACATATTTATGGAAGACCGACGCCAGCTAGACTGGAGAATCAACTTTTCACAATCGATGCGACTGTTTTTCAGAGTTGTCACTGAAGTAAAGTCTGAAATACAGGAAATTCAATTTGGTAACTATAAATGCCAGCAACCTGATGAAATGGTAGAGAAACTAAATAATACTTTATTCAAAGCGTGCAGATCATAAAAGAATCTATACCTCATAGAACATATTTCGACATGATTACAGACTATGACTTTATTTTTTGAAGGGTGGAGTATAATGAAGTGAAAGATATCTGCAAAATCATTAATAAAAAACGGGACTATACTATAATTCAATTAGTATAGGAATGATATTAGACAACTGGAATAATTGGGGTGTTACTTTGGTTGACATGATAAATAAATCGTTGGTGAGTGGAGAATTCCCTAGTTTATGGAAAGAATCAATTGTTATCCCTGTTCAGAAAGTCAAGAACACAAAGAAAGCAGAAGAATTCAGACCTATAAATACATTACTTATACATATAGGAAAAGACTTACAAAAAGTGGTTCAAAAATAGTTAGAAAGTTACTTGGAAACAAATAAATTGATTATATTAGAACAGTCTGGACTTAGGAGAAAACATTCCTGTGAAACGACGATTAATTGGGTAGTGTGCCAGTGGAAGGAAGAAATAGATGCATCAAATAGGTTGTTGCTGTGCTTTTAAACCTAAGAAAAGCATTTGAAACTGTAGACCGAGGCATTTTTTTTAAATAAATTAGCAAAATATGGAATTCGTCGGAAGGAATTTCAATGGTTTCATAGCTACTTGTATGGAAGAAGGCAAAGCGCCAAAATAAATAATACAGTTTCCAGTAAAATAGAAGTATCGATAGGCATTCCACAAGGATCAGTACTTGGAACTATCTTGTTTATTATATATATGAATGACATTGAATCAGTGTTGAACTTCTCAAAAATAGTACTTTTTGCTGACGATGCATTATTCTGTACATCAGGGAAACACACTAATGAATTGAAAATAAAAATTGAACGAGATTTAGAATTATTGTGTGACTGGTTATAGATGAATAAATTGAAACAGAATGTAGGTAAAACAAAAATTCTGTAATACAGATGTATGTGTTGAATGCATGGTGAACTTATGGAATGTGTGAATGAATATACTTAGGAGTGGGTTTTGATAAAAACTTAAATTTTAGATTACATATAAACTATATTGCTAAAAAATTGGTAAAAAGATTGGGTTTTTTAAGAGATTTAGAAAGATAATTACGATGGCTACCGCGATAAATATTTACAACAGTATTATAAAACCACATTTTGAATACTATTCTACAATATTGTTTATATGTAATCAAGGGGATTTGAGCAGATAACAAAAATTACAAAATAAGGCAATGCGTGTAATTCTACGTTGTAATCGTTTCAATTCTATTAGTAGTATGTTATATTCTTTATTATGGCTTGATATTAAACAAAGAATTGAGATAAATGTATTGCTTTTTATATTCAAAATGAAAAATGTGTTGGTTCCGGAATATCTTTTAAATATAATCACGTGGGTGGCAGAGGCTCAACCATATAATCTAAGAGGAGCATCGGAAAACATCAGACTACAATTATACAATAGATCGCGTACACTGAATTCACTGGTAAAAGTGAACAAAATTTGATGTGAAAAGAAAAAAATAGATTCCTTTTACAATGACAATATTATACAATTCAGAAAAAATTTAGCTAAAGAAATTATTATTCTTTCAACATTTATATTTGAAGAATTGTCTCATTATACGTGTGTGTATTAGTTGCCTTTCCCCACAGAAGTGCTGCTGCTGAATGTATATTTTCTGTAATGAATGACGTGAAGTGCAAAAAACGAAATCGTCCTAATGTTAAAACGAGAGAATATATTATGTATAGAAAGCAGGTAATACATAAGTCTATTAGTGAAATATTTTAGACTTCTCTAGAGCTTATAAAATACTTTCATAATTTTAAACATTGTGGGTGGGAATAATGTAAAAAAAATAATTATCATTAAGTTAATTATCCCCGACCACAAACTCCATTACCAAATGAAATAGATGCATTAATAATTATTCTTATGACACTGTAAAAGAAATACATAGGTGCATATTTATTTGAGTAGACCTTTTTTTCTTAGCTCACCACACCTACGGCACTGAGTGAACCGCAAGATCTTGAATAAATTAAAAGTAGCCCATACCCTGGAAAAGTCTGCCCACACCTGGTTTAAACTAAGGCAGGAGGCCGCACACACAAGTGGCATATCTAGCAAAAGTTGCGTGCTTTTTAATGGTGCGCCAGACACAAATCTGGCGTGACAAAAGACCCGCCAGATTAGCCACATGATCATGTGGCATGTATTGTGGAGCTCACTTGATGTAGCTTTTGTTGCGCATGTCAGACGTATCTTAAGTTTCTAGTCTGTTTATTTGCAATGTAAAAATTTAAAAATGATCCAGAAAATAACATTATTTTTTTACAAATCGTAGAAAGCTCTCTTGTGTTATATGACTATACGCGGAGTGGATATCATAACTCTAGCAGGACTGACCGCCTTTTGACAGGCAGCACCTTGATCCTGTTTTATTTTAATGTAAATGTTTAGTTGCTTTACTGCGACGTCTGCAGACTGATATAAGTTTGATGGTGTCGTACTGTTCGTTTGACGATTTTTATCATTTCAAGTGAATTTTCACAAAAAAAAAAAAAAATCAAGAAAAATTGTCCTGCTAGAGGTTTAAAATTTAACAATTAAAATCGTGGAGGGAAATAGCGGAAATGCTTAATGAAAGATGTAAACATAGGTTTATTCAAATTTTTTAGTAAAACGGATAATTGCGGAGAGATCAATGATTACCAATGTTTGAATTACATCATTAATGGCAGAAGCACATCCAGGTCTCGAGGCTTCCTCGAGGCGTTGTCAAAATTTCCAACACTCAATGTTGGAAATTTTTCTCTATCAGGCCCACTGGCGTAACTAACGCCCCCACAGACCCCGCCACGCGGGGGGCCCAAGATTTCTTAGGGCCCACGAAGGCCCACAAAATTAATATTTTCGTATGAAGTGATGAAACTTGAAACCACATAAAATAACGCTGGATTAATAAGGAGTTAGATTCACTCAATTAAAAATCGGTTTCTGAATAAAACTTAAATTAACTCTGCAATGATTTCTTATATCAGTTCCATCTAAAGGCTTTGAGCAACTGCAAAAACGCTCGCTACACAATAATGACGATACAACAATAAAAAGGTCGAGAAGTCTTCTATTTATTCTTTGTATTTAAACGGAGAAAAAAAGATACGCTTGAAACTGAAATGCTGTAAATTATTTTCTGCGAAATATTTGGCTAATTTCCTTAGGCTAGGCGTACATGCTGCTAGCTTGCATCGAGTTCGTAGATGAGAGAAGGGTATTACTTTAACATTAGAATAAAATATGTATAAGATCAAATTTTTCAAGTTGAAATTTTTTTAAAGTCCCTCAACCTCACAACACTCTTGTACGCTGCGGTGATCAGTGGACTCGGGTCCTTTAAGTAATCAGATATTTCCGGCTTCCTATGTGGGAAGATTTTTCTCCTTTTGCTTTGGCTTGCTTAAGCGTTTCTCTTAGATGCTCATGGGTTTTCCTTTTTATTTGCTTTCGTGAGCGTATGTTAGGGCTGCCAGTAGTTTTTTAACGGGTTTAATGATGAATGTAAAGCATGAAATAAATCTAAACAAATTAGTTTGGCAACCTAGATCTTGCACACATTGCTCGTAGTACCCACGAAACACTTTTCTTTTTTTGCTCAACACTGGCTTGGAGTGAGTGGAGTAAATATTTCCTTATAATTCGCACAAAATATTAAATTGTCCTGCGCAAGTATGTTAATTTGCGGGGGGGGGGGCCATACATCCTTAGTTACGCCACTGCTCAGGCCTACTTCTGTCAACAGATATATGTACTATCAAAATTACAATGACCGCACCGACCGTTTTCAATTCTCTGAAGCAAGCCTTGAGGCGAGCTGCGAGGAAGCCTGATAGAGGCCAGGCCTGAGGCTTGCTTAGATGTGTTTCTGTCTTAATGATTGCCTGATCTATTTCCTTTTTTTTTTCTGACGACATGTTCTTAGAGGACTATCAGTTTTTAGTTCGATTGTTTTCTTCAAATCCTTTTCCATTGTTAGTTGTGCTCCAGGTGAAATTATTCCATGTTTTGACCGGATATGTTATGAAGTTGTGAATTATATATACGTCGATTTCACGATAATATCAACTTGATCAGGATAGCATGATATTCGCACTTCAAACATTCAATATTTAGAAACAAGCATTCCAAAAGCACATTCTACAATTTTTCTAGCTCTAAAAGCCTATCTTATGTTAAATGAACTAAAAGGATTGTTTTTAAAATTATAGGGATGTATCCAGAATCTCTTCTTGGAGTTTCTTTTGACGTATTTTTAGACGGCCGCAGCGATAATCACATTACCATCTGAATCAAACGAAGTCATTTTAAAAATTGATCAGACTAATTTTACAATATTGATACTATATATATGTGTGTGCGGCTAAATTATTAGATAGCATTTGCAGTGGATATGCCATTGCCATGCCATATTATAAATGCCACTTGTGTGTGCGGCCTGCATTAGATGTGAATTTCTCAAAACAACAAGTCTCACACCTATAAGCCACAGTTGCTTTTGTAATACGTTTTATTACATGATTGGAAATTTTTATACCTATGTCATATGACAGAATTTATTGCAGTCGACCCATTCTTATCCCACATTAAATCTAGAAACGACTCGGTCACGTAAAATACATTTATATTACATTACATTATTTATATTCAAAGATAAAGTGAACAAAACTCAAAGTAATTTTATAAAAATTTATGAAGCTATAAAAGTAACTCAATTTCAATTTTTTGTTTTCTTGCAGCATTGAGCAGCCACTTCAAGGATCAGCCAGTGACTAGTAATTTAATTTTATGTAGGTATGTAAGTATTCAACACTACATAGGAATTTCTTTATCTTTAGTTTTTAAATGTAAATGAGCAACAAAGACATATGAAATGCTTAGTAGTATAATCTGCTTAAATTCTTCAAACTTCCCAGCAAACCATTTCGCGAACATCCGTAATAGCGAAACTTAAGTGACAATAGAGCTGAACAATGCGAAACATAAGAGTAAATGCGATAGACCTAAAAATTATGTATGTATGTTATTATATATGTATGTTATTATATATGTATCGAAGCGATATAAAAGCGAGACGAACGCGAATATAAATTCGGCTCTTTTTTTTTCAACTTACATGACACGTGCATGTGCCCGAACTTCTGAGAATTTTACAGCTTCAAGATTTTCGATTCTATTTTTCTATTTTAGCGTGAGCCACTGACTAATAACAATGGACTAAGCGTATTGTATTTTTCCTATAGGAAGGAATGGCATAAATTTTATAGTTTTCTCTTTCGTGCTATGGCAGAGTTGGAGCTACCGACACAAAATATCGCTTACCGAACGTTTTCTTATGCCATCTGATGTTTTTATGTTAGCTACTGATGCAATCACCGCATTAAGAATAAGGTTTTGGGCTACTTGCCCAATAATTGGCCGTCACACGGTTACGGTTCACACTAATAGGGTCCACACGTTGATGATTTGAGACTCATTCTTCAAGACGGATCTTACAGCTTCCGGTAGAGGCTATCGGTTGAGGATAAAGGACCAATGGGGCTTCTTCTCTGATGAGGACTCCTCGGCGTCTGATAAAAGAGTCGGCCGATATACTCGGCAAACCTGGGGCGTATCAGGGCGCCCTTATGTGGACATATGGTGATATATTCCAGCTCGCATGAAAAGAAACAATCTAATTAGCCATATACAAAAGAAGACAAATAGAACCCTGCGGAAAAGGCAGCGTTAACATCATGAGTAATTTTTATTAAACATTAGAGATTAACACAGGTTTATAATTAATTTATAGGATGAATATTAATAAGATCTATAAAAGTATTTTTCTATTTTTTTTTTTTTTTAACACAAACTCGAATACGTCTATCTTCTCATTAGAGAAAATCTAGACTCTCCGTTTTGTACATGTTTTTCTTTTTTATTTTTTACATTCGCCTACTCAACATATCTTTGAATATCCTGCAAATACTTTCGATATTTCATTTCCGAAAACTTACTAAATGACAAACACACTACACACACTACATCAATTGACAATGTATAATTATTACGTAATTTATGTGGAGGTAAAGTTCTAGACAGGTACGAGATATTAGAAATTAAAAAAGAGAAAGATAAGACTCATTTTTGGTTAATGATCAGCTAGATTTCGGTAACAAGAGCCCTTTAATTAAAACAAATTTTATAACGAAATAAAAATTACTGACATAAGATGATGGGAAACGCTACTATCGATATCTGTCAACATCTACTCCCGCTCGAGGTTTCGCTTTCATAACTCATTTGTATTCACTAGCGAAATTTATGTTCCACAATATTTGCTGGGTTACTACTATTATTTTTCTATAGAAAAAATGCAGGGAATATTTCCTAAAATGTAGGTTTCTTTCCCTATATTTTAGGGAATATTACCTAAATTTTAGGGAATAGTCCTACTTTTTCTACAGTGTATGTAAAATATGTGATACAACAACTTTATCTAACTTTTCCAAAGTGTTTCCTATACACATTTCACTAAAATGGCAACTATACAGGGTGCCCCACGTAACGTGTTTTCTAGGGATTTTTCTCAAAAATATGCGGAGATATCAAAAAATTTCTAATGATAAAAGTTACGTAAGCATAGCAAAAGTCTTTGAAAAAGGACTGGGAAAAGGATATATTATAAAAATGTCCTTTTCGTCCTTATAAAGGATACATTTCGACCACATTTTTGAATTCCACAAATAAAACTAAAACGAGAATGTTATATTGAAAACTCCAGTTTACTCCTTTATTATTGAGATATACCCCATGTATCATGTTGCTTTATCATTATTCCCGAAAATGCAAATAACAAAAGTTACCCATCATAAGCCGGGATATCCTCGAAAATGTTCCACACGTAATTCCGCAACTTTTGGTCAAGTTCGTTTTGCGGTGAAAGGAGTCTTCTCTTGAAGAACGGGTGGGAGGAGGGGGGAGATAAAATTTGAAATTGTATTACTTATAATTCCCGAACCAAGATGCGTAGCGGATTTGTTGATGTCTTACATTAACAGCACAGTATAGGCTACAAGTGGTATAAATTTCAGGTCCCGTGACATAGCCGAAAATATTCTTTTTTCGTGTGCCTTTTTCAAGTATATACCATACCAAAAGATAGCCACTAGATCTCTACCGTATTGGCAACTAGCACTGTCAGGCTTAGAGCGCGGAGTACGTGGATGGAGAGGGCTTTTGGGCATTCCAACATACTCCAGAAAATAGACTGCAGTAAGATCATCAGGGGCGCCTATTTAAAGGCAGAGAAATCTTCCATATTACAAGACAATTGTAGCTTGCATATGACAGGGAGAAGACAATAAAACTCCTTAATGGTAGTAGAACAAGTAACAGGAATTTAGTAGGGGTCATTATGGGTCAATGGGCCATATAAGACCATGCTAGAATACTAGGAATAGCAACGAACTACTTCTGCAGGAGCTGTAAGGATTTAGAGGAAATCTAGTCCATCCAATACGTACTTTGCGAGTGCCCCGCTCTGATGAATAAAAGAGGTAGGCTATTGGGTAGCTACTTTTTTTCAAGTTTAGAGGAGCTCCAAAATAAAGAGTCCAGATATATCCTGAGGTTCCCCACAGAAGCAGGATGGATCAAGGACGAGTTCAAAGTTTAGCTCATGATGTCAAGTGACACATTGGACGCACTGGAAGTCAAGTAATTCAGGCTAGTCTTCTAGCGGCACCGCTCTTACCTAACCTAACATATGAAACATTTTCTAGAATTCATGTAAGTTAGCAATTGTAACATCTCCTCACATCACCACTGTATACAACTCAAAAATTCCTGTAATTCCTTTCAATTAATCGAATTGAAAACTTCATTTGTATTCTGCATGAAAAAAATATAAGTCGGTATATTTCCTACAAGTAGCAAAAACCTATAATCCCACTTAAAGAAAGAAATTGTTCATGCAGTCAATGGCCTAGGAAATGGAAGGATAATGTGTAAATTCAGACAAAAGTTCAGACAAAATAAATGGATGCAGAGCTCATCCAATTAAGCGCAGTCCAATTTTGTACGAGCTCTTATTTAATCCCACAGACTCAATTTCGTAAAATCTAATAATGATGTCTTCCAACAGATATACTTCTGCACAACAGAGAATCCAGAGTTTCCCGCATCATTTCCTTGTTCCCGGACCAAAGTTTTTGGGAGATACAATGTACCTATACGAAGCTTATAAAAAGCAATTGGCCCATACCAAACAACAATACCAACAGCTTCGGATCTAATTGCTTTCTGTCACTAATTAATAACGAAAATGAAACCACTTTCTTTCATGGGATATCTGGCAATCATACAATAGTCTATTCCACACCCCTTAGAAATTCAGTTAAGTAGATGATGCGTCCATACGACAAGATGTCTTCTGCGATGACGTAGTCTCATATTAAATTCAACCAATTCTCTACAGAAGATGAATGCGAGGAAGATAAGGTGATTATGAAAATGATTGAGAGTCCTTTAATCATTCGAACTCTTGCGGGATTCAGCATCGAGACCAACAACACTATCCTCACTATAGAAAAAATTATAATCAGATATATAACGGAACCTTTTGTTTTGCACACTCCTCACGGTGAAGCGCTAGCGCGAAAGTATGCAATAAATAAATTCCAATAAAATTGGATTACGATTATTAATTTCCCTGAAAGCTCGCAATATTGACATAGATAATATTTGAGCTTTGTTTAAATGAAAATCATATTGTGAACGGTGATTGTGATCACATAAATTTAAAAGAATTTTGAAAATTCAATCTACCGTGACTTAAACACATTGCGAGCTGAAATACCGATGTTTTAAAGTAAGATGAAGGAACTACATCTTGATACTTGAACGCTTTCACAAATTTCTCCGATAGTCGTTACAGTAGTTGAAGAGTCTGATATTCCTTTGACGAAGGCTGTGAAGGAGATGTGAGCTCTGAGCTCTGATGAAGCTTATACTGCACCGTTACAAGATAAACTAAAAAGTAAATATTAATAAGGCCACAAATCGTAAATGAAGTATGTATAGGTCTAGAATAGATAAAAAAAGACACAAATTAGAAGCATCTGAAAATATTTTGAGATAATTACGTATGCACCTAACCCCTGATTTTCACGGTTTCGATTTAACACGACTGAAAAAATAAGGAAAATTCAGTTTATATTATACTAATTTTCAGTTTAACACACACATAAATTTTTGAAAAAAAAAAAATCTAAAGCATGCATTAGAGTGTAATATTATAGGGTTGCTTGTACGTTCATATTAATGAGCTTGAAAATATTTATGTTTGAGCCCTGAGCTTTAAAAATGGAGAACAAGGCCCACAATGCAACAGAACGGAATGTACAGAAATAGGATAGGAATTAAGGCCTAAACACAGTTGCGACGGCAGACTTTTGCAGAGAAAGAACCATTTTCTCCAGGAACGTTTTATGGAGCGTGTATTAATGTGTTACATAGGGATGGATTGGGATTGGATTGAAACGAGGTTGGGATCCGAAAAGGTTCCCTGCAACGTAGGCTATAACAAGGCCATTTCTTCACCCCCCAGACTTATGAGCAACTACTCATAAGACCCAACCGGACGCTTTGACAATATTCAAAATTGGCCCCAATCCTTCTTTCCGGCTCCTTGCATGGAAATCGTCCAGGAGATGTGAGCCAAGGAATCTGTAACGTTTTGCTGAGAGGACGGAACAGTGACAAAGAAAATGTGCCACCGTTTTAGATTCTGCATCATCTGCATATCGGATCTTCAATAATCCCTATCCTTTGCAGGTGACCTCTTCTCTGGGGTTCAGTGAGAATTAACACTATAGTTCTCAGGGTTGGTTTTCTCAGTCCCAACACCTTTTTCATTTCATTTGGGTTAAGCAAAACAGCTTTTTTGTGATTCCACCTGAAGGATCCAACTAAAGGCGACTGTATTGACAGTCGGCCCAAGCCGAGATAGGAGAGGCAAAATTGTTTTGGTCCAATCCCAATTGTGAAGGATATTTCCTCCGAAGTTGTACCAAGACGACCAAGTTCGTCCACCTTTTCATTGCCACTAATGAAATTTCCATGTGAGGCTCCTCGCAGAAAACATGTGTTCCAGTGATCTCTTCCGATTTGGAGTCGTCTGTGTATATGATAGGGTTTGTCAGTGGTCGAAATACAGAGCGTTATTCCCATTCTACTCTATCTAGAATTTTCGATTTAAAGTTGCTCTTCAGCATAGTCTCGAGAAAGTGATCGTTGTCCTAGTCTATGACAAGTTCGATGGACTGCAGGAATTCAAAGATGGATTCATGTGGAACTCCGACTGAGATGCAGCGTTAGCGCAGCAATTGACGTCCCCTTCTTCATGTGTATATGAACCGGGTGTATGTTGAGGATGACTTCAAGATCCCTCGAGATGGTTGACTTGAGAGCACCACTTACACTAAGGATACATAATCTTTGAATCTTCTCCAATATCTTGCGATGATTAGCGAGCTCCATTGCTTTATACCACACAACAGAAACGTAGGTTAGCATGGGTCGGATGACGCTATTGTAGATCCAAGGGATCATTCGTGGTTTAAGTCGCGACTTTTTCCCTATGAATCAGCGGCAGATCGTGAAGTCTCGAAGAGCTTAATTCACTCTATCAGGTAAGGTTCCCAGCTAAATTTTCTCTCTAATATGATACCTAGATATTTTGCTCTGTCCGTCAGTTCCAAACGTGTGGAGCCGATAGAGGGCAGATTCATTCTGGGAGTGTTCCTTTTCTTATTAAAGAGGCATAAATTTGTTTTCAATGGATTAGTGGAAAAGCCGAAGTCCGCAGCCCAGTCCGTTCGATCACCAAGTCGTGTTTATGTGAATCACATTGTTGAAGGCACCTTCTACATCGATATAAACAGCCAGCGTAAATTGTTTAGAGGAAATATTTTTCAATAGAGTGGATAACCTCTAACTTTATTGAAGTAATTCAATTACGATGGCGAGAGAGGCCGATGGCACTGCAGATTCCAATGTAATACTAATTATTTTTTGATTTTGTCGATTTAATATGTATGTTCGCCTGAATTTATGAAAAACTACATACCTATAATATCAAAATATATTAATATATTTAATTAAAAAGAAATATGTAATATTGTTTAACTTTAGATGTATACTTTTTCAATATATAACATGAATTTAATTGCGCGATTTCAATGTACACGATTTTAATTTACACGATTTCAATTTACACGGTACTTTTGAAGAACATATCCACCGTGTAAATCGCCGGTCAAAGTACCAAATGCAAAACATATATTCTACTATTTTTATATCCTAGATGAAATCTAAGAGTATACTCCAAATAATGATAGTAGATCACTTAAAAAGCTGAAATTATGTACACGGAAAAGAAAAATTAAGTTCGAAAATGAGGATATTCGGGAAACTCCTTCGTGGGGTTGCCATACAAAAATAACGTTTTCTACTATATATTTGGACACTGCCTGAGAACGCGTCGACATAGAGAGCTGAAATCTAGTACATGGTGTTTTTATAGTAATAACAAATAAAATTTCAAAAATGGAACAAATCGGACAACCCCTTCTTGGTGTTGACATATAACAATTTCGGTTTTTTACATATACTGTGAAAACCATCAGTCCTAAACATTTTTATTGTACTGAGAACTTCTTCAGAATATTAAATCCTATAAAATTGGTTACAATCATTTTTGGAAGAAGTTGGAATCAGATCTGGGTATTTTTCAATCGATTAAAATGTTAATTAGCTCCCTCGATTGAAAATTTAGTTGTCCAGACAATTGACGGTTTTGTTTTTTTGAGGAAAGGGAACGAGAGATCCCAAGCACGGAGGACAGGACGGCTCATTGTGCTATCCAGCTAGAAACCCATTCACCAAAACCTTCCTGTCCTCTTAATAAAGCGCATCAGGTCTTGGTGAGGACGGTTTTGTAATTTATCTATTGATAGGAGGGCAGACGCTAGAGTATCCAGCCTGCTCTGGGCGAAGGCCGGACAAGCACACAGAAAGTGTTCAGTTGTCTCAGGCTCTCCTTCCAGTCAGGACAGACACTCATGGCTGTCAACAACTCTCATATTTGTTAGATGAACGTGAAGCGAGCTGTGGTCGGTGATGATGCCCAACACAGTTTTACATTGTTTCCTTCAGAGCCAGGAGACAAAATCAAAGAAATTCCTATTGGGCACCTGCAAGTTCTCACGTTCGCCCATCTCTACTGATGCTTTGATGAAAGACAAAAGTAAGGCTTCTGATGTTTATTCATTTAGTATTTACTTAGTGTTAAGATGATGATATTAATGTGACTATTTGCCTGGTAATTTGTTATTAGATTGTCTGTAGCATGTCATAAATGATTTTTGTGATACACATTCCATTTTAAGGTACTGACATATGCAATAATAAAAACGTCGTTAGGTACAAAAGCAACATAATATGTTACTTTTTCCCCGTTGAATTATAATAAAAGTATGCGTGATGTCTTCAATGTTTGTTTTATATTTATGTTTATTGAAACAGAATGCCGCGGCAGCTAATTAGAAAAACAGAAAGGCACTACTAACACAGCAGTCTATAAAAAAGCGGCAAATGAGCATTTGAAGGACAATATGAAAATAAGAGCACTAGCAAAAAATACAATGTTTGCCATGTCACATTATACAGATTCATACAAAAACTTAAAGCAGGGAATACTAATGAAAAAGTTGGCTATCGCTGCCTCAACCGGGTCTTTACTTCTGAAGAAGAAAAATGTTTGCAGGATTATGTAATTAATGGCTCCAAGATATACATCGGATTGGTCCCGACTGAAATGCAAAAGTTGAAATACAAATTAGCGATTCAATATAAAACCAATTTCCGGAGAAATAAAATGAAAATCACATGGCGGGCAAGGAATGGTTAACTGGATTTTTAAAACGACACACAATCCTATCTCTGAGAACCCCAGAGGTAACAAGTCTGTCCTGCGCCTCGAGCTTTAATGAGCATAACGTCAATCAATTTTTTGATAGCTATGATAGGTATAAATTTGAGCCAAGATATATATGGAATATTGACGAGACAGGGGGGTAGCAGCTCAGAGAGGAATTAATCAAGTAGGTGCAGTAAGCTCTGCTGAACTTGAGAGGTTAGTAACTGTTGTTATCGCTATTTATGCTCCTCAAAAAGGGCACATACCACCATTTTTTGTATTTCAGTGGAAGCGATATCAAGACCACATGATACGGGAAGGTCCTATTTGGTCTGCTGGTGGTGAAAATGCTAGCCGCTGGATGCAACAAGCACAGTTTTTGCTGCTTTTGGAACACTTAAAAAAACAATCGATCGAAAATGCCTGTTATTGCTCGGCAATCATGTATCACATATCCCTTGGTTATTGTAAAAGGAATTAAATCGTGCTGCTGCCAATTCCTCCCCACTGCACCCACAAGCTTAAAGAAGCGATATAGATTGAATTAACGCGATAAAGTTTGTTTTTATTTATTTCATTTTTCAATATAAAACAATTTACAAATGAGAAAAACATTATATTAAAAGAATATTGGCAAAATAGTTTGTGATTTGTATTTTTTTGCATTTCTTCTTATTATTTTTCGAATCGGCAGATGCACAGCAGAGCTCCACATGTATATTATATGCCAAATCTAGCACATTTTTCCTCATTATAGCTATAATAAAGGAAGAAAGCACTTCATTTGTGTACTTCATTATGATCTGATTTTCAAGCCATAATGACGTATACTATGTGACATACGGCATTTTAATGAATACTTAGTATTAATTCATAAATTCATTAGATCGTGTTGTGGGTCTAGGGTATAACATTCCCGAACCACCAACTCTCTGGGCTGTATCGAACATACAAACCGATGATCCTAATCAGCTGTTAAAAACTGCTACCTCAGATACATCACCAAGCTCGTCATAACCAGCACCTAGTGTGCTACAAGCAACTTTTACGCAGCCAATTCCCTTTTCACCCGAAGATGTAAGATCAATATCAGAAACAAAAAGAGGTTGTAAAAACCATAAAATTGCGATACTCACTGACACCCCTGAAAAAAATGCAATTGAAGAAGAATATAACCAAAGAAATAAAGCCAGGAAACTAATGCTCAAAACCGTTAGAGGAAAGGGCAAGAGAAAATTAGTATCTGGAAAAAGACAAGGCCAGGGAAAGATAACAAGGAACCTTCGTAGAAGCAAAGAAAGGAGAAACAGTCAATAGTAAATAGCGATTCTTCTGATGAAGAAGATTGCTTTCGCCTATTTGTTCAGAGCTATTTACCAATAATTGATGAACCTTCTCATCCATACGTGCTACACCATAATTATGAACCATGTATTTGGGTAATGCGCTTCTATCTGGATTTTCAGAACGGTTCCATTCATGAACGTAATATTGTTCGATTGATTATGGTACATATAATGCATTGCTGCTTACATGTGTGTAATATTTATTAGCAATTTCTTTGGCATTTATAGGTTTCACATCTGCTGGTTTCATAGGATTTCTAGCATCAACTGTATATTCTTTATTTCTTCCATAAAATTGTTTATTTAAACCTTCACAAGTTAAACCAATTGGTACATATTCTGATGTTGCGGTTCCACTTAATGTTGTACCCGTATCAAATGCAGTTCTTGTTCCTAACGGTGTAACTGTACAAGATACTTCTGTAATTGATGCTCCAAAAGGAAGTCCTGCAAATTCTGCATGACTTAAATAAAATGGTAAAAAATCAACCGGTATTAATGTCAACGGTGTAGTAATATTTTCAACATAATCTGGACTGCCTAATTGAATATTTTCAGTACTATATCCATATGAAATTAAATTAATATTCTACTTTTTTAATGTAACAGTTGTCGCAGATGATGGTTCACTAGGTCTAATCCAGGTTATATTTGGTAAAGTTGATGACGCTCCTCCAGTTCCACGTAATCCGCTCGCATCGGATCCCACGGCTCGACCCACTTTGTATATTTTCTGTCGTATCCATTGGTGTATGTGCGGATGCTTCTGCAGAACCCCTACGAACAGCTTCAGAAATATCGCCAGTATCAATATTACTAAAGATATCTTCAAGAGCTCTAGCTGTACCAGGTGTAAGCGGAGGAGAGACTTCGCCTGTATCTGTACCTCCACCAAGGTCTTCAGGTCTGAGTTGTTTGGCGGTTGTTGCGTTGTCGTCGGCTGATCCGGTATCGGCAGGTCGCTTGCTTGGTCCAGGTTGAGGTTCATTAATATTATCGTCTACAATAACTTCCTCACGAATGATATTGGTATTACTTGCTTGCCACTTTGCTAATATTTGTTTATAATATTGTCCTTCTATTCTGTATGCTGCACCACCTGGTACCAGGCCCCTCCCATGGTTCGAAAGAAAAGAATTCTTCGTGTTAAACAATGAATTTAGGCGCATTAAATCGCAGCGAGATTCACGGCCACGGTAGAAACGCAGCAGCTCTCGCAAATTATTTCCAAGTAAACCCACCTTAATTTAGTTAAACTAGAAACATTCAATCAGTTGTAGTGCGTTTCATGTTGCATTGTACGAACGCTATTTTAAACCAAAGTCTTAGGACATTTCTTGTTGATGATATCCGTCAATTTTTTTGTAAACAACCACGGTTTGAAAGAAGTGTTGTAAGTTACAATTATGTTGTAATTAAGCATACAAAAAAAATAGTGGAAATTCAGACTTAGTTTTCTTGATTGAAATCTAATTTTGAAGTCATTTTGAAATACATTCGTAAATGATGACGAAATTTATCAGGTATTTCTAGGTAAATGCGCATTCATAATAGAACGTTATTTAGCGCTCCAATCGTAAACGAAATTTTGAATTTTGTGAAGTAGAAGGAAGAAGAATAAAGTCAAAAGCGTTTTGTGCGACAAGGAGGATTATTGATTCTCTGGAAATTATTTCGATATGGAAGCATTCAGCCACGTAAAGTGCTACTTTTCAATTGCTTTCAGCCATCAAAACTATGATTTTCAAGTGTCGATTATGGTTCTTTATTCAGTACACTATTTGCCTTTATCGTTGTGTTGAGGCTTGGTAATAAAAAATTAAGTCTCGACAGAAACTATCGATAGATGCTACAAAGTACAAACTTGTGTATAGAGGGAAAAAAATCGTTTCAAGACTGTTTTTCAAAAAATGAAAACTATTTGCCAAGCCAAGGCTTGAATCTCATTAAACCAAACGATGGAATGCAATGATTAACACAATTGAAAATTATTATCGTGTGGTGATCTAAAAGGTGCCAAGATGGTTTTCCAAAGGCACCACTTTATAAACTCTATCTCGATTCTTGATTGCAAACAATTTTTAATAATTTATTTTTATTTGAATAGAACTTTTATTTTTTATTTTTACAGAACTATTTTATACTTCAACATAATATTAATACTGTTTAAATTAGACACGCACACACAGCGTAAGATACTAGCCACCACAGATCTTCAAACCTTACCCCGATCTGTTCAGTACACATTTAGTGAACCGTTTTTTGAAAAGTCGCAGCATTTTGTCAAACTTCTCATGTTTGAAAATCTTAGATGACGCAGCGTGTGGACAATTCTTTGAAACATACACCTTTACACGGCAATTCATCAATGAAGTCACGACCTGGCGGCGCCGAATTGAAGATGAAACAATTAACAGTTCATTGAAAGCTCTTGATATCTGCAGCAAGGATGTATTCCTAAATGTCCTTTTGAAAATTATGCCACCTATGACCACAACTCAAAACTAATTTAAGGGTCGATGCAATTCCTTATGATTTTCTGGCGTATCAATTTATTGAAACAAAGAAGAAAAGAATTTGTATATGTATTGGACATATTTTTTGTACAAATTTGTCATTAAGCGGAACCCTGGTATTAATTAAAGTATTTAAGTTTGTAGTTCTCTATCTCAAAATCCCCTCCTTCGAAAAATCCTGCACACAGAGCTGGGTACAATGTAATGATTGTAAAAAATGGTCTCACGCTGAGTGTACCAAAGATGATTCATACTACGATAATTGCGAGTCTAAATAGCAAAATAGAAATGTTAACATCATTACTGCCTATAAGTAAACTACTATTTAAGAAGAAGAAAAAGTTATTCTAATTATTTTTTTTTTTTTTTTTTTGTTATTCGTGGGAAAAAGTATTTTAAGTTTCGCTTTTTTTTCCCTAATTTTATAATAAATAATTTAATTTAATCTTGTGTTTCCCTTTCATTGTACATATAATATTGCGTAGGACCTTAAAGGTGTTACTTTCGACCCGTACCGTGTTATTTTCGTCCTGATGCTGAGGACGACACGACAATCGTCATTTTTTTTTCAGCTTCATAATTGTTAGAAGCCAAGATATTTTAAATAAAATTATAATGTATATTTGTAGAGTATAGACGACAATATTCATCTTATCGAAAATATGATTGATTGCCAGAAATCAAAGTGTTACTTCTGTACTCTGTCTCTCCTTCATAGTGTCAACATTTTGGAAGCTCGGAATCGAAAGCTCTATTTTCTGCCATTCAGCCCTAATAAAACATACTCAGAGTATCATAAAGCATCTTTGAACAGATCTCCCATATCTGCTCATGCCAGTTCGTGTTATGCCTATAATGGGCATTCTCCTTGAATCTTTACTGGCGAATCAAAATATAAAATTTAAACAAAGAAAAAAAATTTTCAAGAATGTACGAATTGGTTACTCTTTAAATTGAACGTCGCTATAAAAGAAACTAAGGTCTCTACTTCCGTATTTTCTATAAATTTAATACTTTTTTATGATTTTAAACAAAACTGAAACCCGACGTTTTTTTTTTAAACATTGATTGAATTGTATTTAAGTTGGTAATGAAATGTAATACTTAACAATACTTTAGTACTACTATTATCCAAATGTGATATCACAAGATAAGTGTGGCATAAGTTTTGACAAAACTTCCACCACACACTTCTGTTCTCCAATTTTTTATACAACAATTAAAGATCTCGTCAAAAAAACAACATGGCGCTTATGATTTTTATCTGTTATTATTTATTATTATCTTAGTCTTTATCTATCCAAATTTTGGGTTTTCTAAAACTGAAAGCTTTCATAACTACTTGTTTGCGAGTTCATAATTTATGTTTAAAGTAATTCAAGTGTATTCTTTAAAGTTTCGCTTCTCGTGTGACCAACTATGAAAAATATCATCATTATAATACTAGGAAACCTGTGTATAACATTTTCGACAAATTCTCATCTATCTTGGCATACATCCAATTGCTCGCCGCCTCTTTTCAACTACCCTCCTTATGAGCGTATTCAAGCAAATCAGCTTTGCAATTATTATAATTTAATTTACGGGGCTTTACCTATTTCTTCCAAGAATGTCATAATTTTTTAAGAATGGAAAGAATATCCTCAGTTCATGTTCATTTACGGGGCTTTACCTATTTCTCCCAAGAATGTTATAATTTTTTAAGAATGGAAAGATTATCCTCAGTTCATGTTCATTCCGTTGACCATTTTCAAGCACAAATGATTGTATTGTTTTTCAATGTGTATTGGGTCATGGATTTTAAATAGTCACGACATGTTATTGTTGGCAAAAATTCCTTCCAGCAGGGGATATTATTTTCACTTTTATTTCATACCATATTCTACAAAAAATAGCTCTTCTATACAAGTCATTAATACTCTTCAGAACTTAAAGGGCGTTATCAATTTAAAAAAGTTGTATAAGAACTTTTCTACCTGAGGTGATAAGGTATCCTTTTCTTAATGTTGCTGCAGTTTGGTACGGCAAGACTGAGGCCTTACAAACTGCTGCACTCACCATTCTCATGCAGAAAATGACTTGAAAATGTTATTGTCCTAGAGCTCCCCCTGAGAGGTGCCATTCAAGGAGATATTATTCAATGGAGGTGTTAGACTCAAAGAAAACTGTCTGCTTGACATGCATATGTGAAGAACTCCTCATATTCTCTAACGTGATGAACTGAGCCGAGTTCATTATTTTGAAAACACATCGCTGCTGAAATATTTATTAGTTTACCGAGTCCTTGACTTATGAAGTTGTTTTCTATATGCAAATGTAGATGAGTTGTTATGACAACAAAGAAATCATCAGCTTTATCAGATAAATGAATGAGGTTGGAGCAATTTGAATCCAATCTCTTTATATGCATATGAATTTATCTACTACTATATTTCCATGGTTTGTATATTCTTTTTGGGGAATTTTGATTAATTTAAGAAATGTTCATTCGCACCATTGGAAGTATGTATGTATGTGTATATATATTCCTATTACCATACAAAGCTTTAGTCACGTCCATAAGATTTCATGGATAATGATTTTGGCTTATCGCCGCAATGGCACAAAGGACTGGAACTCCTTGGCTTTAAGTTTCAATTTCAATATACATATTAATTAGAAAATGTCTGCACATAAAACGTATGTATGCTGATTACAGATGAAGTGTATTTTAAAAAGAGATTTGAGGATTAAAAAAATATTTTCTAATCTTATTTTTTTTTATCTAATTATTTTTATTGGCTTCCATAAAAACTCCGTCGTCTTTTTCTTGCATATTTGCCACTGTCGTTTGATGGTAAGGAAAAAAAATGCTAAAAACAAAGCACACAGAAAGTAGATATAAAAAAAAGTAATGTGGAGGCAGATATAATATGAATTTCAAGCAGTTGCGCAAAGACGTTGAATTCCTTCATCGTTTTTTTTTTTTTTAACAATACATAAATCCCATGGAATCCAGCATTAGGTAGAATAGCAAGGTATTCTGGTCGTTTCTCAATAGTAAAAAATCAACAACAGGTTTCTCTAGGATAATGCGTTATAATGACGTTGTTGCTCCGGACACACAATCCACATGTAATCATTTTGCAAGTTTCTTTGAAAGCGTATTTGATAACTCAGTGGCAGTGTTGTGCGATTTAATCTACGTGATGTAGACTATATTATTGTCTACGCGTCGACAATTACTTGTGGACAATAATCTCTTATCTACACTATATTTTATAAGCGTAAACAATGTAGATAATTAAAATTTGATAGAAAATTCAAATGGGTTTATTATAATTTGTTAGTTAAGAAATAGATTATAAGTGCACCAAAAATAATGATTCGGATATTAACCGACATAATTTATTGAAACTGAGAATAATGATTGATAATAGTAAGCATAAAGAGAATATAGAATTATATGTGTAACTTAGTTATAATTACATCAGCAATTTAAATAAAAACAGTTATTTAGATTAATAAAAATTAATCAGATTATCAGCATCTTCGTTGTATACATCATGCTTAATTCTAGGAGAATAATAAATATGCAGCAATCGTTTAGATCTTTCACAAAGGTTAACCGATTTTTGCTTGGAGAAAGAACCTGTTACCGGCTTGAAAAAAGTCTTTCTAGTTGGGCAGATGATTGTGGAATCTGCAACAGTTTTATAGCTAACTTGGACTGAAATGACGCAATGCTACTATATTCATATACAGGGTGTCCCGTAAGTCGACGTCAAGCCGGAACCGGGTGATAGACCAAATCGTAACAGTTACCAGAAAAATATAAAAAAAATCTAAGTCATGTATTTTTCAAATTATAGGCATTTCTTTTATTTTCGAGAAAATGTACACCTTGTGATGGTTTTTAAGATTCTGTGGCTACAAATCTTTACTTTTTTTCAATTTTATTTTTCTTATGTAATCCCGAATAGTGCTTATGTAACCTGTTGCTTTAAATTCTAAGACAACTGCTCCAGCTTGGAAGAAAATGTCACATTTAGCCGCACGAGGAATGGAAAATTATTACTTCACCGAAATTTAACTGACTGTACTGAAAAAAAAAAATGTACTACGCCAGTCTGGCAAGTAACTTTAAAAGTTGATGCATTTAATAAGGATTCTAAAATGGGATAGCACTTGCTACATTATTTCTTAGATTACGGAAAAAAAAAATTTTTCTTCAAGAAACCCAGTTTCGAAAAATATCTTTTTACCTACTAAAAATGGTTCTAGTGCATCCAAAGCTTGCCGTAAGACCGTAACTTTAAGCTTTTAGTTTGAGTGAGACGGAGAGTCATTACATGAAGTATGAGTGAGACAGATAGTGACGCTTTCAAGTTAGAGATGCTAACTTTTTGTTAAATTTAGGACAAATTTTCCTTAAATTTAAAATTAAACACCAATTATTTGGATGCTAAGATTTATTATTTACAAAAGATGTTCAAACTGCCTTCCTTCAGCTGCAATACAAGCTCGACATCTTCTTAAAATTTGAATAAAAACAATGAACACCAAAAATATCTTTAGCATTTATGAATTTAGGACTTACTTGCTAGAACAATGCTTGGTTAAGAAAATATAGCCGCTTAAAGTTGAAACTTTGAACCCCCGCCCCTCCCAGAGCTTGCCCCTCCCGCAAAAATGAATAGCACTAAAAGATGCGTAATAACGAAATCTACGTAAATATCAAGTTTGGTAAAAAAGTGTTTTTTCGAAACTACCCCCTCCATTTTCGAAATTCAAAATCGAAAGGTACCCTATCTAATAGCCAGTTAAGATTCCCGTACAATGACATACAAATGGCTGTCGTAGGTTAAAAACTGTAGGAGGAGATAGAATCCTACGAAAAAACTGAAAATTACCTCGATGGGCATATCTTCCAAATGTTTGCTTATAACTTTTGATCGTTATTGTTGATAGCACTTAGGGAGGTCATTTTGGAAAGGGAACATAATGCGTAAATTTTTTCATAGTTTTGCCAAGTTCGTGCAATGGTGATATTTCGAATAAATGTACACTGAAGCGCGACAAAAATGTTGATGAAATGATAAATCTTAGAGAAAAATTTTTTTTTTAAATAACTGAAGGCACAATTATAACTTATTATGCATTCTTAGAAATGAAGGTTTTTTTAAATGAAGGTTTGAACGTCACAATCCATTAATTATAATAGAACTTATAACGAAATTACTCTGAAGAGGTATGGAAAACCTCGAAAAATCGATATTATCGATTTACTCGAAAACCAAGCGGAGTTCGATATAAATGTATCTGGACTTTTTTGACCCAAATGACCTCTACTTTCATCCTCTTAAAGGATTAAAGATATTTCCAGAACACCCTGTATATAAATCCTGCAAATATTTCTTTATTCCAGCTTTAAAATATATTTCTAAATTTATTACTTAAATCTGGGATATTTCTATATTCGTAGGAAACTACAATTATTAAACCAATTTTCAAAAGTGGTGCACATCATTGTATTAACAACTATAGAGCTGTTGCTCTTATGAATATTTTACCAAAGTTGCTTGATAGCATTATCGCTACTGAAATATTCTTTTTATGCAAAGAATTATCTGCTCTGAGCAACATGGATTTCTAAAGGGAAGATCAACAGTCACAAATCTTCACAAATTATTGCATCAATTCCATTGAGGAAAGAGCTCAAATTGATTGTATTTACACAAATTTCTCTAAAGCATTCGATAGAGTATGCATCCATATTTTAATAAATAAGCTTCGCACCTTTGGCTTTCATTCAACTTTTTTAGATTGGATCACATCTGGTCTTACAAACCGCAAACCAATTGCCAAAATTTATACAAACTATTCGCGCATCTTTAAAATAAATTCTGGAGTTCTTCATGGTAGTCACTGCGGTCCTATATTATTCAATATTTTCATTAATGATATTAGCTGAATATTCAAGTACTCACGCTCACGTTTAATTTATGCTGATGATTTAAAGTTGTTTCTAAAAATTATCTGCTCAAATTCGTGCCTTCAGTTACAAAATGATCTTGATAGTTTGTCTAACTGGTGTCGTAGACTTTAATTTAAATACTTCAAAATGTCATATTTTAACTTATAATCGTTCTATAAGCCCGATATGCTTTAATTATGTTATTAATGATGTTTCTGTAAGTCGTGTTCGCGAAATCGCCGATTTGGGTGTAGTTTTTTATACTAAACTCTCATTTTCAAGACACATAGAATATATATCTTTAAAATGCTATAAACTTATTGGTTTCATAAAAAGGAACTCTAAGGAATTTGAAAACGTTGGTACTTTTAGAACTTTGTTTACTACTATTGTTCGTCCCATATTAGAATATGCTGCAATCATTAAGTCTCCCCATTACCAAGTGCATATCCACATATTTGAATCTAATCAAAGAACTTTTACACGTTTTATATGTTACATGCTTAATATAACTTACCCTCGTACGATCAAGACGTTTACTAATATAATTATCAAATCTAAGTTTCAGGCGTGACATGCAATGTGCTTTATTTATAAGGGATATCCTGTGTTCCAATATTTTATGTCCAGAGCTTCTTAATATATTGAGTTTATATGTTCCAGAAAAGACCTTAAGAGCAAGGAACTTACTTTATGTTTCTTCTCATAGAACCAACTATGGTTATCAAGAATGTGTAAATAATTCTATTAATAAATTCAACTATTTTGATAAATATATAAGTAATCTATATTAATGCTTGAAATTTCAATTACATAAAAATTACATCGAATTTTTGCTTGGAAATTTCAAATTAAATATCTTATTATTTTTGTCCAAAAAAGAGTAATCTTTTTACTTATTATTTTTGTACCAAACTCTGTTTCTCAGTAGACTTTGTATTAAATTAATTAATTAATTTTTTTAAGTATTAATAGTCTGTAGGAGACGAACTCTGTAGACTTTACCTAGATAAATATATATTCCAAAAAGTTAATGGTTTTTATTATACCTTTCATGTATAGAATTTCGAAGACTGAAGTTTTCTATTGATAACTGTCCCAATCATCTTTTCCCGTGTATTTGAGTTCCTTAAATAATTTTTTTTTTTATTTATCGAGATCGACTTCATCGAAAGCTTTATTTTTTGCTCTGCCTGTCTTAAACTTATTTTTAATTTTCATAAGAATAAGATACCACTTCACATACTAACTAAAAGTTTTGTTTGTAACAGACTACAAAGTCTACATTGTCGACACAATAGTTGACATTGTCGACACATTAGTTGACATTGTCTAGACTAAATTTGTTTGTATACGCTAATGTCTACGCTAAATAGTAGACAGTGAAAGTCTACGCGTAGAGGAACAACACTGGTCAGTGGAAATCCAAAATTCTTCCAGCTGTGATATTAATTCTACATTACACTTGGAATCGTTAGCTAATCATGCATTGCCTTAATTATTCCTCCATTTTAGATTAAATTTAAGTATTGTTTATTTTTGTATTAGTTCTTTTATTTTTCTATTTGAAAGTTATTAATGTACTCTTTGTGTTTACTGAAGTACTCAGTCAAATTCATTCTTTTTTTTAACGTCTTTAGATTAATTTTTGATATTTTACTCTTACGTAATTTGCAATTGCCTTTAATTTTCCTGCTAAATTATTATATTATATTATTTTTCCTTCCACAGCTTTCCTAGTACAGCTTGTGTTATTGTTCCTGCTGATTTTCATATCTTGCTTCTGTTTTATATGGATAATGAAAAATGACAATACTGCTGAGTCTTGTGAATTGAACAACTCACGCTTTCTGCTGGAATTATGTGTTATCAGTGTAGTGGGCTTAAAATTTATCATCTAAACGCTCAAAGTTTATATCCCAAGATTGATGAGTTTCGTGATCTTTTTACCGATCGCGCATTGCTGATGAACTTTTAGATTTAAATAATTACAAAGATGATCGTGTCTGCGGCATTAGTGAAGGGACTGCGATTTGTTGTACATTAAAGATTCATTTCGTGGTAGTGTTGTGTCTCCGTCAGATCTCCTGAATTGAATGCAGAAATTTGGCAGATTTGTCGAGTAGATTAAGAGTAGCGGAAGGAAAGATCAAAAAAACAGACAAGCACTCAATCGACTGAAAGAGAATTTTTTCCGCCGTTGTATCTTATGTGTCGAAAAGGAAGGTAGACATTTTGAAAACTTTTTGTAATTTTTCACAATAAAATAATTATTTTTATTTAATTTTCAGTTTTACTTGTTTTTACTTCCCACTTAAAATTGTTAAATTTTACACTTAGGTCAATCTGAATCGAAATTTAAGTATGATGCCGTTGAGATAACTTGATAAAATTTGCGCCCTTAAAAGTCGATGAACTAAGAAAGTTTTTGAACTGGTTTCTAAAAAAAAAAAAATATGGAACTTTTTTCTTAAAATTACCATAGTACATTCAAGTTAGTTTTTGTTTTGGTAAAAGAAAAAATTCAACATTACTTTTTGAGACAATGGTGAAGTGTATTGAATTAAATGTTTTTAAATACAACAGATGCACTGCTAAGTTATTTCGGAAAAAAAATAAGTGCCTATCTCACTTTGACCGCTATGACCAAAATTACTTTAAGGCTTCCGATTATCACAATTTTTTGGGACACCCTGTATATTGAATAAACTTGACGATAATATAAGATTCACTTTAGAGTTTAGTAATAAAATAATTAATTTTTTAGACTTGACAATTACTATCTCTGAAAATTCATTATCTTTTAAAAAATTTAGAAAAGACACATTTTGTGATGTTTTTATCCTAGTAGACTCTGTATATCCATGGTTCACTTTTTGCCAGCCTTTCATTCTATGATACATAGATTGATATTTATCCCATTATCACTAGAAAATTTTAATGATGAAATAAAAACCATTAAACTGATCGCGAAGAACAATGGATACTCTAATAGCTTAATAGATAAGTTGATGAACAATTTGAGTATATTATGAGGCTTATTAAACTCCTTTTCCATAAATATGTTCCACTCAAACATCAACGCACCTTGGTTTACGCCAAGAATTAGGCGTTTGATATTGCGAAGAAATAATGCATATCGTAGATGACGCCGTTTCCGTACACCTGATCGCTGCGACCTTTTTCGGTCCGCTCATAGTACAGTTATTAATGAGATATGTTACAAACAATATTCCACCACAAAACTCTGGCCGAATCTTAGAAGTATTGGGATTGGGCGATCTAGGAGATCAATTGTATTTGTAAACCCATGTGTGTTAATCCAGATGTTTGTTTCTGCTTTAAATAGCTTACGTGGCCCGGGCTCTACTGTCAGTGATTAATATAGTGATTTAAATACATTTGATCCTTTTGACAGGTTTGCTTTTAGTCAAGTTAGCGCGGCAGACGTTTATTCTGCTATTGTGTCTGTGAAATCTAACGCTATTGGACTAGTTGACCTTCATCCCAACGTTATAAAAGTTCTTCTGCCTGTTATACTCCCAAATCTCACCTACTTTTTCAACAATATTATTTTAAGATCTACGATCCCTGCTACATATTTGGAAGTACCTATTCTAAAATTATTTCCATCTCGAAGAAGTCTCGTAGTTCAACAGAGTATCGTCCTATTTCCATACTGTCTTTTCTTTCGAAAGGCTTTGAAAAAATCCTGCACATCCAAATGACCAATTTTTTAGATGGGAAGAACTTCCTATCTAATCTTCAATCAGGCTTTAGATCCAAGCGGAGCTGCACTTGAGCATTGCTCAATATAACAGATGATATTAGGAAATCATTTGATAGTGATAAATTTACGGTGCCCCTCCTTGACTATTCCAAGGCCTTTACATAATTCACCACATATTGTTGTTACCTAAGCTGGATATTAATTTCAATTTTTCTAATTCTGCATGCACGTTGGTTTGGTCTTACCTTTAGCTGGCGTCATCAGAGTGTTTCTAAACCGTTGGGATTGCTGGAGAATGCCATATGCCATATAAACAAAGACCTCGCTGATATGCTTGATTGGGCTGTTAATAAAAGTTTAAGCATAAATGCTTCTAAATCTAATACTGTCGTGATCTATAAAAGTGAATTGGACACTTTCGGCTTCCTTACAGTAGTACCGTAAACAATCTTGGAATAAATTTGGATCGTACGTTAAATTGGTTCAATCATATTAACGTGCTTGTTTGCAAGGTTTATGAAACGCTACGTAAACTTTCTGTCACTCCAGCCTTCACTCTTGTTGACACGCGGATTATGTTATTTAAATCGTTAATTGTTCCCTTCATGACTTATGGACGTGAAGTTTTCCGTGGTTCTGATTCAATTTCTTTGCGTAAGCTCAATTTGGCTTTTAATTCTGCGGTATTATTCCTCCATAATTTGATATTGCCGAGCAACCCGATTACCTACCTGTATACTAGACTGGATTGCTCCCAATCCGTAAGAACTTTTTCTCTAAATACTCCTCGGTCCACCTGTCTTTCAAGTGGTCGTCAATATTTTGTTCAATCCACAAGACTTTGGAACTCTAATTCTCTTCACCATAGAAGGAGCAGGGACAATTATAGTTTTTAGAACAATTTATTTGAATATTTAATATCTGCATAACTGTTTAGTTGATTTGTTTTCCTAGTAGTAAGGCAATCTGTATTCAAGGCACTTTATCATTATTATTATTATTAATTTAGACATCAGACTTTACAAAATGAGGTAAAGTTTAGTTTAGTATAGTAACTTTATTTACTTTTCATTCTTTATGTTTAAATTCTCACCATTATTCTACCTTCACATAACTATAAAATTTGACTTACTTGTGTAACGTTGAAAATAAACTTTATTTGAATTTGATCTTTGAAGGCTAGCCTTGGAACAATATAATCCGTAGCTCCCTGTATACAGTCTTCAGGACAGATCTTCAGTATTCTGCTGTGACCAATGTCTGCTGTTGACCAGCAGCTCGACTCCTAAGTCTAACTACACTCTTTGCAGCTATTCATTTCTTTCCCATGGGTGTTGCAGGCATATAGTGTAATTTAATTTGGAGTCTAGTATCACTCCTAGGTATTTGGTTTCAGATTTAAAATCAAGAGTAATATTTCCCAGTTTTGGGGGTGTGAAAGTCGCAATAACTCTCCTCCGTCTAAAAAGTATTAGTTCTGTGTTTGCTGGATTAAGATCTAGACAGCAACTTATAGCCCAGTTAAGAAGCTTTTGCAATGCTCGCAGCTCACTGATCGTCGGAGGAAGTTTTCTCAAGACCAGTATGATTAAGTCATCGACATATGCCATCGCTTTTATACCCTCCCTTTGCAAAAAGATGAGAATACCATTAAACAGCAATAACCACGTCAGGGTGAAAATAACCTAACTTTTACCAAACTCTGCCTTTATTAGGCGGTTAATCCATCTACATATATTGGATTCAACTTCTAGACCAGTCAGAGTATCCCGTATGGCCTCTAAGCTAACTTTATTAAAGGCTACCTCGATATCAGGAAATGGACCTATAGTGTAATCTTTTTTCTCGATTGATTTTTCAATGGTTCCAACTACGTCATGTAGCGCAGTCTCAGCTGATTAAATTTTTACGTAAGCATGCTGTGATCTAGAAATCTCGCTTCCATGGACGCCTCTAACCACCTCTCAAAAATCTTCAGAAGAAACGATGTAAGGCTGATGGGTTTAAAGTCCTTAGCAGTCACATGCCTACTACGGCCTGCCTTAGGAATGAAAATCACCTTGGTTTGCTTCCAGGTGCCTGGGATAAAGATCACCATCAGCCCGGGAATTACAATTTCTTGCACTTTTTGTAGCATGATAGGAATGATGCTATCGATTCCTGGTGATTTATACGGAGCAAAGATTGAATTGTCCACTCCATTTTCTCCTTGGTAACTATGTCCCATATATCCTCTAAGTTTAGAGTACCATCGTACTCGTTATTATTATAGGTGTGGTCGGTTTCAAAGTTGCCAAGAAAATGGGTACTCATAAGCAGCTCTAAAGTTTCTTCACCAGACACAGTCCAGGTGCCATCGTACCTTTTCATGAAGGAGGGTACACTAGGGTCCTTGCTAAGACCTTTTTAAGTATGGCGGATTCACTTGTATTCTCTATGGATTCACAGTAGTCTCTGAGGGATGCCTTATACTGGGCCCAGTCTTCCTGACTTCTACTCGATTTCGCTTTTCTGAATAGTTTCCGTATGCTCTTCCCTAGGATACTTAAGTCTCTATTCCACCAGAGAGGGTAGGAATCCGTTAAAAGTTTACGCAGTGGGCAGGCTTCAAGAAAGGCTGTATTTAAAGCGTCATTTAGATTCTTGACCGCGTTATCTATTAACGATGTACAAGGTAATATATCATATTTGAGAGCGTGGGTGAAATTTTTTAGACTAGACCGGGAAGACTCAGTAAGGCACTTCCCTCGGCCCACGATTCTCTTTCAGGAAAACTCACAGCGAAGCGCCGCCCAAACCGAACTCTGGTACCTTCGCATCAAATCGTATGCGGGCCAGAGACTTTTCCCGTTCCAGCCCGCATGCCAAAGAGCAATGCAAAGAACCAGTCCAGCAATCCTACCAACATCCCCATTAGTAAAATATACATGCAGCCCTTTAGATATATGCCTGAATGACAAGACCCATGGGTAGCAGATTAAATAACACCTCAAAGGCAGCAGTAGCCGTAGATTTCCTAGAGTCTGTAATTCCTAGGCAAGCTATTGTAAAGCCATGAAAGA
Organism: Dioctria rufipes; assembly: GCA_963924295.1. Classification (NCBI taxonomy): domain Eukaryota; kingdom Metazoa; phylum Arthropoda; class Insecta; order Diptera; family Asilidae; genus Dioctria; species Dioctria rufipes. Next base: position 225,804,987 of record OZ002740.1, read on the forward strand.
ATAGTATATTTCAATTTAGCTTTGCGTCACCTCATACATTAAAACGAAATAGATTTAATTGATAATGTTACATACTTAACCCATTCATTGTAAAGCCATTACAAGAAAAATAAACAAAAATCGGAATGACAAAGAAAAGAAAATAAAACAAACGAAATTTGCCCTTAAGAGGAATTTGCAACATAAGCAAATTCCGCCATGCAAGCTTAATTCTTGATTGTGAGAATATGCGTACCTGAGGTCATTGCTTTACAATATCAGTATAATGTGAATCATATAGAATTTTCATGATCACAAATGCTGACACTGTAATAATGATTTTTAAATGAATTTGTTGAAACTCTGAAATAATCGCCCCCTTTAGAATTATTAAACATAACGACATAACTTAATAAAAATCAGAACATATTTGATCATCGAAAGATATCTTTTATTTTCTCACTTAACATCGGCATACTCTGTCATCCCATTGATTATTGGCGTACTCTGCCTTATCATAAAACAGCGGCATATTCTACCTTCCTTAGGACAAAAGCTGCATACTCTGCCCCAGCAAATAATATCGGCACGCTTTGCCATAATGTTGTACTTCCAGCCTCAGCAATCATCGGCATACACTGTCTAAAAACCCAAAAGGGAAGCTAAAGGAATAATCGGAAAAACAGCGGTTTCTTAGCCATACAAACTAAATGTTCGGCAGATCTCTTCTCTTCCAGTAATAAAATTAATCATTCTCATTACAATAAACAAATTTAACCATTATTAGCATTCATAAACATCGTGAAGCAGTCATACCACACCAGGCTTTGCAGTTCCGGATCGCAGTCCCCGCTTGTATCCTCGGTCACCGTACACAAGAGACATACGTGCGCATGGGTCCTACGACCGAGGTATACATCCAGTACACAACACTCGGCCTTAAGCCCCACGTGCAGCCAAAGGTTTTCCTGCATTGAATGATGACCCTCATAGTCGCATTAACTTTTCCATCTATATGCAATCCCCAAGTCAGTTCCGAGTCGAGGTAGACTCCGAGGTGCTTGACATAAGGAGACAATTGCTGAGTGTGTCCAAAGAAATTTAGAAGAACAAAGTACCCAAACGAACGTCTCCTGGAAAGGAGCACCAAGCTGGTATTTATAAGCTTCACTGACATATCATGGTGGATACACCAGTCCTCAACAGCATTGAGTCGTCATTGCATGAAGGCAGAAGTAGCACCCATGCTATGCCTGGAGATGAGCAGAGGGATGTCATCCGCGTACGGTTTACAAGGAATCCCATCCTTTTCGGAACTGTGATAAGTGATTTTACTAACATACACTACAGTACCGAGGAGAGCACGCCACCCTGCGCGCAGCCTCTCTCCACCAGAAGACGTCTTAGCATTTGACTGATTCGTCACACAATTGTGCAGTCAACAATATGCTGACGAGCTGCCTCACACAGCGACTCGGGGTAGGCCCTGTCAAATGCCTCTTTGATGTCCAGAAAGGCTTCCAAATGAAGCAATCCACGATGTAGTCCCCGTTTAATGACAGTAACCAGTGAATGGAGAGCCATCTCAGTAGATCCACCCCTCCGATAAGCCTGCTGCGAAGGCGCACGCTCGAGCAGTTTTAAGTGATGTAAGTAGAGGGAATAACATTCTTGCAATTATTGAAGATAGCCTGCAACAAATTACACCGACTGACTGCGCGAATTACGTTATGGATATGGTTTTACTCATCCCTAAGGCAATGGAAGAGCAACCTTTGCACTGATCGGCAATTTCGAATATTGTTCATATTAATGTCAATGTTTGAAGCGTGAAAATAATAATAATGACAAAATGAGATGATAAGATGTTTGATTTGAATTGAAATTGAAAGCTTTTGTATTAAAATGTCTTATTGAGAATTTAGTTTAAATATATTTTTTCTTGGGTTAAGCTTATTTGTGCTTGGGTTAAACTTATTTGTGCTTGGGTTAAACTTATTTGTGCTTGGGTTAAAGTTATTTGTGCTAGGGTTAAACTTATTTGTGCTTGGGTTAAAGTTATTTGTGCTCGGGTTAAACTTATTTGTGCTTGGGTTAAACTTATTTGTGCTTGGGTTAAAGTCATTTGCTCATGGGTTAAACTTATTTACTCTTGGTTTAAATAAAACTGCGAATGCTATATATACTATTTATATCTTACTTTGTGTAAAACTTTTATGTATAATTTCTACCTAACAAGAAACAAAATCCCCATAAATATACTTATGGGTATATCAATATCCCAATCTTCAGCTGTATGCGTCATAATAGCCCACAAGCCATTTTTGAACTTATCGTCTACATACCTTCTCAGTGGAAAAAATGGGAATGCCTAAGTTAGATAAGGTTTACTGTCAACATTGCCTGGAATTCATTAGTAATTAGTACATAAATATACCTTACCTTTAAATGATTTAGGAAGCCAGGCATATTGTATTGATATGTCGTATTTTTGAGCATATCATGCACCTTTCAGGGAATACTTAGAGAGGACAGAGGTAAATGAATAGATATATTCATACGTGTTGTTATCGAAACCATCCCTCCACCTTCCTCAGAGTAAAAATTGAATGGTTCTTTCCAACGTTCCGGAAAATCCATGCTTAACGGTAGTACACTCTCCTGAGATTGCTTCCACAGAATTGAAAGGGAATGCTTCTTTTCACCTTCCAAAGAATTTAATAAGGAAGAGAAATTATATTATCTAATCTAACTTTGAATAACCGATATCCCACATAACATCCTTCTTACAATAGATCACAGTTTTGTTTAATACAGAGTTAGAAGAAAAAGGTAATTTTACATGCAAATTTTTAAAGCAAAATTTTTTCCTATGATATTGTTAGTGTAGTATGGAGTTTACTAGTAATAAATGATGTTTTTCTTTTTATAAAACAGGTGAAGTTAGAAAGCCTCCACGCAATGTACTAAATTGGGTAGGTAGTCAAATATTTCAATATTGCATTATTCTGTTTGAAAAGTAAAACATAAAACTTATCTCAAGTTTATACCAGCAATTTAAATTTTGAAGCTTAATATTCAGTTTAAGTAAAATTCGACTCGGTCTCTATGTATTTCATGTATTGAAAGCAAAATTTCAGATATCATTTTCGGTTATATCGACTTTAAAATTGTTTTCAAAATCTGAATACAAGAAAAGAAGTGGCCCTCTCTCATTAATTTGAAGAGACCGATTTTTGTTTAGGATTATTCAACTGGGCATTGGGCACAATTACGCGAGATTACCAATTTCTCAGTAAGTTATTATTTATCTATTAAGCTACATTCGAAAATTTGAATAAGTCCAAAAAACATAACCTTCATTATACCAAGAATCCAAGGTAGAACGGCAGAGAGCACACCAGCACAGCACATTTGGTTATTAAACGTATGGTGCTGAATGTAAGCAGAATAATTAGTCATTTTTTTTTTCGTTAGAATTTCATAGGGAAATATATCAAAACATTACATCATAACATAACAAAACATTTCTATGCATATATGGTTCAAGCAAGATAGGGCTTCCCTACATTATTACTTTATTATCATTACAATTACTTACCATGACGCTGGGAGAAGTAGAGGCCAACGAAGGAAGCGATGTAATTCCTACAAATGTTTTTTTTTTTTCATGATATTCACAATTCTTTTAATATTATTGTTCAGGCTTTACACCCATCTAAATCATAACAATTTCATCAGTAAATGAATTCATTGTATTTATGTAAATATGTATAGCTTGCTGGCGATAAATATTGTCAGATTATTTTTATTATGTTAAATTCCTAAAAATATCCGAATTACTTCTCTTGCTAGATAAAATAATTTCATACTCTATTGTTATCAGTAGCGGTAGCAATCCTTTGTTCTCATTTTTGTTTGCTAAATCAAAGTTGACATGAATTGTATATTCCGATCAGTCACTTCTAGTTTGAAAGTGAGGAAATAAAGTTCAAGCTAAGTTTATTGGCTTGTTTTAGAAAGATGCCTGCATCTCACAGTTCCTTGGTGTTGAAATCATTTATCCTTTTGTAAGAATTGTGCCTACTTCAACGAGCAGAAGTAAGTGAAACAAACCAAATCAGCAAATAGACAAACTGATTGCCCTTTGTGGAAATTAATCAGCATCACCATATACTTTTAATAGCGAAATTATAAACCACGAGTCCTCATCCTCAACATGGCCCTTCAAAGCCGGATTTTATAGTAAAAGCATCGAAGGTGCACTTAATCAGTAAATAATAAAATAAAAATATAAAAACCATAGAAACATATGTGTGCTAATTAAACTATTATGACCATGCTAGATAATTATCTTTCTTAAATCATTGGAAGAATAAGTGAACAATATATGAACTAAAATTTGTATATTGAGAACGGGCGTATAATTATACATAAAACCGTGCACACAGCGATAGATATTTATCAATTGTAAAAAGCATTTAGTATCCCCGTGCTTGTGATAATCGAAGAATAATTTTGAGTGAATTGATTCAATTTTATGAATTTAATTTGAGGCAATGTTCGATAAAAAAAATCCTTAATTCAAAAACGAGGCCATTGCAAGGGATGACTCACTCGCTTAAAAACGTTCACAGATAGCATATCTGACAGTACTTCACAAGAAGAAATAACAACGCGCCTTGAGAGTATTGAAGAAACGTGGAAGAAATTTTGTTCAATCGAAGATTCTCTTTTATTAATTGACGATCAGGAGTCTGAAAGAGAAGAGAACGAAAAACGGTATTACAACATTAAGTAACTGTTACTACGTGCTCTAAGACACATAACAGATAGAGTACAAGTATCTCAAGAAACCAGTAATCTCAACTCAACAATGAAGAATTTCTTGATTCTTTATTTCAAAACCTTGACTGATCACAAAATCATGTCGGCTCTGCCCGCCTCCAAAGCTCAATATACTTACTTTTTTCGGAGATTATAAAGAGTGGCCTTCTTTCAAGGTCCTTTTCGAAGCATCAATAAACACAAATGAGTCTTTATGTGGAATGGTCAAGTTTAAATATTTATAGTGGTTAGTAAAGGGTAACCATGTAGCCCTTATCCGCCATTTGCCTATTACGGACGCTAGTTATGATGAGGCCTGGCAAAAACTCAAAAAACGTTTCCGCAAACCAGCCCACATTGCCACGTCGTTAATAAAAGCCTTCATGGAGAAATTGGTTATCAATAACATCTCAGCAAAGGCATTACGAAATATGTGTGACACCAGCGATGCAGTCATACGCGGGTTGAAAGCTTTAGACAATGATGCTGTTGGACGAGATTCCTGTTTAATTTATATCATTCTTGCTAAAGTTGATACAGAGAGCAGAGAGCTCTAGTCAGAAGAAATAGCTGAAAAGAGCTTTCCAAACTTTGAAGAATTTCTCACGTTCCTCAACAAGCGATGCGACGCCTAAGAAACTGCAAGTATTATCATGAAAAGAGCACCGACCTCCGTTAAAGCATTACATACTTCATTAACAACCAAGTGCTCGACATGCTCAAGATATAACGCTGATCATCATTTATATCAGTGTCCAGTATTTAAAAGTGATGCCGTAAAACTGATACCGTAGATTTTTTATGACGAAGGTGCTCTGTTTCACAACTCGTCAATCAACCAGTAACACTTCAATCAACCATCAAGACTCTATTAACCCAGACGCTTCAATCAACATTGTATCATTGCGTAAATTAGCATGCAGTTCTCTTTCGGTTGCTGCTCTACCCACAGCAACATGCAACATAAAGAATGTTGATGGAAAATTGAAATCCTGTCGAATACTTTTTGACTCCGGCTCTCAAATATCCTTAATTTCAGAAAGCTGCGTGCGAAGACTAGGTATGATGAGAGGAAATCTAATTTTAGAAGCTTTTCCATGATGGGAAGGTGTAAAGGGTGTAAAGATAGTAGCGTATATCATGGAAAATTTAACCTCATATGTTCCCCCAAGAACATTAAGTACAGGGTGGAGCGATCAAATATGCAACATTCCACTGGCAGATCCTGATTTAGACAAATCATCCAGTATTGAAATAATTTTCGGCTCTGATAAAGTTTTCAAAGTCTTACGTGAAGGCAAATTATATCACAAGTTCGGTCACCAAAGTGCTCACGAGACGATTTTTGGATGGATAACTAACTGCTGGCACTCTCCATATTAATGAAACCTCTGCAGTCAATATGACTAGACAAAACATTACAATTCTTCTGGAAAACAGTGAAGCATATGGTATGTTGTTTAACTTCCCTGGCGACCAAAGCAAGATATACTTGGAAATTCCAAAAGAAACGCTATTATTCGACTTCAATCTCTAAGGAGATAAACTATAAAAACGCGTATATAACTTTTATGCGGAAATATGAGGAACTAGGACACATGGAACTAATACCTGAAAGTGAGGTACACATATCCGAAGAGAGTTATTTCTATTTTCCACACTATGCAGTCTACAAGAATAAGCCACATCCAAAGATGCTGAAACATCATCTAATCATTATCTAAATAGCTAGCCATCCTAGAGGATCAAAGAGCCTTGACGATTCAAAAAGAATTTTTCTCCTGGTGTTTGGGTTTGAACAACATTTTGATATTTTGAAGGAAAATGTATCTTCAACTGGATTCCATTGAATGCCTAGGATTTTGGATAACCCGGAATTATCATTTAAATTATAATGGCACCGAATGGAGCCGAGGAAGTTTCATAAGTTACAGTCTTCAATTGATAGTATTTAATGGAAAGCGAAAACTTTTCTCTCTATAGGATCTGTTAAAAATATGTTTCCCGTGGAGTGACTAATACCTGTCGATACATTTTTTGTACATCGACTAATAATGCAGTTTTATGTTTTCGGAAACTGATTAAGATGGATGTTAAGTCCAGTTGGAGGGTAGGACCAAACATCAAGTTGTCATTCAATGCTAATCCCGAACTGGTCTTGCAAGAGCCATTAAATACAACTCAGGGGAATTCGGAGCATTCTAAATAAAAAGCCAATTAAAGTCACTGTCAAAGTAAGTATACGAAACAGCAATCTGTAGTAAGGCTACGAATATCTTGTTAAAAATTCCAGATGTACTGGAATTATTATAATTTGCACTTGCTTTACTGCAACCAGCGTACATTTGCTAAAATAATGTTTAAATTTTTACTACGTCGAAAGAACGAAATTTCAATTAATTTTGTATAGTGCAGCTTTATTTGTAAAAGAATTTCAAAAAAAATATACGAGTGTATGTGGTAAACTCCAATTTAGGTGCACTTTAATTCATTTTACTAATGTCTCCTCCGTTGCCTTGAGACACCGTGTATGAAGAAAGAAATAAGTACAGAAATAAATTTAAGAAATCCTGCACTTAATTTTATAGAAAATTAATTGTCCGGAACTAACTTAACTTATAATTAGTGTTTCTTAAGAAGAACACCATTGTATCAATAAAACCATCTAAATAAATTAGATGATCTCGAATTAAGTGAGAGTGATACACATACAACACGATTGCTCATATAGAACTTTTTTCCTATCTTATTGAATCATCTATCTACATGATTTATGAGATGGTATGGATAAAGATAGTGTGAGAGAGAGAAAACAAACAAATGTTAGCTTGGCAGAAGTGCTATGAAATTAAATATCTAAAAACCTAAAGCACTCTAAAGCTACTCCTTTAATTCCTTCGCTTTTTATGCTTTAAGTCTTTAGAGCCTTTATCACTGACAACGTCTTAGCTGCTGTAAGTCGATGCAGTTGATTTCCACAAAAACCGAGCACTGCCAGGACCAAAGTTACAAAAAGGAGATGAAAGTTGAGAGCAGCGCAATATCGTACATTAAAGACAAATTGAAAACAACAGGAAAAGGAAACTTCCCGTCGATAATAATCAATGAAACGACTGCACGTCGTCGTCTGGTACTGCAATCTTGGCAAGGGAATATTGTGTTTGTGGGTTTGTCGGATAAATACAAGAATTTATAGAAATTTACGTCAGACACAAAGAAGTGTCGAACACATTTGTATCAAAGAAACTCCATATATGTGAAAGGCTTTTGAGTAAAATAATGGCAGAAACTGTTTGTGTTTCTAGGTCGCAATCAATAATTATATGCATACATTATGTTCATGAGACTTTAAAGAGAAAGTTTAAATAATACTACCAGTTCACTATCATAGGATCTACAAATAGTTTGTATCATCCATTTATATTTAAAGGGAGCAGAAACTAATGGAGTAGACATGGTGTATAAAATGTGTGTACAAGAACGTAACCAACACGAACTTCAATATACACACTGCCTGCGGGCCTTTTCCATGCAAAATTATTAAAGCCAGCATATTCGTCTAGTTCAATACTGGAACAAGTTCGAAAAATCGTTTTGAAGTTAAGTTTTACAATAAGTAGAATACAATATTCACTATTCGAATCTATATTTGACAAATGCTGACTTGCTAATGAAAACAGGATACAAAACCTATTCCAGTACCTACAGAACTGATGTAGTTTAAAAAAAAAACATTTCATTATACTGAAAATTCGGATATCCGGATTACAAAAAACAAAATAAATAAATAGCTTGAATCCAATATTTCATGGTGTTTAATAATTTATTTATTTTTTTATTCAAATATTTTAATTATTACATTAATAACTAGTTAAAAAAAATATATGATTTAAATATATTTCGTTTTTAAAAATGAATACCTATTTAAAAAATATTATTGCATTGAAAATTTCAAAATTCAGACGAGTTTTAATTTTTGTCTTAGTCAGGGCTACAATTGAAAATGTAAATGTTGGCTTTATTGTATCAATATTTTATTGTATTATTTATTGCATTGTGTAACAGCCAAAACTATATGCTTAGCAACGCCGCATCACATACATTTTTAGATACCAAGAACTGTATCATCCAAAAATATAAAAGGGAATGCATCGCCAGTAGCAAGTCATTCTTTCAATGCCTTGCACTGGACACGCACCCCAAGGGTCTTTACTTAAACTTAAACTTATAATAAAATATAGAGATAAAATCTAAAGTAGTGATTTATTGAGCTAGTACCACAACAATTGAATAATATATTAAATCATCTATAATTGTTTTTGTGTTTGTCAAAAGTATGACATTTTTTTTCCAGGAATGTAGTAATTGCGTTGCTCTGCTCTTCAACATAGGTAATTGAAGAAAATGCCACGCTGCTAGAATTTTTAAACAAAGTTGTAGTATTTCTTTGACTTTCAAACTCACTTTCATTTGCGTTTTCTTCAGCTACTCCCTCGATGTCGTCATAGTAGATCCTGTCATAAGCAGATACATTAATTCTTCGAAAAATTTCTACTGCCAACGTAATGGGAGCATCTTTTGAATTATAATCAAAATTTTTATGAAATGTGGTATATTGCCTGCTTCTAAGAAGATTATTAATTTCATAAGCATGACGTTCATCCTTTCGTTTTTTATTCTATTTCGATAAATTTTTACTTAACTTCATTCTAAACTCGTCTAACATTTCAAATAGAAATTTATAAACAAATTCAGCGGTCAAAATTGTCGCTGAATTTTTATTTACTTCCTTTACTGCAGTATTTCTCAAATTGATAACCGCGGCCCCCTATGAGGCCGTGGAGTCTTACAAGGGGGCGCGAAATATTTAAGTATTTCTATTTCTAAATTATTTACTTTTCAAACCCGTCATTTTTTTTAAATTTGATTTCGCAGTATGCTTAGTTACTTAGCAAGACAGAAGTTCATTTTTAGGGTTCCGTACCCAAAGGGTAACAACGGGAACCCTATTACTATGACTCCGCTGTCCGTCCGTCGCCAGGTTGTATCTCATGAACCGTAATAGGTACGCAGTTGAAAATTTCACAGACTGTGTATTTCTATTTCCGCTATAACAGCAAATAATAAAAATAAAATAAAAATTAATGTGGGGCCCCATACAATAATCGTGATTTTTCGGCTTTTTTTCCTCGTTTTATTCTCATTCATTATTATAATCATAAGTAGGCATTTTTTTTCCCCCAATGACAGCATTATTTTTCAAATGACAGCATTATTTTTTCACATGACGCCTACTCACATTTGAAAAAATAAATAAAAAGTACATAGTGTTAAATTTTGTACGATAGTACGGAACCATTCGTGCGCGAATCCGACTCTCACTTGGCCGGTTATTATTAAATTTTAAGATATTTTTATGAAATAATCATTTGTTTCAACCAACGAGGTAATAACTAAAGCAGATGAAAATGAACAAATATCATGTAGCCATTTCTAACATATTTACACTACTATTAGTTAAAAATTAGAAATAAGAGTTAGATCTGTTTCGCGCCACTTCATTTATTTCACAGTTTTTTCTGCGTCAATGCGACAAGCCCAAAGCCACTGACATGTCTATAAAGAGACTGCTCGTTGAACGAAAAATGCATGAAAGCAAATGGCACCACTTTCATATTCCTGTCTCTTTCGGTGAGAGCATACTTTTTCCACAGAACTATAACGATGGGAACGAGAAATTGCTTGTAAAAATCCTTGTAAAAAGCACTTCCTTCGACTCATAATTAAAATTTAACAATAAAAATAGTCCCAAATTCTTTTGTAGTAAATTCGGTAAATCCCATACTTTCTGAAATCAAAACTGGTGCCACATAAAACAGCTGATCAGTCAGTTCATTTATATACATGTCAGTGCCCAAAGTAAACCAAAATTTTCAACGGAAGTAAGCATGAATCTTATAGTGAAGACCAAGAATGGCGGAATGAAATACACAGAAATACAGGGCATTTGTAGAACTTAAAGATGAGCTTCGACTCTTTCTTTAAGACAGAAAACCAGATGTTGCTTCGGACTTTAGTGATGAAAAGTGGATGAGTCTTACATCATATTTAGCGAATATTTTTGCAGGGAAAAGATTCTAACATTTTAGTTTTAAATACAAAATTTATTGCTTTCCTATAAAAGCTTTGCTCATCGTGAAACTCTATTAACGAAGGAAATATGGAAATGTTTTCTTGTCTAAATTAGTTTCTTAGCACCAATATAAGATTCATCTCAAATAGAATTAAAAAAATAATAATAAATCATATTGACGAATCTAAACGATTTCTTACTAAATATTTGCCAAACATAAACGAGGATCGAAAGTACGACTGGGTAAGAATGCCATTTGCTAAATCATTGAAATATGATCATATTACTTGGGTGGCTCAAGAAGAATTGATTGATACTAGCTCCGAAACAGAAAAAGATTCGATCTTTATTACAAATTGAGCTTTCTTTGCAATAATATCACAATTGTGATAGTCATTCGTCTCTGAAAATAGCAACTTTCAAACCAAAATATATTAGTAACCAGAACTTTTTTACTAGTTTTCTCTCCGTCACATCCTCTTCCACTTAAAGATCTTCCATACTCAAGTACAAATTTATCTACTTGATGTACCATTATAACGTTATTATGTACCAAACTTTGCAAATTTCATGAATTTGAAAATTTTCTAAAGTTCCCGAAACCTTTATTTTTGATACGTCATTACCTAAGTTTATGCTTTTCTCAAACTATGTGGAATTTTGATCATGATAATACGCACAGATTTGACGCAAAGTCGTATTACTTTTCCATGTTTTTTAAGATTTCAGTAACAACCCCCCTTAATTAGAATTTCATGAAAAAGTCTACGAGAATTTTGCATAAGGGAACAGCAAGAATATTCGTGCAACAACTTATCGCAAAACCTTCGAATTAGTGTTTCTGAAATTTCACTGGATATTAATTATTTATTTAAAAATATGCGCAATCACATCACTCCCCTTAAATTCTTATTTTGGCAACAAATTTGAAATTATTTTGTTTAAATTTAGTTTTATATAATATTATTTTTGAAATAGTTTTGAAGTTTATTTTGTTTGAAAAACTTGATTTGAAAGCATTTAAAAGCATTATTTGTAATAAAAATATTGCTTCAAAAAATTAATGATTTTTTTATTAGTATCATTTTTTGGGGAGGACTGAATTTTTTTTTTTTAGATTTAGGGAGCCGCAATATAAAAAAGTTTGAGAAGCACTGCTTTACTGCAGTCTCTAGTGGTGATAGGACATCTAGGGTTTTATGAACTCAATTCGACTCGACTCGGAATAGTCGAGTATTTGGGTAGTTACTCGGTTGGGGGATTCAACTCTAATACTCGATGAGTCTAAGTTTTTAAAATTAAGGAAAAACCAGTAAATTTAAAAGGTAGGAATATTTTGATCAGTTTTTAGATTTATGTTTTATATTTTAATTATTCACATTGCTGCGGACATTAATAAAAACTCGTCTTGTTACTGATTGAAGTCAAAGTTTATACAAATAAAACTACTGTTGTGATATTAAAGGAAACAACACTTCTTTCGTAACTTTAATTTAATTTTTCCTATTGAAAATAATTTACAACGTTACACTGAAAAATTACACAGAGAACTTGATACTTAATTTTATGAAACTTTTGATTGTGAGAGAATTAATATAGAACTCGAGCGCGTTGCGCGGAAGACTTGGCTCCGTCGCGATTTTGTAACCACTGTCCAACTCGCATGAACACTTTTCCAACCATCGCACTCATATCGCACTTCTCTGCTGGTGTCAGCAAAAAGATAAGAAATTTTTGATCGCAAGAAATTAAGTTGAATGTTTAAATGTGTAACGCGATATTCTGTTAGGTACTTGAAATTGAAAAGGAAAAATTTAAGAAATGCTGAAATGTGATTATTACGAGTATGCGATGAGTGATATGGGACGGCCGTGCCCGTGCGAGTTCGGACATGTTTGTTCATGCAAGATTATGCAATATTTTGTGCTGTACTTTACAACACTACAAAATGAAAATGTAAGCAGCTAATTAGTGTAAATCTAAATTATCGGAACATAATCAACTTATTAAATTCAGCGTTTATATTCTTATGTTCGCTACACACTATCGCCGTATTATTGTGCGTTCGTCTCGCTATAGCATGCACATTACTCATCATTTAGGTGGCGTAGTACAAGAATCATTAGATTCTACGAAATTTCTTAGCTCAGCCATTTAAGGCCAATGGCCAATTTGGTCCTCCGTTCTCACCTCAAGACGCGTGAACTGTAGAGCGCCATGAGGACTATTGCTAGGTATATGCATTTCCACCCGCGCGTCATTTAAAATGAAAACTTTTAAATTATAAATAGGAAAAATGATATTGATAGAGGAGATACGCCAGAGACCAGCTCTTTGGGATACTAGCATCGAAATATACATAGATCACAATAAGATATACGAAAATAGTTGTTAATAGTAGCTCTGAATATTCCTTAATTTAGGATGCATAAAAGAGGAATGCCTGGTGAATTATCTTTCGCTGTTTAGTAGATGCATGCAAAAGTTCTTTCTTTTATTAGAGTTTTCCAACAGAATATAAAAGTAAAACATAATTTGGAATATTAATTTTAATAACTTAAAGTTTACCTAAATAGCTAACAGAAAAGAGCAACATAATTTTCCGTTGTGCAAATAAAGTTACGTTCATGTGACAACAACGAGTCTTTCATCATGGCGTGCGGTAATTTTGGAGCTCATGTGACAACAACGATATTTTCTTTTTGACGCAAGGACAATTGGACGCGCGATCATTTTGAAATTCGTATGACATTGGACTTAGAGCTTTTTACTTTCAGTTTACTTTAGTCAACTGCTACTCCACTGTTTCACGACGAACGATGACGCACACTTTTAAACCATACTATCGTCATACAGCGTACATAGAAAAATTAGAACTGATTTGAGTTAAGATTTAGATTCGGACTCGACTCGAACTCGAGAAGTTTTCAAAATTTGGAACTCGTACTCGCCGAATCCCAAAAACTCAACTTTCCAGACACCCTAAGGACATCTAATAATTCTTTTAAACTTGATATATCATGCTCTTAAATGATTTTTGCATGTCCGTCTGTCTGGCTGTGTCTGTCTGTCTATCCGCACGATAACTCGAGAACGCGTGCACTTAGAGAACTGGAAATTTTGCATACGGACTTTTTTTTTTTAAAAAGGAAATTTAAGTTCTAAAATGGGACAAATCGGGTAACTCCTTCGTGGGGTTGCTATACAAAAATTTCGTGTTTCACTTGGACACTGCCTGAGGGCGCGTTAACGTAGAGAGCTGAATTTTGTACACGACGTTTTCTTAAAAATAGTAAAAACAATTTTATAAATGAGCTAAATTGAGCAACCCCTTCTATTTTGTTTCCGTATAAAAATTTTCGTTTTTATGTATTCTGTGAAAACAATCAGTCCTAGATGTTTTTTGTGTCCTCAAAAGTTCTTCAGAATATGAAATGCGATGAAATTAGTTATAATAATTTTTACTGTCCGACAAGCCGTTCGTTCTAGAACTATATGCGAAAAAGCGCTCCTAAAATCAAACTTGCACAGATAGGCCTAGTTTAGACAAGTCAGTCTCAATATGCTGCCTCTGCTGCACAAAATCTGTAGGTAGGGTGATGCTTCAGTCTTGTCCCCAACCATCATTTTACCGACAAGTTTTTGTGAGGCAGTGGCAGCATACTGACCCGTCTGAACAGGGCCATACGGGCATTCATCTAGGGTATTATAAGAATTAGTCTTAGACCAATCCTAGCTTTCTTAATTGTTTTATTTACAATTTGGATAAAAAAAACATCCACAAGACTACTTATTTGTTTATTCAAAGAAACTAAATAATAATAATAATTAAAACTGCCACTTGAGAAAGTAATTGTTCATTATATATATTATTTTGAAAAGAGCTGAACAACTAGAAAGCAAACAGTATTTTCCTGAAAAAAAAAAATTTCAAAAAATATCCGGATTATCAGGTAATTAAGGAAAAATATCCGGATTACCGAATAGTCAGAATTGGTCGGATAATCCGGATATCCGGATTGGAAACCCTAAGCTAGACGATGGCGCAAAATATCCCAAATTAAGTTATGTTGCGATGCAAAGCTTCCCAATTTACTATCATGTTGCGGGATATTACATAATTAGCTACAATGAAGGGAAATTTCTATGTATTTTGTGAAGCTCTATTGAATCAAGTAAATAAGATCCTAAAGTGAGTATCGTGTCCTACATGTAGAAGTACCCGATTAAAGTTGCACAGCTGTTGTCTTCTTGTACCGTCAAAATAGAATGATAAAACCTTGAATGAGGGAGCTGCGTCTCATCATTGGGCTGAATGAAAACAATGATCGTTATTATGATTCTTTAATTATGGTGTAACGTGGAATATTATCATTCGTGCTATTATTATTACGAACACAATCCTTATATATATTACTCATAACACATGAGGTTTTACGGACGTGCATGAAAATCTTTTCTTAAATCTTTTCGTAAGGACAAACGACTCGAAACTCAACTTGTTTTATCTCAAAATTCTTTTTTTTTTAAATCAACGCCTACTTGTACAAAGTACCTCAAGCAAACTTTGAGTATTTTCGAAATTCAATCTTTAATTTCGGAATCTACAAAGTTTTGGTCGAAAGCTGAGGTGCCGATTACATCCGATTAACCGATGCTAGGTCGGCTTTGACGAAGGCAATAGTCGCCACAACACTCCCCTAGCAGTGGAACGTAAGGTTTCGGCAATAAAGAAAACAGCTTGGTGCATTTGTGGTTCGTTCAGCACGATTTTTCCGATGTGAAAGCAGAGTGGTACATTCTGGTAAAAATTGAACACGTCGATTGGCCTGATGAGAACACAGTTCCGTCATCTGTATGCGCGTGATTGGTGGAATTCTCGGCGATTCCTGCTAATGGAGACGACAAGTATCCATTCCCGTTGTTTGAGTTTGTCGGATGGATTCCCGGAGGTGAGTGAAAGCTCACCTGATCAGTTTGTGTATCCGGTGATTTGGCAAATTTAGAATGGTATTGCCGCTCATAGATCTGTTCTAGAAGATCTGGGATATGAAGTCTCTTGGCGTGAAATCAACGTAAACTCCAACAGCCTCTCCAAGTTGTTGAGGCTGGATCTCAACTGGCTAAGCATCTCGCCCTGTAAGAAGTGCTCGGTGCAATCGAATAAATTTCACGTCAGATATTCACTTCGGCTATCTAGTCTGCACACTAAGCTAGATCATCCAAGGATCCTGTATTGTAAACCGATAACAGGAGATAAAAAGGGAATACTGAAACTCAGAATAGTAAAACTGCGATAAGCATATGACTATATATATATAGATATGAATATATAAAATAAAATGATGTAGCACTTATATATAAACAAAAAATATATATAAAATAATCGTGAAAGGAGAGATTAAGATTTATTCTAGCCTTGAACACAAAAAGAAAAAAACGAAAAAACTAGAGCGGTGACTTATCTGGGTGTTCTTGAAGGATGAAAATATTTGTAAACCATCAAGCGACTCCTCCGAACTTGTGCTAAACTTTAGCGGTAACTTATCTGGATGGCCTTTAAGGATGAAAATGCTGCTAAACTTTCAGGCGGCTTCCCTTAACTGGCCACAAGCTCTCTTTGCTTCGGACTATTGTTCGTCCATACTACGGAACTTCTTTCTACAGACTTGATGAAGTCCGAATAGAACAGGAGTACGGGTCTGACTGAGCAGTCGTTGGCTCTTGACAGCGACTGTACTCTTGTACTTTTCAAGATACAGGGTGTTTTGTGAAAAGCTATTTTTTTTTAATCACCTTGTATCTCCCAAACAGTTGATGCGGACCCCCCCCCCCCCCCCTATCATACAATTTTTTGTTCCTCTAGGTGAGTAAAATCATCTCCTGCTCTATGAACCACCTAGATGGAAACAGCCTGTATATTGAAATCTGTGGTTACAAAAAACCCTCTTTACGTGTGTCCAGTACGTGCCTTGTTCAGTACTTCATCTTGTACTTTCTTATTACATTATCTTTTTCGTAGGTCTCGTTTGACGTTGCTTCGTGTGAGAGATCAGCGCTTCATCTCCCAGTTGATGATGCTACTGTACTTAGGAAAAGAAGGGTATCCCTATGCTACATGATTCTTGTGGGTTTCAGTACAGAGTCTGTCTTGATATGTTGAAGTTATCACGTTGACAATCAAATTTAATTATCTTCCTTTGATTTCTTCTTTCAATCTTATAATAAGCTGATGATATCCAAAGTTTTCATCTTAAATTCGGTGACTCCAGAGATTTTTATATATTAGGCTGTTGTTACATTGTGAGAGATTTGGGGGGATTTTTTATCGTGCGAAAATAGAAGACACCAGGTGACCAAATCATCAGTTGTTATCTCATGATGTCCTGGTTACATTTAGAAGCGACAATTCGCGTGATCTTTCAATCTTTGATTCCACAATGTCGATTTGGCACGTACACAAGAAATTACTTTTTCGCAATCCATATTTTCGCACAGGCTATCGCGCGATTACTCCTGAGTAATTAAAATTGACTTGAATTCGAAAAATTAATCTGGAAAAATCGTGCGACCTAAAAAACCTTCGAGAGATGGTTTCATCGGCAGTGTAGCCATGATTATAATATTCTCGTGATGTGTCGTGACGAAAATTCGCTCGAAATCTCTCACAATGTAACCACAGCCTTAGGCGGTAGGATCCAAGTGGCGGGAGGACTATATGACACCATTTTTATGGCCGTTGAATAATATGTATTATTTTTTCACAAAAAATTTATAAAAATTTATAAATATTTCCTACCTTTTCTTTTATGGAGTTACTCGATTTGCAAGCGAGCAACTCACATATCACCCATTATGAATATTATGAATGAAAGTTATGACGTGGATCTCTCCAGTGCCTTAGCGAGTCGATAGTTTGACTTATACTAACGGGTTTTTCGATAATGGATAGGCCCATTATCAATTTTAAATATGATAACACACCTTTAATGTTTATCTGTCAACTGTCATAGCTGTTTTGCTTGTCAATGTCTACCATTTAATCACCATGAAGTACACAAACGTGCTTACGAATTATCAAAATTTACTACCAACATTTTTGGTCGTTATAATCGCCCTACTAGATACTCAGTTTGTAAGATAGTGCAAAAGTTCAAGTCCACATTTTCTCTTCTTAATGTTCCGGTGCCTGTGAGACAAAGAAACGCAAGGAGTATTGAGAATAGTGCGACCGTAAATGCGTCTGCAGACAACGACCCCAATCAATCGATTCCACGCCGTGCGCAGGAATTGGGATTCTCTAAAACATAATTGTGGCGAATTTTAGTGTCTTTTTGGTGCTGTTTTCATGCCAGCGGTGTCATTGAGCCCTTTGTTTCGTTGAAAGTGTTGGCCGCTATGTTACAGGCAATGGTGACCGCTATAGAGTGATGATAAACGATTTTTTGTTCTCGAATGTTCATCGCATGAATGTGAAAGTGATGTGGTCTCAACAGGACGGAACTACGTGCCATACAGCGAACGCAAACATCGACTTATTGAAGACGAAATTCGGAAATCGCATTATTGGCCACCTGTATTGCTTTCCAAATTTCATAATTTTCTAGAAATATTTAATTTTTCCCCCCTATTTTCAACATGAAGAATCTTTAAGTTTTCTTTCTTACAAGTGTGTGTGAATTCGTTCATATGTTTGTCCATAGCAGAATCATTAATGTCAAGTTTAAAAGATCTTATATAGTATGTTCACTAAATCTTGTATTGAAGGTCTAATATAACTACTTTCGCAATCCTCACAAGGTATTTCATATACACCTGATTTAGTAAAATTATCAGATTTATCTTTGGCATTTACAATAAGATTTTTTAAAGTTTGCTTATTATAAAACAAAACTCTAACATTTAGTCTTTTTTGTATAATAGATCTAATTTTATACGAAATTCTCCCAATAAACGGCAATCTTACACAAGGTTTTATATTATTTTTCGTGCTATTGCTATCAGTAGGAAATACTAGTTGTTTTATTCTGTTTGTCTTTTTGTTTTCTATTAGATTTGAAATCATGTCTCTAGAGTAACCATTATTTGTTGCTATTGTTTTTATAATATTAAGTTCCTTTTTATAAGCTTCATTGGACATGGGAACACTACACAACCTATCCACCATAGCGTGGAAAGCTGACATTTTTGTTTTCATGGCATGTTTATAATTGGATGGAATAATATTATCCGTGCATGGAGGCTTGCGAAATACTTCAAAGGTAAGGCTACCTGTTTCATGAGATATTTTAAGATCCAAAAAGTTAATAGCCTTCCCCTTTTCTATTTCAATTGTAAATTTTATTTTGTCATCAATTTGGTTAGTCCATTCTAAGAAGTTATATAATTCGCTGTCTGAGCCTATCCATACACAAAATATGTCATCCAGATAGGTACCTGCGGGGGAGGGAAAAAATTACATATTTTAGAAAATTATGAAATTTGGAAAGCAATACAGGGGGGGGGGGGGGAACATGTAGAGCCAATTCGTTCAGTTTTGTTAAACATGTTCATCAACAGACAATGATTTTAATAGATTCAGCTACATTCCTCTCCTCATAAACATTTGATGGACGTATATGTATGTGTGTATTTTATTTTTATTTTAAGCCTAGACGAAGAGATTCTCGAATTTGTAATTGTATATCAGTGGTACTTGTCTATTCTCCGATGATGGTCCAGTTAGACCGAAACACCTGTCAGAGTTTATAAAAAGCTTCAACTTGTGAAGTACATACATGTACAAAAGGCCACTAGTTTTGTTTTATTTAATTATCATGTTTCACAAAACGGTTGCAGAAAATTCAATTAATTATCCCATATTGCACTTCACCTACATATATAGTTATAACCTTTGTCATAATGAGGCTGTAATAGTGGCACAATTAAAAAATCAGAGTTTCGAAATAATTGATAAAACAAGTTTTGATAAATTAAGGCCTTAAGGGACAATAACTAGATAAGATGAGTAATGAACTGGACTTTTCTGTAATGACGATTTTTTGGCTTTCGTGATCTAAATTATAATGATATGGTATATGTTTCGACCATGTTCATCAATGGGGTGAAATTTTCCACCCTTTTGTAGATACATATGCTGTTATTGCTATAATAAATGCAATAGTTTGAATGAAAACATTTCAGAAAAGAAAAAATGCATTAAACCGGAATTTAAGCAGGCTAGAATTACGCCTGTTTCGTAGGAATATATAGCATGAAATTCTAATTTAAGTTCAAACATAGCTGCGTTTTTTTATATTAATCCGGTTCATTGGAAATTTCAAGTTGATTTGGTTCTAAAAAATGTCTGTAGGTAGCTATGATTTTACATATGAGGCAAATTATCAAATTGCCATGATTTCAATCTTCACAAAACGTCAAAATAGAACCTGAATAAAATTTGGTTCAAATTTTGAAGTTTTTAACTAACAAAAGCATGGCAATGTGATGATTTTTTATGAATTTAGAAAACCATGTAAATTTATAATCGTTTTTGACACCAACGTCAATCGATAATCTCCTTTGATCCGGATCAGATTACAGAGATAAAAAAAAACGCAGCTATTGACACACATTTCGTGAATTTTGAGTAGTGCCACTACATATAGCAGCCGGTGAGTGATATATACTTTTCAGCTGACTATCTCCGATCAAACACCCCCTCAAGTACCATATTTGGCTACTATTTAATTCTATCCTCCCGGAAAATTTTCTTGGAATGATTTTCTACGAACATTTTTTCACCAGTGAAGGTCTGCTTAGTTTTTCCTTTGCAGGCGAAGTCGAAAGTCGGAATATCACAAAAATATGTATAGATTTCATGAATTTCATCTCGAATCGTCTTCCAGCTGGTCTGCTTTTTCAATGAGTGCCATGTAGTATTGTATGACCAAAACGCTGGTCAAATTCGAATTTGCAAACTTCTCCAGCACATAAAGACAATCCCATATAACTTAGATAAGGATCTATATGGTGGCTTTTGCAAACATGTTTGTACTCTAAATGTCTTGCATATATTTTCTTCCTGTGAAGGCTGGTATAATGCTGATGGTGACCAAGGTTTGTATATTGTATCGATTATCACAGACAAGAAATACACAGTTATGGACGGCTCACTGTGGTTCTGGACAAAACTTTTTTTTTCGTTTTTTTTTCAATTCATATGACAACAACGAAAATTTATGTGTAGAATTGTACTATGTACAAGATAATATTTATAAAAATAAAGACATTTTTAAAATTTAATATTTAATTTACTATTACAATTAAGAAGAACATCGTAGGTCACTAATAGAAGAGATTATTTAGGAATAATATACATATTTATTTGAACCTGGCTTTTTCGATATAAATGCGCCATATTTCGAAAGAAGAGCATTTGAGTATCTGAAACATTTGAGCATATTTCAGTCAAATACAGAATTTATTTCCCTATAACTTATTTCGTTTAAATAAAATACATTTCCCTTGAATATATTAGCCTTATTTTAATATTATAAAACTCATTGTTTTGGTTAAAATTATTACATAATTATTTTCAAGAAAATGTCTCGTTGAGTGTAACAAAGATTTGTTTTTCTACAACCTTCACATATTTTTATATAAATTATCTATTTATTTGTGTTAAACAAACATTGCACTGTAGAACTGCATTGATTTTATATATATAGCGTGATTTATGATTTATTAGATGCACACTGATATAATGTTCTGAAGTGTGGTTTTATTTTTTCTTGGTAAAATCAGATTTATTTGAGCAAAAAATGTGAATATTTGACATTAATAGAGAGATTTCTTTCGGAGAATGGAGCTTTACTGCCTAGAAAAAAAACTGGTTTCCCTTAGGTATAGCTTATTTCTCTCAGAACAGAACAGGTTTACATTCAGATTTTTAATGGTATGTACTTTGAATTTGTAAATATAAATTTGTGACAATTTTAAAAACATTGTGTATTGTAGACCACGATATACAAATTGAAGATCTGCCGCACGTAAATGATGACAGGCTAATTCCGAAAGTAAGTCACCAAGCACTAATAAAAAAAAAAAATCGGAAATAAAGGCGAAAGAGGCGAAATAGGAAAACCGAAATTTTATCTGCTGAAGAACAATACGAATTAGCCACAATTCCCTTTATATAACCCAGATAGCCTGATTGTTGCTTCATATGTGAAAGACAATGGAATAAAATATAAAATAGGCTATGTTATACAAATTGGTAAGGATGTTTATGAAGAACCAATGTTTGGCAAAATATATTATATGTGATGAGAAAGTAAACATTTATTTTGTATGTAACCGTATTGTTACTTTTGGACTCATTAGTCATACGGAATCGTTTGAGGTGTGCAATTGTGGTGAAATAATAGACATAAAAACTTTACAAGATTTCGAAAAATCATCTTGTCTACAAAAATGCATTTTCTTGCTGACGGAAATAGTGTAATTAGTATTTTTAATCAGTAATACTTAAAATGATTTTTTTATTAAAAATATCTATTATATATATTAATTACATATATTATCAACAAATGTAAAATGTTTTTATGTGTGCAACGAAGGTGTTTTGTACTATATTTTATTATATTGGTTATTAACAAAGTTACGCCTCACATTATTTTAAAGATAATAGTAATAATATACAACTATGTCTATGAATTCGTTTAGTTCTAGAAAACTTGAATACATAAAATGTTTAAAATTATAGTTCATCTCGCTATAAGAGTTTGAGAAATACCCACAGTTTTTTAAAGCCGCCTGTATTTGGTTCTTTAATAAAAATTGTTATTTCTTTGTGGAAACCAAAGAAATAATTTTCAGCACCTAGTTAGTATTTATGTTGAAATAGACATCAATTTGTTAAAAAGTACATTATTTGTATCCCAAATAAACCCTTATTTAACAAAAATGAATGCAAGCTCTTATTGAAAAATTATTTATTTCTAACAAACAAATGTAACATATTATGAACATTTCAATATACTTCTGTTAAATATGCAATAATTTTAAATCGATAAATAAATCTTCTACTAGTTGAAATAAAGATGCATTTCCTTCGGAAAACCTTTTGTTCTTTATGAACAATTATTAATCTAACTAGGGTAAATATAATTTTTAGTTAACTAAAGAAATACTTAAATAAAATAAAAGAGCGAAACGCAATCATTAAACTGTTTCTTTTTATCAAATAAATCAACTCAAACAATTCCTTCAGTTTTAACAACCTAATCTTTGTTTCGCTATATTTAAAGCTACCATTTGTTCGGAGCATATAGAATTCCTTTCAAGGAAATCAACTGTTCTATCAGTGTACCTACATACTAGTAACATCTTATAAATAATATCAAAAATAAAAACAAAACAAGAAAATAACAAATTTACAATAATATATAGTATCTACCTATACTTGTCCTATAAATAAAAAACTAAAATAAAACGACTATAAAATTAAAAAGTAAATTGAATTAAATTTGCAATGCACAGATAGATTTTTTCTGTAAATTAGGATTTATAGAAAATTAAGTATAATTAATATCACCGTCATCATCATCATCATCATCATCACTGTCTTCTACAGTAGATTCAGTTATTAAATAATCATCTTCATTAAGAGTATTCCTAGTAGCTAGTATATCCTGACGGACATTAACTTTATGTAGGAGAAATAAGTATGTCTAATACTTCCGAAGGGAATGTGTCGATTTTTTTATTTCTAGGAGTATCCCTGAGACTATTAATTACAGGATCAGATGTAATCAGTAACATTGTTAATAAATCACTATTCATGATAGTACGTGACCGATTTCGGGTGTTATGCTCTCGATATTTTCTGCAATCTTTGTGGCATGCTTCTTGAGCTTCTTCAGAAAGCTGACCAATAGGCCAAAGGGACGATTGGATAACCTGCTTACCGTGAACTAAAACTTTGTGCACAGTTGCGGGCGTTTATGTAGTACCACGAATAGGGATTTAGAAAAAAAAATTTAAAAACTTACAAATGATACTAGATTTGTAAGTTTTTCAAATTTTTTTCAAATTTATGCCATATTCAAAAGATACTGCTCGGAGTAAAAAACTAATATTTTTTTATAAGTGATTCAACCAATCCTGGTTTTGATTTGTCTACAATGAGCCCCATTGCAATCTTAAGAGGTCATCCCGTGTGAAGGCACGTTTTTTTTTGATTTTTTTTGTTTTGGAATTTTTTCGGGCGAACTCAAAAAACATACAACTGTGAAATTTTTACCATGATTTTACCATATATTTATTGAGTATACTCTACAATTTTTTCAGCCCGAAATATTCGCTCATTTCTAGAGTAAACGGCTACTTAGTTACTCATATTCAAAAAAAGCATTTT